>CM018691.1:46360301-47560301 GCA_009363875.1 Mikania micrantha | reverse complement strand
TAATGATTCTTATTAATTGTTAAGATTATATATTTTTTTTGTTGAAAGAATGGGTCACACAGTGGGGGCGGGGAAATGATCCTTCCCATGGTCATAATCCTACGACCCCTACGGGTTGCCAAGCGTGTAAGTTAATTACTTATTATAGTTAAATATATGCATTTATCTTGAATATCTTTTAAATTTCATAACATTTTAATTTCATGCAGCTAAACCCAAGAAAAGTCGTTTCAATGGAAGAAACCTCAATTTAGATGTTGAATTTCAAAGGAAAGGTAATAAGCCACTTAGCATTGAATATGATACAACCCTGGTTTTAAAAAGCTTGAGGCACTCAAAAGCGATGAGGTCGAAAAAATCGAGGTGCCAGGCGAGAGCTTTACGTATGTGAGGCGCTAATTTTTTTTTTAAAAAAAGGAATTAAAAAAAAAGCAAAAAAAATAACATACTTTTGTAAGATCATAAAGGCCAATGCTCTCCAAAATACTCTAAGTCCTTGGCACCACTCCTAGAAGTCCAAAACAGGTGTTGAAAGAACAAAGTTATCTTCCGCAATAAGTAGTCCTCGAAAGGAACTTAAGCTCCTCAGAAGACTAAGTACCTTCGGAAGATAATCTTACTCTTCAAGAACCCCCCAAGGAAGATAAAGTCTTCCGAATACAATTGCTTCCAAACACCCATCTAGCAACTTCCTAATACAAAGACTTCTGAAGACTTTTCTCTGACAAGATCCAGAACACTTAAAGAAATAATTAGAGTTGTTTTTTGTCATCAAGACCAACACAGAAGACATTCAAATGTAGTCAGCAACAAACAAGATCTGTCAGGCCTACAGAGATACCTTAAATTTAATGCATTTTGTATTTTAGATGTTAATTGTAAAAGTCAAAGAAGTCTTTTGTATTAATTGTAATTAATATGGCTTGGCCTGTCAAGCCATAACAGTAAACTAGATTTAGCATTAGTTTGTTTCTAGTATTTTGTCCAGCCTTATATTCCTATGAGGATACATCTGTAGGTTTTAGTATAAATACTTTCATCTGTAGCTTAGCAAAGTGTGCTTGAGCTAAGAGTTGTGCATTTTTTACAGTTGAATGCAATATAATTTAACCTTGATTTTAGACTCTTCTTGTGTATTTTTTTTCTATCTAGTTTGTATATCAAGTTGATAGAATTTACGCATCTATCAACTTAGTAGAAGATACCTTGTGAAAGTGTTGTGTAGATTACATAACCCGATCCAACAAGTGGTATCAGAGCCTTGGCTCTTTAACTTAAGTTTCTAACCATTTTTAAGTTACTAGTTGTTCATATTCTACTACTCATTGCTCAAAATTTTCTCTTGTCAAAATGACTACCATTAGCAAGCATGATACTGAGAATGACACTCTCAAGAAACCTCCCATGTTCACACCAGATGAGTATGATACATGGAAGGTTAGAATGGAAGGTTTCATCAGGAACCAGGACTTCAAACTTTGGAAGTCAGTTCTTGAAGGACCTTTCATTCAACAGTTGTTGCTGCTGGAGCTGGTGTAGCAATCGTGCCAAAAGATCCATCTCTATACTCAGATGAAAACTACAAGAAGATCGAAGTCGACTCAAAGGCACTATGGCTAATCCAAATGTCCATTCCTAACTCTATCATACATGCATTCAAGAAATGCAAATCTGCCAAAGAGTTGTGGAACTCTTTTGAACATATGTATGAAGGTTCTGATGATGTGAAGGAAAACAAGAAAGACATGCTTAAGCAGAAGTTTGAGAACTTCTGTCAAGATAAAAATGAGAAGATGGCTTCTTAATATCTAAAGTATGTTCAACTTGTTGATGAATTAACAGCTGCAGGTGTAAAGATAGAGAACCTGGATGTGATAAGAAAGTTTCTAAGATCTCTTCCACATGCGTGGAACATCTACTCCGTTACCATCAGGAGAACAGAAAATCTTAGAACACTGAAGTTGGGAGAACTTTTTGGTATACTAAGTGCATACCAAATGGAGATTGATGCTTAAGAACCTAAACACACAACCTTGGTTCCTTTAGGTTCAACTGCTTTATATGCCCCCATTCATAATCCTTCATTTAAGAATTATCAGCCAATATACCACTCAAACTCCACACCCATCATCATCTTTCCTGAAACACCAACCCCAACTTCATCACACTCAAATCCTTTTACAAGTACAACCCCACTGCTCACTCTGGTCAGGGAGCATTCATGGCTGAAGAGACAAACTATTTTATTTGTGTCAACAAGATCTAGATGGCATTCCAGCGTATGATCTAGAAGAAATGGACAATAATTACCAGATGGCCATGATCTGCTACCGAGCAAAGAAGTTTTACCAAAGAACCGGAAGACAGTTCAAGAATCACAACATGAAGACTGGGTTTGGTCTGGATAAATCCAAGATCAAATGTTATAACTGTCAGCAACTGGGTCATTTCGCTAGAGAATGCAAGTCTCAAAGTTCTCAGTCATCAACCTCAGCTCAGCCAGACTACCAAGCATCTAAAGCATCAAGCCAGTCCAACAATACAAACATTTAGGAGCAACATTGAAGGTAATAGATGACATGTTTACCCCTGAATAATGCATTGATGGCAAGTGATTCCACTTCCACATTGAAGGTAATAGATGACATGTTTACCCCTGAATGCCTTGAAAAATTAAATGCTTATAAATGGTTCAATGCTCAATTCTATGATGAGCTTGAGTCAATACAAGTCGTTAAAACAAATTTCTTTGAAGCTGAAAGAAATTTTAAGGAAAAGATTAAGGAGTTGGAAAAGACAATCTCCAGTTTAAAACACGAAGACACTAACAAACAGTGTCAAATAAACAATCTTTTAGAAAGACTAACAACTGCTAAAACAGAACTTGTATTGACTGAGTCTTATAGAGACATATTTCTCAGTCAGGGTGAGAAGTTTGAGAAACTTCTTAAAATGACTGAAATACCTGAGTTGGTAAAGATGAAGGGTGCGGCGGTGGGGTACAATAAAATGGAACCTCCATCTGCTTATACTCCAATGGTGGAGGTTCACTGCAAACCTGAAGCAAGTCTTGTGTATGATGAAGTTTTGGACATACATAAGATTGCTTAAGAAAATGACTAATATGATGTTTTCCCTACTCATTCAATTTGTTCATTTGAGGATGATACACCCGTTTCTTTTGAAAAAATAAAACTAGTTCAAAAACAGAAAAAAGATATAAGAAAACCAAACCATGTTTTGTTAAAGCCAATTATGTACAAATGGGCAGTACTTCCTTAAGTGACTACATGACTTGTTCATCTGACAAGTCACATAGGGCAAAATTTGGAAACAGGAATGCTAGTATAGCAAAGGTTCAGGCAAACCACTCCATCAAAGGTCATGTTGGCATATTCAATTCAAAGTCAAGACAGTTCAGTTCAGAGAATCACAACTCAGAATCATCACCAAGAAGAATCCTTCAGAAGCCATCAAAGAATCAAACAATGTGTTTAGTGTGTGGAGACACTGATCATCACGCTACTGATTGTTTCTTTAATACAATAAGGAGAAGAAATTCAAAATCATGTAAGAAGGAAAATGACAAGAGAAGTTGGAGAAAAATCATCTCATTCTTCGTAAGGTCAACAATCTGGTTCTGAAGAAAGAGATCAGGGAAGTAGCAAAAGAAGAAACTTTTGGAAGTGTCTACTTCTAATAACATGAATAGGAAGAACAGGAAGTCTTCCGAAGTAAAGAGTCCATCGGAAGCAAAAGTCAGATCTTCCTCCGACAAAAACAAGAAATCCTCTTATTTCAGAAGAAGACAAGCAGAAGGAAGGCAACATTTCAAGTCCAAATTCAAACTTTCGGATTGCCAAGTAAGAGATGCTTCCGATGACTGCCAGAAGAAAGAAAAGAAAATTCGTCAATCAACTCCAAAGGTCAACAAGGTTTGGCAAATGGCAAACCCAAGACCACATGGGCTTGGGTTCCCATTAGAAACTTTGTGCCTTCTTCATCTTTGGCCTTCTCTCCTCCTATTCAGCTTCCTCCTCTGGGGTCAGTTTCCTTTTCCCTTTGTCCATCAAGTTCATTCCAGAGGAGATGGATCCTGTAGCCTCACCAGTTGGTTCATCGGCAAATAGCTCTTCTGTGGAGGAATCATCAATTATGACTGGGCCTTCAGAAGCAGCTGCAACTTCGGAGTTAACCTTAACATTCACTACCTCATCCATTTGACCAACTATATTGGATGGTTCCATATTGGTGCCCTCAGAGAGCTTAGAATCTGAGGAGAGTTCTTCATACACAGCCTCTGTCTCAGGAGGAGACATACGTTTATTGGCTGTTGTCTCATAAGAAGACTCAAGTTCATCAACAGCCTCTGTCTCAGGAGGAGACTTTGGATCATCAGCTATTTTCTCAGGAGAAGACTTTGTTGTCCCAGAAGGGGACATAGTCTCAGAAGGGGACATAGTCTCAGAAGGGGACATAGTCTCAGAAGGAGACTTTGAGGTGTTATCAGCGGACTTGGATTCCTTAGAGATGTTTTCTTGTTCGGTTTCCAAGGATTCCCCTACAGCACTAGAAGAAGAGGAGGATGAGGAGCTGCAGGAGTTGTGATAGTAGGTACTCAGGAAACTATCCCATTCCTTATCCAAATCAGTTAGGAATGGAGGAGATTCATGAGTAACTTCTACTTCTCCTTCTGACAATGGAGCTGGTGCCTCTTCTCCTTTTGAAAATGGAGTAGTTTCCTCTTCTTCTTTTGCTGGAGATGATATGGTTACAGGTGATGGTATAGGTGATGTTGATGGTGATGATGGTGATCCCATAGGTTGTTCCTTCTCCCCCTTTTTGGTAGCATCAGGGGAAAGAGAAGACACCTGGCTAGGATCAGGATGAAATGGGTCAAAGAGGACCGGAGGGCGTCGTTCGAGGTCCAGAATGATGTCATCTTTGTTTTCAACCTCCATATTCAAGGTAGCAACCTCTGCTTCCAGATGAGTGACCCTGACCCGGAGAGCGGAGACAGTGATCGTCAATTCCTGAATACTGGTGCTCTCATCCACAGAAGTGGAATCCTTGGGCGATGAAGTCTTGAGCCAAGCTCCTGCACCTTCATCACCAGATATGGTTTCTTGGCACCCTGGATTCCTCTCATTGAGAATGACTTCAAAGAAATCATCAGCAATGTGAGTTGCCACAGAGGAGGTCCTATTGCCTTTACCACTGTCCTGAAGAACCTGAGAAGGTTCTGCAGTAGTGGCAGCCTCCATTGTATTGATCCTTTCAGACTGGCTAGGATCAACCTCTGTAGTAAACGAATCTGGGTCAGGAAACATTGCATGTATGTCTGTTACCGCTCTTATTATAGTTTGGGTAGAGGAGGAGAGAGAGGGTCATCCAGAGCTACGAAAGAGATCCTTGAGTCGGGGTAGATGTATGATTGGGGGGCATTGATGGGCTAGACACACCTAGGGACCTGGGAGACAGTCCCTGACCTAGTGGAGTTGCTTCCGTAGAAGCAAGCTCAGTTATGTGGGCATCCCTTTGGATATTTTCAGGTATGTATGGTGACATATCCTGAGGGCTAGAGGAAGGGTTTAGGGCAACCATCGGATCCAGGGGAAGGTCCGAGGGTACAACAACAGGTGTGATTTGCACCTTAGGCATAAATGGGCCACTACCAGATTTCTTTGCCTTTTTCTTTTTGGGTTCGGAAGAAGGGGCCTGAACAGTTGTAGATAACTTCTTAGGTTGTATTTTGCGTTTGTAGGTGAGTGGAATGGAGGAGGCTATATGAGTGGAAGGAGTGGGTTTAGCAGCTGTGGTTTGAACAGTGTTGTCACCTTCAGGAGTAGTGGGCTCCATAGACGGAAGCAAAGGAGTAAAAGCTCCAGAGAAGTGAGTTGTTTTCTTCTTCAATTGAACAAAAACCTTTGAAAGGACCCAAGGTACTTTATAAATGTTCCTAGTCAGTGAGAGCGAAGATGCTAACTCACTGTTAAAGATTTGTTGCAAAAATCTGGGATACATACAAAATTTCTTTGTGGATGTTACATTATCCACCAAATTATTAAAGATAAAAGTATAAAAGTTAAAAAGTTGATTGGTAACCAATCCATGAATAGGCGAAGCCAAATCAGCTGGAATTTGATCCCAACCACCAGATTTATTTGAAAGACAATGTAAAAACACATGTAGGAGATACTTGTAATTATAGGACACTTTACCCTTCCAATAAGTTGTTGAAGGGAGAGGACCTTCGTATCCCATCGACCTAAAGGTCGTTGCTACCTCATCCTTTATGAAAGAAGCACTGCATGTAGCATCATTAAGATTAAGATGTCTACAGATAGTGTCCATGGAAATTGAAATAGGATGAGCATCAACGGTGGCAAAAATTCGTTTACCCGTTGGAGAGTCAATCACGGAACAAGAACCCAAGAACTGCTGGTGATGAGATTCATACACCACGGGGTTAATAGTTAAAGCAGTAAAGTACCTACTCCGACGAAGAAAAGAGATAATCGAAGCGAAATCAACATCGTTGTCAGCAGAAAGTTCAGCGGTCAAATTGTGTGTAGGTTTGAATGCAAGAAGAGCCATTGTTGAGATGAGTGGTTATGGTTTGGAAGCAAAAAGAAACTATCAATTGTCGAAGAGGAAGTGAGAATTTGAATGGGCAGGAGACCTTTTATACCTTCGGATGTCAGCAATTAATATAACAATACATTAAATTTTGAGATCCGGAGACAAATAAGAAAAATGTCATTGTTGACAGTGATGTGTCAAAGATTTGTCGTGTAGTATCGGAAGAGAAATCACTTTGTGCACAAAAGAGATGTATGCTTCGGAAGACATATGCTTCTCTTAAAGGATCAGAAGGAAATGTTTCGGAAGCAAATAATTTATATCGGAAGATAAATACTTACAAAAGAATAAATATCTTAAGAAGTGTGACTTGTTCCGAATACAGAATTAAATAACACATCGGAAGACTTAACATATCTTCTGATGAGTAAACACTACTCAAAGATAATTTAAGTTTATCTTCTGAAGGATCATTTAATTCTTGACCGAATTTCATTTACTCAAAATTGATCATACCAATGCCTGTGATTAAATACCTGAACCTTCCGTCATCAAAAGCCTTGGTGAAGAGATCAGCCAAGTTGTGTTATGTATCAACTTTGACTAAATGAATTAGTTTCTTTTCTGCACAATCTCGGATGAAGTGGTAGCGGATGTCAATGTGCTTGGTCTTAGAATGCTTGACTGGATTAATAGTGATGGAAATGGCACTGGAATTGTCAATCTGGATGAAAGTATTAGACAACTCTACTCCATAGTGTTTCATTTGATTTTGAATCCAGAGTACTTGTGCACAGCAACTTGAGGTAGCTATATATTCAGCTTCTGTAGTAGAAGTTGAGACACATGTCTGCTTCTTACATTGCCATGACACAATCCTGGACCCAAGGAACTGGAATCCTCCAGATGTAGACTTTTTACTGATGTTGCAACCTCGATAATCACTATCCGTGTAGGCCATGAATTGAAAGTCGGCATTCCTAGGATACCATAATCCTAACTTTGGTGCTCCTTTGAGGTATCTGAAGATTCTTTTTACAGCAAGCAAATGTGAGCTTTTAGGATTAGCCTGAAACCTTGCACACATATATGTTGCAAACATGATATCAGGCCTGCTTTCTATGAGATACATCAAGGAACCAATCATTGCTCTGTATTGGCGTTGATCAACATCCTCCCTCTCAAGATCAGGGCCTAGAGATGTTGTTTTGGACATTGGAGTACCTAGAGCTTTACAGTCAGTGAAACTAAATCTTTCAAGAATATCCTTGACATATTTGGATTGTTTGATAAAAATCCCTGTAGGAGTTTGCTTCACCTGAATAAGTAAAAATATTTATATACTAACATTTAATAATATTACTATTTATAAAAAGAATTAACTTTTATGAATTATAATTATACCATATATTGTAAAATATATAAATAATTCCTTAGTTTTTGTACCTTACCTGAAAAATAAAAAGCTTTAAACGTTTTATATTATTTAATGAAAATAGTAAGTTAAAATATATGAATATATGAATATACATGAAATAATTTAGTTTTTTAATATTCTGATTATTAAGAAAATCATTATTTGTATAATTTACGATTTGTTTTATAATATATCTATTTTATTTTATTTTGTTAAAAAATACATGAATATACATGAGATAATTCGGATTTTTAATATTCTCATTTTTAATAAAATCATTATTTGTATAGTTTACAATTTTTTTTATAATGTCTAATTTATTTTATTTTGTTTAGTAATTTGCTTTTTTCAATACACTCTAAACATATTATTAAATTTCTACATTTAAAGTGTAAGATATTCATGGCTTAATTATTTATTTTTATACATAATTTATTAAATATAAGAAAATAAGTTAAAGTAATAATTTTTTAAATTTATTAATTATCACTATTAATAAAGAAGTGTTAATAAATGATTTAATGCTCCAAGTTTTAGGAAGGAAGCAAAAATGAAACTGCTCCATTGCATGACATGTGCCAAATATAACCTTGATTTATTATATAAGATAAATTAATTATTTTAACTATTTATTCAAAATCTAAATAAAAAGTTTTACTCTATCAAGCAACTGATAAAATGAGCTATATTTTTGTTATTTTCTAGTTATTTTTTTAATATTTAATTTGAATACAAAACTGAAAACATAAACTTACTCTTCTATTTCCCTATTGTACGTTCTTTTGTAAATTTAATTTAAAGACAAAACAATTTTTATCTTACATAGTTAAAGAGTTTTTAATTTACAAATTTAAATTATAATAAATAGTTTTATTAACTAAAGGGAATCAAACAATCTTATTAAAAGAAAAACTAAGGCTTTTAATAAACTACAAATTGTGTATTTCTGTTTGGGTTAATAAAAAGCTTAAGCATCTCGTGTCTTATTAAACCAATTATTTTAAATTGATACTAATATTTAACTTAATGTAACTATTAGACTTAATATCTCAATTTATAAGCCCAAATGTGCTCAAATAGACCAAAAGAGTTAAAGAAATGTTTTATTTAATTTGAGAAAGTTTTATTTTGTAGTTACTTTATACCACTTTAATTCTTAATAACACCGATTTAGCAGAAGCTAAAAAAAACATAAAGAAAAACAAAAATAATAAATTTTGTTTACTTTTAAGAACTGTGATTTAAAATGAGTATATAAGAAAAACTCTTATGTAAAATTACTTTATGTGCTTCCATTTCCATGTATTATAAATTATTGAACTTGTTCTGTAAACATATTAAGCCTAATAAGGATGTGATGGGTCATGGGTCACGAGCCTTTTTAAAAAGTATTGATTTGTATTCACAAACAATTTTACTTTACAGGTAATTGCCCATTATAATAAAAGAAATTCTTTTTACATGATAAGTCCAACAACTTTCTAAAAAAACAACAAAATGTCATCGTTTATGATTGAATTTTAAGAATTTTTTCCCATAAATTTAGAAGTCTAGAGATTTAATTATGGGTAAGGGGTTGAGTCTATTTGACAAATACTTATGACTCTTAAAGAAATGTTTATGATTCAATTCTTAGCAGATTAGGTACTTAGTGTTGTTTATGAATATATTAGTGAAGATTCATCTGCTACTAAATAAAGAAATGGCAAAGTCTACGTCGAAAAATTATTTATCCCCTTAACGACAAGAGTTCGACTCTGCCAAAGACAGATATATAGAAATTACTAGGTTAGTACCCCATGTATTACACGGGGTAAATAAAAAAGATATAATAAATAATTATTAATAAAAATTTAAACAATATAAGACAATTTTTTAATATAAAATAAATATATTATTTTTTTAAACGTTATAGTTTTTTCAAATTTTGTTTCTTTGATTTTTTTTTAATTTTCTTTCTGAAAATTCAATATTTTATAATAATTTGTTTTTTTAAAGTGTGTTTTTTGATATTAATATATTTTTAATGCATTAAAAAATCTTTTTCTCTTAATTCAAAACATGTATTTAATAAGAGAGAGAGTAGAGAAAAACAAAATTGAGGTAGTCCAAGAACATGACAAGTGTACCTAAAACCTTTATTTATTAAAATAGATAGATAGTTAGAAGAGAAAAAAATATATTTAGTTATAACAATATAAATTAAAAGGATTTAACTGCAAGTTAAACAAAAGTTTGTAAAGTTTGGTACTAAAGTATACCGAGAAACATGTGCCAACTAGAGTTGACGAGAAAGGTTTCGTAAATTTGTTAGGATAGCTTTATATTATTAAGTACTTGTGTGTTTGTAAAGACTAATAAAGGCTGATGCTCACCAAACTTCTTATTTTGTCTAAGTATAGGAGCTTCAATGACTAAAAGCCTTCGGAAGGAAGAAGTGATTCTTCGGAAGCAACATTGCTTCCGAAGGATAACTTGTTCCTGCCGAAGGTTATACAAGACAACTGCTTCGGAAGAATAACACTTAAAGGTATTAAACCTTCAGAAGACTTAACAGCTTTCGAAGAAATAAAGCTTCCGAGGAATCTTCCTTTGCACCAAGGACAAAGACAAAGACTTCCGAGGTTTATCCTCTGACAAAGACTGTAGCTGATTACTTTCTTAGTACAAAAGGGACTGACACAAGACATGCTGGTCTGATCAAATACAAAAACAACATACCGAAAGTCAGACAGCAGCTTACTTCCCTTCCTCAGCATTAAATGCAAAAGATTATCTGAAGCCTTAAAGATCATCAACATTAAATGCTTTGTGTATCCAGCTAGTCTTTGGTTAAGTCAATGTCTATCTTTGTAATAATTGTAATTGAGTGTTTTAGTCTGTTAAGACACTCCTCATACTAGAATAAGCTTTACTTTATGTACTTGTCTAGTATACCCAACTTGTATTCCTACGTGTATACGGTTGTAGCCTTGGCTATATAACCTCTCACTGTAAACCGACTGTGCTTGTGCTTGTGCTTATGCTTGTGCTTGTTCGTTGTACACTTGTTATACTTTGAGAGAAATATATCTTTGAGCTTGAATTAACTCTTGTGTTCTTACTGTTTATTCAAAGATTATTTGTTCATCTTTTAAGTGTTTGTAAGATTCTTCTAATAGATATTCCGTGTCTATTAGTTTGATTGTGAGAAGGTCCTGTTTGTGTGTTGTTTGAATTAAACAAACCGATCCAACAAGTGGTATCAGAGCCTTGGCTCTTAAACTTAAGTGACTAACCATCCTTAGGTTACCAGTTGTATATCTTCTTACATCTTACTACTACGAATCTCATAATCTGTTGTTTGTTCAAATGGCTGCATTAAACAAGCATGATACAGAAAATGGGACACTTAACAAGCCACCGATGTTCACCCCTGAAGACTTTGATACGTGGAAGGTCAGAATGGAAGGGTTCATCAGGAATCAAGACTTCAAACTCTGGAAGTCTGTTCTTGAAGGTCCCTACATTCCTACAATTGCTGCTGCTGGAGCCGGTGGAGCTGCTGTACCAAAGGATCCATCAATGTATTCAGATGAGGACTATAAGAAGATGGAAGTGGATTCAAAGGCACTGTGGCTCATCCAGATGTCAATCCCCAACTCTATTATACATGCATTCAAGAAATGAAAATCAGCTAAAGAGTTGTGGAATTCTCTGCAGCAGATGTATGAAGGTTCGGATGATGTCAAAGAAAACAAGAAGGATATGCTGAAACAGAAGTTTGAAAACTTCTGCCATGAAAACAATGAGAACATGTCTTCTCAGTACCTAAGGTATGTCCAACTTGTAGATGAGCTAACCACTGTAGGGGTAACGCTGGATAATCAAGATGTGCTCAGAAAATTTCTGAGATCTCTTCCAAAGGCCTGGAACATCTACTCAGTCACAATTAGAAGAACTGAAAACTTGAAAACACTAACTCTTGGAGAACTATTTGGTATCTTAAGTGCATATCAAATAGAGATTGATTCACAGGAATCAAAACCATCAGTTGCATTTCCTTCAGGATCAGCTGCATTGTATGTTCCTACTCAAAACTCATCCTTTCAGAGTTATCAGCCTATGTTCCATTCAACTGCACTACCAAGCCAACCCAACACCACATATCCTGAAACATCCACACCATCAAGTTCAAATACCAATCCCTTTGCACAATCTGTTCCTTTGGTTACCTCTGGCCCAGGAGCTTTACTAGCTGAAGAAACAAATTATTTCCAGTTATGTCAAGAAGATTTGGAAGGTAATGATTTAGAAGATATGGACATAAATTATCAGATGGCCATGATTTCTATCGGAGCAAAGAAATTTTATCAGAGAAGGGAGGCAATTTAAGAAACATAACATGAAGACCGGTTTTGGACTGGATAAATCCAAAATCAGATGCTACAACTGTCAGCAGCTTGGGCACTTTGAAAGAGAATGCAAAGCACCAAGAAATCAGCCAACAACAGGAGAACGGCAAAACAACCAGCAAGCAACAAATCAAACCATCAATGCAAATGTTGCGGAGCATCATGATTTTTCAGACTGGAGCTTTCAAGCAGAAGATGCATCAATCTCTAACAATGCCTTCATGGCAAATGATGCCAGCTCATCATTCAAGGTAACAGATAATATGTGTACACCTGAATGCTTAGAGAAACTAAATGCTTATAAAAGATTTAATGAACAAGTATGTAATGACCTTGAGTCAATACAAGTTGTCAAAGCAGAATTTTACAAAGCTGAAAAGGACTATAAAGAAAAAATTGAAACATTGGAAAAAGCAGTTTCCAGTCTCAAACATGAAGAGACTAACTACATTTGTCAAATAAATGATCTTTTAAACAGATTAACAACTGCTAAGACTGAACTTGTATTGGCTGAATCATACAGGGATAAATTTCTCAGTCAGGGTGAGAAGTTTGAAAAAATGTGGAAAATGAATAGCATTTCTAATCTAGCTAAAGGGAAAACTGCTGGGTTGGGATATAATAGTGTGGAACCACCAGTTGTATATACTCCACATGTAGATGTTAAGTGCAAACCTGAAATCAAGCTTGTATTTGATGAGGAACTTGGAATCCACACGGTGGATAGTGAATCAGAAGTGTCTGACAACACTTCTGCTGAGGATACCACCAAGGAAGAGGTGGTGGTGCCAGAAATCAAAACCAAAACAGTTTCTAAAAGAAAAAACCATAAATCAAAACAAATCAATACAACTGTTTTTGTAAAACCAAAACAATCCACTGAACATGACAAAGGCACCATCTCTTCTGAAGAAAATACAACTGACTCTCAAAATTCAAAACAAAATAAGTATGTGAGCAATCCTCCAGTGCACAATAGAAAGAAGGGTAATGGACCATCAAAATCAAACCTTAAATCTGGTCCTAAAGACAAGGTTTCTCAGGTAGAAAGGCAACAGCTCATAAGTTGCCTAATGTGTGGAGATCCTGATCACTTTGCTGCTGACTGTCTCTATAATCCAAGTAGACGCAGTCAATCCATCAGGCAATCAAAACCATCATACAGAGAATTTAGACAGTCATTCTCTTCATCGGAAGATAACCAAAGTGTCTCAGAGAAAAGAAAATCAAAAAGTCAGAAGAAACCATCGGAAGCTGCACCTGCTTCCGATGAGAAAAGAAAAGGAAAGTATTCTAAGTCTTCGGAAGCTCTACCCAGATCATCCCTACATAATCAGAAGACAAGACCATCTCCTAGAAGGTCATCGAAAGCATGCCACAAAAGTACTTCCGATGAGAAAATGAAAAAGCCAAACCCCTTTATGTCTACCAGAAAGGGTAACATGACCTGGACAAGAAAAGAATCTGAACCACCTTTGACCTCATCAACCAGTGCATCATCTGTTCTATCTAACCTGCATTTAAAACGTTTTACTTACTATGATGCAGAAGGCAAACCCAAGACCACTATGGCTTGGGTTCCCAAAAGAAACTAACCAAATTTGTTATGTGCAGGAGCAGCAGGATGCAAGAAGTAATCTTTGGATAGTGGATAGTGGCTGCTCCAGGCACATGACAGGCAACAAGACTCACCTTCATAACTACGAACCATTCTTTGGAGGGTCTGCTGCATTCGGTGGAGATCCAGTAGGAGGGTATATCACAGGCAGAGGATCTATTTCAAATGGACGTGTAAGTTTTGAGAATGTGAACTTTGTTAAAGAACTTAACTACAATTTACTGAGTGTATCACAGGTGTGTGATCAAAAGCATAACATGCTGTTTACTGAGCATGAATGTATTGTTTTAAAGCCAGGATTTGCTATTCCAAATGATCAAATTTTGCTCAGGGCTCCAAGAAGAAATAACATGTACATGCTTGATATGAGCACAGCTACACCACTCAGTAACATAAGTTGCTTTGTCTCAAAAGCTTCACTTGATGAATCATCTCTTTGGCATAGAAGACTTTGTCATGTAAATCTCAAAAATATGAATAAACTTGTCAAAAATAACTTAGTAACTGGTTTACCAACAAAGGAATTCATATGTGTTGATAAATGTGTTGCATGCCTAAAAGGAAGCAACACAAGTCATCTCATCATGCCAAAGAGATAAATTCTATAACAACAGTCCTGCATGTGCTTCATATGGACTTGTTTGGCCCCACAAGTGTGAAAAGTCTTGGTAGAAAGTCGTATTGCTTGGTGGTCACTGATGATTTCTCTCGGTATACATGGGTATTTTTCTTAAGTACCAAGGATGAAACTGCTGAGATCCTAAAGTCATTCATACTTAGGGTGGAGAATGAAAGTGACCACCATGTAAAAATAATAAGATCAGATCAGGGAACAGAATTCAAGAATCATGACACTAATTGAGGCTGCAAAGACCATGTTGTCTGATGCCAAACTTCCAATAACTTTTTGGGCAGAAGCAGTCAACACTGCCTGTTATGTCCAAAATAGAGTATTGGTAGTTAAGACACATGGTATGACTCCTTATGAAATTTGGGACAAGAGAAAACCATTTATTGGGTTTCTCAAACCATTTGGATGTCAATGCACCATCTTGAATACTAAAGATCATTTAGCCAAGTTTGCTGAGAAATCAGCAGAGGGCTACTTTGTTGGGTACTCTTCACATGCTAAGGCTTATAGAGTATACATCAAAGCTTCCAGAATTATTGAAGAGTCTGCAAATGTTCAGTTCAATGAACATACTCTTAATAAACCTGGAACAGGCCCTGATTGGTTATTTGATCTTGATAGCTTTACATCTGCATTTAATCTGGTGAAAGAGTATGTTCCAGTTTCACAGTCAGCTACCACAGATACCTCCAAATGCACAAGAGAAGATGACTTTCGTGTTGAACTGCCAATAGCTTCAAGACAAATCTTGGCAGAATCCTCTTCAGCACAAAATGGTGTGTCACAGCCTGAGATAATCAACACATCTCAGGCAGGTCCCTCAATTGAATCTACTTCTGGTTTACAACATCAAGAAGAAGTAGGAAGTCCATCAGCAGAGGCAAACACTCTGGAAACTACTTTTCCCAGAGAAAACCAACCCACAACAGTCCAAATTCAGAATCCACAAGATATGCCAGAAATTCAGCTTGAGGTAGTACTTCCTAACCTTGAGTCAATCAATATGGATGAAGCTTCTCAATTGGATGTGATTCCAAGAACTCGAATTTACAACACTCATCCAGTTGAGAACATTATTGGGAATGTTGAAGAAGGAGTAAGAACTAGAAGCTCTATGCATGAAGCAAACATTTGTTTGTTCTTATGCTTTCTATCCCAAATAGAACCAAAGAAGGTTGCTGAGGCATTGAAAGACAACAGTTGGGTAGAAGCCATGCAGGAGGAGCTTCTTCAATTTGAAAGACAAGGAGTATGGAAGATCTGTCCTTTACCTGAAGGTAAGTATGCAATTGGAACAAAATGGGTGTTCATAAACAAGAAAGATGACAAAGGTGTTGTCATCAAAAACAAAGCAAGACTGGTTGTTCAGGGATACACTCAGGAGGAAGGCATAGACTATGATGAAGTTTTTGCTCCAGTTGCAAGAATTGAGGCCATTAGAATCTTCTTAGCATTTGCAGCTGCCAAGAACTTCAAAGTGTTTCAAATGGATGTAAAAAGTGCCTTTCTCTATGGAAAGATTGATGAGGAAGCTTATGTGTGTCAGCCTCCCGGATTTGAAGATCCAAAGTTTCCTGATCATGTCTGTAAGCTTGACAAAGCTCTCTATGGGCTGCATCAAGCTCCCAGAAAATGGTATGAAACTTTGTCTTCCTTTCTACTGTCAAACAATTTCAAGAGAGGAACAATTGATAAAACTCTCTTTTTCAAGAAGTCCAATCAACATATCATGCTAGTACAAATCTACGTTGATGATATTATCTTTGGTTCAACTAATGAATTTCTCTGCAAGGACTTTGAATCACTGATGAAATCCAAGTTTGAAATGAGTTCAATGGGAGAACTCACCTTCTTTCTTGGACTACAGGTGAAACAAACTCCTACAGGGATATTTATTAATCAATCAAAATATGTCAAGGACATTCTTGAAAGATTCAAGCTGTCTGATTGCAAAGAACTGGGAACTCCTATGTCCAAGACAACATCTCTTAGCCCTGATCTTGAGGGGGAGGATGTTGATCAACACCAGTATAGGGCAATGATAGGATCTTTGATGTATCTCACAGCAAGCAGGCCAGATATCATGTTTGCAACTTGTGTGTGTGCAAGATTTCAGGCCAATCCCAAAGTCTCACATATGCTGGCTGTGAAAAGAATTTTTAGATATCTCAAAGGAGCACCAAGCCTAGGATTATGGTATCCTAGAAATGAAGATTTCCAGTTCATGGCGTACACTGACAGTGATTATGGAGGTTGCAATATCAGCAAGAAATCAACATCAGGAGGATGTCAATTCCATGGAGCCAGGATTGTGTCTTGGCAATGCAAGAAACAGTCATGTGTATCTACCTCTACTGCAGAGGTAGAATACATAGCTGCCTCTAGCTGCTGTGCACAAGTTATCTGGATTCAAAATCAGATGAAAGATTATGGAATAGATCTGTTCAACACTCCTATTCAGATAGACAACTCAAGTGCCATCTCCATCACCAACAATCCTGTCAAACATTCCAAGACAAAGCACATTGACATAAGATATCACTTCATCAGAGATTGTGCTGAGAAAAGGTTAATTCATCTAGTCAAAGTTGATACAGAAAAAAATTTGGCTGATCTCTTCACCAAAGCATTTGATGAAGGAAGATTCAGGTACTTAATAACATCCATTGGAATGATTAACTTTGAGTAAATGAAATGATAAGGAATAAATAATTCTTCGGAAGATAAACTTAACTTATCTTCTGATGAGTAACTACTCAGCAAAAGATAGGTTAAGTCTTCGGAAGCATTATTTCTTCCTCTGTCGGAAGCTCTCACACTTCAGAAGTTAAATTATCTTCTGAAGTAATACTCTCCCGATACATTAACTTCGGAAGCTAAATCTTCTGAAGGTACTCTTCAGAAGAAAGTATCTTCCGAAGAACATTTTATCTGATGCACTTATCTGATACTTCAGAAGCAGTGCTTCCGATGTATTAACTTTATACTTCCTAACCATTGCTTCTGATACTTCAGAAGCAGTGCTTCCGACAGTATAAACTTTATACTTCGGAAGCAAAACTCTTCTAAAAACTTTTTGGTCTCTTAAACTTCTTCCGAAAGTCACATCTTCGGAAGCAAGTCAACCCTTAGCAAATATTCAAACATTTATTGTGAAACCAGCTGTCATCGGAAGACCTTTTTCTGACATCCGGATCTCAAATTTAATGTGTCTATATATTAAATGCTGAAATCCGAAGGTATAAAAAGGTCTCCCGCTCATTCATCTTCTCTCACCGATTCACTTCAAAATTGTTTTTCATTTTTCTCTCAAATCGTAACCTAAAAACCACCGATTGAAATGGATCTCCTTGCATTCAGACCTACTCACAACATTCCAGCGGAGTTGTCATCAGACAATGATGCTGACTTTGCTCCGATCATCTTGTTTCTTCAGAAGAGCAGGTGGAGACCATTTGTCGGCATCTCAAACTCAATGATGCAGGTGGAAAGGTCTCATTCACAAAGGATGAGGTAGCATCGACTTTTAAGTCAATGGGGTACGAATGTCCTCTCCCTTCAACAACCTATTTGAAGGGTAGAGTGTCCTATAATTACAAGTACCTCATACATTTGTTCCTACATTGTCTTTCCAATAAGACAGGAGGTTGGGATCAAGTTCCATCTGACTTAGCCTCGGCTATTCACGGCTTGGTCTCCAACCAACTGTTTAACTTTTCTGCTTTTATTTTCAATAATTTGGTTGACAATATTTCGTCAACAAAGAAATTTTGTATGTATCCCAGGTTTTTGCAACAGATTTTCTATGAGGAGTTGGGCACTTCCCTCTCTCTAACTGGGAATACATATAAAATGCCCTTGGTTTCTTCCAAGGTTTTTGTGCAACTAAAGAAGAAGGGTGCCCAGTTCTCTGGGAAATTCACTCCCCTTCTTCCATCTATGGAGTCACATACTCCAGAAGGTGACAGCTCTGTTAACCCCACAGATGCTGAACCCACACCTTCCACTTTTGTTGGTCATCCCATAAAAATCACATACAAATGCAAACGAACCCCTGTACAACTCTCTACAGCTGTTCAGGCCCCTTTCTCAAAACCCAGCAAGAAAAGGTGAAAAGAACTGATATGGGCACAGTTCCACCTAAGGTGAAGGCCACACCTATAGTTATTCCACAGGTTCTTCCTCTGGAATCTGTGGCTGCCCCTAACCAGCCTAATAGCCCTCAGAGTATGTCACCATACATACCTGAGAATATTCAAAGGGATTCTCCAATCATTGAGTCTGCTTCTAATGAAGCTACTCCATTAGATCAGAGACTGTCTCCCAGGTCTCCAGGTTCGTACCATCCAGAAATGCCCCCCACCCATACTACTTCCTAGGCTCAAGGGACCTCTGCCATAGCTGTGGAGGAACCACTCTCTCCCACTTCCCAAACACTTATGAAAGTGGTGACACAGTTACAAGCTAGGTTTCCTGACCCAGAGCCTAACACATCAGATGTTGATCCCAGGAATGAAGAAGGGATCAATGCAGATCAGGCTGCCACTACTGATGAACCTTCTCAAGTTCTTCAGGACAGTGGTACAGACAATAGGACCTCATCTGCGGCAACCAACATTGGGGAGGACTTCTTTGAGGCCCTTCTTAATGAAGGGAATCCAGGCTGCCAAGAAACCACATCTGGTGGTGGAGGTGCAGGAGCTAGGCTCAGGACTACATCACCCCATGATTCTACTCAGGTAGATGAGGGCACCAAAATACAGGAATTGACGGCTACCATCACATCCCTCCAAGCCAGGGTAGCACATCTGGAAGCTGAGGTGACTACCCTGCGGCTTGAGGTCCAGACTAAAGATGCTACCATTCTGGACCTCAGGAGGTGTCCCCCAGTTCTTTTTCAACCCTTTCATCCTGATCCTGCTACAACTACCTTCATCTCCCCTGATGCTACCAAAAAGGGGGAGAATACAACTTCTGCAGGGTCAGGATCACAAGCAAGAGAAGAGGAAGCCGCTCAGGATGTCAACCCATCCATAGTCACTTTGACTACTGAATGGGATGACTTCTTGGGGTACTTACTTTCATGTTTCATCCACTTCCTCTTCCTCTTCTTCTGAAGCAACAGAGGCTGCCAAAGAGACAGAGCAAGAGCCCAACACAACAAATGTCTCTTTGGAGCCTCAGTCCCATGTTGGGACTCACTTGTCCCCTTCTGGGACTAAGTCTCATTCTGAGACTCAACAGTCCCCTTTTGGGACTAAGTCTCCTTCTGAGACTGCAGCCCAGGTTGCCATGGAAGACACTATTCAAGAACAACCTTCAATCTCCATGGAACCTGTATCCCCTCCTACTGGGACAAAGGCCACTGAAGATCTCTCCTCTTCTCCTGAGCTCTCTGGGGAAATTAATAAGGAATCAACCAAGATGGTTGGTCAACCGGAGGGGGCAGTGAATGCTAAGGTTAACTCCGAAGCTGCAGCTGCTTCCGAAGGCCCAGTCATTCTTGATGTTTTCTCCTCAGAAGAGCTAAGTGCCAATGAACCAATTGGTGAGGCAACAGGAGACATTGCCTCTGGGGTAAAATTAACTGCTGATGATAAAGGAAAAAGAAAATTAACCCCAGAGGAGGAAGCTGAACAAGAGGAGAGGATCCCAAAGAAAATGAAGGGCCGACCAGACACTTCAATGGATGATGAACTCATCAGATTATCTACCCTTCTTCAGGAAAAAGGGTATGATATTGATGAAGTACTTAGCTGGTCGGTACCTAGAATGGCTGCCGAGCTGCACAAGGTGCAGCAGCAAGAACAGGCAGCTGCTGCAACCAAAGCCCAAAAGAAACTAACTAAGGCACAGAAGGATAAAACTTACAGAGACAGTCTGAAAGCCTTCCTACTAGAATATGGCTTCCATGCTCGGCAGCTAGGCCCAATGAAGAACTCAACCATGGATATGCATATCAGAGACATCAAGGCTAAAGTTGTCAGAGGTGAGTTACCTTCAATTGAGCAGATAAGGGCTCAAAAGGCAAGCCTAATGAGAGGCTTAGGTTTAGGGGGAGGAGTAAGAATAGAGTTTCCCCTCTCTGGTGCAGGTATCAAAGAGGGAGAAGAAGTCATGTGGGGGAAGTAACAAAGGCAATGTTCCCCAACAGGTTCCCCCTAAACCCTAAAGAAGAACAAACATCTCCTCCATCAAGTCCATCTATGGATAACATGCCAATCTCTTTAGTGATCAAGATCAATAAGGGCAAAAAGACTACAAGGAAACAACCATCACTAATCCATGATCCTGAGAGACAAACACAGGCTGATGAGAGGAGAACAGAACCATCAATGAGTGAGGATACTGGTCCACGGCCTACTGCAACAACAGGTGCAGCAGTAGGATCTAATGTGTAAGAACAACAAGCCAGAGATCAAAGGAGTCAAGCTACTGCTCAAGCCAGACCAAGATTCACAAGAAAAAAGAGCATAGCCAGAAAGAAAAAGAGAACATCTGCCATCTCCTCTGACTCTGAGCCAGACTCACCCCCCCCAGGACGAAAATCCAAACCAGCAGTCTCATTGCCCAAGGAACATCCAAGAGACCTGTATGATTTACAGCATCATCATACATACGTTCCTGTTGTAAAGTGGAGCTACAATAGAGATCACAAAGAGTTTACTCTCTTTCTGCACAATGGAGAAATTAAGACTTTGGATTTGGCACAAATGTTTGCGCTTGCTGCCCCTTTTGTTTTTGATTACAAGAAGGGAGGCAAGCTCTCAGATGGGTAAAGGCAAGGGCTCAAGTCCTGAGGGGAAAAAAGTTGTAAGGAGGATTTCATAGGAAGTTTTGGTAGCATCAGCCTAGGATGAGATTGTAAAGACTAATAAAGGCTGATGGTCACCAAACTTCTTATTTTGTCTAAGTATACGAGCTTCAATGACTAAAAGCCTTCGGAAGGAAGAAGTGATTCTTCGGAAGCAGCATTGCTTCTGAAGGATAACTTGTTCCTGCCAAAGGTTATACAAGACAACTGCTTCGGAAGAATAACACTTAAAGGTATTAAAGCTTCAGAAGACTTAACAGCTTCCGAAGACATAAAGCTTCCGAGGAATCTTCCTTTGCACCAAGGACAAAGACAAAGACTTCCGAGGTTTATCTTCTGACAAAGACTGTAGCTGATTACTTTCTTAGTACAAAAGGGACTGACACAAGACATGCTGGTCTGATCAAATACAAAAGGAACATACCGAAAGTCAGACAGCAGCTTACTTCCTTTCCTCAGCATTAAATGCAAAAGATTATCTGAAGCCTTAAAGATCATCAACATTAAATGCTTTGTGTATCCAGCTAGTCTTTGGTTAAGTCAATGTCTATCTTTGTAATAATTGTAATTGAGTGTCTTAGCCTGTTAAGACACTCCTCATACTATAATAAGCTTTACTTTATGTACTTGTCTAGTATACCCAACTTGTATTCCTACGTGTATACGGTTGTAGCCTTGGCTATATAACCTCTCACTGTAAACCGACTGTGCTTGTGCTTATACTTGTGCTTGTTCGTTGTACACTTTTGAGAGAAATATATCTTTGAGCTTGAATTAACTCTTGTGTTCTTACTGTTTATTCAAAGATTATTTGTTCATCTTTTAAGTGTTTGTAAGATTCTTCTAATAGATATTCCGCGTCTATTAGTTTGATTGTGAGAAGATCCTGTTTGTGTGTTGTTTGAATTAAACAAACCGATCCAACAGTGTTTTATCATAAAAAGAAAACATGCTTGTATGATCTCACTAGACTATCCAACGCTAATCAAACACATTACCCTCCGCGGCTTTAGTATGGTGTTCTCGATCCGTATACAAAAACTTCATGCAATGATTTTAATATAGACAAATTATAATTAAATTTTTAAACATTTATTTTTCATCTAAATATCACTTAACCTACATTTAAAGGATTTGAACTCAAAGGACTTAATTACTAATATCATTAGGGTACAAGAACATACATAAATACGAATCCCAACATACAGGGCCGCCTAGGGGAGGGGCTAAGTGGGCGACGGCCCCGGGTTTGACTTTCTATGAGGCCCATGATTAAAAAAAACTATATATTATACATAAAAAAGATTATATAAAAATTATAAAACATCAATGTTTATTAGAATGACAAAATCGAATTTGGTTAAGTTGGTGACGTTTTTTTTTTGCAGAAGTTCACCAAGTTTAGTATGAGAAAATAATTCAATTGAACCACAAAGCCTAGTGAAGCATCCCAAGTGGTCAACGACCAAATGGATTTGCCTAAAAAAAGTTCATTTTTTGTTTAATCACAATTCTCAAATCAACGCATCTTAATTCTTGAGTTCTTCATTGTTGAAAATCCGTCAAAATCAAAGCTTCTTTTTAGTGATTTCAACCAAGAATAAACTTGAGTTCTTCATTGTTCAAAATCCATCAAAATCAAAGCTTCTGTTTAATGATTTTAACCAAGTCGAATCCTCAGAGAATCAAAGGTTACCTCCTCTCGCTCCTTTCTCAGTTTATTTTTTGTTGTCTTTGTTGGTTGTTGCTTAGTACTCGAATTCACGTGTTGGATGTCGAATTACTATGTCTTTGTAAGAGCGATTAATTTTTTTTCAGACTCATGTCCTAGAAATTTTTTTTTGATTCTTGGAACCGGTTTTGTCATAGTAGACACCATTACTATTACAATTAACAATTTCCATATTAAAGAATTATTTTACCTTTTGAGTTATAATACCCTGTATTTTAACCCAAGCTTTGTTCCACTTTACATGTAAAAGTTTAGAACTAGGTTTTCTCCATGTGTTAGACTCAGAATTTTGTAATCATCTCAAACCCTTAGGGGTAAAGAAAAACAGAATATTGAATATTAGAATACAAATAAAAAAGCTTCAAAAAAACCCGAATATAAATACAGACGTAATGATAAGTGTAAAGTAATAAAAGCTAAACCCAAACCAACCGGTACTTAAAAAAGAAAAATAGAATTTTAAGTATATATTTTATTTTGATCTAAATCATAAAAAAAAGTGATTTAGAAAAGAGTAATGTAACTACCCATTTTAAGGTTTTAATAATAAAGTAATATATTGTGATGAATTTTAAATTACAATGTGTGTAATTAGATAATTTTATGTTTTAAATAAATTGGGTTGTTAAATAACTAGTAACTAACTTGGTTAGGTTAGTTTAATACTAGTTAAATGGCAGTTAAAGGTTGAGGGGCTGAATATGCCATTTGATGAAGCTTGTTTAAGAGGTTATAAGTCATTGACTTTGGTCAAAGATCCAGAATTTGTTCTTATATGGTGATCGACTTCCAGAGAAGAGAAAAAGGGGAAGACCATAGTTCTTGTGATCTTAACCAAATTAGAAGCTTGTTGGAGTTGAAGTTCAACAATTGAAGCTAGAAATCAACACGCAACGTGATTACTAACAAAAGGTAAGTGTTAGTTTGTTGTCTTGGTTGAAATTTTAATGATGAAAAATGAAGCCATGGATGGGATTTCATCAAATCATGAATTAGGTGTTGTAGGTTGTGAGTACATGTTAGTTTGATTTTATAAACTTGTGTAAACACCCAGAACATGTATTCTTGCAAATAGAATCCATATATTATGATATGGGTGTTGGGCAAAAGATGTGGGTTTAACTTCAAGATTAGCTTAATGATTTAATTACAAAGTGAAGATATGTTGATGTTTTAGATTCAACATTCAAGAACGAATCGGAACGGTAGCCTATAAACTTGAATTACCTCCTAAACTTAGTAACATTCACGATTTCTTTCACGTATCAAATCTGAAAAAGTGCTTAACGGACGAATCGTTGATCGTACCTCTTGAAGAAATTCAGATTGATGACAAACTCTAGTTCACTGAAGAACCAGTAGAGGTAATCGATCCAGAGGTCAAAGTGTTGAAATGAAGCCGCATTCCAATCGTTAAAGTTAGATGGAACTCTCAACATGGACCTGAATACACATGGGAATGTGAGGATCGTATGAAGGAAAAATATCCTCATCTGTTTTCCTAAAAGATTGTCAACAGATAAGTCTTTACTAAATTTCAGGACAAAATTTCCCAAACAGGAGGAGACTGTGACAATTACGTTTAAAAGCTCACGTCATTCTTGTTTGAAATCCACATTATTAATACGATCGTAAATTCATGATGAGTTGAAAATACGCAAGAAATAATGAACGTGGGTGTAAACCGTGCAAAAAACAGAATTCCAATCCTCCAAAATCATAAAAATAAGAAAAATTCCAAATTATCGTGCTTCAGAACTCTTCGTGATACACCAAGATGGTTTTGAGGTCCCTTGGCGATAATCGAAGAGTCCAAAATATCTAAAATCCTCCGTATTTCTTCGCGGTACGCCAAGCCCTTTTCAGGCGACTTGGCGGTACGCGAAGATAAGGCGGTT
Source organism: Mikania micrantha (assembly GCA_009363875.1). NCBI lineage: Eukaryota > Viridiplantae > Streptophyta > Magnoliopsida > Asterales > Asteraceae > Mikania > Mikania micrantha. Next base: position 47,535,215 of record CM018691.1, on the reverse strand, counting down.
CGGTTATATCATATTAAACAATCAAAATTCATGCAAAACATAATATTTATATCTCCTCTCGACTTCAACACACACAAACTCGATGTGATCGATCAAACCATTAGTTTTTCATCATCTGGAGTTGTAGAATCATCAAGATTAAGCTAAGGATCATACCTACAACATCCGATCGTTGTGGTGCAACTGAAAATCCGCTCGAACGGGTAAGGGACTTACAATGAAAATCCGATCGTTGTGGTACAACATCAAGATTAATATCACTATGTGTTGCTTTCCAGACCCTCACTGTTTGTCGCCCTGTCACCGGTCATACGTTGCCGACCAATGATGAGTACGATCAACATACCAGCCCTACAAGCTGGAGGTTTGTCAAACCTATGGTACCACTATGCTATCGTCGGTTTAGTCACGTCAAACAAACTGGTCAGCGGTTTGTGTTAGGGACTTACAATGATCAACTTGAATACATGGCACATGATTGAAATGATATAATACAAACAGTTCAATAGTAATCAATTGTTGTTGTGTTCACCAATGTTGTTTGTCCTTAATGTTGTGTGTTCTCGTTGTTCTTAACAAAATTATATATGATCTTGTCTTATTATACTATGTTAGTTGTTGTGTGAATGATGTTGTTATCATGAAGGTACGTTATCATGATTATCATTCTTGTTGTTCCATATGGTCACCCTGTTGTCACTACAGTGTTGTAAGAGCTAGTCTTACTACACTTAGTCGACTCACGTGGTGGATGATATCTGTTTCATGTTATCTTGTAATCTGCACCGAGTTGTAAGCTGAGTGTTATAAGAACTTGTCCTATTACACTTAGCTAACTCCAGTGTTGAATGATATTATGAAGATATGTTATCTTCATATCATTCATGTTTGTTATTGTTTTCGTCATGTTCACCTGTGATAATCTCATTGTTTGTTCTTGTAAGAATAATTAAATGTTATAAGATACAATCTTACAACTATCTTATTCTATTGTGTTGATGATTCATGAAGCTCCGTTATCATGTTTCATCTTAGTTGTCTCTGTCATGTAATGATCATACAAGCATGCATACGATGATAAACGATAATAAGTCAAGCAATATTATCTAATCAGAGTATAAGCAATATGTTGAACTAAAACTTTTAAGTAAATAAAAGAGTTAGCATGTTTCTCAGTCCCGAGAGCTTAAAAATCAGTTAAGATTAGAAAAGGGGCATGTGAACTCACCTTTTAGGGGTTGTAGTTGACTTAGCCTAAAAAAGAATGCAGGCGCTCTTTGTTGTACTTTGTTGTTGTTTTCTCGATCATGTGTTGATTTCACAATGTTTGTAATTTATAAGTATAAGTTATAAGTGTCTGTGCGTGTGTAGGTGTTAGCCCTAATGTTGGCTAACACTCGTAAGTCTCGGTCTTCATCCGGCCCAGATTCACTAAGTGATGTAGTGTAATATTGAAAACTTTTATTGTTTGTAAGTACACACTTAGGTTTTAGATTAAAAGTTATAAACCTTTAATATTTTGTAAGAGGATTTTTGTACAACCTTGTTCCATTTGTTTTATGAATATCATTAAACCAATTCCCTTGCCACCTTTGTAATATTTTAGATTATCCATAACGGTTGGTTTAGTGTGTTCATTTACATCCTTGTGTGAATGGGCCAAACCACAATCCTGGGCCGAATAATCTGGGCCGAAACAATCACATGGGCCAGCTCAGCCTCTTGGGCCGAATCGGATCCTGTGGGCCTGTTAGATTCTGCTAGGCCGAATAAAGATGGGCCGTATGAGATGGCTAGCCAAAGGACCATGATCGAAGGATGTGCTTGGCCGAAAGGGTTATGCCTTGGCTGATGCAAGATAGTCTGATCGAATGAAAAGCTTGGTGTCTTGGTTCGACCGAATGTAGGTCTGTCTCGAATGAGGGCTTGCATGGCCGAATGTATGTGCCCGGCCGAATGTGAATGGCCGAGAGAATGGCTCAGCGAGTGGTCTTAAAAGAATGGCTTGACCTTCGGCCGAACATGGCATGGTTGGCCGAATGAGAATGATCCACGAATGGGCCTAGTCGAATGGAACATGGTTCAATTGGGTGAAGGTGGCTGAATGATGGAGGCTGGGGGAATGAGGGAGGCTGGGCGAATGAGGAAGGCTGTGCGAATGAACTGCTACCCAGCCGAGAGAATGAGGCCTCTTGGCCATTCGGCCTACTAGGTGCCCCTCCTTCGGCCATTCAACCCCACGTGTGAAGCCCCTCCTTTCTAGCCCCAATCTCGACTCAACAGGTTCTTCCCAAGTCTCTAGGGTGTTCTAAGGTGTTTTCCATAAGGTGTTGAAGTGGGTTGAACCGGTTTTAGGTTGGTGGGTAACAAGAGTGAAAACCCTAATTTTCGTAATGTTCAAGCTCCAATACCTCGATTTCAGGTGGGTAAATCCTCAGATCAGTTGTACTTCTAGGTAGAGGATGTTTGTAGCCACGTTTGAACACCAAGAACACAAGATTTCATCAAGAAATGGCAAAGATCTAGTGATTTGGAGTTGAAATTTTTAGAGAGAGTGTGGAAACCGGGAATGGATTTTTAGAGAGAGAAAGTGAAGAGGGAGATGAGGAGAAATGACTCATTTAGGGTATTTATACTCCGGGGGGTGTTCGGGTTCGTTTCGGTTGATCGGCTCTCGTTTTTGTTGCGTTTCTGGAACGTTACGCGCGTATTTTACGACTTTAAATAAAAAGGCTTTATTTTTAATATTTAAAAGATGGTTATTCCTAGTAAATCTTCTAAATTTGTTTTTCTTAATTTATTTTATCGAATTCGTTTATTTTAAACGTTTCGCCAGATCGCGTCACCTTCGCGCGTATTCGTTCGAATTGTCACCCGAACGAACACGACGATGGTTTTGCTTTCTGACTTTTGTTTTTTACTTTCCAGTCATCATTTCAGAACGTTAAACTCACAAATGAACGTGTGTCAGTTCGTTATTCTGAAATAAAACTGCCTTTATGTTCTGAATTGTGTTTCCTCACTGATGGACTCAACTAAACTTCCTGTTTTCACATTGTTTTCATAATGAATTATCGGCCATCTGATTCCTGTCATCTATGGATATCAAATCACAACCGACATGTTTTTGTTGTTTACTTGTACGCTGTTGTTTCATCTTGATTCGTTGTATCAATTTGTACTTTGGTTTTCACCTAAATACATACAACTGTTGTTTATCGTGAGTTGTTGTACTTACGGTATTTAAGTTTTCACTTAAACACGTACAACTGTTTCTTGTTTTCTGAGTTTTGTTGTTACACCCACTGTTCATGCATTGTATTTACACATAGTAAAAAGTGAAAGTACACATACCGTACGGACTTGCCAGACGATCAGGTACTGGATGTCACAGTTTCCCCTTGTTAATGAAATTTCGTCCCGAAATTTAAGCATCATAGTCGGGCTTTATTTCTCGAACAGGTGGGGATACTTTGTCTTAATGTGATCCTCACGCTCCCAGGTAAATTCTGGTCCCCGCTTGGAGTTCCAAAGAACCTTTATGATAGGGATACGGCTTCGTTTAAGTCTCTTGACTTCACGATCCATAATCTCTACAGGTTCTTCAATGAAATGTAATTGTTCATCAACTTGTAGCTCTTCCAATGGTATGATCAACGATTCATCAGCGAGAAATCTCTTGAGATTTGATACATGAAATACATCGTGTACTCCGCTGAGTTCATCAGGGAGTTTGATTATGTATGCCACAGGACCTATGCGTTGAGTTATCTCGAACGGTCCTATTTACCTTGGTGCTAACTTGCCTTTATCCCCAAAACAAACCACGCCTTTCCATGCGGACACTTTCAACATGACTCGGTCACCCACTTGGAATTCCAAAGGATTTCGCCGTTTGTCTGCGTAACTCTCTTGGCGGCTACGTGTTGCTTGTAATCTCTGTTGTATCTGGGCTATCTTATTAGTAGTCTCCTGAATAAGTTCAGGCCCAGTGATTCTGTTGTCTCCCACTTCGGTCCAACAAATTGGAGACCGACATTTTCTACCGTATAGTGCTTCAAACGAAGGACATCCAACGCTGCTGTGGTAGCTGTTGTTGTAGGAGAACATGATAAGTGGTAATTGTTTATCCCAACTTCCACCGAAGTCTAGGATGCATGTTCTCAACATATCCTCCAGAGTTTGAATTGTTCGCTCGCTTTGTCCATCTGTTTGTGGATGATAAGCGGTGCTCAAGTTAACACTTGTCCCTAAGGATTGTTGCAATGATTGCCAGAACCGCGATGTAAATCGATTGTCCCAGTCAGAAATAATAGACAATGGCACACCGTGCCGCACTACTATTTCAGCGACATAGAGTCTTGCTAGCTTTTCCATCTTGTAGTTCTCTCTGATCGGCAAGAAGTGTGCGGACTTGGTCAATCGATCAATGATGACTCGAATCGTGTTCGCTGGAAGTGCGGGGTAGCTTGGTAATAAAATCCATAGCTATTTGTTCCCACTTCGATTGTGGTATCTCTGGTTGTTCCAGCAAACCTGACGGTTTCTGGTGTTTAGCTTTGACGTTGGCACATGTGATGCATTTGGCAACATAAGTGGCAACATCTTTCTTCATACCCGGCCACCAATAAAATGATCTAAGATCTTGGTACATCTTATCAACACCAGGATGAACGGAATAACGTGTCTTGTGTGCCTCGTCAAGAATGAGTGCTCGAAGTTCATCTACTGTCGGGATCCAAACATGATCCTGAAAATAGATAACTCCATCTTGTTTTGTTTTGAATTGCTTCTCGGCTCCACAATCGACCTCTTGTTTCAAATTGTTTCTTGCCATTGCTTCTCGTTGTGCTTGTATGATTTGATCTCTCAAACTTGTTTGCACGGTCATTCCCATTGCTCGAACGCGTAAGGGTTTGACTCTTTCCTTCCGGCTCAAAGCATATGCAACAACATTTGCTTTCCCCAGATGGTATTTGATCACACAATCGTAATCGTTCAGGAGCTCAACCCAACGTCTTTGTCTCATGTTAAGCTCCTTCTGATCAAATATGTGCTGTAAACTCTTGTTATCTGTGAAGATAGTGCACCTGGTACCATATAGGTAGTGTCTCCAAATCTTTAGAGCAAAGACAACAGCTCCCAGTTCTAAGTCATGTGTTGTGTAGTTCTTCTCGTGTATCTTCATTTGTCATGAGGCGTAAGCAATGACTTTGTCTCGTTGCATTAAAACACATCCGAGTCCCTGATCGGAAGCATCACAGTATACCACAAAGTCATCATTGCCTTCTGGGAGTGATAGAATTGGAGCATTGCACAATCTTTGCTTCAATGTTTGGAATGCCTCCTCTTGTTTCTGTGTCCACACGAATGGTTCACTCTTCTGTGTGAGTTTGGTGAGAGGCAAGGCTAACTTAGAGAAATTCAAGATGAATCTCCTGTAATAACCCGCCAATCCCAAGAATGATCTGATCTCTGTTGGTGTTGTGGGCACATCCCAGTTCTTGATTGCTTCAATCTTGGCAGGATCCACGTGAATACCATTACTGTTAATCACGTGACCCAAGAACTGAACTTCCCTTAGCCAAAATTCACCCTTGGAGAATTTAGCATAGAGTTGCTCATCTTTCAGAAGCTCCAATCTGTTCTAAGATGTTGCTCATGTTCCTTCTCGCTTCTTGAATAAATCAGTATATCATCAATAAAGACGATAACGAACTGATCTAAGTATGGCTTGCACACCCGGTTCATTAAATCCATGAACACTGCCGGTGCGTTCGTCAATCCGAATGGCATTACCATGAATTCGTAGTGACCGTATCGGGTACGAAATGCCGTCTTGGGTAAGTCATCTTCTTGAATCCGGAGCTGGTGATAACCTAAACGCAGGTCTATCTTTGAGAAGTACTGAGCTCCCTGTAACTGATCAAACAAATCATCAATCCTCGGTAACAGGTACCGATTCTTGATGGTGAGTTTGTTGAGTTTTCTGTAATCGATGCACATTCTGAAGGATCCATCCTTCTTCTTAACAAAGAGAACCGGAGCTCCCCACGGTGAGAAACTCGGTCGGATAAATCCCTTGTCGAGTAGCTCTTGTAATTGATTGGACAGCTCCTGCATTTCTGATGGTGCAAGTATAAGGAGACTTAGCTACAGGAGTCGCTCCCGAAATCAAATCAATTCGAAACTGCATCGATATCTCAGGTTTCAGTCCTGGTAAATCATCCGGAAACACGTCCGCGTAGTCTTTCACAACTGGAACATCTTGAATCTTGATTACTTTCTTGTCTTTCTCTACTACGTGAGCTAGAAATGCGACACATTGTTTTCGTAGGTACTTGCGAGCCTTCATACATGATATTATCTTGACACTTCGGTTTGTTTGACCTCCATGAATTTCCAAGTTCTGATCGTTCTCCACTGGTATACATAGTAGCTTTTCGGAACAGATGAACTCAACTCTGTTAAGAGATAGCCAGTCCATTCCGACGATGATATCGAAACTTCCCAATCCATCGGTATCAAATCGATGGAAAATGTGTGATCGCCAAGTGTTAGTGGGCAATTCCTAGGTACTGTGTCAACTTTAATCTATTTGCCGTTAGCTATCTCAATAGTATAAGGGGAGTCTAATGATTCCTCAACATGATTAAGATGGCTAGCAAAATCGGATGAGATAAAACTCTGATCCGCACCAGTGTAAAATAATATAGATGCATAAAAGTCAGATAGGAGAAATGTACCAGTGACGACGTTCGGGTCCTGTCGAGCAACAACAGCTCCAATCTGAAAGGCTCTACCTCTTGCTACCCGAGCCCTTTGCTGATTCTTCTTGGGACAATCCCGCGAGAAATGTCCAGGCTCGCCACAGTTGTAGCAAGACCTGTGATCAGCTGCAGCAGTAGTAGCTGCAGCAGTAGTAGCTGCATTGTTGTGCTTGTTTTGATTCCCGGTGTTTCTGCAGTGGGCGGCCCAATGACCAAGCTTCCCATAGTTGTTGCACAGTCGGCACTAGGAAGTTGGTAGATGATGATACTGGCAGTTGTTGCACAGTTGTGATGTGCCAGTGTAGGGCCTCTTGATCTGCAGTGGTGGTGGTTGATTGATTATCGGTGCTTGGGTGGTCGCAGCAAAGTTCTTGACCACTTTTTGCTTCTTCGCCGAACGTTTATCCGGCTTTCTTGAAGTTCCAGCCTTGGCTTCAGTTTCTTTCTTCAGAGCCCTGGGGGCAACCATCACGTCTGTCAAAGTTGCTGACAGTGTAACAACCATCTCCATAGTAGTGGGGGTGTGCTGAAATCACGTGCCCTTGGACACAAGCCGACAGTCCACCGACATACCGCTCTATCCTTTTCTCCAGTGTTGGCACCACGTCCGGTGCCAATGTAGCTAACTCATGGAATCTTGTAGTGTAGGCCAGATGCCTAGAACCAATCATAACAAGATTGAGCAGTTCGGTCTCAACCTTCTTCAGCTCGTTTCTCGGGCAAAACTCTTCCCTCAGTAGAGACTTGAAATCATCCCAAGGCATTGACAGAGCCTCATCCCTGCCTCTAGTTTGAACTTGTGCGTTCCACCATGTCAGAGCTCGCTTGTTAAACGAGCCACCAGCATATCTCACCCGATGCTGATCAGGACATCCACTAATGTCGAGGGTTGTTTCCATCTTCTCGATCCGTTGGATCAATCCAACGGCACCCTCACTGCCACTGAAACTCGGTGGCTTGCATCCTACAAAGTTCTTGTAGGAATAGTCCTGATGGTGTCGGGTGTTGCCACGACCTTCTCCAGATGAGTTGGCGACGTTGTTGCTGTTGTTACTGTTGATCTTGTTCATCATGTCCGGGATCACATCCCTCAGTTGACTGGTCAACAGTGTGGCCAGTGCTATAGTTGCGGGGTCCAACTCATGAACCAGTGGTGGCGGAGGAGGAGGTGGAGGTGGTTGTGTAGGAGAGTCAGGTGGTGTCGGTGTCGAAGAATGTGGAGCTGAATCTTGTGGCGGTGGTGGCAGTAAAGCTGGTGGTCTTCTTGGCGGCATTCTGATCATAACGAAAAGGAAATCGGTTAGTGCAGTGATCAGACGCAGAAGACATATGCAAATAGAATCCTATGTTGTATGTTTCTACATGAGGGTCCCTAGGTAATAGTCTAGGCCAAACCGTTTAAGTAATATGACCTATATTTCTCTATAACCATGGCTTTGATACCAATCTGTCACACTCTGAGCCGGCGGGCTGGATCGACTTTCCCGTCGAGTAGAAGGTTCTCAGGGCGCGATATCGTTTGATAATCCAAATGATCAGATTGTTTGCATAGCACATGATATATAATTGAGAAATGCTAACATGACAATGATATAGAATTACAAAGTTAAATTACAATGTATCGTTCATAATTTAACCAAGTAAATCTATCCAAAAGAATCAATGTGTTTATATCTTGTAAATGTACGAGATCTACAAAAGATGATTCATTGTTTTGTCATTCCAAAAGTATGTTCATCACAAAATGTAGCTAGGTCTTCTAAAAGTCCACTAGCTATGTTCTTGATATCTGGTGACTAAACCTGTTCGTCAACTGAGAAAACATGCATTTAAACAAAGTCAACATTAGGTTGGTGAGTTCATAAGCTTGATAATTGAAAACCTTGAATTGTTCACATACACAGTTACAATGTCATACATGTTACTTGTAAGTTGTTTGATTCACCCGTTTACACAATGGCCTCTCCATAGTTGTATTCACAAGCAGTATCTCACCCTATTAATTATGCTTATATATAGGGCATATGTAGGGGAGCAAGCCCCAGCCAACATCCCACCACATAATTAATAGAACTTAACACCACTTGCAGTACAACTATAGATACCCATTTTCATTTCACCTGTTCATCCCATTTGATATTCACTTGTTGTATCATATGTAGAATAATATGTCGAGAGGGTTTAGTTATCAAACCGAAGTATTGATACACCCTCAATGTATTAAAGAAGTTAGATTAATTTAATCTGATCCTTGTTATTATTCTATTTCTTGTGGGGTTAACTGTTAATCACTTTTAAATAATAAGAGTTTTAGTTAACCAATTGATATTTGTTCTCAACTTGAAGTGCATAGAGCCTAAAAGGAATCCATTGCAATCCTCACGTAATCAGATTACAATGCATCCGATTTACCTCTACCACTTTGTGTTTCCATAGGCCTCATCGAAACTATTACTAGTAATATGACATGAGAGAAAATCAATTCCTCAGTCTACTAGTCAGTAGAAATCGATGGATTAATTACAATTATAACTGCAGATTAATATCACCATGTGTCGCTTTCCAGACCCTGACAATTTGTCGCCCTGTCACCGGTCATACGTTGCCGGCCAATGATGAATACGACCAACATACCAGCCTACAAGCTGGAGGTTTGTCAAACCTATGGTACCACTATGCTATCGTCGGTTTAGTCACTTCAAACAAACTGGTCAGTGATTTGTGTAAGGGACTTACAATGATCAACTTGAATACATGGCACATGATTGAAATGATACAGCTCAATAGTAATCAATTGTTGTTGTGTTCACCAATGTTGTTTGTCCTCAATATTGTGTGTTCTCGTTGTTCTTAACAAAGTTATATAAGATCTTGTCTTATTATACTATGTCAGTTGTTGTGTGAATGATGTTGTTATCATGAAGGTACGTTATCATGATTATCATTCTTGTTGTTACATATGGTCACCCTGTTGTCACTACAGTGTTGTAAGAGCTAGTCTTACTACACTTAGTCGACTCAGGTGGTGGATGATATCTGTTTCATGTTATCTTGTAATCTGCACCGAGTTGTAAGCTGAGTGTTATAAGAACTTGTCCTATTTCACATAGCTAACTCCAGTGTTGAATGATATTATGATGATATGTTATCTTCATATCATTCATGTTTGTTGTTGTTTTCGTCATGTTCACCTGTGATAATCTCATTGTTTGTTCTTGTAAGAATAATTAAATGTTATAAGATACAATCTTACAACTATCTTATTCTATTGTGTTGATGATTCATGAAGCTACATTACCACGTTTCATCTTAGTTGTCTCTGTCATGTTATGATCATACAAGCATGCATACAATGATAAACGATAATAAGTCAAGCAATATTATCTAATCAGAGTATAAGCAATATGTTGAACTAAAACTTTTAAGTAAATAAAAGAGTTAGCATGTTTCTCAGTCCCGAGAGCTTAAAAATCAGTTAAGATTAGAAAAGGGGCGTGTGAACTCACCTTGTAGGGGTTGTAGTTGACTTAGCCTAAACAAGAATGCACTCGCTCTTTGTTGTACTTTGTTGTTGTTTTCTCGATCCTGTGTTGATTTCACAATGTTTGTAATTTATAAGTATAAGTTATAAGTGTCTGTGCGTGTGTAGGTCTTAGCCCTAATGTTGGCTAACACTCGTAAGTCTCGGTCTTCATCCGGCCCAGATTCACTAAATGATGTAGTGTAATATTGAAACCTTTTATTGTTTGTAAGTACACACTTAGGTTTTAGATTTAAAGTTATAAACCTTTAATATTTTGTAAGAGGATTTTTGTACAACCTTGTTCCATTTGTTTTATGAATATCATTAAACCAATTCCCTTGCCACCTTTGTAATATTTTAGATTATCCATAATGGTTGGTTTAGTGTGTTCATTTACATCCTTGTGTGAATGGGCCAAACCACAATCTTGGGCCGAATAATCTGGGCCGAAACAATCACATGGGCCAGTTAGATTCTGCTTGGCCGAATAAAGATGGGTCGTATGAGATGGATAGCCAAAGGACCATGATCGAAGGATGTGCTTGGCCGAATCAGGCAAGGTTTGGCCAAAAGGGTTATGCCTTGGCCGATGCAAGGTAGACTGATCGAATGAAAAGCTTGGTGTCTTGGTTCGACCGAATGTAGGTGTGGCTCGAATGAGGGCTTGCATGCCCGAATGTACGTGATCGGCCGAATGTGAATGGTGGAGAGAATGGCTCAGCGAGTGGTCTTATGAGAATCGCTTGACCTTCGGCCGAACATGGCATGGTTGGCCGAATGGGAATGATCCACGAATGGGCCTAGTCAAATGGAATATGGTTCGATCGGGTGAAGGTGGCCGAATGATGGAGGCTGGGCGAATGAAGGAGGCTGGGCGAATGAAGGAGGCTGGGCGAATGAGGAAGGCTGGGAAAATGAGGAAGGCTGGGCGAATGAACTGCTACCCATCCAAGAGAATGAGGCCATTCGGCCCAGTTGCAGGTCTTGGCCATTCGGCCTACTGGGCGCCCCTCCTTCGGCCATTCAACCCCACGTGTGCAGCCCTTCCTTTCCAGCCCCAATCTCGACTCAAAAGGTTCTTCCCAAGTCCCTAGGGTGTTCTAAGGTGTTTTTCATAAGGTGTTGAAGTGGGTTGAACCGATTTTAGGTTGGTGGGTTGAAACAAGAGTGAAAACCCTAATTTTCGTAATGTTCAAGCTCCAATACCTCGACCTCAGGTGGGTAAATCCTCAGATCAGTTGTACTTATAGGTAGAGGATGTTTGTAGCTACGTTTGGACACCAAGAACACAAGATTTCATCAAGAAATGGCAAAGATCTAGTGATTTGGAGTTGAAATTTTTAGAGAGAGAGTCGAAACCGGGAATGGATTTTTAGAAAGTGAAGAGCGAGATGAGGAGAAATGCCTCATTTAGGGTATTTATACTCCGGGGGGTGTTCAGGTTCGTTTCGGTTGATCGGTTCTCATTTTCGTTGCGTTTCCGGAACGTTACGCGCGTATTTTACGACTTTAAATAAAAAGGCTTTATTTTTAATATTTAAAAGATGGTTATTCCTAGTAAATCTTCTAATTTTTTTTTCTTAATTTATTTTATCGAATTCGTTTATTTTAAACGTTTCGCCAGATCGCGTCACCTTCGCGCGTATTCGTTCGAATCGTCACCCGAACGAACACGACGATGATTTTGCTTTCTGACTTTTGTTTTCTACTTTCCAGTCATCATTTCAGAACGTTAAACTCACAGATATGTTTGTGTGAATCGTCACCCACGCAAACACACTGTCAGTTCGTTATTCTGAAATAACACTGCCTTTATGTTCTGAATTGTGTTTCCTCACTGACGGACTCAACTAAACTTCCTGTTTTCACATTGTTTTCCTTGAATTCACATTGTTTTCATAATGAATTATCAGCCATTTGATTCCTGTCATCTATGGATATCAAATCGCAACCGACATGTTTTTGTTGTTTACTTGTACGCTGTTGTTTCTCTTGATTCGTTGAATCAATTTGTCCTTAGGTTTTCACCTAAATACATACAACTGTTGTTTATCGTGAGTTGTTGTACTTACGGTATTTAAGTTTTCACTTAAACACGTACAACTGTTTCTTGTTTTCTGAGTTTTGTTGTTACACACACTGTTCATGCATTGTATTTACACACAGTAAACAGTGAAAGTACACATACTGTACGGACATGCCGGACGATCAGGTACTGGATGTCACAATCATTGTGGACTAGCTAAGCAATCAAATCCATGTGAGCACATTCATTCTCCCTTCTTTACATTTTGTAATGTTTTAGGGATTTTACACATGTCCTATATGAATCATGTTATTCTTATAGTCAAAACACAAATGATGCAATGACTTAGTCTTTAGATATCGCCTTTGGTTGTATGTGATTACATGTTGAATTCTTTATGCATTATTCTAAACAATTACAAGCACATGTTTACATACTTACATTAAGGCCTTGCAAGCCTTTGGTGTACAAGTATAGTTTGACACTGTTTGAGGACTATTTGAAAACTATTGAGGACTATTTGAGAACTATTGTGGACTATTGAGGATTATTTGAGAACTATTGAGAACAATGATTATTTGTTTGCATGCCTTGTGTAACTATTGATGAATTCCATGAACTTTTGTGCTATACATGATGCCTTAGAAACTTGTGAGAACATATGCTTTAGGTTGATACTTTATACTTTGAATTTGTATCTATTTCTTATGTATTACATAAACTTTGTATGTGTACTCATCAACTACGCAAATAGTTGATAAACATTATTTTACATGTGTAACAGGCTAAGGAAGACATGATGAAGGCATAGGATAAGACTTAGTAGACCTAGTTACATGTTAAACAATGTTTTAGCATTCAATTGTAATTGTTTTGTATTCAATTCAATTCATGTAATGTTATTTGAATTTAATGAATGACATGTTGTAATGTTTAAATGATGATGCATTAAATATTGAATCGGGGTGTGACACAAGTATCACTATCATACGTATTGTAATGAATCCAAATATCTCAAATACCATTTGTTCATAACCAAAATCAACCAAATCCATATGGATTGTCATTGCATGTTAATAAAAGATACTATTATTAGAAGCAATGAACAAATCATCATCAATAACCAACAATATTCAACATATATCATTCCAATACTCCAAATCAATCATCTATATAGTAAAACACAGATTCATTGTACTGTAAACTCGTGCATGCACCTTAGATGGTGTTGCATGTTTGTGTTTTGCCTTACATGTGGGTGTTAGTGAGTTTAAGGTTCATTTAGACCATTAGAACTACCTTAGAGAGTCCTTGGAGGCTTTGATTCGACTGATATGAAGCTTCAAGAGTCTGATAGAGTGCTGTTGATGTCCTACCAGCCGATTCAATTAGATGGTGATGCTTGTGAGCTCCCCCAAAGTCCACCTCCTTGCTTCAATCTCCAATGATTGATAAAGTAGCCTTGAAACACCTTCTGGAGTCTTGAATAAGTGTTGGCAGGAAGATTATGGTCGTGTGAGAGTATTTAAATCGAGAGAGGTGAAGTAAAATGAATGAGAATGGATTGGGTTGGTTTTTATAAAGTTTTTGCGAACTGGGGTGGTAGCGTACCGCCAAGCATGCCCCCATGGGGTCTTGGCGTACCGCAGAGATTATTTTAATCGGGTTCTCTCCCGAAACACGTCGCGTACCACCGAGTGGAAGTTGATCGGTCGTGGCGTACCGCGAAGAAATTCGAGGGAATTCAAATTATCCCGCTCATCTTCGCATACCGCCAAGGCTCTATCCGAGGCCCTTGGCGTACCACGAAGCATGCCGGACCAGCCCAATGGCCCATTTTTAATTGTTTGACTCGATTTTTATTCGTTTATCATTATAGCTTATCGTCTCTCGTCGTTTAAACTTAATTTGTTCGATGTTTAGTCATATGTGAACTAGTTAGTGTTCAATTGTTTGTTTCGTTTGACGTTCACTAACGTTCATGAATTTTTACGACATGTGTGTGCGTTTCTCGATAATTCACCGAATTATTATGTTTGTGTCTGTGTTTGTACTATTGTGCCACGTGTCACACTAAATTAAACCAATTCTAGTGTCACGTGTAAATCAATCAATCAAATAATTATTTAATTAAACAGTCTGCTGACCTGGAAATTGCGAGGTGTCACACATTTGGTATGCATAATCTAGCATCAAGTAATCTAAGGTGTATTAGATACCTCATTATGTGTGGCTTAGATCAAATATGTTAAAAGGTAAAAGATACAACTATGGGCAAACTTGTGAATATACTAAGCTATTAAGCTAAGTATCGAAAATGTTTGGAGACGACATAAACAATTTGCAAACTTGTAGATATACTAAGCTTTGAAACTAAGTATTGATACTTGTTTGGAGATGACATATTTAATAAATTAGTTGCAAACATGTAGGTTATGCATGCTAGATTCTTATTCTTTGTAGTCTAGTTGAATTGAATCATTTTTTTTATGTTTTCTATATAAACAGTAAGTTTTACTCACCAACTATGCAAATAGGTTATCAAACCTTATTTTATATATGTAACAGGTTAGGTTGAAGACTATGGTCAAGACATAGGATAAACATAGTGGACCTACCTTAATCTTCAAACATTGTTTAGAAATTTCATTTTGTATGTTTAGAGTTGAATTATGTACTGTATGTTTGAGTTTGATTTTATGAATTGCCTTTAATGAATGTTTTATTTAGTTTTGAAAATAAATGCTTTAATTATTTAAACTTTCAAATAGCACCATGAACTAATGAACTATGAAACTTGCGCCCCGACGTATTTTGCTGTTAGTCAGGGTGAGACACGTCCAATATATCGGAAGATATTCCTTTGCTAACCTCTTCATCGTGTACTTGAGATTCAATTTCTGTTTCGACTTTGAGATTTGTAGTGTCTTGTATACAATCCACCACTTCCAAGTGTTCTTTTAGATGAACACACATTTCCTCTGCCATCGGGATATGTCTTGTTCTTATTAATGATAAAACCATATCACTAACTAAAAAAGCATATTCCAAAGCTATCGTAGAAGCTTTGAGGATTAGTAAATCACAGGCCATAACAAATAGAATAGGAAAATGGGATTCCTTCCTAAACCAAAGTATCAAATTGTATATATTCTTCGGTGCTCATAGTGGATATAAAATACGTTCCACTAGATGTTGGAGTTTACTCGTTTCATTTCTTAATGTATTAGGCAAATTCAACACCGGGTCCTTACTCATATTACGACTTGATCATGATGCCATTGACCCAGATTATTTTATAATAGGCTCATATCTTATTAAGTAAATTTCATACATTTGTTGAAGTCATGGTGAAAAATACGTTTTGTTCCAGTGTCAAAATTTGAGTCTTCTTCGTGCAAACATAAATTGGAATTTATTTCGTCAATTATAGTTTCATCCCTGTAACATTAAAAATAGGGTTCAAGCCCGCAACAAAGTGAAAACGGTGGGTAGTGATTCAAAATATTTTTAAAATTTTTCTTTCATTAGTTTTACCATTTTTGTTAACAAATCGTTTTTAATTTCAAAATTTTGTATATAGTTAGTTATTATATATAATTAAGAAAGTAACAAACTACTAGTGGGTTAATAAACCCCAGGTAATTTTGTAGTTGATTTTTTTAAACTTCAAGAAAAGAATATTTTCTCAACCCTCATCGTAAAAAGGTCAAGCTTAACCGGTTGAAGAAACATGATTATGAAAAATAGATAAAGTTTCCTTTTGTCATAAAACACTTTTAAACATTCTTAAAGTTGAATTCCATAAAGTAGGTACGTACTAATTCGGACCCAAACAAATGGAATTCGTATCTTTACATGATTTTCTATAATCCATAAATCTTTTTCTATGTACTTTTTTTAAAAACATCATATAACATATTTTTAAAACCAACTCTAAAATTATCAACTTCACAAATTTCTAGCACTTATGCACAACCAAATTTACAATATGTACAACACATCGACTATGAAAAAAGTCGCCATTGCAAATCTTTTTATATTTAATTTTTAGTTTTTCAATTGTGTTTGTATTGTTTGAAACGTTATCGAACGGCATTGAAAATTTATTTTATTTTCTAATTTAAAAGTTTTTATTACCAAATCTAAAATGTAAAACAAATTGCACCAAACTTCCGGGTTTCTATTGTTAGGTAAAACCCGAACAACGATAACGTTGGTAGAAGAACATTCATGCCCAAGGATATATAATTGTGATTGAGCCCAAATAAGAGAATAATAAAGATTAAGAAGAGATTGAACAAAGACAATATGAGTTCTTTTTGTGTTTTTTGCGTTATGATTTGCGTTTGAAAGTTGTGAATCAACCAATTTGTCCAAAACCTATATATACTAACTTAGAGGGATAAACTGGTACATAAAATTTGAAAAAACGATCAAAAAACAGTAAAAAATGCCTATATTATCGAATCCAACGACTATTTCAAAAAAAAAAAAGGTAATTGGTCATGGGTCAGGTTTTTACCTATCTTCAAATATAATAACCGGGAAGTACCACAGGTTTTTTTCGGTTTGGAACCGGGTTCAATTTTGGCCGGGTTGAAACCTAGTTTGGTTCTGGGTTCCGGACCAGGTTTGGGTCCATACCCAGTTTGTTGTGCACCTTTACCTACAAGCACCTAATAAAACCGAGTAACAGTAATTCTTTTATAGTATCTGCATTATCTTGTGTTTTTCTTAGCTGGATCACACTAGCAGCTTTATGGTGTCCAATCCATATAATTTGTTTCCAAACATGTCATGTGCCTTCCTGAGTTTAATTGGACTAATTCAGAGTTGATTGTAAATGACTGATATCCACTTATTGAGTTGTTTCCCATTAAAATAAAAGAAATTCTTTTTACATGATAAGTCCAACAACTTTCTAAAAAAAAATGTCATCATTTATGATTGAATTTTTAAAGAATTTTTGTTCCCTTAAATTTAGAATTCTAGATATTTAATTATGGGCAAGGGGTTGAGTCTATTTGATAGATACATGAATACTTATGACTCCTGAAAAAATGTCTATAATTCGATTCTTAGCAAATGATGTATTTGGTGTTGTTTATGAATAGAGGTGAACAAAAAAACCGGTTTGGGTTCTCAAAAGGTTTCCAAACCGGTCAAGTCATGATCTCAAACCAATTTCATCCAAACCGGTCCGAACCGCCGGTTTGTAATAGGTTTGACATCCTCATCTCCCAAACCCGTTTCTAAACCGGTTTGAACCCCTCTAAACCGATTCTATAGGTTTGACATCCCTCATCTCCCAAACCGGTTTCCAAACCAAACCGGTTTTCACCCAAACCGAATCGGTGACCAAACCAGATCGCTTTGAAAACCGAACCGGTTTGAGCAAAAAAACCGGTTTGAGCACCTCTATTTATGAACATATTAATGAAAGATCCATTTGCCGCTCAAAAAAGTAATGACAAAGTTGACTTCAAAAGGCGTTGTTAATCTCCTTAATGTCAATAGTTTGACTCTGTCAAAGACACATAGGTTCTGTTTGTTTTTTCAGAGGTAAAACATTTGTTGTCTGCGGACCACATCTGCAAACTTCTTTTGCAGAAGAGGTGAACCAAACCCCTGCAAGTAGAGTTTTTGAGTGTGTTTGTTTTTCAAAAACCTCTTCAAACAATCTCTTCCCAACGCACCGTCCCCCAACCCCACTATCTTCAACCCCACCATCGACCATCGAAGACCCCACCTACCGCCGGTCATCTCCGATCGTCCCCCTCCACCTACCGTTGAGCCACCACTGTCCACCACTGTGTTGGATCGGGTTGTTTAACTCAAACAACACTTATACAAGATCTTCTCACAATTAATCTAATAGATGCGGAATATCTATTAGAAGGATCTCACAAACACTTAAAAGATGAACAAATAATCTTTGATTAAGCAGTAAGAACACAAGAGTAAATTCAAGCTCAAAGATATATTTCTCTCAAAGTATTACAAGTGTAAACGAACAAGCACACTTACAGACTTTACAATGAGAGGTTATATAGCCAAGGCTACAACCGTATACACGTAGGAATACAAGTTGGGTATACTAGACAAGTACATAAAGTAAAGCTTATTCTAGTATGAGGAGTGTCTTAACAGGCTAAGACACTCAATTACAAATATTACAAATATAGACATTGACTTAACCAAAGACTAGCTGGATACACAAAGCATTTAATGTTGATGATCTTCAAGGCTTCAGATAATCTTTTTCTTTTAATGCTGAGGAAGGGAAGTAAGCTGCTGTCTGACTTTTGGTATGTTCTTTTTGTATTTAATCGGACCAGCATGTCTTGTGTCAGTCCCTTTTGTACTAAGAAAGTAATCAACTACACTCTTTATCAGAGGATAAATCTCGGAAGTCCTTGTCTTTATCCTTGGTGCAAAGGAGAGTCTTCGGAAGCTGTCAGTCTTCGGAAGTTATGAAGTTTTATCTTCTAAGTATCAATCTTCCGAAGTGTTTGTCTTGTACAGCCTTCAGTAGGAATGAGTTACTCTTCGGAAGCAAATCTGCTTCCGAATAGGAACTCTTTCCTTCCGAAGACTGTTTGTCTGTGTAGTCTCTGTACTTAGACAAATTTGAAGTTTGGAGAGCATCAGCCTTTAAAGGTCTTTACAATCTCCCCCTAGGCTGATGCTACCAAAACTTCCTATGGGACTCTCCTTATAAATTTCTCTCCCCTTAGGACTTGAGCCCTTGCTGTTACCCATCTGAGTGCTTGCCTCCCTTCTTGTCCATTGTCTGGATTTTCAAGAGGGAGGTTTTCCAAATCAAAAACAAAGAGTGCATCCAGCACAATCAGTTGTGCCAAATCCAAAACTTTTACTCCTCCATTGAGCAGAGTGAGAGTAAACTCTTTGTGAAGTCTACTGTAGCTCCACTTTACAACAGGAACGTAGGTATGATATTGCTTTAGATCATATAGATCCTTTGGATGATCTTTAGGCATTGAAGCTGCTGGATTGGCTTTTGGTCCTGGGGGAGGTGACCCTGGCTCAGAGTCAGAGGAGATGGCAGATGTTCTCTTTTTCCTTCGAGCTATGCTTTTTCTTCTTCTAAATCTTGGTCTGTCTTGAGCAGTAGCTTGACTCCTCTTATCTCTGGCTTGTTGTTCTTCCACAATTGATCCTACTGCTGCACCTGTTGTTGCAGTAGGCTGTTGACCAGCATCCTTGGTTATTGAGGGCTCTGTTCTCCTCTTATCAGCTTGTGTTTGTCTCTCAGGATCAGGGTCTGTTGATTGTTGTTTCCTTGTAGTCCTTTTACCCTTATTGATCTTGATCACTGAAGAGATTGGCATGTTGTCCATAGAGGGACTTGATGGAGGAGATGCTGGTTCTTCTTTAGGGTTTAGGGGGAACATGTTGCGGAACATTGCCTTTGTTACTTCCCCACACATGACTTCTTCTCCCTCTCTGATTCCTGCACCAGAGAGGGGAAACTCTATTCTTGCTCCTCCCCCTAAACCTAAGCCTCTCATTAGGCTTGCCCTTTGAGCCCTTATTTGCTCAATTGGAAGTAACTCACCTCTGGCTATTTTAGCCTTTATATCTCTGACATGCATGTCCATGGTTGAGTTCTTCATAACGCCTAGCTGCCGAGCATGGAAGCCATATTGTAGTAGGAAGGGTTTCAGATTGTCTCTGTAAGCCTTATCCTTCTGTGTCTTTGTTAGCTTCTTTTGGGCTTTGGATGCAGCAGCTGCCTGTTCTTGCTGCTGCACCTTGTCCAGCTCGGCAACCATCTGAGGTACCGACCAGAGCAGTACTACATCAAAATCATATCCCTTATCCTCAAGTAGAGCAGAGAGTCTGATCCGTTCTTCATCTTGTGCAGTGTCTAGTCAGCCCTTCATTTTCTTTGGAATCCTCTCTTCCTGTTCAGCTTCCTCCTTTGGGGTGAGCTTTCTTTTTTCCTTTGTCATCTACTGTCAATTTTACCCCAGAGGAGACAGATCCTGTGGAGGAATCATCAATAATGACTGGTCCTTCAGAAGCAGCTGCAGCTTCGGAATTAACCTCAGCATTCACTGCCTCCTCCAGTTGACCAACCATCTTGGGTGATTCCTTATTAGTATCCACAGATTGCTCAGGAGTGGAGGAGAGATCTTCAACAGCCATTGTCCCCGAAGGGGACACAGGTTCCATGGGAATGGGTTGTTCTTCTTGGATGGCTTCCTCCATGGTAACCTGGGCTTCAACAGCTTCAGCAGCCTTTGTCCCAGAAGGGGACACAGGTTCCATGGGAATGGGTTGTTCTTTTTGAGTTGCTTCCTCCGTGGTAACCTGGGCTGTAGTCTCAGCAAGAGACTGAGTCCCAGCAGGGGACTGAGGTTCCAAAGAGAAAGTTGTTGTATGTTGCTCAGTCTCTTTGGCAATCTCCAAGGTATCCTTAGAAGAAGAAGAAGAAGAGGAAGTAGTGCTGGAGTCATGGAAGTATGTGCTCAAAAAGTCAATCCATTCAGTAGTCAAAGTGACTATGGATGGGTTAACCTTCTGTGCACCTTCCTCTTCTCTTACTTCTGGTCCTGACCCTGCAGAAGGTGCATTCTCCCCCTTTTTGGTAGCATCAGGAGAAACAAAGGTAGTTGTAGCAGGATCAGGATGGAAAGGTTGAAGAATTACTGGTGGACGCCTCTTGAGGTCCAGAATAGTAGCATCTTTAGCCTGGACCTCAAGCCGTAGGGTAGCAACCTCAGCTTCCAGTTGAGCTACCCTTGCTTGGAGGGATGAAATAGTAGCCGTCAATTCCTGTGATGTGGTGCCCTCATCTACCAGAGTATAAGCATGGGGCGATGGAGTCCTGAGCCTAGCTCCTGCACCTCCACCACCAGATGTGGTTTCTTGGCACCCTGGATTCCCCTCATTGAGAAGGGATTCAAAGAAGTCCTCCCCAGTGTGGGTTGCCGCAGGTGAGGTCCTAGTGCCTGTACCACTGTCCTGTAAACGTTGATTAAGATCAACAGTAGTGGCAGCCTCACCTGCATTGACCCCTTCAGAACTACTGGGGCCAACCTCTGACAAAATAGGCTCTGGGTCAGGGAACCTAGCCTGTAACTGTGTCACCACTCTCATAAGTGTTTGGGTAGTTGGAGAGAGTGGTTCCTCCACAGCTATAGCAGATGTTCCTTGAGCCTGGGTAATAGGATGGGTGGGGGGCATTTCTGGATGGTAAGAACCTGGAGACTTGGGAGACAGTCTCTGATCTAATGGAGTTGCTTCATCAGAAGAAAACTCAATAATAAGGGCATCCCTTTGGATATTCTCAGGTATGTTTTGTGACATACTCTGAGGGTTTTTAGGCTGGTTATGGGCAGCCACAGGTTCCAGAGGAAGAACCTGTGGAGCAAGAACAAGTGTGGTTTTCACTTTAGGTGGAACTGTGCCCTTAGCAGTTCTTTTCACCTTTTTCTTAATGGGTTCAGAAGAAGGGACCTGAACAGCTGTAGAGTGCTGCACAGGGGTTCGTTTGCGTTTGTAGGTTATCTTTATAGGGTGTGGAACAGAGGTGGAAGGTGTGGGTTCAGCATCTGGGGGTGCAACAGAGCTGTCACCTTCTGGAGTTGGAACCTCCATAGAAGGAAGAAGCGGAGTGAACTTTCCAGTAAAGTTTGCACTATTCTTCTTCAGTTGAACAAAAACCTTGGAAGTGACCAAGGGAATTTTGTATATATTCCCAGAAAGAGAGAGGGTAGATCCCAACTCACCATAGAATATATGTTGCAAAAATCTGGGATACATACAAAACTTCTTTGGTGACGAAACATTGTCAACCAAATTATTGAAAATGAAAGCAGAAAAGTTAAAAGATTGGTTTGAGACCAAGCCATGAATAGCCGAAGCTAAGTCAGATGGAACTTGATCCCAACCACCAGTTTTATTAGAAAGACAATGCAAGAACAAATGTATGAGGTACTTGTAATTGTAGGACACTCTACCCTTCAAATATGTAGTTGAAGGAAGAGGACCTTCGTACCCCATTGACCTAAAGGTCAATGCTACCTCATCCTTAGTGAATGAGACCCTTCCCCCGGCATCACAAAGTTGAAGATGCCGACAGATGGTCTCCATTGTTATGGAGATAGGATGAGCATCAATGGTGGCATAGAGAAACCTACCATTGGGAGAAGACGAAACCGAACATGAAGCCCAGAACTGTTGGTGATGAGATTCATACACCACGGGCTGAACAGTAAGAGCAAAATTATACCTGCTCCTTTGAAGGAAAGAGATGATCGGTGCCAAGTCAGCATCATGTTCTGCTGATAACTCCGCCGGTAGGTTGTGAGCAGGTTTGAAGGGAAGAAGAGCCATGACGATTGACGGTTTTTAGGTTAGAGATCGACGGTTTTTAGGTTTGATTTGAAGAAAGAAGAGAAAACAATTCGAAATGAAACGGTGAAGGAAGATGAGTGAGCGGGAGATCTTTTATACCTTCGGATGTCAGCATTTAATATAGAAGCACATTAAATTTTGAGATCCGGATGTCAGAAAAAGGTCTTCCAAATACAGCTCATTGATTATTCAAAATTTTCTAAGTACAAAGTTCTTCCAAGAGATTATGTATCGGAAGAGGTTCATGAGACCAAGAGTGTTCTTCGGAAGATACTTACTTTCGAAACATATACAAGTATATTATCGGAAGTATGTCTTCTGAAGACATAGATAAATTCACCAGAGTAATTGTTCTTCGGAAGAAACCTTGTTCTGAATATAAGATTCAGAAGATGTTGCTTCCGAAGTTATAATGTATCGGAAGTATAAAACTTCAGAAGGAGAGTTATCTTCTGAAGTGTGACATCTTCCGACATAAGGAAGGAATAATGCTTCCGAAGACTTAAACTATCTTCTGAAGAGTAATCACTCATCAGAAGATAATTTAAGTTTATCTTCCGAAGAATTATTGATTCCTTATTAATTCATATACTCAAAGTTAATCATGCCAATGACTGTTATTAAGTACCTGAATCTTCCTTTATCAAATGCCTTGGTGAATAGATCATCCAAATTGTGTTCTGTATCAACTTTGACTAGATGAATCAACCTCTTTTCTGCACAATCTCTGATGAAGTGATACCTGATATCCATGTGCTTGGTCTTTGAGTGCTTGACAGGATTGTTAGTGATGGAGATTGCACTGGAATTGTCTATCTGAATGGGAGTGTTGAAGAGCTTTACTCCATAATCCTTCAACTGATTTTGAATCCAGATAACTTGTGCACAGCAACTTGAAGCAGCTATGTATTCTGCCTCTGCAGTAGAGGTAGAAACACAGGATTGTTTCTTGCATGGCCAAGACACAATTCTGGATCCAAGAAATTGACATCCTCCTGATGTGGATTTCTTGCTGATGTTACAACCTCCATAATCACTGTCAGTATAAGCCATGAACTGAAAGTCTTCGTCTCTAGGATACCATAATCCTAGACCTGGTGCTCCTTTGAGGTATCTGAAGATTCTCTTCACAACTAGCATGTGTGAAACTTTGGGATTGGCCTGAAATCTTGCACACAAGCAAGTTGCAAACATTATATCAGGCCTACATGCTGTCAGATACATCAAAGAGCCAATCATAGCTCTGTATTGATGTTGATCAACATCCTCCCCCTCAAGATCAGGGCTAAGAGATGTAGTCTTTGACATTGGAGTTCCCAGAGCTTTGCAATCAGAGAGTTTAAACCTTTCAAGAATGTCCTTGACATACTTTGATTGACTTATGAAAATCCCTGTAGAAGTTTGTTTCACTTGAAGTCCAAGAAAGAATGTGAGTTCTCCCATTGAACTCATTTCAAACTTAGACTTCATGAGTGATTCAAAGTCCTTGCAGAGAGATTCATCAGTTGAACCAAATATAATGTCATCAACATATATCTGTACCAGCATGATATGTTGATTGGACTTCTTAAAAAAGAGAGTCTTATCAATTGTCCCTCTCTTGAAGTGGTTAGCCAATAGAAAAGAGGATAAGGTTTCATACCATTTTCTGGGAGCTTGATGCAGCCCATATAGAGCCTTGTCAAGCTTACAGACATGATCAGGAAACCTTGGATCCTCAAATCCAGGAGGCTGACACGCATATACCTCCTCATCAATCCTTCCATATAAGAAAGCACTTTTCACATCCATTTGAAAAACTTTGAAGTTCTTGACAGCTGCAAAGGCTAGAAATATTCTGATTGCTTCAATTCTTGCAACTGGAGCAAAAACTTCATCATAATCTATGCCTTCTTCCTGGATGTATCCTTAAACAACTAATATAGCTTTATTCTTGATGACAATACCCTTGTCATCCTTTTTGTTTCTGAACACCCATTTGGTTCCGATGGCATACTTTCCCTTGGGTAAAGGGAAAATATTCCAAACTCCTTGTCTTTCAAACTGAAGAAGCTCCTCTTGCATGGCTTCTACCCAGCTGTTATCTTTCAATGCTTCAGCAACTTTCTTTGGTTCTATCTGGGATAGAAAGCAAGAAAACAAACAGATGTTTGCTTCATGCATAGAGCTTCTTGTTCTTACTCCATCTACAGCATTACCAATGATGTTCTCAACTGGATGAGTGTTGTGGATACGAGTTCTGGGAATCACATCCAGTTGAGCAGCCAAGTCCAGACTTCTTGACTCAAGGTTTGGAAGAACTACCTCAAGTTGAATTTCAGGCAAGTCTTGAGGCTTTTGGGTTTGGTCTGTTGTGGGATCACATTCTCAGGGAGAAGAAGTTTCCTAAGTACATACTTCTGCTTAAGGACTTCCTACTTCTTCTTGATGTTGTGGACCAGAAATAGAATTACTTAGGGGACATGCCTGAGAAGTGTTGATTGTCTCAGACTGTGACACACCATTTTGTGTTGAAGTGGATTCTGCCAAGATTTGTCTTGAAGCTATTGGCAGTTCAACACGAAAGTCATCTTCCCTTTTGAGTTGAGTTGAGATTAAATCCTCTGACTGATTTCCTGAAACATACTCCTTGGAAAGATTAAATGCAGATGTGAATCCATCAAGATCAAACAACCAATCAGGGCCAATTCCAGGTTTATTAAGAGTATATTCATTAAACTGAACATTTGCAGACTCTTCAATAATTCTGGAAGCTTTGATGTATACTCTATATGCTTTTGCATATGAAGAGTACCCAACAAAGTAGCCCTCTGCTGATTTCTCAGCAAACTTGGCTAGATGATATTTAGTATTCAAGATAGTGCATGGACATCCAAATGGTTTAAGAAATCCAATAAATGGTATTCTTTTATGCCAAATCTCATAAGGAGTCATACCATGTGTCTTAACTACTAAGATCCTATTTTGGACATAGTAAGCAGTGTTGACTGCTTCTGCCAAAAAAGTTATTGGTAGCTTGGCATCAGACAACATGGTTCTAGCAGCTTCAATCAGTGTCCTATTCCTTCTCTCAGCAACACCGTTTTGTTGTGGAGTCCTAGGAGCACTGAATTGTCTTGTAATACCTTTGGATTCACAAAAGGAGTTTAAAGTATGATTCTTAAATTCTGTTCCATGGTCAGATCTAATGATTTTCACTTTGTGGTCACATTCATTTTCAACTCTAAGAATGAATGACTTCAAGATATCAGTTGTTTCATCCTTGGTATTTAAAAAGAATACCAAGGTATATCTTGAAAAGTCATATGTGACCACTAGACAGTAGGACTTTCTTCCTAAGCTTTTTACATTTGTTGGGCCAAACAAGTCCATATGAAGTAAGTGTAGGACTGTTGTGATAGAATTCATCTCCTTGGCATGGTGAGATGATTTATGCTGCTTGCCCTTAAGACAAGCAACACATTTGTCTTCACATATAAATTCTTTTGATGGTAAACCTATTACAAGTTGATTTTTAACAAGTTTATTCATGTTTTTGAAATTTACATGACAAAGCCTCCTATGCCACAGAGATGATTCATCCAGTGAAGCTTAAGAGAGAAAACAACTTATATTGCTAAGTGGAGACGCTGTGCTCATATCTAGCATATACATGTTGTTCTTTCTTGGTGCTCTGAGCAAGATTTGTTCATTTGGAACAACAAATCCAGGTTTTAACACTATACATTCATGCTCAGTGAACAACATGTTGTGCTTTTGATCACACACCTGTGATACACTTAGCAAATTGTAGTTAAGTTCTTTAACAAAGTTCACATTCTCAAAACTTACACGCCCATTTGAAATAGACCCTCTGCCTGTGATATACCCTCCTACTGGATCTCCACAGAATGCAACAGACCCTCCAAAGAATGGTTCATAGTTATGAAGGTGAGTCTTATTGCCTGTCATGTGCCTGGAGTAGCCACTATCCACTATCCAAAGATTACTTCTTGCATCTTGCTGCTCCTGCACATAACAAATTCGGTTAGTGTCTTTTGGGAACCCAAGCCATAGTGGTCTTGGGTTTGCCTTCTGCATCATTGTAAGTAAAACGTTTTAAATGCATGTTAGGTAGAACAGATGATGCACTGGTTGATGAGGTCAAAGTTGGTTCAGATTCTTTTCTTGTCCAGGTCATGTTACCCTTTCTGGTAGACATAAAGGGGTTTGGCTTCTTCATTTTCTCATTGGAAGTACTTTTGTGGTATGCTTCCGATGACCTTCTAGGAGATGGTCTTATCTTCTGATTATGTAGTGATGATCTGGGTAGAGCTTCAGAACACTTAGAATGCTTTCCTTTTCTTTTCTCATCGGAAGCAGGTGCAGCTTCCGATGGTTTTTTCTGACTCTTTAATTTTCCTTTCTCTGAGACACCTTGGTTATCTTTCAATGAAGAGAATGACTATCTAAAGTGTCTGTATGATGGTTTTGATTGCCTGATGGGTTGGCTGCGTCTACTTGGATTATAAAGACAGTCAGCAACAAAGTGATCAGGATCTCCACACATTAGGCAATTTATGAGCTGTTGCCTTTCTACCTGAGAAACCTTGTCTTTGGGACCAGATTTAAGGTTTGATTTTGATGGTCCATTAGCCTTCTTTCTATTGTGAACTGGAGGATTGCCCAAATACTTATTTTGTTTTGAATTTTGAGAATCAGTTGTATTTTCATCTGAAGAGATGGTGCCTTTATCATGTTCAGTGGATTGTTTTGGTTTTACAAAAACAGTTGTATTGATTTGTTTTGATTTCTGGTTTTTTCTTTTAGAAACTGTTTTGGTTTTCATTTCTAGCACCACCACCTCTTCCTCTGTGGTATCCTCAACACAAGTGTTGTCAGACACTTCTGATTCACTATCCACCTTGTGGACTCCAAGTTCCTCATCAAACACAAGTTTGATTTCAGGTTTGCAGTTAATTTCTACCTGTGGAGTATATACAACTGGTGGTTTCACACTATTATATCCCAACCCAGTGGTTTTCCCTTTAGCTAGATCAGAAATGCTATTCATTTTCCACATTTTTTCGAACTTCTCACCCTGATTGAGAAATTTATCCCTGTATGATTCAGCCAATACAAGTTCGGTCTTAGCAGTTGTTAATCTTTTTAAAAATCATTTATTTGACAAATGTAGTTAGTCTCTTCATGTTTGAGACTGGAAACTGCGTTTTCCAATGTTTCAATCTTTTCTTTATAGTCTTTTTCAGCTTTGTAAAATTCTGCTTTGACAACTTGTATTGACTCAAGTTAATTACATACTTGTGCATTAACTCTTTTATAAGCATTTAATTTTTCTAAGCATTCAGGTGTACACATATTATCTGTAACCTTGAATGATGAGCTGGCATCGTTTGCCATGAAGGCATTGTTTGAGATTGATGCATCTTCTGCTTGAAAGCTCCAGTCTGAAAAATCATGATGCTCAGCAACATTTGCATTGATGGTTTGATTTGTTGCTTGCTGGCTGATTTGCCGTTCCCCTGTTGTTGGATGATTTCTTGGTGCTTTGCATTCTTTTGCAAAATGCCCAAGCTGCTGACAGTTGTAGCATCTAAGTTTTGATTTATCCAGTCCAAATCCGATCTTCATGTTATGTTTCTTAAATTGCCTCCCTGTTCTCTGATAGAATTTCTTTGCCCTGAAAGAAATCATGGCCAGCTGATAATTGATGTCCATTTCTTCTAAATCATCAGCGGGAATTCCTTCCAGATCTTCTTGATATAGCTGAAAATAGTTTGTTTCTTCAACTAGTAAAGCTCCTGGGCTAGAGGTAACCAAAGGAACAGGTTGTGCAAAGAGATTGGTATTTGAACTTGATGGTGTGGGTGTTTCAGGATATGTGGTGTTGGGTTGGCTTGGTTGTGCAGTTGAATGAAACACAGGCTGATAACTCTGAAAGGATGAATTTTGAGCAGGAGCATAAAGTGCAGCTGATCCTGAAGGAAATACAGTTGATGGTTTTGATTCCTGAGAGTCAATCTCCATTTGATATGCACTTAAGATACCAAATAACTCTCCAAGAGTCAGTGTCTTCAAGTTTTCAGTTCTTCTGATGGTGACTGAATAGATGTTCCAGGCCTTTGGAAGAGATCTCAGAAATTTTCTGAGCACATCTTGATTATCCAGCATTACCCCTGCAGTGGTTAGCTCATCTACAAGTTGGACATACCTTAGATAATGAGAAGACATGTTCTCATTGTTTTCATGGCAGAAGTTTTCAAACTTCTGTTTTAGCATATCCTTCTTGTTTTCCATGACATCATCTGAACCTTCATACATCTGCTGCAGAGAGTTCCACAACTCCTTGGCTGATTTGCATTTCTTGAATGCATGCATAATAGAGTTGGGGATTGACATCTGGATGAGCCACAATGCCTTTGAATCCACCTCCATCTTCTTATAATCCTCATCCGAATATATGGATGGATCCTTTGGTACAACAGCTCCACTGGCTCCAGCAACAGCAATTGTAGGAATGTAGGGACCTTCAAGAACAGATTTCTAGAGTTTGAAGTCTTGATTCCTGATAAACCCTTCCATTCTGACTTTCCAAGTATCAAAGTCATCAAGGGTGAACATCGGTGGCTTGTTGAGTGTCCCATTTTCTGTATCATGCTTGTTTAATGCAGCCATTTGAACAAACAAACAGATTATGAGATTCGTAGTAGTGAGATGTAAGAAGATATAAAACTGGTAACTTAAGGATGGTTAGTCACTTAAGTTTAAGAGCCAAAGCTCTGATACCACTTGTTGGATCGGGTTGTTTAACTCAAACAACACTTATACAAGATCTTCTCACAATTAATCTAATAGATGCAGAATATCTAATAGAAGGATCTCACAAACACTTAAAAGATGAACAAATAATCTTTGATTAAGCAGTAAGAACACAAGAGTAAATTCAAGCTCAAAGATATATTTCTCTCAAAGTATTACAAGTGTAAACGAACAAGCACACTTACAGACTTTACAATGAGAGGTTATATAGCCAAGGCTACAACCGTATACACGTAGGAATACAAGTTGGGTATACTAGACAAGTACATAAAGTAAAGCTTATTCTAGTATGAGGAGTGTCTTAACAGGCTAAGACACTCAATTACAATTATTACAAATATAGACGTTGACTTAACCTAAGACTAGCTGGATACACAAATCATTTAATGTTGATGTTCTTCAAGGCTTCAGATAATCTTTTGCATTTAATGCTGAGGAAGGGAAGTAAGCTGCTGTCTGACTTTCGGTATGTTCTTTTTTTTTTTAATCAGACCAGCATGTCTTGTGTCAGTCCCTTTTGTACTAAGAAAGTAATCAGCTACAGTCTTTGTCAGAGGATAAATCTCGGAAGTCCTTGTCTTTATCCTTGGTGCAAAGGAGAGTCTTCGGAAGCTGTCAGTCTTCGGAAGTTATGAAGTTTTATCTTCTAAGTATCAATCTTCCGAAGTGTTTGTCTTGTACAGCCTTTAGTAGGAATGAGTTACTCTTCGGAAGCAAATATGCTTCCGAATAGAAACTCTTTCCTTCCGAAGACTGTTTGTCTGTGTAGTCTCTGTACTTAGAAAAATTTGAAGTTTGGTGAGCATCAGCCTTTAAAAGTCTTTACACACTGTCACCATCAAACCCCTGCCGTGGATCGAAGGAACCAGAGGCGATCGTTCTAAAATCCTAACGAAGGAACCCTCGCTGGTTTTCGCGACGGCGGTGGAGATCGAACAACCTAGGGTATGGTGGAGATCGAACGACCTAGGGTATGGTGGAGATCGAACGACCTAGGTCCGTCTCCCCTTTCCTCCGATCGAACGACTAGGGTTCGCGTCTGTGGAGGAGGAGACCGCGTCTGGTGGAGATCGATGGAGGGCGGCGGTGGTGGAGATTGGTGGAGGGCGGCGGCTGTGGAGATCGGTGGAGGCGGCGCCGGTGGAGACCATGCGTCTGGTGTTCGCCGATCGGGAGGAAGAGAAAAGGATGGGAAGAGCTTTGAAGAGGCTGGTCCATGTCTGCGCTAAGAAGAGGATACGCCGACGTTTTTTAATGAAATGTCTGCAAGAAAACAAACGGTTTGCAGAGGGTCAACCTCTTCCCGCGTCTGCGTGACGCAGACATAAGAGGCTAGAAGAGCTTTTTTTTTAAAAAAAAAAACAAACAGAACCATAGTAATTGTGATAGTGAAATGTAAATCAAAAGAAAAATAATATGCCTCAAGAATCCCTAAAAATATAACCGAACCCTTAAAATAA
Source organism: Mikania micrantha (assembly GCA_009363875.1). NCBI lineage: Eukaryota > Viridiplantae > Streptophyta > Magnoliopsida > Asterales > Asteraceae > Mikania > Mikania micrantha. The sequence goes on along the minus strand of CM018691.1, from coordinate 47,504,228 downwards.
AATTAGTCAATCCTCAAAATTCATTCTGAATCCAAGATTTGTTCCGCAATTGTGAGCTCCACTTGCAAGATGATCTTAGTTTTATCAAATTATATTTGCTAAAATGATATCTACTGCAAATAAATGATTCAAACTATAATCCGTGTTAACTATCAGACAAAAAAATATATAATAGTCATTGTAAGCTTTACATAAAATATTTTGAATAGTCGTTTAGTCGTAGATGAGTCTTCAAAAGAAAGATATTGTAGTAGTTAGAGGGGAAAAACAACAATCAATTTTATAAAAATTTTAACAGTACACGAAACACTAACCTAACAAGTTCAAACATCACCGCATACAAGGATCCTATTCATATGAAGAAACAGAACCCTAAAATATCCAGAATACAAAACAATAACTCTAACAAACTGAAATTGAAAATGAAACATTAACATAGAAAGGATTACCTAGGCAGCAACAAACAATTCTGAATAGAAAAATTGAAAACAACAATTGTCGCGTGTGGGGAGGCGTATCGCGTGCAATATACCACCCAGCCACCACCATCGCGTGTTGTACTTGTGTGAGAAGGAATTTTCTAATCCACCGTTGTGAGGCTAAGCCGCTAGAATCCTGTCGGAGGTAGTGTGGCTGTGGTCTCCGAAGAGAATGATGGAGTGATTGGGGCTAGGGTTTTATTGAAGTGTGTACATTACATATTTTGAATTTTGAATCCTGTTTTTGAATCCCTCATTTCTCTTCTCATCTTCATTGCTCTTCTCATCAACCATTATAGGGAACGGTGATAGATCTAAATATTACCTAGTTGGGAGAATGGAAGCCAAGAATGGTATAGCACGTTTGAGGGAGAAGGAAAATAGAAATCAGTCTTTCAATCGAAAATAAGAAAGAAGAGAAGAATGGTGTGAGTTGAAGCAAAATTTGTTTGTACCACAAGCTTCTCAAGTTGTATTTTTCTTAATTTTAAGACCTTGGATGTTTATCTCACCAATACACATTACATATTAGTAAAGATTATATACACATTTTTAATCATATATTTTTAAAAATTTTAATTATAAAAAATATATTTCTAACAATGAATATATATATATATATATATATATATATATATATATTCATTGTTAGAAATATATTTTTTATAATTATAATTTTTAAAAATGTGTATATAATGTCACACCCCGACCGGCGGCGGAATACGTCGAGGCGTGGCTTCGACTATTCATTAGCTTATGCTGCTACCATAACTCTTCGATAATTAAGGCATCATTATTATTCAACACAAGCAAACATTCATTGAATCACAATAAAACATTACATAAATTGAATATCCAAATTATTACAATTGAAATTGTAAACATCGTTTAGAGATTTAACTAGGTCTACTAATCATATTCCTATGTCTTCTTCATGGCTTCACTTTAACCTGTTACATATGTAAAAATAGATTTTGGGCCAACTATATGTATAATTGGTGAGTATAACATACAGTTTAAATAAGTGTTTTAAAAATAAATTATGCATTACAATTAGGCTATCTAGAATTATAATGTAAGCACACATAAGTCATGTTTAAATATAAGATAAATACAATAACAATAATGTTCTCTCAAACAAGTGTAATACATAGAACTTAGTAAAGACCGATCAATTCTTAAACTAAGACATGCAAAACAAAAGTTTGCAATAAATAAACGCCTCTCAAACCAGTTTCAGTAATAGCTTACTAACTAATACTTTAATTTTGTTTGCAATAGATAATCATCTATCAAACAAGTTCCAATACTAGCATAACAACTTAGTAACTTAGGATTCCTACAATTTAAGTTTCATGTTATAAGTGTATGGCATTCTATGGAATTCCTAAAGAAAATGGCTAAGTTTATATGATAGATCTTGGAATATTTAATTAATTAAATAAATAAATATTTTATAAGTTTGTTAAATAAATAGACTTTTAAAAATATTAATAAATAAATTCAATCTATTTATTTGAGTTGCATTTTATGTGGTTTTTCGATTAAAGATAGTCATTTAGGGATATGAGAAATTATTTAATTTATTTAAATAAAATATGTTTTATAAATGTATAAGTGATTATCTAGAAAAAAATATAAAATGATTTAGAGTTTCAATACTTATAAGAAATTATTTTTTATTTATAAATGATTATCTAGAAATTATTTTATTCTAATGTTTTTGATTTTAGAATAAAGGTTTTAGATTTTTTTTATTAAAATAATTAATTTGTTAATAGTTTATTAAAGCACAATATGTATCCTAAATGCATTATTTATTTTCAAACTATCTGAAAATAATTTTTCTGAAATTTCTTTTTATTAATATCTTGAATATGAAGTAATTTAATTTATTCACCATTTTATTTGGTCTTTGAGATTTTTCATTTTGATATAAAAATATATGTTTAAGAAATTTATTAGAATTTTCAAAACAAAAGGGGGTGGCGGCGCAACTAGTTGCCCGTTTACCTGCCAGCTTATTGTAATCTTCCACTATTTCTATTATATCATATTGTGATTACGTAAAAAAAAAAAAAAAAAAAAAAAAAATAAGGATTTTAATCTTCTGATTTAAAATAGATTCTTAGAAAACTCTAGCTAGTTTTCCTTATTATTTATAATTTAGTTTTTATAAACTAAATTATTTAAACAAGAATAGTAATTAAAATATTTTCCAGAATTAAATTAAAAATTCTAGCAAGTTTTCCTTATTATTTACAATTTAGTTTTTATATACTAAATTATTTAAAAAATAATAGTAATTAAAATATTTGGATTCAAATCGGGTAAAACGAGCTGAGATTACCTGGGTCACTCGACGGGTCGGGAACCTGTGACTCTGGGTAACCGGGTGAGGAAGAGATAGAATGGAAATTTTCTATGAGATTTGGGTAGCCCTGTCCCTCTGATTTTTGTGTTTTTACAATTACCCCTTAATTCTTTTTGAACTAGAAATGGGTTTGAAAATTTACACTTATAATCCCTCTAGTTTGTATCTATTATTACTTTTTGGTAAAAAATGGTTTTAAAACTTATAAAACCCATATTTTGTAAAACCTTATAACTTTTAATACAAGTTTATTAAAACTTTTAGCAAGTATTTATACTATTTATTTTTGTAAAGCTTTATAAATTTAAGTATAAATTAATATTAATAATATATATTTCATTATATTATTGATAAGTTAATTAATTGTATTAATTCATAAAATCAGTATTCACAAATCTGATTAATTGGTCAGATCAGATCAAACCCAATGGAAGCAATTAGATTACAAAAACCTTTTGATTCATAATCAAATCAATTCGCAAAACAGGATCCGGTTACGTAACGATTAAATAACAATACAATAAAACACAACCATATGGTGTTTAAAAATCGACCTTCGCGAATAAAATCCAAATACACACGACTGATTAGGCAATGGTCTCTCTAGTGACCGAATACGTTCACTCGGATCCATGTTCTCGTCCTACGAATCGCGATAAAGCCCGAAACTGAACTCAGCTCGGCTTGGCTCTCGGCACATCCCTTGGCTCGGCTCGATGTGGGCTGGTCCGGCCCTACGGGGCCCAGGTCGGCGTCCTGATGCGGCCCAAAGGGCGGCTCACGGTGGCCGTGGTTGGTGGTCGGGGTGCGTCCTGTGTGTGGCCCTGGCTTGGCTGCTTAGCTGATAGCTCCGGTTGGCTGGTGGTTTAGCGGCCAAATGATGACGGTGGCCAAGAGAGAGGGCGACGACTAGAGTGAGGGTGGGGGAGATTAGGGTTTTCTCAAAAACCCAAGATCTAGAATCACCTCCTAAAATGAAATGTAAATAGTTTATTTAAAATGAACATATTTACACTATTAACCATGTAACATTTACAGCAAAAACCCTCTAGTAATTAACTCGTTTATTACTTAAAACTTGTTTAACCAATTAACCGTTAATTGATTAACTCTGTTAAATAATTAAATTTTAACCAATTAAACTTTATTTATTTAATTTAATTAATCATCTCAATAATTAATTTCTACCGTTTTATTATTTCATAAATAATAAAATCACCAAATCTTTAAAACCAACAGTTCGTAATCGTATAAATGTTTAACAATTAAACATGTAAGTTGTTGCCCTCAAAAGTGTAAGTCTTTGGATCATACCCTGATAGTAACGTCGAATTTATCGATAATTGGACATCCAATATCCAATAGACTCCCACTTGGACGATTTGTCGACTAAGTGTTTCAACGTAGACATTGTTGGACGCCTAGCTGCATCACGCTGCCCCTGGCAAGGTTTGACTTCTAAAGTCGACAAAAACTCCTTAGTTTAAAAAACTCTTTACTTTACTAAAAATTATAGTCTAGATAACCTTTATCTATTTATCCTTTATATGAGACATTCTTTGAACATGAGACATGGATCTCTTCTCATTCTCATATGTTGTTCAACATTCTCGTTCTCATTCTCAATTTAAAACGATCTAACAAACTACTCTTAGTTTGAGTGTGGCCAAGCATTTACATCAGTTTAAATTAACGAGGGTGCTAGAATATCTTCAATTATTTATATATTAGAGTATAGAATTCCTTTAGCAGCATACAACTCTCACCTAATCTCAGAACCAGTCATAATCGTTACCCTTATTATTGCCTATTTTTCAAAACAGTGTTAGGTAAGATCAAAGAACGACCATTAATTAAAGTTAGTTCTTATATACTCCTTAGGTCCAAGGATATCTTTGTTTGTTGATTATACCATTTTTTCAAAACTTCTTATTACAATGATCCATAAAGAATATTTTGAGGCGAGTTACGTCGACATCATTCTCTAATGAATTTCTATGAATCTTGGTTCTCAATTTGAGCTTTTATCCCTATAAACCAACCAAGCATTCAAGTAGTCTTCATTTAGATTGATTCCCATGAATCCGATCCACTATGGACATTTAGAATACTATATTCATGGATACTAAAATGTACAAAATCTTCAAACATAGAAACATTATTCATTTTACCTTTAACCATTAAATCAAAAAGAACAACCAATGTTTCTTATTTCGATTGTAGAGCACCATATACTAAAGTTAAATCAGATTCCTTATCTAGCATATCTAATATCTATTTATTAGCCTTATCCTCATATTCAGCTTTATAAATAGATTTAGTGAACTGGATTGCTAGATTCTGATTAGTTAATTTTATTTACTCTTATGTCTTTAGTCCAGTTTTCTTTTCATAAAGCTTCTACTATAATATGACTACAATTTCATAGATGTGGCTATGTTAACATTGTTTTCATATAATTTCAAAATCCATTCCTAGTTATTAGGAATCTATTGAGATTAGTAATCAACATTTCATTCTAAGCATTCTGATGCACTTAATTTTGTTCACTGACATTTATCGAACATATATGCTTATCTTAGAATATTTGCTGATGTCACCTCATTTTACGCAAATCTTATCTAAGATTTACTTTTCAATCTCAATTGAAAATGTCACTAGATAATTTATATATTAACAATTAATATATTTAATTTTATCAAATAAAATTATTTCTTACTTCGCTTAACATCACATGTTAATGTTTTATGTCTTTATTATAGAAACAACCTTTTAATAATCAGTATGTCATCAACATACATACATAATTTTATCATTATAATTTACTATGCTCCCACTAGCCTTGTGTAACATCAGTGCCGGAACCGTCACCGGAACAGTGATCTCTACAGAACATGAACAGTAATCAGGTACGAACTATATGCTTTTCATTTTAAGTCTTGTTCAATATCATAAGTCATTATCATTTCGTATTATTAAACAGTGAATTCAGAATCATTTCAGAGAAACAAAACTCTGAAAACATGGTTCATCAGTCAGATAATTATTTGACAAGACAGAACCATCATGTGATTAATTGTTAGGATTATATTATGTATAAACGTATGTGAGGCTTTACAGAACAAAACACACGGATTTCGTGATGTGAATGCTAAACTGACGGGTTATTCGTATAGATGACGATCTGTGCGAATAAATCTGATGGTTTAACGTTTTAAATGATATCCGATAATTAGAAAACAATATTGAAAAAGTATGGTTATCGTCGTGTTCGTACGGGTGACGATTCGAACGAATACGCGCGACAACCTTACATTTCGATTTAAACAGTTAATTAATATTTTAAATTAAATAAATAGAAGATATTAGTTAATTTATTAGGAATTACAACCTAAATTGATTTTATAAATCCTATTTTAAAATCGTAACGTTTCGTTACGAAAATAACGAAAAACGACGCGCGAAACCGAAACCGAGCGAGACCGAACACCCCCGAACATAACCGGAATATTTAAACCCAAAAACCCACTCTTCTTCTTCAAAAATTTCAGCAACATCACTTCCCCAACCCCATTCCCGTTTTTCCCGTCATCACCTCACCTCCCAACTTCAAACCTTCATAACTTTCTCATTTCTCCACCAAATTCGACGTACTAGTACTCGAAACGACCGTGAGAACGAGAGGAACACAGAAGTACAGGCGATCGGAGCTGAAACGAGTGCTATCGGTCGAAGTTTGCAAAAGAAGAGGCTGAATTTGAGGGTTTTCTGCACTGTTCCGACCAGGTGAGTTTTAAACGTTTTTATCAATTCAAATCAGTTAGGATAACACTATAACAACTGTAGAAACTTGTAGATCGTGATTAGACAAAGATATGGAGCTTTGAATCATCAAAATCGGACCAAAAACGAGCAAGATAGAGCTGTTTTCCTGTTGTTACTGTTGAGGTTAGTTTTCTTGCGCATCAGCACCTTTCACTCGACTTTTGGAGCTGTAAGACCTTAGGAAATTACACTAAAACGGTTCAGGAAGTTAATGAACACATAGGTTTGATTTTTGGGTCTGTTGGAATCGATTTGGGGCTGATATTGGCAAAGAAATGGAGTTCAAAGGGGCTGCACTAGGGGCTGGCCAATGCTGATGGTATCGGCAGATTTTGCCCAGCCTGTATCTTTGTACTTTTAACATAGCAAACGTTCAATTTAACTCACGAAACTTTCCAGAATACTAGTTCAATATGTTAGGAACAACTTTCATCAAGACAAGTTTCATTGATTCGGACTTTAAATGGGTCAAAAGGGGCTTCCAAACGCAAATCATCGATGCTGCCATATTGAAGGAAATATGGGGCTGTTTCATCGATGTTAACCACCAGCCACCATCGATTTTGTCTTGAGCTTTCGATATTATTTAGTTTAATGTCTTACAAGTATTTAAAGCTTGGAACCATCTCAAAACACTTAGAAATAAAGTCATGGGGCTGATTTGAACATAGTGGTGTCGGCTAAGGAAGCTACTTGGGTTTTGTAGTGTTCATCGTTTTTCAATGCCATCTACACTAACTTTTTGTCAAAACAAACACCGTCCCAAACTCTCTTAACCCATAACATATGTTTTAACAACCAATTGGGATTAAAACCCTTGAATTTGTTAAGTAAAACAATGGGATTAATACGTTAACACCGATAATGGTTCAAAGTGACCATTTGGGGTGTTAACCGATTTCAAACATATCGATACTAAGGATTTTCAAAACAAAAGATATCTTACACTTTTCAAACATATAAACATGGGTTTTATGAAGTCAATAGGATTGAAATACTAGGGATTTTAATGATCAAAACAAAGAGACAAACTAAGAATGGGTTGTTTGCCCTTATGTTGTCAACACGCAACCCATAGCAAGTTCAAGTAATTAGTTTTGTTTAAAGTTATATAGTTATAAAAGTTAGTTTTATTATAATTGATTGGGATTTGGTTGTAAAATAGAAAATATAAATTGTCTGGATTTGGACTAAAAACAAAGGAAACTCTGCCCGATTTTCGTAAAATTTAAAAGTAAGTTGTGATTAACTAGGGGATTTGGGATCTAAAAGGGTAGTTAAGCTAGGTTACATTCTAGATAGACATAGTACTAAGACACATAGTCTCACACACAACAAGACACAAACTTAGGCACAACTATTATTACGCGTACTTATTATATTCGAATTCTTATAAAATAACTCAGGAATCGAAGATACTTAGCTCACAAACAAGAGTGCGCATTCTGTGATAGTACATTAGACATCAACACAGGTGAGTTCATTGCCCCTTTTCTAACTTTTTGTTTTAAAACGCGGGGCTGAGAAGCATGCGTAAACTGTTATTTAAATTGTTTACTTAAATGCTTTTAAATTTATATGTTTTACATATATGAATGTTATCCTGGATCATATCTAGGAATATTTTATACACGTTTTACTAAGTTATTCCTTATAAATTAAGTGAATAATCAATTTAACTAAACCTTTCAAACAAAACAAAACATTTCAAACGAGTCAAAGGAAACATTTTTAACAAATCAAGTGTGTGAGTTCAATGAATCAAACAAAACATTTTGACGAATCAAATGGGTGATTTCAATGAATCAAGTGAAACATTTTGACAAATCAAGTGGGTGAGTTCAACGAATCATACGAAACATTTTGACGAAACAAGTGTGGAATTTCAACGAATCAAACGAACCAATCTTTGCAAAGACTATATTCAATGTTATACAAACTAAGTGTTTGTTGAACAATGAATCAAGTGTACAATTGATCCATGAATCTAGTATTCTATGATCAACAAGTTAAGTACATCTTGTAACAGAATCAGACGAATCAATAAATCATTTTCAAGGGAAAACCTGGGAAATATCAGAGATAACATATGCCAAAACAGACGAAACAAAAACCCTACATTTCAAGAAGTCCTAGCTAGACCGTTTGATTTGTAGGTCGTATGTTTGAGGATATTTGCAGTTTCTCTAACTACTAAGTACCTTGATTGACAGACTAGTCTACTCGAGTATGACCAAAGGCCCCAATCATTAGGACTTAGATTTTATTAAATGTTTATTTATTTATTTAATTAAACATTTTATAGCTGTTTATATAATTACTGTGAATCATATTTTGTGATGAACTATGAAATCAACTTGGATTTCAAAGGATTGTAATTACAGGGAAAATAAACAGAAGAACTTATGGGATTGTGTTAAGGGTAAAAATGCTTAATTGTCATTAACAGCAGTGTCATATGCATATTAGTATGTGGTGGGATGTTGGCTAGGGCTTGTCCCTTACATATGCCCTATATATAAGCATACCGATGTGGATATTACATGTGGTGTTAATGAGGTTAGGGTCTTTACCAAAGGAGGTTTTCAAATCATTTTAAATACTTAAACTATATGAACTCACCAACCATGTGTTGATTTTATTTTTGCATGACTTCTCAGGTGACGAACAGGTCAACTAGGAAGCTTATGCTTTTGGACTAGGACTTCAGATAGAAGACTTAGTATTTTTGGACCTGCATATTTTTGGAACATCATCATACAATTATTTTGTATATCTTGTGCAGTTACAAGATAGATATTTTATGATGTTTATGATTTGATTTACATTGTTAAATTATGAACGATACGGATGTAATTTAACTTTGTAATTCTAATCTATTTAGCATTTCTCATTTATATCATGTGCATTGTAAACAATCTGATCACCTTGATTATCATTTACGATATCGCGCCCCGGGAACCTTCCGCCCGACGGGGAAATCCGATCCTACCCCGCCGGCTCGGGGTGTGACAGATTGGTATCAGAGCCATGGTTATAGAGAAATATAGGTCACTTATTTAAACGGTTTGGCCTAGACTATAACCTAGGGACCTTGCATGTAGAGAACATAGGATTTAAGGCTTACTTGCATACTGTCTTCTGTATTTGATCATTACACTAACCGATGACTTTATTTGTTATGTTCAGAATGCCGCCGCGAAGACAACCTCCCTTGTTACCTCTACCACCACAAGACTTGGCTCCACACTCCTCCACACCGTCGCCGAATGATTCACCACCTCCTCCTCCCCCTCCTCCATTGATTACTCAAGCATCTGGTTCAGGCACAACACCGACTCTGGATCCTGCTACTATCGCCCTGGTGACGTTACTGAGTAGCCAGATGACAAATCAGATGAAAGAAGCCATACCGGAGATGTTCCTTCGTCTTCGTAATGAAATCCTCAACACTGGCAACACGTCAGGAGAAGCCAGTGGAAATACTGGAGATTCATCTCACTACTCCTACAAGTCCTTTGTAGGATGTAAACCACCCAGTTTCAGTGGGTCTGAAGGCGCCGTTGGATTAATTCAATGGATTGAGAAGATCGAGACAACTTTGGATCTCTGCAGCTGCCCTGAACAACACAAGGTCCGTTACTCAGCTGGAACATTCAACAAACGAGCTCTGACCTGGTGGAACGGTCAGATCAATGCCCGAGGAAGAGAAGAAGCCATGGCCATGCCATGGGAAGATTTCAAGACACTGCTGCGAACAGAGTTCTGCCCTAAGAATGAGTTGCAGAAGTTGGAGGTTGAACTGTCCAATCATGTGATGAAGGGGGCTGATCACATGGGGTATACAACTCGTTACCATGAGTTGGTTGCTTTGGTACCTGACATGGTACCAACATTGGAGAAAAGGATAGACAGATATGTGGGTGGACTTCCTGCCTGCATTCAGGGCATGGTTGTTTCAGCCAACCCTACCACTGTCGAATCTGCAGTGAGACTGTCTGGGAAACTCACTGATCTCATGGTAGCCTCTGGAGTCCTAAAGAAGGAGGCTGAACCCAGTAAGAACAAAGCTGAGTCTTCCAAGAAACCCCACCACCATCAGAAGAAGAAACAGAAGACTATCAAGAACTACACAGTGGCCACACCTCTTCAACAAGTAGCAGCAGCACCACAGAACCCCAACCGCAAACCCTATACTGGCACGTTTCCCTGTGTACCAAGTGCCAGTATCATCACACTGCTGACACTCCCTGCAAGCATTGTACGGGATGTGGAAGAAAGGGCCATTGGGTCCAGTACTGCCGGATGACACCTAACCAAGCAGTCAACAATCCTGCTTTGGCTCTTCCCCCACCAGCAAATCAGAACAATGGTGGATGCTATAACTATGGCGAACAAGGCCATTTTGCGAAGAACTGCCCAAAGAAGGCACAATCAGCAGTCCAAGCACCACGTGGACGAGCCTTCGCTATCGGAGCACCAGCTGCACGCCAGGACCCAAATGTTGTCACTGGTACGTTTCTCTTACATGACTTTTATGCATCTGTTCTATTTGATACTGGTGCGGATCAGAGTTTTATCTCTACAGACTTTGCATGCCAACTAGATTCCATAGAGGAACAGTTAGACTCCCCTTACATTATAGAAGTAGCTAACGGAAAACAGATCACAGTTAGTACAGTTTATAGGAACTGCCCATTGACACTAAATGATTATACATTTACCATCGATTTGATACCGATGGAGCTGGGTAGTTTTGACATCATTGTTGGAATGGATTGGCTTTCATCTAACCGAGTGGAAGTCATCTGTTCTGAGAAGCTGCTTCGAGTTCCATTACCAGATGATCATGTGTTGGAAGTTAGAGGGGATCAAGCAAAGCGAAGTGTCAAAATCATTTCTTGCATAAAGGCGCGTAAGTGTCTACAGAAGCAGTGCATAGCTTTTCTGGCTCATGTGGTGAAAAAAGAGAAAAACAAGAAGAAGATTCAAGATGTACCGGTAGTGAAAGAATATCCTGAAGTATTCCCTGAAGATCTGCCAGGTTTGCCACCTGTGCGACCGGTAGAGTTTCGTATTGACTTAATTCCTGGAGCAACCCCAGTTGCTAAATCTCCTTACAGGTTAGCACCTTCAGAGATGCAGGAATTGTCTAATCAATTACAGGAGCTACTTGACAAGGGTTTCATCAGACCGAGCTACTCACCTTGGGGAGCTCCGGTCTTGTTTGTGAAGAAGAAAGACGGATCGTTCAGAATGTGCATAGATTACAGGGAGCTGAACAAATTAACCATCAAGAATCGGTATCCTTTGCCGAGGATTGATGATTTGTTTGACCAACTGCAAGGAGCTCAATACTTCTCAAAGATTGACTTGCGGTCTGGATATCATCAACTGAGAGTTCAAGATGAAGACATACCGAAAACGGCCTTCCGAACCAGATACGGGCATTACGAATTTATGGTGATGCCCTTCGGATTGACAAATGCACCTGCGGTTTTCATGGACCTCATGAACCGTGTGTGCAAGCCGTACTTGGACCAGTTTGTCATTGTTTTCATTGATGACATACTGATTTATTCCAAGACCCAGACAGAACATGAGCAACACCTTAAAAAGATCTTGGAGCTATTGAAGAAAGAACAACTCTATGCTAAATTATCTAAATGTGAATTCTGGCTAAGAGAAGTTCAATTCCTGGGTCATGTGGTCAACAGCGAAGGAATACACGTTGATCCTGCCAAGATCGAGGCGATAAAGAATTGGGACACTCCGAAGACACCGACGGAGATACGGTCTTTTCTGGGATTGGCAGGTTATTATAGAAGGTTCATCTCGAATTTTTCTAAGATAGCTCTACCACTCACTAAGTTAACCCAGAAAAGTGAACCGTTTGTCTGGGAGCAGAAACAGGAAGATGCTTTTCAGACATTGAAACAGAAACTATGTGATGCTCCAATCCTATCTCTCCCAGAGGGCTGTGATGACTTTGTTGTGTACTGCGATGCTTCCCATCAGGGACTTGGTTGCGTGTTAATGCAACGGGACAAAGTTATAGCCTATGCATCAAGACAGTTAAAGGTTCATGAGAAGAACTACACTACTCATGATCTTGAACTGGGAGCCGTAATCTTCGCACTGAAGATTTGGAGACATTATTTATATGGCACCAAGTGTACCATATTCACTGATCACAAGAGTCTGCAACACATTTTTGATCAGAAGGAGCTCAACATGCGACAACGCCGTTGGGTTGAACTTCTGAATGATTATGATTGTGTAATTAAGTATCATCCGGGAAAGGCGAACGTTGTAGCTGATGCCTTGAGCCGGAAGAACGGGTCAAACCCCTACGTGTTAGAGCAATGGGGATAACCGTGCAGACCAGTTTAAGTGACAAGATTATCCAAGCACAACAAGAAGCACTTGACCGAGGCAATTTGAAGAAGGAACTTGATTGCGGAGCGGAGAAACAGTTTGACTCGAAGCCGGATGGAATCATCTACTATAAGGATCGAGTATGGATTCCTGCGGTAGATGAATTGAGAAAACTTATCTTCGATGAAGCACACAAGACTAAATACTCTGTTCATCCAGGCACTGATAAAATGTACCAAGACTTGCGTGGATTTTATTGGTGGCCTGGAATGAAGAAAGACATAGCCGAATATGTCGGTCAATGTCTAACGTGTGCAAAGGTAAAGGCGGAACACCAGAGACCGTCTGGTTTACTGGAACAGCCTGAAATTCCGCTCTGGAAGTGGGAACAAATAGCTATGGATTTCATTACCAAGCTACCCCGCACTTCCAGTGGTCATGATACAATTTGGGTGATCATTGATCGTTTAACCAAATCTGCTCATTTCTTGCCCATGCGTGAGAACTTCACCATGGATAAACTGGCAAGATTATACATCAACGAGATAGTGGTACGCCACGGTGTGCCATTGTCTATTATTTCTGATCGAGACAGCAGATTCGCATCAAGATTCTGGCAATCTTTACAGAAATCTCTAGGGACACAGTTAAATCTGAGTACAGCTTACCACCCACAAACGGATGGTCAAAGCGAACGTACTATTCAAACCCTAGAGGACATGTTGAGAACATGTGTATTAGACTTCGGTGGGAACTGGGACTCCCATTTGCCACTGATTGAGTTCTCCTACAATAACAGTTATCACAGCAGTATCGGATGTGCACCATTCGAGGCTCTCTATGGTCGGAAATGTCGATCACCGATCTGCTGGACTGAAATTGGAGACAACCGAATAACTGGGCCAGAACTTATTCAAGAAACCACTGACAAGATAGCTCAGATTCAAAGAAGACTACAAGCAACAAGGAGTAGACAAAAGAGCTACGCTGACAAACGGCGCAAGCCGTTGGAATTCCAAGTGGGAGACCGTGTAATGTTGAAGGTATCCCCATGGAAAGGCGTTGTACGTTTTGGAAAGAAAGGCAAATTAGCACCACGATACGTGGGACCGTTCGAAATCATCGAGCGTATTGGTCCTGTAGCTTATCGACTGAGATTACCGGATGAACTCAGTGGTGTGCATGACGTGTTTCACGTCTCTAACCTAAAGAAATGCCTTGCTGACGAGTCTCTCGTCATTCCAATTGAAGAAATTCAAGTCGATGAACAGTTACACTTTATCGAGGAACCTTTGGAGATTATGGATCGCAAGATTAAACAACTGAGGCGAAGCCGTATCCCCATTGTAAAGGTTCGATGGAGTTCAAGACGTGGACCCGAGTTTACTTGGGAACGCGAAGATCACATGAAGTCAAAGTATCCCCAACTGTTTGAAGAGGAAGCTGTACCCGATAACAACTCTTAAATTTCGGGACGAAATTTCTCTAACAAGGGGAGACTGTAACATCAGTGCCGGAACCGTCACCGGAACAGTGATCTCTACAGAACATGAACAGTAATCAGGTACGAACTATATGCTTTTCATTTTAAGTCTTGTTCAATATCATAAGTCATTATCATTTCGTATTATTAAACAGTGAATTCAGAATCATTTCAGAGAAACAAAACTCTGAAAACATGGTTCATCAGTCAGATAATTATTTGACAAGACAGAACCATCATGTGATTAATTGTTAGGATTATATTATGTATAAACGTATGTGAGGCTTTACAGAACAAAACACACGGATTTCGTGATGTGAATGCTAAACTGACGGGTTATTCGTATAGATGACGATCTGTGCGAATAAATCTGATGGTTTAACGTTCTAAATGATATCCGATAATTAGAAAACAATATTGAAAAGTATGGTTATCGTCGTGTTCGTACGGGTGACGATTCGAACGAATACGCGCGACAACCTTACATTTCGATTTAAACAGTTAATTAATATTTTAAATTAAATAAATAGAAGATATTAGTTAATTTATTAGGAATTATAACCTAAATTGATTTTATAAATCCTATTTTAAAATCGTAACGTTTCGTTAAGAAAATAACGAAAAACGACGCGCGAAACCGAAACCGAGCGAGACCGAACACCCCCGAACATAACCGGAATATTTAAACCCAAAAACCCACTCTTCTTCTTCAAAAATTTAGCAACATCACTTCCCCAACCCCATTCCCGTTTTTCCCGTCATCACCTCACCTCCCAACTTCAAACCTTCATAACTTTCTCATTTCTCCACCAAATTCGACGTACTAGTACTCGAAACGACCGTGAGAACGAGAGGAACACAGAAGTACAGGCGATCGGAGCTGAAACGAGTGCTATCGGTCGCAGTTTGCAAAAGAAGAGGCTGAATTTGAGGGTTTTCTGCACTGTTCCGACCAGGTGAGTTTTAAACGTTTTTATCAATTCAAATCAGTTAGGATAACACTATAACAACTGTAGAAACTTGTAGATCGTGATTAGACAAAGATATGGAGCTTTGAATCATCAAAATCGGACCAAAAACGAGCAAGATAGAGCTGTTTTCCTGTTGTTACTGTTGAGGTTAGTTTTCTTGCGCATCAGAACCTTTCACTCGACTTTTGGAGCTGTAAGACCTTAGGAAATTACACTAAAACGGTTCAGGAAGTTAATGAACACATAGGTTTGATTTTTGGGTCTGTTGGAATCGATTTGGGGCTGATATTGGCAAAGAAATGGAGTTCAAAGGGGCTGCACTAGGGGCTGGCCAATGCTGATGGTATCGGCAGATTCTGCCCAGCCTGTATCTTTGTACTTTTAACATAGCAAACGTTCAATTTAACTCACGAAACTTTCCAGAATACTAGTTCAATATGTTAGGAACAACTTTCATCAAGACAAGTTTCATTGGTTCGGACTTTAAATGGGTCAAAAGGGGCTTCCAAACGCAAATCATCGATGCTGCCATATTGAAGGAAATATGGGGCTGTTTCATCGATGTTAACCACCAGCCACCATCGATTTTGTCTTGAGCTTTCGATATTATTTAGTTTAATGTCTTACAAGTATTTAAAGCTTGGAACCATCTCAAAACACTTAGAAATAAAGTCATGGGGCTGATTTGAACATAGTGGTGTCGGCTAAGGAAGCTACTTGGGTTTTGTAGTGTTCATCGTTTTTCAATGCCATCTACACTAACTTTTTGTCAAAACAAACACCGTCCCAAACTCTCTTAACCCATAACATATGTTTTAACAACCAATTGGGATTAAAACCCTTGAATTTGTTAAGTAAAACAATGGGATTAATACGTTAACACCGATAATGGTTCAAAGTGACCATTTGGGGTGTTAACCGATTTCAAACATATCGATACTAAGGATTTTCAAAACAAAAGATATCTTACACTTTTCAAACATATAAACATGGGTTTTATGAAGTCAATAGGATTGAAATACTAGGGATTTTAATGATCAAAACAAAGAGACAAACTAAGAATGGGTTGTTTGCCCTTATGTTGTCAACACGCAACCCATAGCAAGTTCAAGTAATTAGTTTTGTTTAAAGTTATATAGTTATAAAAGTTAGTTTTATTATAATTGATTGGGATTTGGTTGTAAAATAGAAAATATAAATTGTCTGGATTTGGACTAAAAACAAAGGAAACTCTGCCCGATTTTCGTAAAATTTAAAAGTAAGTTGTGATTAACTAGGGGATTTGGGATCTAAAAGGGTAGTTAAGCTAGGTTACATTCTAGATAGACATAGTACTAAGACACATAGTCTCACACACAACAAGACACAAACTTAGGCACAACTATTACTACGCGTACTTATTATATTCGAATTCTTATAAAATAACTCAGGAATCGAAGATACTTAGCTCACAAACAAGAGTGTGCATTCTGTGATAGTACATTAGACATCAATACAGGTGAGTTCATTGCCCCTTTTCTAACTTTTTGTTTTAAAACGCGGGGCTGAGAAGCATGCGTAAACTGTTATTTAAATTGTTTACTTAAATGCTTTTAAATTTATATGTTTTACATATATGAATGTTATCCTGGATCATATCTAGGAATATTTTATACACGTTTTACTAAGTTATTCCTTATAAATTAAGTGAATAATCAATTTAACTAAACCTTTCAAACAAAACAAAACATTTCAAACGAGTCAAAGGAAACATTTTTAACAAATCAAGTGTGTGAGTTCAATGAATCAAACAAAACATTTTGACGAATCAAATGGGTGATTTCAATGAATCAAGTGAAACATTTTGACAAATCAAGTGGGTGAATTCAACGAATCATACGAAACATTTTGACGAAACAAGTGTGGAATTTCAACTAATCAAACGAACCAATCTTTGCAAAGACTATATTCAATGTTATACAAACTAAGTGTTTGTTGAACAATGAATCAAGTGTACAATTGATCCATGAATCTAGTATTCTATGATCAACAAGTTAAGTACATCTTGTAACAGAATCAGACGAATCAATAAATCATTTTCAAGGGAAAACCTGGGAAATATCAGAGATAACATATGCCAAAACAGACGAAACAAAAACCCTACATTTCAAGAAGTCCTAGCTAGACCGTTTGATTTGCAGGTCGTATGTTTGAGGATATTTGCAGTTTCTCTAACTACTAAGTACCTTGATTGACATACTAGTCTACTCGAGTATGACCAAAGGCCCCAATCATTAGGACTTAGATTTTATTAAATGTTTATTTATTTATTTAATTAAACATTTTATAGCTGTTTATATAATTACTGTGAATCATATTTTGTGATGAACCTATGAAATCAACTTGGATTTCAAAGGATTGTAATTACAGGGAAAATAAACAGAAGAACTTATGGGATTGTGTTAAGGGTAAAAATGCTTAATTGTCATTAACAGCAGTGTCATATGCATATTAGTATGTGGTGGGATGTTGGCTAGGGCTTGTCCCTTACATATGCCCTATATATAAGCATACCGATGTGGATATTACATGTGGTGTTAATGAGGTTAGGGTCTTTACCAAAGGAGGTTTTCAAATCATTTTAAATACTTAAACTATATGAACTCACCAACCATGTGTTGATTTTATTTTTGCATGACTTCTCAGGTGACGAACAGGTCAACTAGGAAGCTTATGCTTTTGGACTAGGACTTCAGATAGAAGACTTAGTATTTTTGGACCTGCATATTTTTGGAACATCATCATACAATTATTTTGTATATCTTGTGCAGTTACAAGATAGATATTTTATGATGTTTATGATTTGATTTACATTGTTAAATTATGAACGATACGGATGTAATTTAACTTTGTAATTCTAATCTATTTAGCATTTCTCATTTATATCATGTGCATTGTAAACAATCTGATCACCTTGATTATCATTTACGATATCGCGCCCCGGGAACCTTCTGCCCGACGGGGAAATCCGATCCTACCCCGCCGGCTCGGGGTGTGACACCTTGACATATATATTGAAAATCTTTTATTTTTGGTGAAACTAACTTTTAGTTTCTTTTCAACATAGATTTCTAACTTGAGATGCTTTTACAATCCATGGATTTAAAACAATTTGTATGACTTATTAGGATTTCAAAACTTTTTATTTACTTATAAGAATATCTAGTCAAGGTGCTCTTTTAGTAATTCAGTTATGATCTTTAACTACTTTTCTGTTAAGTAACTCTTACAAACAGAACTTGTAGAATCCTAATTCTTTCAAAAATAACTTTAAGCAAAGTCTTTCAAGATCAATATCTTTACATATCCTTTATTTGTTTTGCTTTCTTAGTTTACAAATTTTCATCCATGTTGATTTTGTTATTGAAATTTTCTAATTTCAACTACTTAACATCTAAATATTGTTTAACAGGTCTCTTACCTTATTTTATATCATCCTAGTGTCTATGGTTCTCAACCATCTATTAGATTCATCAATCAGCAATTGTAGTTTTATAAATCTCAGGTTCACAGTGATCCCTTGAACTTCTGCAAATATCTTATGTAATAATTGGTTATTAAACTCATTTAAGATAGATTTAAATACTTATTGTTGATTGACTAATAGTTATACCTTGTTATTTTAGGATTGAACTCTTTCAATATCTACTATCTAATTTTCAACAATACATTTCCTTGGTTTTAAGAAGTAATTTATGAAAGTTCTATCTATTTCATTTTAGGGATTTTATGATAACTATCTTTATCATCTTGAGGATCCAATTTTAATAAAATTGTTAATAACTCGTTGTTACATCCTCAACCCTAAATAGGAATTTCTACATGTTTATGTTTATAACTTTTTATATCTACTTGTAATTGAAGCTAGTATTGTAATTCATATGATATGTTCAATAGGACATATTTATGGGATCAAAGTCAAAGAGAAAATACAATATGTATTAATCTTTATGAAGATTACATACATTACTGTGTACTTAGTTGTGAAACAATTTCACATCTTATCTACTAATAATTGATAACCTTTAGTTTTGGAAATTACTCACATTGAACATTTGATGCTCATTGGATCTCTACTTTATTGCAGTGCTCTTTGAACTCTAGCTATCAAAGATTTCACTAGTTTCACAACCTTATTGAATATTCATAATCCTTTTAGACATTTAATACAGATGCATCAAAATCCATATGAAAGATCTTAATATTTATCCTTCTTAAAACTTGACATACAATTACCAAACTCTTATAACATTGAATATCAATTTCAATTTTTTAGAGCTTTATTGTATTATCTTTGTTTTATGGTTAATTTTGTCTAATATAATGTTTAAAACATTTTAATTTTTTTTATTGGTATGAATCATAAGTACTGCCTTTATCTTGAAATTCTATCTTATAAATTGCATTTGCATTATTAAACATCATTATCAATTATGCTATGTAAACTGTGACAACTCAAAATTCTCAGGTTAAAATCATAACTCGAAAATGAAGAGAATGAGTGTAAGCGAAATCGCGAAACGAGGCTCCGATTTGAAGATACACTGAATTGAATATAGCGATAGATAAGAGGTCAAATATTTTGAACTCTTTAGGTCTTGAGATTATAACCATTGGAAAGAGCTCGAAAAATCATGAACGTAGGCGAAAACCGTGCGCAAAACGGAGTTCGTATGCTCCCGGAATCGCAAAAAGAAGATAAGATCAAAAATCTGAAAATTACATCCGCGCGGTACGCCCCAGACTTTGGGGCGTTGCGCCTGGGGTCAGGATGACGCAGATTGGCTTAAAAAGTCAAGTTTCATCTAGAAAACTCAGATTTTTATCATCTATTCGACGAGTTCAGCCATCCCACGCGAAAAATCAACTTTTAAACCCTCAAATCTTCATTCTTGAGCTTTATGATCGCGTGGATCGTGTCCAGGAACGTTTTTACAAGTCCGGATCATCGTGTTACACACAGAACTCCGTTTGTAAAGGTAACGGTTCATTTTAACCTTCTAGTTTGGTTTTGATTGATCAAATCTTGAATTTTAACGTAAAGATATGGTTATTGTTGTTGATTATTGCCTAGATAATGGATAGAAATAGTTAGAAATGAAAAACCTGACAGGTTAACGGTTAAATCTTTGTTTTGAGCCGTTATAATGCCCGATTATCATGAAACCATATCATAGATCACAATGGTTTTAATCATGTGATTACAAAAATGGTTGTGATGGTTCTGATCATTTTTGGGAATGATCAATGACAAGGATTAACTGTTCCTAAACCTGGAATTCATTGAGAAACTGTTTTGGTGATATAATCAACAACAATACTAATTTGGTTAATCTGGGGAAATGTCCTGATTAAACCAACAAGTTACAAGTATTTTAATAAGAACCTAAATCATTATAGGTTCTCAGTGAACACATGTGATGAGGTGTTGAATTAAGGATAGTTCTGAGAGTCAGATTAGGCTCAAGTAACTTATAGAACTCTAATGACATACAGGTTTTGAGCGCAAGAACTAGTGGTTTACGTTGTGCATTGTTAGTGACTTGAATCAGCACAGGTGAGTTCACGAATCCCCTTTTCTGTATTTTGGTTTTGAACTCGGGGAATGAGAAAACATAAAAACGTGTT
Source organism: Mikania micrantha (assembly GCA_009363875.1). NCBI lineage: Eukaryota > Viridiplantae > Streptophyta > Magnoliopsida > Asterales > Asteraceae > Mikania > Mikania micrantha. Next base: position 47,483,051 of record CM018691.1, on the reverse strand, counting down.
TGAAACATTCGGTTTATTATGAAGCTTTGAAACATGAAGACTGATTTGAGCAAGTGGAGCTCTAAAACATTTTGTGAACTGTTTTGTGAAACGTGATGCCTGATTTGATCAGTTGGAACTTTGAAACATCTTGTGAACTGTTTTGTGAAACATGATGCCTGATTTGAGATCGGGTGGAATTCTGAAACGCTTTCAATATATGTTGTAAAACATTTGGTTGAAACATGAGACAGTGGAGAAAACATATGACCAGGCTTGTCGTTATTTCTCGGGTTTCATATTTGTCACTAAGTCCCTATTCTGTAACCGTTAACCGTGGGGGGGGGGCGTGATTATTGAGAATAGATTCTATTTGTGATTGACCATCCTCGCCCGTGGTTCGTAGCTAAAACCACGACTGGATGTCGAGCGGGCGCTCAATAATGGGAGAAACGCACAATGTCTTGCGACAAAGACATTGGGAAAGGGGCAAACACTGAAACACGTCAGCTCGGTTACGGGAGCCCTGGAGTTATAATTGGACTGCTGGTCAGACCGTAGAAACACGGCATTGTTGAAAGGAACAATGTCTGTATTGAATACCAATATTTTATACCCTATTTGGGACATTAACATTTTTGAACTCTTTTTATGAAAACATTTAAATCTTTTGTGATACATTGTATACATTTTGATAGTTTTCTTTAACAAATAAACTTGTGAACTCACCAGCGATATGCTGATTGTTTAAAACCATGTTTTCTCAGATGCCAAATGATACAGGGGATGTAGTGATACAGGGGGTGCAGTTGGGAGTCGTATTGCAGAGTCTATTAGTGATAGACTCAATAGTGTGATATAACGCATAGTATATATATGTGTAATAGCAATACATATATATTTGTGAAACACTGATAAAACTGTTATTACATTAGACTTGTGTCTAATGTAGTTGTAATATCACTCTGCAATGTAGAAACATGTATGTCTTTTGTTGTAAATCGTGGCTGTGAAACTTTGACGTCACACCGTATGCTTCCGCAACGATCAGGGTGTGACAGATTGGTATCAGAGCCATTGGTTTATAGCGAATTAGGTTGCATGACTAAGACCTAATCTATAGCCATATGACTCTAACACGAAACGTATTTGTTGCATGTTCAGAAACATGCCGAGAGGAAGACCGAGGCGAAATCCACAAGGAAATCCTCAGGGAAATCCACAGGGAAATCCACAAGAAAATCCACATGGCAATCCTGAAACTGAGCAACCTGCTATCTCAACAGAGATGGATCAGCTTATAAACAGACGAGTGGCAGATGCTATGGCCACCTACAGAAATCAACAACACACAGGAGAGAGAGGATCTGGTGCTATTGGAAACAATACAGGACGTGGCAGTGGAGCTGTAGGTGGAAATGGTGCTGCAGGAGGTAGTGCGTCTGCTGGAACCATGGGATCTGCACCAAAGGCATGTTCTTACAAGGATTTCCTGAATTGCCAGCCTCTTAGCTTTAATGGAACCGATGAAGCTATCGCACTGATCCGATGGTGCGAAAAGATGGAAACGGTATTTCGTGTCAGTAATTGTTCTGAGGAATGCCGAGTCAAGTATTCCACTTGTACTCTGAACGGAGCAGCTCTTACATGGTGGAACAATCATGTTCAAGGTTTAGGCATTGATGAAGCCTATCAAATTCCTTGGTTAACACTGAAGCAAATGATGATGGATGAATATTGTCCACGAAGTGAGATCCAGAAAATGGAAGAAGAATTCTATAACCTGAAAGTGCAAGGGAATGACATTGCCAGTTATACTACTAGATTTCATGAGCTGGCACAACTTTGCCCAACGATGGTCACTCCTGAGTACAAGCGAATAGAGCAGTATCTGAAAGGACTTCCTCCCAATATTGAAGATATGGTGACTTCTTCTAAGCCATATACCATACAAAGTGCGATTCGGTTGGCTCATCGCCTAATTGATCAGGCAGTTCGTCGGGAAACCTTGGGGATGAAGGTACCTGAAGAAAAGCGAAACATGGTTAATAAACGAAAATGGAATAGCAACATACCAAATCCACCACAAAAGAAACCGACTCACGTTAGAGTGAACACCGCTATGACAACTGATAAGAAAGTCTACGAGGGAAGAATTCTCAAGTGTGAAAAATGTGGATATCATCATGGGGGTGAATGTGGATCCTTCATGTGTAACAGATGTGGGGGACGTGGACATTTAGCGAGGAACTGTCGAGCTCCTGCACCTACATCGGTGACAGATAGCAGAAGGGACAATAGGAGTTGTTTTGAATGTGGTGTTGTAGGTCATGTCAGGAGGAATTGCCCAAAGTTAACAAATCAAGGTGGCAACAATGCTCGAGATAGGGCCTTTGTTATTGCAGCTGGAGACGCCAAACGAGATCCAAACCTCGTGACGGGTACGTTCTTTGTTAATAATCATTATGCTTCGGTTCTATTTGAAACTGGGGCAGATAAGAGCTTTATGTCAACTGAATTTAGCACATTAATTGGAGTTAATCCAGCTGCATTACACGATAGATACACAATAGAATTGGCCAACGGGAAATTGATTGAAACTAGTGGGGTAATTCAAGGGTGCACGTTACAACTAAGGGAACATGTTTTTGATATAGACCTTTTATCGGTGAAACTGGGAAGTTTTGATGTGGTTGTTGGCAAGGATTGGTTGTCCAAAAACCACGCAGAACTTGTATGTTATCAAAAGGTAGTCCGCATTCCACTCCCAAGTGGGAAGACTCTCTCGATTCATGGTGAAAGGAGCGGTAAGGCGTTACAAATCATCACCTGTATGAAAGCCCACAAGTACTTACGAAAGGGATGTCAAGCAATACTAGCGCATGTCATGGAAAGGCAGTCAAAAGATAAACGACTAGAAGATATACCGATTGTACGAGAGTATCCAGAGGTATTCCCAGAAGATCTGCCTGGATTACCACCAAACAGGCAAGTCGAATTTCGAATTGATTTGGTGCCTGGTGCAGCACCAATAGCTCGATCACCGTACAGACTAGCCCCATCGGAGATGCAAGAGTTATCTAACCAACTACAAGAGTTGTTGGACAAAGGTTTCATCAGGCCAAGTTTCTCACCGTGGGGAGCACCCGTTTTGTTCGTTAAGAAGAAGGATGGAACCTTTAGAATGTGCATCGATTACCGAGAGTTGAACAAGCTTACAGTCAAAAATCGATATCCGTTACCAAGGATAGATGATTTATTCGATCAGTTGCAAGGCTCTAGTTTTTATTCAAAGATTGATCTCCGTTCAGGGTATCATCAGTTAAGAGTCAAGGAAGAAGATGTTCCAATCACTGCCTTTAGAACCCGGTATGGCCATTATGAGTTTTTGGTTATGCCGTTTGGGTTGACGAATGCCCCGACAGTTTTTATGGACCTTATGAATAGGGTCTGTAGACCGTACTTGGATAAATTTGTCATTGTGTTCATTGACGATATACTTATTTATTCCAAGACCAAAGAAGATCATGAGCAACACCTCAGGCTTATTTTGGAATTACTAAGGAATGAAAAGTTGTATGCCAAATTTTTCAAATGTGAATTTTGGATGAGAGAAGTACAATTCCTTGGGCATATAATAAATCAAAAGGGAATACATGTTGATCCTGCCAAGATTGAGGCTATTAAGAATTGGAATGCACCCAAGACCCCGACGGAAGTACGTCAATTTCTCGGCTTAGCAGGATACTATAGAAGATTCATTGAAGGTTTCTCCAAGATAGCTTTACCATTGACTGCATTGACGCAAAGAATAAGAAATTTGAATGGAGCAACCAACAAGAAGCAGCATTTCAATTGTTAAAGCAAAAACTATGCAGTGCACCTATTTTGTCACTACCTGAAGGAACAGATGATTTCGTTGTATACTGTGATGCATCACATCAAGGATTGGGTTGTGTATTGATGCAGAAAGACAAAGTCATTGCATACGCATCCCGGCAGCTCAAAACACATGAGAAGAACTACACTACGCATGATTTGGAACTAGGAGCTGTAGTGTTCGCACTCAAAATCTGGAGACACTACCTTTATGGTACAAAGTGTACTATTTACACTGACCATAAAAGTCTTCAGCATATCTTTGATCAAAAAGATTTGAATATGAGACAACGTCGCTGGGTTGAACTACTCAATGATTATGATTGCAGCATCCGCTATCATCCTGGCAAAGCAAACGTTGTCGCAGATGCGCTGAGCAGGAAAGAACGAACCAAGACGTTACGAGTGCGAGCTTTGGGAATGATTATTCAAACAAGCCTTACTGCTCAAATTCGAAATGACCAAATTGAAGCTCTTAAGGAAGAAAACTTGCAAAAAGAATCGTTGCTAGACTTGGATAAGAAATTTGAGGTCAAAACTGACGGAACTCGATACTTTGCAAATAGAGTCTGGGTACCAATTTTTGGGAACCTAAGGAGCTTAGTGATGGATGAAGCTCATAAGTCACTATATTCTGTACACCCTGGATCCGATAAAATGTATCAAGACCTCAAGGAGCTATATTGGTGGCCTAACATGAAAGCTGACATCGCTCTTTACGTTAGCAAATGTCTAACATGTGCTAGGGTTAAGGCCGAGTATCAAAAACCATCAGGATTGTTGCAACAACCAGAGATTCCACAATGGAAGTGGGATCAAATTACAATGGATTTTGTCACGAAACTACCTAGAACTTCAAGCGGCAATGACACTATCTGGGTAATAGTCGATCGTCTCACAAAGTCTGCACATTTCTTGCCTATGAAGGAAACCGATAAGATGGACAAACTCACGAGACTTTACATCAAGGAAGTAGTTTCTCGTCATGGAATTCCGACTTCTATCATCTCAGATCGAGACAGCAAATTCACCTCACGAATATGGAAATCCCTACATGATGCATTGGGTACCCGTTTGGATATGAGTACAGCATATCATCCTCAAACGGATGGTCAAAGCGAAAGGACTATCCAAACTCTGGAAGATATGCTTCGAGCATGTGTGATTGATTTTGGAAGCGGTTGGGATACACACCTGCCTTTGATTGAATTTTCATACAACAATAGTTATCACACGAGCATCAAGGCAACCCCATTTGAAGCGTTGTACGGTCGTAAATGCCGATCCCCTATATGCTGGACCGAGGTTGGTGAAAGTCAACTCACGGGCCCAGAAATCATTCAAGAAACAACCGATAAAATCTTCAAAATTCGAGACAGACTGCGAGCCGCACAAGATCGTCAGAAAAGTTATGCTGATGTGAGACGCAAACCATTGTCTTTCCAAGTTGGAGACCGGGTTATGTTGAAGGTTTCCCCTTGGAAAGGTGTTGTAAGATTTGGAAAGCGTGGAAAATTGAACCCTCGATATATAGGGCCGTTTGAAATTATTGCAAAGGTGGGACCCGTTGCATACAAACTCAAATTACCACCGGAACTTAGTGGGGTGCATGACACATTTCATGTATCTAATCTCAAGAAGTGTTTGTCAGATGAAACGCTTGTGATACCGTTGGAAGAAATTCAAATCGATGATCAATTACATTTCATAGAGGAACCGGTGGAAATCATGGATCGAGAAGTGAAACAGTTGAAACAAAGTCGTATTCCAATAGTAAAGGTCCGTTGGAACTCAAGGCGAGGACCTGAATTTACCTGGAAACGCGAAGATCAGATGAAACTTAAATACCCCTATTTGTTTGATGACACATCAGTATTGGGGGGGACAAACTGAATTTCGGGACGAAATTCACATAACGGGGGGAGACTGTGACAACTCAAAATTCTCAGGTTAAAATCATAACTCGAAAATGAAGAGAATGAGTGTAAGCGAAATCGCGAAACGAGGCTCCGATTTGAAGATACACTGAATTGAATATAGCGATAGATAAGAGGTCAAATATTTTGAACTCTTTAGGTCTTGAGATTATAACCATTGGAAAGAGCTCGAAAAATCGTGAACGTAGGCGAAAACCGTGCGCAAAACGGAGTTCGTATGCTCCCGGAATCGCAAAAAGAAGATAAGATCAAAAATCTGAAAATTACATCCGCGCGGTACGCCCCAGACTGTGGGGCGTTGCGCCTGGGGTCAGGATGACGCAGATTGGCTTAAAAAGTCAAGTTTCATCTAGAAAACTCAGATTTTTATCATCTATTCGACGAGTTCAGCCATCCCACGCGAAAAATCAACTTTTAAACCCTCAAATCTTCATTCTTGAGCTTTATGATCGCGTGGATCGTGTCCAGGAACGTTTTTACAAGTCCGGATCATCGTGTTACACACAGAACTCCGTTTGTAAAGGTAACGGTTCATTTTAACCTTCTAGTTTGGTTTTGATTGATCAAATCTTGAATTTTAACGTAAAGATATGGTTATTGTTGTTGATTATTGCCTAGATAATGGATAGAAATAGTTAGAAAAGAAAAACCTGACAGGTTAACGGTTAAATCTTTGTTTTGAGCCGTTATAATGCCCGATTATCATGAAACCATATCATAGATCACAATGGTTTTAATCATGTGATTACAAAAATGGTTGTGATGGTTCTGATCATTTTTGGGAATGATCAATGACAAGGATTAACTGTTCCTAAACCTGGAATTCATTGAGAAACTGTTTTGGTGATATAATCAACAACAATACTAATTTGGTTAATCTGGGGAAATGTCCTGATTAAACCAACAAGTTACAAGTATTTTAATAAGAACCTAAATCATTATAGGTTCTCAGTGAACACATGTGATGAGGTGTTGAATTAAGGATAGTTCTGAGAGTCAGATAAGGCTCAAGTAACTTATAGAACTCTAATGACATACAGGTTTTGAGCGCAAGAACTAGTGGTTTACGTTGTGCATTGTTAGTGACTTGAATCAGCACAGGTGAGTTCACGAATCCCCTTTTCTGTATTTTGGTTTTGAACTCGGGGAATGAGAAAACATAAAAACGTGTTTGAAACATTCGGTTTATTATGAAGCTTTGAAACATGAAGACTGATTTGAGCAAGTGGAGCTCTAAAACATTTTGTGAACTGTTTTGTGAAACGTGATGCCTGATTTGATCAGGTGGAACTTTGAAACATCTTGTGAACTGTTTTGTGAAACATGATGCCTGATTTGAGATCGGGTGGAATTCTGAAACGCTTTCAATATATGTTGTAAAACATTTGGTTGAAACATGAGACAGTGGAGAAAACATATGACCAGGCTTGTCGTTATTTCTCGGGTTTCATATTTGTCGCTAAGTCCCCTATTCTGTAACCGTTAACCGTGGGGGGCGTGATTATTGAGAATAGATTCTATTTGTGATTGATCATCCTCGCCCGTGGTTCGTAGCTAAAACCACGACTGGATGTCGAGCGGGCGCTCAATAATGGGAGAAACGCACAATGTCTTGCGACAAAGACATTGGGAAAGGGGTAAACAATGAAACGCGTCAGCTCGGTTACGGGAGCCCTGGAGTTATAATTGGACTGCTGGTCAGACCGTAGAAACACGTCATTGTTGAAAGGAACAATGTCTGTATTGAATACCAATATTTTATACCCTATTTGGGACATTAACATTTTTGAACTCTTTTTATGAAAACATTTAAATCTTTTGTGATACATTGTATACATTTTGATAGTTTTCTTTAACAAATAAACTTGTGAACTCACCAGCGATATGCTGATTGTTTAAAACCATGTTTTCTCAGATGCCAAATGATACAGGGGATGTAGTGATACAGGGGGTGGAGCTGGGAGCTCAAGATTGGGAGTCGTATTGCAGAGTCTATTAGTGATAGACTCAATAGTGTGATATAACGCATAGTATATATGTGTAATAGCAATACATATATATTTGTGAAACACTGATAAAACTGTTATTACATTAGACTTGTGTCTAATGTAGTTGTAATATCACTCTGTAATGTAGAAACATGTATGTCTTTTGTTGTATATCGTGGCTGTGAAACTTTGACGTCATACCGTATGCTTCCGCAACGATCAGGGTGTGACATAAACACTTCATCAAGCATAAATATAATTATTCAACCAATGCATAACTAAACTAGAAGTTTTAATCTTAGTCCAAATAAGAAAGAAAATAGAAAATAAAATGTTCTAAACAAATGATATTACTATAAATAGAAGAACATTTCTTCCATGATCTTGTCATCCATCTGATGGAACCCAAGCTTTCAACATCCAGTAAATCAACCTCCTCGACCATCTGCAAATGATTGAAACCAATGTGACACTCACATTGTTATCAAAAATTTTCCTTTCAAGGAATGTGTTGACAATAATAGGCATACCTGAAGATCCAAGTTCGTCTGAACACTTCAAACCACGAGCCACAATGAATTCAACATCATCAAACTTAGTCAATGACCTCTTCTTCCCTTTACCCATCTCATTTCTCATCTTTGTTTATTCTTTTAAGAGTATTCCCTTAAGATCGAAAATGGTCCCTCCAAAGATATCCATTTTGTAACTCTTTACAAAATCCTCATATTGCTTGGGTAAAGAAATAAAGATGAAATCTACAGTCATCTCCAGGCTTAATAGAAAACCAAGTTTTTCAAGTCTATCAAAATAGCCTTGGAGCTTGTCTGGATGAGAACCTACATCACCACCAGATTTGAAACATTTTAAAATCTCTTCTAGAAACTCATATCGCCAATTCCTATTTGGAAAGAAATTATTTTTTAATCTCCTGAATCAACTCATGACTAGGGATATACATAAGCTCATCCATAAATTTTGAAGAAACAAATGATAATATGAGATCCCTTGTCTCATATTCAACAATGTTTTTTATCCTCTTTCTAGATGTTTAATCAGGCCGATAGATAGAGTGTCATCAAGGACATACAATCTGCCCTCGATCCTATGTGATTCCCTTAAGTGATACATCCATGAAGAAGAAAAGAAAAAAATTATTCCCATTGAACTTATTACAAAACTGATTTATCCGATGTGTTTTACCCACATCATTGAAAGACATCTATAAAATTAAATGATAATCGTCCTAGTATATTCATGCTGTAAATATTCTAATTAATTATGACCCATAAAAAATTAATATAGAATCAAGAGATCCTATTTCATTCATGATCAATAATTGGCTCAGCTCTTTATTATTGATCATAACTACACAAGTTGGTTACGATAACTGATTATGACCATCATAATCCTTTAGTTTTGGGGTTTGTTAGAATACTAACTTCTAACGTTGCACATTTACCCGAACTATGCCTTCTTAACATATTTAACTATTCGCCTTATGATTCTTACCTAAATGATCGGCCTACGTGTCACATCCCGACCGATAGCGGAATACGTCAGGGCGTAAGACGTGACTGTTAATTAGCTCATTGTGCTATTATAATGTATCAATATTTAAAGCATCATTATTAAAAATTAATTACAACATTCATTTAATCATAATAAAATCATTACATGTATTGAAAATTATTATCTATTATAATTGACTACCAAAACATTGTTTACAATCTAACAAGGTGTACCAAGTCTTATCGTATGTTTTCAACAATCTTCCTTAACCGTTCACACATGCGAAATAGAGTTTGTCAACTATTTGCATAGTTGGTGAGATCACACACTAAGTTTAAATATGTATAAAAGGATGCAAACTATAGCCTAACAAGAATATGTATCCTAAGTAAAGCGTAAATACAAGTTTGAATAAATAGAATGAGTAACTGAATAACCATAACTTGTGTCCAAACAAGTATCCATATAACATGCTAATTAGAGTATGGCCATACTTTAAATTAACATTTCTATTTCAACAAGTTTGCAAGGTTTACTTTTCACCTTTTCACACAATGACAAAAGCCAATGCAAAGATGGTATCTAACACATCTTAGGCTACTAAGTAGTAGCTTGCTTGACTGCAACACACATAGAATCACATAGAATCAACACATTGTATAATCATAGCATCTAACACATAAAACTAACTAGGTGTAAGGCTTGCATCATAGACTTCATAAATGATAGAATGAAATAAGTTTGAATAGGTACATGTGTAACATCCCAAACATGAAGAATGTAAAAGGGAGTGTGAAGAAACTCACTTGTTTGAATGCTAGCTAGTTCTAAGTCCTTTATTAGTGAATGAGGAAGCAAGGCTATCTACTCACCTAAAGTTAGAGTAATCAAGTCTTAGAAATCTATAATTCAAGTTGAAGGATCCTAAAACTATGGCATCCTAATGGGAGTTCTATTTCAAAAGAATCTATGTTTGAATGGATACCTAGAATAAGTGTTCTTATTATATTGATTTAATAAAATAGAATATCAATTATTTTTTTATTTATCAATATTATTGTATGAATAACTAGACTAAGGTTTAAGAATATATAGTAATATTCTTATAATTACTAAAATAGAATATTAAATATTCTTTTTATTTAATATTCCATATTTTGAATTTCTAAGAATCCAACTTAATTTGTTTCCCATTCATTTCCTTTGTAAGTTGATTATTTGTCCAAATAATGGCTTGTGTGTTTGAGTTATAAAAACATAAGATTTATACCATTTATAACATTTTAGTTAAACTTTCAAACAATTATAAATTTAAAATAATCCTTTATTTATAAATCATTTTAAATTATCTTTGAAAGTATTCTTTGAAATAACCCAAAATTTTAAAGACAATATCTTAAAACTTTAGATATAAGTTTCTATTTTTTAAAAGTATTCTTAAATAGTCCAAAATTTCAAAGACAATATTTTAAAACAATAAGTTATATATATTCTTAAAGTATTCTTAAAATGACTGTAAGACATTTTTATTATAATATTCAAGTCCTTTAATAAGTTTTATAAATGAATTTAAATTCAACTTATTTCAAAAATTTGTAACAGAATTTGAAACAAAACAATTGTTTTTAATTTTTAAACATTTTTTAAAAAATAATGTGTATTAAATAAACTTTATAAAATAAATTAGTTTAATTCTATTTGAAATATTTTATTTAAATCATACAGAAATTCTAAATCATTTTCTTTTGTTTTTAAGATTTTCAACCATATGGCAGGATTTTTATAAATCACTTAATATATTTATGTAATTAGTTTTTATTAGAAAACTAGTGAAAATCTGTGTAAAATTTATTTGAACTTGACCAGAAATGTTAAAAATGATTGTAACACCACGAATTTTGAATGCAAACTATTTAAACATACAAATGGGTAACGGATAATTAACTCGTAGCGAGGGAAAGAAAAGGAAAAGGATAAACGAGATGAAAAGATCACAAAAAGGGGAGTATCCAAACCTATTTCGTGAACTCAAGTTCACGAAGATGAAAGTACACGAAATGGGTTCATCAAACATCAGGTAAGGGTTTGATTCAGAAAAGTTAAGATTTTTAGAGAAAAAAGAAAACATGCATAAAGGTCATGCCTTTATGTAGAAATTTCGTTCCATTTAGGTTCCAATGCGTTGGTAATGCACCTAGAACTAGCTCCTCAAAGTCTTGGATAGTTTTCTGAGATGTTTTATGGGAAAAAGAAGAGTATTCGAAAAGTACACGAAAAAGGAGAATCAGAACCTCCCTTAGTTCGTGAACCCTAAGTTCGTGAACCTCAAGTTCGTGAACCCATGGGTTCGTATACTTCGAAGATTTCGTGAACTTTGTGGTTTAGTGTACTTTGGAGAATTCGTGAACTTCATGAATTTCGTGTACCAGGAGAGTTCGTGAACTCCATGCTTTTAAATACTAGGTAATGCGAGAACTTTAAGGGTTTTCGGATACTGGGGGCTGGTTAAGCGAGCTATGAGGACGTAGAATAAATTCTAAGTCTAGGAATGAAATGTAACGAGATGATGTAATGATGTAGGTTCTTGAATCCTAACCGAGGCATACGAGTCTAGGAAGAGAATAGCCACACTACTATCTGGTGAGTTCTAGATGCCCTATTTTATACATGTTATGTGCAAATATGTTTTGGGCTGACATACATGCTACACTGTTGTTAAATGATGATATGATAGTGTTAAGGAAATGAATGCTATGATAATGTGCTATAACGATGTGCATTGATGGTGAATGCATGATGATGTGTTAGGATGATAAATGGACGATGATGTGTTATGACAACGAATGCATGATGATATGTTATGATGATAAATGGATTATTATATGCTATGACGGTGATTTCTATGATAATGGTAATATGATGCTATGTTAGGATGAGGTCCAATGATGATAGGATACAGTTATGATGACACAATGAAATGATGATATGATAAATGATGTTATGCTAATGAGCTGCTAAAATGATATGATGATGATGTTACGAAGCTTAATGTGCTAATGTGAGATGCTAAAGATGTTATGTGAAGCATGATGTTAGGATGATGCTATATGGCATTATTACAATGCCATATATTATTATGCGCTATGCTATGATGATAATCAAAGGACGATAAACTATGATGATGAATGAATACGATGCATTATGATGATGATGGCGATGTATGATGTTATGAAAATGGAAGCGTTATGTTATGTTATGATTGCTATGTTAAGAGTCGATCGGACTATAAACATGGATCCGATCGGGCTAAAAACATGGAGTCGAACGGACTATAAACATGGAGTCAATCGGACTATAAACATGGAGTTGATCGGGATATAAACATGGAGTCGATCGAACTATAAACATGGAGTCGATCGGAATATAAACATGGAATTGATCGGGCTATAAACATGGAGCCGAGCGGTCTATAAACATGGAGTCGATCGGACTATAAACATGGATTCGATCGAGCTAGAAACGTGGATTCGACTAGACTATAAACATGGATCCTATTGGGTTATAAACACAGAGTCGATCGGACGATAAACATGGAGTCGATCGAGCTATACACACGGTAAGAGCGGATCGGGCTATAAACACAGTAAGAGTTGATCGGACTATATGCATGGAGCCTTGTGCCGACATTAGCCCACTGGTCATGTTTAGTGACACGGTTGCGTAATGATGATTAGATGATTACGTGATATGTTTTATGGTTTATGTGAATGTAATGATGTCTTATGATGATAAGGTTTTCAACTAATTAAATACTTACAAAGTTTTAACTAAACTAGAAATCACCAGCGAAAGCTGACTTTTTAGTATGTATGTCAGGTTCATGAACATGTAGGAAGGAATGGGGTAGCTCGTGGCACTCATCCAGAAGATAAAGTGGTTTTTGGCAATCCAGAATGTTTTTGATACATACCTTTATATGTATTTGTGTTTATGAAAAAACTATGTTTAAATTCCGCTGCTTATTATAAAAGTTTTTGGTTTAAGAACTATGTGATGATGATGTAAATCGAACTTTGGGAGGCGCCCGGGATCAGGGCCTCTCTAGTTGGTATCAGTGCCATAGTTTGAGAGATCTTGGCATCCCAAATGCCTAAGAGTACTTAAACTGAGAATGGGATTAAGTAATGCAGAGTTCCAACATGGATGAACGGATGCCACGAGCCGAACGTTTACGTAGGAACTAGAAGTAATAAGATAGAAATAGATAGAAGCTAGTAAGGTAGCCAAGGGTGTGCACATTGATGAGATAGGATGTGAGGTGTTTAGAGCCTATAAGTTGGGAGGTGCGAAACTGATTCCTTTTATTGACTCATCATTTCTTGCATCTTGTAGATAGTTAAATGGCAGGACAAAAGGGTAGGCCAAGAAAGCAACCATAGGAGACTGAAGAACCACATGTTAAGGTGGAAGGGAATGAGCATGAAAAAGAAAACGAGACCAGCGAACAACCGGAAAATGAAGAAGAGTTCACACTGTACTGAGGGTTGTTTCTGATGAGGTTTACAAGTTTATGGATGAGAAAAATTCCTGAAATACTTGCCAAGGCATTAAAGGATGCGTTGAAAGACAAGTCTGAAGGAACCAAGGAAAGCACCAAGGAAGACGAGGAGGTTGTAATCATTGAAACAAAGAGCAGTGTTTCTCAGCATGGGAAATTAAAGGGCTTTGAGTACAAAGCCTTCAAAGGATGCAACCCACCAACCTTTGATGGAAAGAAAGATGTAGTGGCCACCTACCACTGGGTATCGGCAATGGAGGCTGTTATCTCCATTAGTGAGTGTCGAATCGATCAAGCTGTAAAGTTTGCAGCTCACTCTTTTACTGAGGAAACACTCCACTTGTGGAATACAGTAAAGCAATCAAGATGCGTTGTAGACATGGAGAAGATGATCTGGGACGATCTGAACGAATTAGTCACCAAGTAGTTCTACCCTAAGAATGAGCTTGACAAGTGGAAAGGGTGATTTTGGTTCTAAAGGCTGGGAGATTGAACCACTGGCAGTGCACTTCAAGGTTCAATGAGATGGCAAGACTTGTTACTCATCTGGTCTCTACTGAGGAGCGAAGGGTGAAACTGTGTATGGAGGGTTTGCCTCCAAAGGTTCGGATTCATATGAAGGCAAACGCTCCAAAGACATTTCATTCTATTGTTGAGCTTAGTAGAATAGTTTGGGATGATGTCATGGGAGGATGAACTAGTTAAGGAGGAAACGAAGACGTAATGGTCCCCCGGGTCCAAAAGAGGTCGAGCAGACAAACAAGGATTTCCTAGCAAGAAGGTGAAGCGAGAAGAGACTCGTTCATGCAGTAAGTGTGGCAAGAGCCACTCGGGACCGTGCCGTGTGGGCATAAATTTATGTTTTCGATTTGGGAAAGTTGGTCACTTTTCATCCAACTGTCCCAGTGCTATCAGATGCTTTAATTGCAATGGGATTGGACATCCGTCCAAGGATTGTAGACAACCAAGGGCAGATGCATCGGGTTCTGGCAAGAAAGTGGAAAGGAGGAATGACAAGCTGAAAGCTAAGGCCCGAGCCTTTACGATGACCAAGGATGATGCTATTTAAGACCCTGACGTGGTCACGTGTACCTTTTCTATTAACAATATTCTTGCATCTGTATTGTTTGATTCTGGTGCTAGTATGATTTTTGTATCTTCTACGTTTTGTGATGGGTTATGTGGGTAGGTTAAGAAGATAGAATGGGTATTTGATGTAGAGATAGCTACCGGTAAGATGACCAGGGTGACGGAGGCTATTGATGATTGTTACATCAAAATAGAGGGTCATAGGTTCCCCGTGCGATTGTTACATCGAAATAGAGGGTCATAGGGTCATAGGAGGGTTTGATGTAGTCTTGGGAATAGACTGGTTAGCCAAATACTAGGATAACATTCTATGTTGACGAAAGATGATATGTTTACGAGCTCTGGATGGGAGTCCTGTAACAATCTATGGTGATAAAGTGATGTATACGCCGAAGGTCATTTTTATGATCAAGGCTAAGGATATGATGTGGAAAGGGTGTGGAGGTTAGTTGGAATATGTGATTGAGGAACGAACGGATATGATGACGATTAATGATGTTCTCGTGGTGTGTAACTTCCCCGATTTATTCCATGAGAAATTACCTGGAGTACCACCCTGGCGGGAAATTGAGATCGAAATCGACATGGTGCCGAGGGCTCAACTCGTCGCCAAAGCACCTTATTGTTTGGCTCCCACAGAGATGAAAGAAATGATGACCCAACGAAAAGAACATCTCGATAAAGGTTTTATACGACCGAGCTTTTCACCTTGGGGTGCACCAGTGCTGTTTGTGAAGAAGAAAGATGGAAGCTGTAAGTCCCAAACTTGATCAAGATCCAAGCATTATGTCTCTAATCTGCATCAAATGACTCTATAACATGCGGAATCCATAATAGAGTCAAAGAAATAAAAGATCAAGAAGAAAGATCAAAACTTTAATGTATTAAGTGGTGTATTTGAAAATGTGCCTCAATACGTCTAGAGAGCACACCTCGGGAATCCAACCCTAGATTAGTACAAAATTCGTCTATTTATACTACTTCTAGGAGTACTCGAACTACTATACACGAAAAGTTCGAGTACACGAAATGTAACTGTACACGAAAACTATGTACACGAAAATAAACAAAATCTGATCAAAATCTGGTCTTCAACTCTACTATGGTTGGCTTTGTCAGTCATCATCTTGAATTGGGATCTACAAACTCCCCCTAGACTGGCGAAGTCAACCGATAGGAAGAGTGACAGAGTGAGGTCTAGCTCCAGCATATAGTTTTTGCTCTATTGCAAAGGCGGCTACACGGGTAAAAGGCTTAGCTTCTTCGTCCCATCCGCCATAGACCTTGATTGGAGACTGGTGTAGCTTCATCATGTCTTCCTTTTCAAACTTGAGAAGATCCATAGGATCTAGTATCATATCAATATCATCAATATCATCCATGTTTCTGAGAATAATTGCTGCAAGATTCTTCTCATCGAAATACCAGGATAAGAATTTCTTCAGGGAGTTTTCGGGAGCTCTGGGAGACACCGGAACAACCTCTTCAGTATGAGGAGGAGGATACTTGTAGTAAATCCATGGTTTCATTGTCTTTGGATCCACGATACATGTTGAAACAAAACGCCTTCCCTTGGCAGTACGCATCACAGGAAATCCTTCGTGCATTGATCCTTGATGAATTTAGCAAATAAGTCAGCCTGGGTATCATTAAAAGTATTGAAGAACATGGCTTTACTTATGCTCCTTATATCAAACTTGGGCATGGTGCAGAAGTTCCTCGGCCTCTTTGAGAGGCCCCGAGTCCCGGGAGTCCCCTCGGTTGGCAAACATCAAACCCATAGTCCTTAAACCATGATTTCATTACTATTGCAGCGGAATTTAAGATGCTTACATAAAATATTATACAGATTTAAACAACCATTTACATATAACCCAAGTCTCTATAGTATTATAACACAGCCCGATAATGCCAGGGTAGTCCTCAAGGTATGCCACGAGCCATCCTGTTCTCATTTTTGGAACTATTCAACCTGATATGCATGTAAAACAAGTCAGCTTTATGCTGATGAGTTCTAAGTTAGATTTTTAAATGAATCTTTTAATCGTTCATATCATCAAATAACATAATTCAAATACATAGTATATCTATTCTTATAACATAATTACATAACATACATATCATCATAACATCATTCAAACGGTGAAGGAACTTTGCCGTCAACTGCTGACCTGAAGTCAAACAGGCTTGTGCAACACAAGGCTCTATAACACTGTCTACCGAAGTCGACAGGCTTGTATCAATACAAAACTCTATAACTATCAACCCTCAGCTGATAACTCATGCATGCATAAGATTTTTTTTAACTGAACTGGCGACACACAGTCGACAGGCCTGTGTTTCCACAGGACTCTTTAACCATCAACCGAAGTTGACGGCTCATACCGGTACAAGACTTCCTTACATATCATAAACGGCTCCTTTCACCGCTGTGCTCAAGTTTTGCTCAACCGCAGCCAGCAAAACTTCATTCCCTCCTCGACCTCGGCCGAGTGTCTTACAAAAACAAAATCATTTCCTTCTCAACCATTTTTGAGACTTAAAAACATTCTTTATATCTCAGCTGAGACTCTAAAAATCATTTACTTCTCAACCGCAGTTGAGACCAAAAAACATTCTTTATTTGAAAACATACTTTTCCTGAAAACATGTTTTACCTGACCATAATCAGGTTAAAATTCACTTTCATACAATAACTTTATAACGTACATACAATCCGTTTCATAAAACAACTTTATAATATGCATATCAGCCCAAAATGATAAAACATTTAAAACAGGGCGGTAAGAACTCACTTGATATCTTACGGTAGCAAGATCCCTCGCAAACTGGTACTACCGGTATAATTCTGCATTGGTTTATGTTTAATAAGTTATTTATGTCTTAACTTTCTGATTAAATCTTTCTGAATGTCCAATGTCAAAGACATTGCCTTGATAGACGGAATAATCTCAGATTAATGAAATAGTTCATGTTGTTGATTATAACGCTAAAACAGATTCCTAGACATATTAATGGCTTAGAAATGATCAATCCTTGTTATTGATTACCCAGGTATCATGAAATATCACAACGTGGTACTAGAATATGTTTAACAACCATGTTTAACATACTAATCTGTATGTTACCGTAAACATCTGATAATCGTTACAATGAGTATGTTAATGGTTGTGATTAGTTTGAAACACCTAGATTCCACGTTGCATGTCAAGGATTAATCAAACTAATCACCTACAGTGTCATAATCAAATGGTTTAAACCATTATAACCATTGTTATGATTCCATGCAAACCGGGCATTACAACGGATCAAAACAAGGATTTACCCTTTAACAATTCGAGTTTGTCATTTATAATCAATACTAGCCATCATCTAGGCAATAATCAACAACCCTAACTATATCATTACGTTCAAAAACAAGATTTAATCAATCATTATCAATCTAGAAGGTTAAAATGAACCGTTACCTATTCAGACGGAGTTCTGCGTGTAAAAAGACGATCCGGACTTGTATTAACTATCCTTGGTGCGATCCACTTGATCAAGATGATTCAAAACAGAAGATTGGATGGCTTAGAACTGATTTTTCGTGTGTGGGATGGCTGAAATCGTCGAAGAGAAGATAAGATTGCATCTTCTAGACAAAACTGACTTTTTAAGCCAATTATCCGGTTCGCTGACCTCAGGCGCATCGCCCTACGCCAGACGGTGGTCTGGGGCGTACTGCGCGGGTATGGGTTCCAGATTTTTTTTCGTGGGTTCCGCGCGTACCGCCTAGGGCCGGCGTGTGGCTCGGGGCGTACCGCCCCATGCCATTTTCATCAATTTTTCGATTTTATCTTCGTTTCGCAATTTCGGACAATCCGTAACTCCGTTTCGCGCACGGTTTTTGCCCACGTTCACCATTTCTAGCGTACTATCATCCTATAATAATTTTGATTGTCAACTCAACGTGGATTTCATGCGCGATCACATGTGCTAAATTTTTGGTTACACTCTTGTAGTACTCGACCTTTCTGTTTAGGCGATTGACCAAATAAATATCTCTTTCCTTGTCGTACATCCAGAAGCAAACATTTGATCTGTCATTTTATACAGCGAATAGACTTCTGTCATCTTTAGTGAAAGTATACTCTGGATGTTCTTCACTCATTTCCCCGATCCATGTAGCTCTAACTGCAGGAGGTGAAGGTGTCCAATCTCTTTTCTTGTCAAACCAACTGACAATGACATCAAGAAGGGAGGTGATCTCTTGTCCTTGTGCATCAATGTATTAGTGGGCATACAAATAGTCTATGTATGGTTTAGTAGAGACGTTGCCGAGTATCACATTTTCAGGTTCTTCTTCAGCAGATGCCCCTGCAGAGGATTCGGCGTTTTCTTTCTGTTCTTGGTCACATACGGCATCGACAACAATGTCCATAGGAACATCAGGAAGTAAGTCTCCTAGGCCTTCTCCTCCAATATCTTCACCAAGTCCTTCGAACAGAAGATCTTCTGGAAGATCCTTGAATAAGTCATAAAGACCTGCATTCTCTGTGTGAGCTCCTTGAAGACTATCACCGAATAAAACATCATCAGGTATGTCTCCAAAAAGATCATCGTAGTCGCTTGCAGGGTTGGTCGATGAAGATTGATTTATTGTGTCACCCCCTTGATTGTCGTCATTAGGAGGTTCATCATCTTTCTTTCCAGATGATTCCTTATCTTTGCCCTCGTCTCCATCATCATCATCATTATCATCTTTGTCATCGGCTTTGTCATCTTCTTTCTTATCTTGATCATCATCATTCTTCTCTTCTGCGTCAGAGGGTTTAATTCCCTTAAGCTCATTAATTTCCTTAGGCATTTCGCCGTTCTCTTTTGAGAGCAACCTCATGAATTTCCGATGTGCCTTGATCTATACGCAGACTTCAGCCATTGTGACTTGTATTTCTTTGATAACTTTATCCTTTGCTTCTGATTCTTGCTCAAGCATGTATACTCTTTCTTGCAGCCATTCCACATTGATGAGCATGTAAGGAGAATCTTCATGCGAAGGAGATTTCCCTTTGTCCTGGTAAGAGTGTGGAGGTGATGAGGGCGTAGTATGAATGGTTTATGTGGTCGCGGGTGTATCATGAGGAATTGAGGTTTGGGTGGATGTTGTGGTTTTTGGTGGTTGTGATTGTTTTGGCTGGGTTTGAGGTTTGTGCTGAGGTTGTTTGGGTGGCTTAGGCTGTGTAGGTGGCTAAGGCTGTGTGGTCTGTGGAATGGACTGTAGGAGTAGAGGAAGAAGACACAACTATCTTCTTTTGCAGTCTTGGATCTCGAGCTCGACGTGACATCATCTTCAGTCTTTTTCGCTTAGATGACGACTCTAGGGTAGGAGCATAATCAACGTCCTGGGCTTCTTCTCTTTCTGCCCTAGATAGAGGAGGCTTCTCTGCTATGAAGTCTTCACTGGATGAAGAGGATGACTCAGAAATAAGTTCTTCTGCAGCTTCATCAGTCTGTGCGCGTGTGCTGGTAGTATAAACATCATGTTCCTTAGCTACAATCGCTACTAGAGTTCCAGGTTCATCTTCGTCCACATCTTCACCCACCAATCTTCCAAACTTAATCAATGGTTTTTCTCCCATGTATTGATTCTTCCCTCTTTTGTTCATCTTCATACAACCAAAAATATCTTCTCTCATCCTCTTGATTCTCAGAGTACCAAGAGTGGGAACACTATCAGAATGCCTCCTGTTGATGACAAACTGTAACAATCTTGCCTTTGATGTTGGCGTACATATCCTGGAAAATCATCTTTGAAAAGTTGAAGTCAACTCCTAATGCCAATGCTGTCAAACACGAGCTAAGAGTCTGGTTAAGAACATCGTAACCTCCTTTTCTCCCCGACAGGCACTGAGTGACAACGTGTGCCAGATATCTCCAATATGGATGCAATAGCTTCTTTTCTGTAGGAGGATAATCACATTCATGTCCCATCTGATACACGGTCCGATTGACCAGATCTTGATCCAATTCCACAGGATCGGAGGCTTTGTCTCCAAATTGCAGGCACTCCCACAGAATTTGCTCGGTAATAATGACAGGCTGGCCTTGAACCTTCCCAAAAATACTGACGATTCCGTTAGCATCCGTGTGTTCAGCAATTGTGCTCCAGAATCCTTCAATGAAGTCAGAAACAATGGTAGGATGCTCCATGATAGCGTAGTTTACAAGAGACATAATCAGCCCGTCAATTAGACTCCTGAACTCCGAATGCTTCTCAGGTGGATCTCTAAGATAAGCTGACATGTTATGATCTGGTACAAAGCGTAAGTCAGCCATCTGAAAACAAAACAAATTAAGTTCGGCAAAAGTTCAAGGTCAAAAGTCAAGGTCCAGTTCCAGATCAAAGGAGTTAACAAAATCAGAAAAAGTTCAAAGGGTCTAAGAGAGTTTCACAAAGCTTAAGGTGTCCTCAAAATTCAATGTGTTCTCGAAATAATGGTAGTATTCGAAATATAGTCTGTATTCGAAAAAGGGTATACTTGAAATATAGGCCGTATTCGAAATTTGGTGTATTCGAAATAGAAATTGTACTCGAAATTGGGTGTATTCGAATTACAAGCTGTACTCGAAATTGGGTGTATTCAATTTTTAATTTCGAGAACACAAGATCCTTCATAACTCTCCAAATTTTGCTTCTTAGAGTACCAAATTATACTTGAAATACTCATAATTAGGAGGCGACTAACATACTCAAAAATCGCCTTCCAATTTTGAGTATTTCGAGGGTAATTTTGAAAGATTCTTTCTGTAAACGAAGTTCTGTACTCGAAAATTGGTTTTGGACTATAACTTTCGATTTCATGGTCAAAACTTGATAAAAATTTATACCTAAGGTCGCCTAGTATAGATCTATAACTTAGTCGGAGTGGATTTTTGAAATAAAGTTAAGAAATTGAGATCGCCTTTGATTTATCAAAACTGTAATTTAAAGGAAATGGTACTCAAAATCTGATTCAGTCGAACTATATATAGTATGATTTTGTATACTCGATTTCGTGTGCTCGATCTCGTGTACACATATTTTATTCCGAAATTTTCTACCTTAAATAAATTAAATTAAATTAGATAAAACAAACAAAAAAAACAAAACAAAACAAAATAAAATAAAATAAATTAAATTAAAATAAAATAAAATAAACTTTGAAACTTTGGACGAGTTCAAAGTTGAGTCGGGTCAATTTCGTGGGATCAAATCTGTGTCAGAAATTTGCCCACCTTAAGATAATTTCTTATAAAAACCCAACCTTAGAAGAATTATACCCCACCAATGATTTCCACTCGTTTATCCGTAATTTCAAGAATGAGACTAACGACCAAAGGTTTTTCTAGTGGTTTTCTGAAACTACCTTTTGTGAGATTTATGAATATTCAGACTTTAAAACAGACTAACATGCAACCTATCAATTTTGTGAAATCTTTTGTTTCAAACTTTGATTGTGTTTCAACAAACTTAAAACATTTTGACAGAGTTTAAGGTGAGAAAAGAAAAGAAAATATCTCTTAGATTAGAATCAAGAATAAGAAGGAGTTCTATCATCTTTGTGCTCATTGGCATCTTTTACTTTACTGATCTACAAGCACATTGTTCATATTGACACACATCCAGGTCTTTGCTTACGCAAAACATAGAATGCCTCAGTAAGTATTTCCCGCTATTTGTTTGCACAAAGCATGGAAAATACCCGAGGTTTTCAAAACAGTTTTATGTTTATCGAAACACAATCTCGTTGTGCCTTAAAGATTTATGCAAAAAGTCAAATAGTTGTTGCATCTTTCCGGTTATCTGATTCTCCTTATTTCTCACTTATTTGTGTGTTTTATATTTTTGAATGATCATGTCTATTTCTTTCATTTCGAAAAAGTTGTTTTAACTTCTTAGTGAATTATAGTTATTTAAAGTTGTTATTCTTTTAGAAATTACTTTTAGGTAGTGAATTTTTGAGTGTCAGAGGACATTTCACTTCCCAATTGAACAACTTAACTTATCCGTCTAAAAGGAAAATCTTTTTTGTATTTTCTTAAAAGTTTAAATTTAAAAATAGAGGTAAATATTTTTGTTGTTTTTTTTTCAAAATTCACTCCCCCTAAACTTATAGATCATATTAGACTGACTCAAGAATCAAAAATCCTTTTTTTGTTTTTGTAAATAGACTCAAATACCGAAAATATTTTTGTTGTTTTTGTAAATATTCTCCCCCTAAATTTGTGATCTAAAAATTAAAACTAAATCAAAACACAAATTTTACAGTATTTACAAAGATATTTTAATCAAAAGTTATTAGTTTGAGAGATGCAAGGAGGTGGTGAAATCGAGCTGTGTCGAACGGTTTTGTTAAAAGATCCACCAAATTATCATCTGTGTGGACCTTTTTAAGATGAATCAGTTTCCGTTCAAAACAGTCACGGATGAAGTGAATCCGGATGTCAATGTGTTTAGTTTTTGAATGTTGTACCGGATTTTTGACGATCTGATGGGCATCCTCATTGTCACAATAAATAGGAGAGTCAAGAAAATTCAAACTGTAATCAAAGAGTTGCTGTTGCATCCATATAACCTTAGAACAGCAACTGGAGGCAGCAACATACTCAGCTTCCGAAGTAGAAGTGGATACGTTTGTTTGTTTCTTGCATTGCCAGGAGACAAGGCAGTCTCCTAAGTTTTGGCATCCTCCCGTGGTGGATTTCCTGTCTAAGTTACAACCACCAAAATCACTGTCAGATGTAAACGAAACTCATAGTTTTTGGGATACCATAAGCCGAGACGCGGTTTCCCGACGAGGTAGCGAAGAATCCTCTTGACAGCAATCAGGTGAGATTCCTTCGGATTTGCTTGATATCTGGCACACTGACATACGGAGAACATAATGTCTGGTCGGCTAGCAGTTAGGTCCATCAATGAGCCAATCATCGAGCGGTAAAGGTGTTGATCAACATCTTCACCGTCAGAATCCGAAGTTAAGACCGGACGAGGTGGCATAGGAGTGGATGCAGGCTTTGATTCCATCATGTTGAACTTTTTCAGAATATCGGTAACATATTTGCCTTGATGAATCAACACGCCTTTCGAATCTTGCTTCACCTAAGACCCAGGAAGAAGGTTCAAATTCCTTGCATAGCACCGAGCTGGTGGAACCAAAAATAATGTCGTCCACGTAGATTTGAACGAGAATCAAATCGTCCTTGTCCTTGCGAACGAAAAGTGTCTGGTCAATGGCTCCACGGGTTATCCATGAGCAAGCAGATGATATGTGAGAGTAGCATACCAAGCTCTTGGTGCTTGATGAAGGCCGTATAGGGCTTTGTCTAACTTGTAGACATGTTCGGGATGCTGTGAATCCTCGAAACCTGGGGGTTGGCACACATAAATTTCTTCTTTCACCTTTCCGTACAAGAAAGCAATCTTCACATCGATTTGATATACTGTGAAGTTCATGTAGGAAGCATAGGCTAAGAAGATTCATATAGCTTCAAGTCTTGCATTGGTGCAAAGACTTCCTCAGAATCAATCCCCTCTTGTTGGTAGAAGCCCTGAACTACCAAGCATGCCTTATTTTTGATGATGAATCTTCAATCATCTCTCTTGTTTCTGAAGACCCATCTGGTTCCTATTGGCAGCTTTCCCTTGGGCAATGGAACCAGATTCCACACTTTCAGCTTCTAAAACTACATCAGCTCTTCCTGCATCACCTCGACCCAGCTAGGCTCCTTAAGAGCCATCTTGACATTCTTGGGCTCGACCTGTGAAATTAAACAGGAATATAAACAAGAATTAGTCAGACGTGATTGACTTCGTGTGATAGTTTCTTCAGGCAAGGTGTTCTAAGCTGGAATGGATCGGCTCCGGGTGAGAACGCCTTCTGAAAGAGGTCCAATAATATTTTCAGCTGGACAATTCTTGTTAATGCTGAGTGTTAGCCTTTCCTCTACAGCCAAATTGTCTAGCAAATTGCTGATGTGGTTCAACTGATCTTCACTAGAGGAAGAGAGATTGTCGACAGGTGCAACACTAGTACAAAAACTGGCTTTGGTCACACCAAAAAAGTGTGACGATATACATATAGTCACACTTGGTTTTTTAAGGTAGGTGTGACCAAAGGTCGAGTGACCATAGGGTACATACGGTCACATTAGAAACTTAGTGGCCGTATCTATTTTAAAGTGTGGCCAAAAGGGTTAATAAGTGTGACCGTATGTTTTTTAAAGTAAGTAAATGTGTATTATGAGTGACTGTTTCCGTCCTTTGGTCACACGAATATATAATATGTGTGGCCGTTGCGATGATTTAGTCACCCAACAAATATTTTTTTTTTGTGATTTAGTCACACATAATTATTAAAAGTGTGGCCAAAAGGGTCAATAAGTGTGACCGTATGTTTTTTAAAGTAAGTAATGTTTATTATGTGTGACTGTTGCCGTCCTTTGGTCACATGAATATATAATATGTGTGGCCGTTGCTATGATTTAGTCACACAACAAATATTTTTTTGTTGATTTAGTCACACATAATTATTAAAAGTGTGGCCAAAAGAGTTAATAAGTGTGACCGTATGTGTCACACCCCCACCTCTCGTCACCTGAAAATGATGTCATCAAAAGGGTAGCGGAAGCATAGTGGTGATGTCTCAGAGCATGAGGGGTGACTTACTTGATCCGGTATCATCATAGCACACAGATTACGAAAAGTAAAACTTACATTACAAGGTTCGTGGTTACAAATATTATTACAGTTTATACATATTACAATTTATTTAATTACAGTTGTTGCTAGTGCTGTGAGTGCATCCTCACCGTTGTCCTTGATTGCCTGCAAAAGTTTTAGTTTCGAAAACATCAGCACAAAGCTGGTGAGTTCATACAGTTTAGTTAAATCATATGATATGACAGTTAAGTTCAAATACATGTTCACAGTTCCGGATAACCATGGGACCCGTATCTAGTTCCTTTCGGACGATATGTTCAGTTCTCGATATTACCCGTCGGTACATATCTTATTGCCTCATTATCTTAATGTCTATCACACCATTAAGAAGTTCAGGAAACAGATAACAAACATTCACACCAGGGGAGATGCAATCCTCCCAGTGAATGGGGTGTCAACCGATAGTACTATCAATGTTTTCTGCTCGGCCACACATGGGTTCACTAGATACAGTTCAAGAATGAGGACTTTGATATCATGATAGAGATACTAACGGCAACAATCCCATGAAATCCACAAATTCAGTTAATCACATGAAATCACGCAGATAACAGTGACACATATCATATGATCGAGAAAAGTTTAGCAGTTATACCCCGATGTTTATAAAACATTAAAAGAACAGGGGTGATACGAAACTCACCTGAGTTCAGATGAGTGCTAAGACCTCGCGTAACTGGTGCTAATAATGTAAATCTGCATTAGGTTATATTTGATTAATGATTTATGTTCTAACCTGCTGATTAAATCTGTTTGAACGTTCAATGTCATAGACATTGTAATGAAAAGTCATCAAACCGATATTCGGTGTTTAATTAGTTATTGAATCTAATATCATACAATGTATGATAATGTAGGTACCTAGACTGATTTAGATACCTAATATGAAGTTGATGACATGCTTGATTAATCAAAATAATCTCTGATTAACCAGTTAGGTAATGTTGTTGATTATGCTCCTGAAACAGTTTTCAGATGAAATCACAGCTTAGGAATGATTAATTCTGGTTACTGGTTATCCAGATATCACAAAACATAACAATGTGACATTGGAATATGTTAAACAATCATGTTTAAAATACTAATCCGACTGTTATCATAAACACCAGACAGTTATTCCAATGGGTAGGTTAATGATTGTGATTAGTTTGAAATGCCTGGGATTAACCTTGCATTTCAAAGATTAACCAAAATAATCACCTACATTGTCATAATTAAATGGTTTAAACCATTATAATCATTGTTATGATTTGGTGGAAACCGGGCATTATAACGGATCAAAACAAGGATTTAACCGTTAGAACTTCGTGTTCTTCGTTTATAATCAATCCTAGCCATCATCTAGGCAATAATCAACAATCCTAACTATCTCATTACGTTCAAAATCAAGATCTAATCAATCAAAATCAAACTAGAAGGTTAAAACGAACCGTTACCTGTTCTGACGAGTTTGTGCGGGTAAAACTACGATCAGGACTTGTATATACGATCCGTGGGATGATCCAGATGTTTGAGGAGCTTAGATTTGAAGTTTGGAAGTGTTTGATGGCTGGTTTTTCGTCTAAGAACGAAGCAGGGTCGAGAAAATGAGTTTCTTCACATGCAATCTGATTATCTATCTGATCCATTTACACCGCCATACTCGTCGCGTACCGCGACGAGAATCAACAGGGCCGTCGCGTAACGCGACGGATCTTGGAACAAAAATCAGATATTTAATTCATCGCGTATCGCGACAGACAGCCACATAAGTGTCGCGTACCGCGACGAGCTCATTTTTGTAATATTTTGAAATTTTCTTCGTTTCGCGATTCCGGACAATCCGTAACTCCGTTTCGCGATCCGTTTTCTCCTATGTTCTCGATTTCTCGCATACTTTAAACCTGCAATAATTACAATCATCAATTTCGCGCGGATTTCTAGAACAACCAAACGTGTGAACGTCATTGATGACGTAATCTTTACCTGCAATTGTCACAGTCTCCTCCTGTTACAGAAATTTCGTCCCGAAATTTAGTGAAGACTTATCTGTCGACAATTGTCTATGAGAACAAGTGAGGATATTTTGCTTTCATCTGATCTTCACGTTCCCAGGTATATTCAGGTCCTCGTTGAGAGTTCCAGCGAACTTTAACGATTGGTATGCGACTGCGTTTGAGTACCTTAACTTCTCGATCCATTACTTCTACCGGTTCTTCGGTAAACTGAAGTTTATCATCGATCTGAAGTTCTTCGAGAGGTACGATCAAAGATTCATCGTTTAAACACTTTTTCAGATTTGATACGTGAAAAACGTCATGAATGTTACTGAGTTCCAGAGGTAATTCGAGTCTGTAGGCTACAGATCCAATTCGTTCAAGAATTTTAAATGGCCCTACGAACCTCGGTGAGAGTTTACCTCGTTTACCAAATCTGAAAATGCCCTTCCAGGGTGATATTTTCAACATTACACGATCACCAACTTGGAATTCTAGTGGTCTACGACGGTTATCAGCATAACTCTTTTGACGATCGCGAGCAGCTTTAATTCGTTCTCGAATCAATGCGATTTTGTCAGTGGTTTCTTGGATGAATTCTGGGCCAATGATTTGATTTTCTCCTATTTCCGACCAGCAAATAGGAGATCTGCACTTGCGCCCATACAGTGCCTCGAATGGAGCGCATTGTATGCTGGTATGGTAGCTGTTATTGTACGAGAATTCCACAAGTGGAAGATGAATATCCCAGCTACCTCCAAAATCAATCACACAGCTTCTAAGCATGTCTTCTAACGTTTGATTTGTTCGCTCCGTTTGCCCATCCGTTTGTGGATGATAGGATGTGCTCATATTGATTTGCGTGCCCAGAGCATTCTGAAGAGTTTGCCAAAATCGTGATATAAATCGACTATCTCTGTCAGAAATGATAGAGATCGGTACTCCATGTCGAGATACAATCTCATTAACATAGAGTTTAGCCAGTCGATCCATAGAGTAATCTTCTCGGATGGGTAAGAAATGCGCAGATTTAGTAAGGCGATCAACGATAACCCATATCGAGTCATGGTTACGTGATGTTCTGGGTAGTTTTGTAATGAAATCCATAGAGATCTGATCCCATTTCCACATGGGAATCTCAGGTTGTTGGAGTAACCCAGAAGGTCGTTGATGTTCAGCCTTCACTTTAAGACACGTTAAACATCGGTCCACGTATTCTAATACGTTTCTCTTCATCCCAGGCCACCAGTAAAAATCTCTAAGATCTTTATACATTTTATCGGCACCTGGATGAATAGAATACCTGGATTTGTGCGCCTCATCCAAGATGGTTGTTCGAGAGTTACCGAACAGAGGAATCCAGATTCTGTTCTTGAAATACAAAACTCCATCAGCTTTAGTTTCGAGTAATTTGTCTAATCCTCTTAGGTTCTCAGCTGGATAATTCGTTGTTTGTAAAGCTTGTTGCTGAGCATTTCTAATCTGAGGAATTAGACTGGTTTGGATAGTCAAACCTAACGCTCTCACACGTAGGGGTTTGATCCGTTCCTTGCGACTCAAGGCATCGGCCACAACATTTGCCTTGCCTGGGTGATAACGGATTTCACAATCATAATCGTTCAAGAGTTCAACCCATCGCCTTTGTCGCATGTTCAACATTTTCTGATCTAGAATATGTTGGAGACTTTTGTGATCCGTGTACACAATACACTTGGTTCCGTACAGATAATGTCTCCAAATCTTGAGTGCAAACACAACTGCACCAAGTTCTAGATCGTGAGTGGTATAGTTCTTCTCGTGTACTTTCAACTGCCGAGAAGCGTAAGCGATCACCTTATCGTTCTGCATTAAAACACACCCAAGTCCCTGACGGGAAGCATCACAATAAACCGTGAAGTTATCTGTACCTTCCGGTAGTGCTAAGATAGGTGCATTGCAGAGTTTATGTTTCAACAGTTGGAAAGCCTCCTCCTGTTGGGAACCCCATATAAACGGTTGGTTCTTCTGAGTCAAAGTGGTAAGTGGCAGAGCGATTTTTGAAAAGTTCTTGATAAATCGACGATAATAACCTGCCAACCCCAAGAATTGACGTATTTCAGTCGGGGTTCGAGGTGTCTCCCATTGTTCTACCGCTTTGATCTTACTGGGATCCACTTGAATACCATTCTTATTCACAACATGCCCCAGAAACTGAACTTCTCGTAACCAAAATTCACACTTGGAAAATTTGGCATATAGCTGTTCACGTGCTAGAAGTTCTAAGATGAGTTTCAGATGTTGGGCATGTTCCTGCTGGTTCCGGGAATAAATGAGAATATCATCAATAAATACAATCACAAACTTATCCAGATAAGGTCTACATACTCGGTTCATCAGATCCATAAAAACTGCAGGTGCATTGGTTAAACCAAACGGCATTACTAAAAACTCGTAATGTCCGTACCGGGTTCGGAAAGCAGTTTTTGGAACATCATTGTCATGGATTCGCAACTGATGATATCCGGACCTCAAATCAATTTTTGAGAAATATGTAGCACCTTGAAACTGATCAAACAGATCATCAATACGAGGTAATGGATAACGGTTCTTGATTGTCAGTTTATTGAGTTCCCTGTAGTCGATACACATCCTGAATGATCCATCTTTCTTTTTCACAAAAAGAATTGGTGCTCCCCAGGGTGAAAAACTGGGTCGAATGAAACCTTTATCAAGAAGTTCCTGTAATTGACCTGAAAGTTCTTGCATTTCAGATGGCGCAAGCCGATACGGGGCTTTAGCAACAGGTGCAGCGCCAGGAATCAAGTCAATACGAAATTCAACCTGTCTTGTTGGGGGTAATCCTGATATATCTTCAGGAAAAACTTCAGGAAAATCTTTGACTACTGGGATATCAGTGATACGTGTAGGTGAAGAATTGTGCTCGGTCACGTGTGCCAGGAAAGCATAACAGCCTTTCCTTAAAAATTTCTGAACCCGCATACAAGATATGAGACCAAGTTTTCTACCGGCTCGTTCTCCTTGAACTACCAGTGTATTACCGTTACGTAATGGAATACGGATCACCTTAGTTTGACATACAACTTCCGCTTGGTTATCAGAAAGCCAATCCATGCCTACTACGACATCAAAGCTACCAAGCTCAATAGGAAGTAAGTCGATACAGAAAAGGTGATCATTCAGATTCAAGGAACATCCTTGAATAACACTGCTAGTTTTGATCATCTTGCCGTTTGCAAGTTCAATGACATAAGGAGTTTCTAGTTCTACCGTAGGCAATGAAAGTAATGATGCAAATTCAGGAGAAATAAAACTCTTATCTGCTCCTGTGTCAAATAAAACTGATGCATAAAGATTATTGAGAAGGAACGTACCAGTGACAATGTTTGCATCATGTCTTGCCTCGGCTGCACCAATCTGAAAAGCTCTGCCCCTAGCTTGATTCCCTGGATTGGTGTTATTGGTTGGACAATTGCGCATGAGGTGATCAGGGCTTCCACAAGTGTAACATGACCGGTTCGTTTGAGCAGTGGGTCGTGGAGCTTGGTTTGGTTGACGAGCAGGAAAGTTGCAGTATTTAGCATAGTGTCCTACCCGATTACATTTTGCACAAACAGGACATGGTCCTGTGTGATGGTAGGGACACCTATCACATTTGGGCGCCGGCCCAGTGTAAACTTTCCTCTCCGGTACCGCCGCTCCATAGTTTTTCACGGTTGGTTTGTTCTGACTGGTTTCAGCTGGAGCTTTGGCCTTGGACTTGCCAAACCATTTACGTTTGGTACCTTTAGAAACGTTCGAGGTACCAGCTTCACTACGGCCCACAGCCGTTTGAGATTTTGAGATCAATGTACCACTTCTTACCGCCTCATCGGTAAGCTTGGTGGTCAACAGAATGGTTCTTTTAAGGGTTGTGGGTTCAGCAGCAGTTACATTTCCCCGAATCTGGGGAACCAACCCTTTGATATACTTCTCAATCAATGCTGCCTCAGTTGGAAACATATTGGGAAGTAGACAAGTAAGTTCATGAAAACGATCGGTGTAGGCTAAAGAATCAGCACCGACCATTGAGTGACTCCAGAATTCCTCCTGAAGTTTTTGGATTTCAGTGATTGGGCAGTACACTGACAAAATCAGAGTTTTGAATTCATTCCAGCCCATAGAATCAACTGTCACAGAACCCAAAGTTTTAGCCTGGGTATTCCACCAGGTAAGAGCTGATTCTTTCAAAGAACAGGCAGCATAAGACACCTTATGCTCCTCCAGACACTGGCTGATTTTCAGTTTTGTTTCCATCTCCTCGATCCACCTAAGGAGTCCAGCCGCTCCTTCCCTACCTGTAAAAGTAGGTGGGTTACAGGAAGCAAAGTATTTATACGTACATCCCTGTCGTGGTGGATCAGGAGCAGTAGTAGTTGTGCCTGTGGTATGAACAGTTTCAACGTGTCCACCTGTGGCATTATGTTCCACATGACCAGACCCCGAAGTGACATGTGGCTGTGGTGGTATTACAATGCCAGCAGCCGATAGCTGTTCCTTTACGATTCGGGCTATAGCTGCTTCATTCAATACCGACCCACTAGGAGCTGCTGTTGGTGTCGGGTTTGGGTCCTGGTTCACCAGAGGAACGGTATTTGTTTCAGAAACAGGTGGTGGAACTGGATTTGGTTCAGGGGAAGTAATATTCTCAGTAGCTTTCTTAGCTGGACGACCTCTTTTCGGAGCCATAGTTCTGCTCACATGCAGACAAACTCAGGTCAGTTCAAGAATATTAAAAATATAACCCTTTTTAATCACATAACTCAACCATGTTCAGACATGCTGACAATTTCATGTTGAAATGTGATCATTTAAGTATTCAAGTATAACTACATTGAAAAGATCCAGATACGTTCTCAATTCACACTAGTCATTCAGATATTCGTAGTTATACTTAGTCCTGTTATTTCAAAACATGTGTAGAGTATAACCCAACTCATTGCCTCGCAATACATGTTTTTAGAGATATGTTCATACAGGACTAGGATATGGTCTCACACAAGTCCTCTGATATGTTCTCAGTTCATGTACTAGATATGTTCTCACACAACAACAAATATGTTCACATGTTCTCGTACAGTATGGCTCTCGTACTGTACTTTAATTACAGATATGTTCTCATTAGTTATGTTCTCGTTCACATTACAGATACGTTCTCGTTTAGATATGTTCTCGTACAGTATGGCTCTCGTACTGTACTTTTAGTAACTGATATGTTCTCGTATAGTATGGCTCTCGTACTATACTTTAGTTACTGATATGTTCTCGTTCACATTACAGATATGTTCTTAGATACGTTCTCATACTGATATGGATATAGTGTTCACATAACATACAACAGATATACAGAAACAAACGTTTGATTAAAACAACACTGTTATTATAGAACCATAAAGTTTATGATACAAAGAGTGCCCTTATAATACATCCATACAAACAACCTATCCGTCTATGAGATGTACAATGAAAATCCCAAAAATGTGGGTCAACTGATCTGACTTACCGTAAGAAATACGGTAAATAGGCTAGCACTATAGCTATAGTAGCAAGTACTATGGCTAACCAGATAAGTCTAGCCTCGGTGCTCAGCGTACCGAGCATCCAGATCAGTCCCTGCAGCCTTTCCCCAAAGGCTGCCACCCGCTGCTTACATGCAGCAATCATCTCCCTCCACCAGGTCCTCCGAAGGCGATCCTCAATGGTCGCCCTCCAGGCTAGGGTGTCCGCACCCTGAGTAGTCACATGCTCCATAAGAGCCAGGTGAGACGTGAGAATCTCCAACACTGTGTTACGGGTGTCCTCCATCGTGGCATGGTGCTGCTGCAAATCCTGTCGGAGGCCCAGCAGGTCCTGAGATACCTGCTGTACCTGAGCCCGAAGCTCAGCCTGGTGGGAGGATTCTCCCACCTCGTGTACTGGTGCTGGCTCGTCCCGTGGAGCCATAGGGCGTCGTGGAGGTAGTCCCGTAGTCTTGCGGGCCTGGCCCCGCATACGCCTGAGCCCGTCCCATGCCGGGGCTCTGTGTGGTGAGGAGCTCTGCCTCCTCATGGCCGAAGCGTCGGCCAGCGGTGAGTGGGGTGGACTGTGCACCGGTGGGGATCCCGGTGGTGGTGGTATAAACGGAGATCCAGGCGGTAGTGGTGGTACAAAAGGAGATCCGGGTGGTGTAGCTGGTAGCTGTGGTCCCACCTGAGATGATACAGAAGACGCATGAGATGGTACTGCACCCGAGCTTGATCCCGAGCTGTCACTGGGTGTGTCGTCAAGGATGATGTAAGGGAATCTCTGGTAAATATAGTTTTCTCCTGGGTTCGCCATTGCTGAATAAACAAAGTTCTAGATCAGTATCATGAAATAAACATTGAATAATAATATTCAATACAAACATGATATGATATCTCTTCCTATCTCAAAGCAACTATTAGTCTTTAGAATTGTTATAGTTCAGCTTGGATTGACTTAAACTAGAATGCACAAGTATTACAAATTTCAGTTATGCTGGCCACTCATAACTGAAACCTGGATCACTCGATTATCCTAACTTAAATCAACACAAGTTTTGTTCGTTCGTTGTATTCAGTGCTCTCTGTGTCATTATACGAACCTATGGTTATAGTCTAGGTCTCTAAGTCAACCTAATTCTCTATAACCTGTGGCTCTGATACCACCCTGTCACACCCCCACCTCTCGTCACCTGAAAATGATGTCATCAAAAGGGTAGCGGAAGCATAGTGGTGATGTCTCAGAGCATGAGGGGTGACTTACTTGATCCGGTATCATCATAGCACACAGATTACGAAAAGTAAAACTTACATTACAAGGTTCGTGGTTACAAATATTATTACAGTTTATACATATTACAATTTATTTAATTACAGTTGTTGCTAGTGCTGTGAGTGCATCCTCACCGTTGTCCTTGATTGCCTGCAAAAGTTTTAGTTTCGAAAACATCAGCACAAAGCTGGTGAGTTCATACAGTTTAGTTAAATCATATGATATGACAGTTAAGTTCAAATACATGTTCACAGTTCCGGATAACCATGGGACCCGTATCTAGTTCCTTTCGGACGATATGTTCAGTTCTCGATATTACCCGTCGGTACATATCTTATTGCCTCATTATCTTAATGTCTATCACACCATTAAGAAGTTCAGGAAACAGATAACAAACATTCACACCAGGGGAGATGCAATCCTCCCAGTGAATGGGGTGTCAACCGATAGTACTATCAATGTTTTCTGCTCGGCCACACATGGGTTCACTAGATACAGTTCAAGAATGAGGACTTTGATATCATGATAGAGATACTAACGGCAACAATCCCATGAAATCCACAAATTCAGTTAATCACATGAAATCACGCAGATAACAGTGACACATATCATATGATCGAGAAAAGTTTAGCAGTTATACCCCGATGTTTATAAAACATTAAAAGAACAGGGGTGATACGAAACTCACCTGAGTTCAGATGAGTGCTAAGACCTCGCGTAACTGGTGCTAATAATGTAAATCTGCATTAGGTTATATTTGATTAATGATTTATGTTCTAACCTGCTGATTAAATCTGTTTGAACGTTCAATGTCATAGACATTGTAATGAAAAGTCATCAAACCGATATTCGGTGTTTAATTAGTTATTGAATCTAATATCATACAATGTATGATAATGTAGGTACCTAGACTGATTTAGATACCTAATATGAAGTTGATGACATGCTTGATTAATCAAAATAATCTCTGATTAACCAGTTAGGTAATGTTGTTGATTATGCTCCTGAAACAGTTTTCAGATGAAATCACAGCTTAGGAATGATTAATTCTGGTTACTGGTTATCCAGATATCACAAAACATAACAATGTGACATTGGAATATGTTAAACAATCATGTTTAAAATACTAATCCGACTGTTATCATAAACACCAGACAGTTATTCCAATGGGTAGGTTAATGATTGTGATTAGTTTGAAATGCCTGGGATTAACCTTGCATTTCAAAGATTAACCAAAATAATCACCTACATTGTCATAATTAAATGGTTTAAACCATTATAATCATTGTTATGATTTGGTGGAAACCGGGCATTATAACGGATCAAAACAAGGATTTAACCGTTAGAACTTCGTGTTCTTCGTTTATAATCAATCCTAGCCATCATCTAGGCAATAATCAACAATCCTAACTATCTCATTACGTTCAAAATCAAGATCTAATCAATCAAAATCAAACTAGAAGGTTAAAACGAACCGTTACCTGTTCTGACGAGTTTGTGCGGGTAAAACTACGATCAGGACTTGTATATACGATCCGTGGGATGATCCAGATGTTTGAGGAGCTTAGATTTGAAGTTTGGAAGTGTTTGATGGCTGGTTTTTCGTCTAAGAACGAAGCAGGGTCGAGAAAATGAGTTTCTTCACATGCAATCTGATTATCTATCTGATCCATTTACACCGCCATACTCGTCGCGTACCGCGACGAGAATCAACAGGGCCGTCGCGTAACGCGACGGATCTTGGAACAAAAATCAGATATTTAATTCATCGCGTATCGCGACAGACAGCCACATAAGTGTCGCGTACCGCGACGAGCTCATTTTTGTAATATTTTGAAATTTTCTTCGTTTCGCGATTCCGGACAATCCGTAACTCCGTTTCGCGATCCGTTTTCTCCTATGTTCTCGATTTCTCGCATACTTTAAACCTGCAATAATTACAATCATCAATTTCGCGCGGATTTCTAGAACAACCAAACGTGTGAACGTCATTGATGACGTAATCTTTACCTGCAATTGTCACAGTATGTTTTTTAAAGTAAGTAATGTGTATTATGTGTGACTGTTGCCCGTCCTTTGGTCACACGAATATATAATATGTGTGGCCGTTGCGATGACTTAGTCACACAACAAATATTTTTTTTGGTGATTTAGTCACACATAATTATTAAAAGTGTGGCCAAAATGGTTAATAAGTGTGACCGTATGTTTTTAAGGCAAGTATATGTGTATTATGTGTGACTGTTGCCCGTCCTTTGGTCACACGAATATATAATATGTGTGGCCGTTGCGATGATTTAGTCACACAACAAATATTTTATTTGGTGATTTAGTCACACATAATTATTAAAAGTGTGGCCAAAAGGGTTAATAAGTGTGACCGTATGTTTTTTAAAGTAAGTAAATGTGTATTATGTGTGACTGTTGTCGTCCTTTGGTTACACGAATATATAATATGTGTGGCCGTTGCGATGATTTAGTCACACAACAGATATTTTTTTTGGTGATTTAGTCACACATAATTAATAAAAGTGTGGCCAAAAGGGTTAATAAGTGTGACCGTATGTTTTTAAAGTAAGTAAATGTGTATTATGTGTGACTGTTGCCTGTCCTTTGGTCACACGAATATATAATATGTGTGGCCGTTGCGATGATTTAGTCACACAACGATTGTGTTAAATGTGTAACCATATTATGTGAGCGGATCTTTTATTCACATTTAAAAAATAAATAATTTGTGTAACAATATATATATATATATATATATATAAAGAAATTAGTAAATAGAAAAATGGAATATAAATAAATGAAGGAGATATAAAAGTAAATATTGTCATAAAAAATGTTAAAACAACAATTATGCTTGAAAGTTGAACCTTACAATTAAAAATCACTAATATAAAGACTTTTGACTCTTCAACTTTGCTTTCGCTTGCTTTAGCATGTAATCACGAGAGAAAAACTTGCGCTTCTTTTGTAATTTAGGTGAAGTTTTGTTCTCAACGACATTTGTTATGGAAGTTGGTGGTGTAACCTGTATGAAACGAAAGTCAAATGTATCAAACATTGAATTCAATATGAATATATTTATAAAACACATTTATTTACATTTTCATGAAAAATCACTTGATTCTTTGGCCAAGCAACAAAAGTACCTAATGCATCCTTAACTGTTTTGAAAGGATTAATTTGTGCGTCCGGTATGCATGATGCATCCACTAACGATTCATCAATTGACACTTTATAACAATCATTTGGGAGTCGGTTTCCATGAAGCATTTGTTTTCCATCGGACTTGTACACGGTACCCTTTGCAATAATAGTTGATCTCTTTATGTGCCACAGGCTACACTTATATTCCTAAAACATATTGATTTTTGCATATATGCATAAGAATTTAATTAAAGTAAAGAAAATAAGAACATGTTGTAATACATACTTGTGGTGTCAATGGTAGTGATTCAGGACAGTTATGAGATCCAACAGAGTTATGAATTTCCTATATATAAATAAAACACTGTAAATAAGTCATGTATGTAAAATATAAAAATTCACAGGAATAACATAAAATTCAATGTAATTAAAATGTAAAAGAATTTGAGTAGTTTGCGGCTAAGTCATATACTGTTGTGTCCATTTCATTTTCTGAAGGTGCAACGCCATTAGACTTCTGATTGCTCGCATCCTTCTTACATCCAACCTCATTTAACGGTGATCTGCCCTCCTGATCAATACTGCTATTTTTAGGATTAACGTCCACCTGCAATATAAATTAAGAAATGCATTTGTTAGCAAATAGCAAATGAAAATGTTGGCAAAGTTACAATAAATGTATTACATTTGATGTTGTCACTTGAGTTGACAATAAAGGTAATTTCACCCCTTGTGCAGCCAATTGACTTATCAGTTGAGTAATCATTCCCTTTGTTTGTGCCACCTCGTTTGACAAATTCATTATTACGGCTTCTTTCTCCTGACGCTCGCGTCTCTCATTATCAAGTTGACTTTGAAGTAATGCAAGTCTTTCATCAGATGCTTGTTTTTTTTGAGGAAGGTTAAAATACTTTTTGTATGTCACTCCACTTCCTACTCCTCTTGCATAAACTCCCTTTTCCTTACCAAAAACAACTGTCATGGCATCAGTGCCCTGATCAACCATCAAGGTTCCTTCATTTATCTTTTCATCAGTTTCTTTCTACACACAAAATATGGGAAATGAGTTTATATACGAACACAAACATAAAGTAATAATATTTACAGTCAAACTTACAAGTTTGTCTACAGCTAATCTGGTTTCATTATTCAGAAAATCACCGGCTTTGTTTTGCCTTCCTTTCAACCACATTAAAGCACGCGGGGGTTCTTCATCTGCCTCAATTTCTTTATTTTTGATCTGTTAAACATAAAAACCGTACATTTAAGCAGTCATAGGTTAATCAGATAGGCATGGAAAATAAGTAAAATGATCTTATTACTAAATATGAATCAAAATACTGAAACAGTCAGATCACAGCACCGACTTGTTGGACCTGTTGTCCAACTGCAGCAGCTATTGTTTCCTTATTTTTATCGTAGCAACAAATAACCCAACCCATTATTACCCATGCTGTCTAGTCGCAGACCCGTAAGACTGATGATATAACTTTAGTTGCTTCTGTTAGAAAATATGAATTTGACTCTAAGGCTGGATTACTTTGATTTGGACAGTTATGGACACCCCTATATTTATTTAAACTCCTTCACCATGATTTTACATTTGCAAAGAAATCATATTTTTTTTTAAATGAAGTATGAAATAATTGAAAATTAGTTGCAATTAATTAACAAACATTATGCAGTCTTACCATTTTCTCTTTCATGTGTACGTATCCACCTCGTCCCATTGTATGATGATAAAGACACTTGGAACGCGCCATTTTTGTTGCAACCGACTTCCCCTTACAACACAAAAGCATAAGGCATTTAGATGCAAATAGATAATTATGAAAGATATATGGATTCAAATAAAAAAGACTAATTATAACCTGGTATTCCTCGGTGCTCGTATGATTTACAATTCTTTGACAATTGCACTATACTTTTTCGGGACTTCATTTAGTTTTGAAGGTGTGTTTTGGTTGGGCAATATGTATGTTTGTCTCAATTTCCTTCTGAAATTCCTTAGTAGTTCACCAAGAAGATGCATTACTAGCTTTCTGACTGTCTCGTCAACATCAAAATATCGCTGCAAAAAGTAACATAATGTTGCAGCAAAACAGCTCTAAAAAACTGAACAAAAACTGCAGCAAAACAGCTCTAAAAAACAGCACAAAAACAGCTCAAAAAACTGCACAAAAACAGCTCAAAACAGCTCAAAAACTGCACAAAAACAACAGCAAAATCACACATAACATACAAGACAATCAAGAATCACAATATGTATATAACATGCTGTCAAAAACTGCACAAAAACTACACAAAAACTGCAGCAATTTGCTGTCAAAAACACCTCAAAAACTGCACAAAAACTACACAAATAGCAGTCAATTTAACATAGAATTTCAGTAAATAAATTGTACCTTGATTTCTTCCCATAGTTTATCTTTTGATTCTGAACCCACCTTCTTCCATGATAGAATCTTCAAACCTACATGCTCACGAACCAGGTCTCCTAAAAAACTAGAAAACAAAGCTCTGTTTGGCCCTGTTATCCTATGTAACGCATCGAAGGTTACTCTCATTTTTATTCCACCAGGTTTCCCATAACAAATGCGAAACTTTGATAACCTAGTTATGCCCCTCTTAACTAGGTTCCTGTCTGAATTCTGATTACCATCCAACTCATCGTCACTATAACCCTCTGATTCATATTCAATAAGATCATTATTAAAATCATCAGCAACCAAAGGATGTTGAATAGCGACTTCAGTTTCCATGATACTGAATTGAAAATCAGTTTTAGGATTCCAAACCTACAACATTTACCAGTTAAAAAACCAAATAATAAAGATGCTAGTAAGTACGATGCATAACAAGTAAATGCCGCACGAAAGACGAACCTATACAAATCAAGAATACTTCAAGCGATGCTACCTGAACAGTGAACAGAAGTCCGAAGGTCGGAAGCAGTGAGGACGGGTGACCGGCAACGAATCAGAAGTCGGAAGGCCGGAACTCTGAAGCAGTTGGAAGGCCGGAAGCAGGCGCTGGTCGGCGATTTCACGGCTGAGCACTGGTCAGAAGCAGCCAAGCAGGGTGGCCGGTGTGGAGCCGTGGACTCGTGGAGGGCGGCCGGGCGGGAGAGCACTCTTCGACCAAGGATTTTGGGGGATTAGAATGTGTATGAAAAAAATTAAACGGTGGGCTTGAAAAGGGGGATTTGGGTGGGCTTAAAAATTAAATAATATTTTGGTGGGCTTATTTTAAAAATACAATAAACAAAATAATTAAAATATTATTTTTTAAAATGAGCTTAAAATAATTAAAATAACTTAGGTATAAAAAATTGACTAAAAAAATTGACTTTAAAAAACATACGGTCACACTTATTAACCCTTTTGGCCACACTTTTATTAATTATGTGTGACTAAATCACCAAAAATAATATTTGTTGTGTGACTAAAACATCATTTAGTTACACATTTGTGATATTGTGTGGCTATTATAAATCAATATAGTCACATGATCGTACTAGAAATAAATGTGACTATAGGTATTAGCTTTGGCTACACTGAAATCATGTGTGACAAACTCGATTCTATGATTTAGTCACATAAACGACTACTTGGTGTGACTGTATCAAATCTCATAAATTAGTCTAAAAAATAGTCACATGAATATTTCATGATGTGACTGTTACTAACATATTGGTCACATATAATCTCCTAAAATGTGGCCATATACATCATTTAGTTACACATTTGTGATATTGTGTGGCTATTATAAATCAATATAGTCACATGATCGTACTAGAAATAAATGTGAGTATAGGTTTAGTCACACATAATATGTTATGTGACCATATGTACTGGACTTTGGCTACACTGAAATCATGTGTGACAAACTAGACTCTATGATTTAGTCACATAAACGATTACTTCGTGTGACCATATATGTCATTTGGTCACACTGTTCAAGTGTGTGACGTATATTTGTCACGTTTTTTATGTATAGTGTGACTAATGCTTCAAACTTACTCTTCATTCGTCACACGTTCGAATTAATGTGTGACTAAAAACTCATTCAAAAAAATATATTTTACCTTTAGTCACATAAATGTTTGAAGGTGTGACAATACATTCCCAATTGGTCACACTATTGATACCTTTAGTCACATAAATATTCGAAAGTGTGACCGTTTAATTCTGGCTATGTGTGACCAAAGCCAGTTTTTGTACTAGTGCAATCCCACTTGCTTCTGCTCCATGATCCACGCAATGTTCCTCAGGGATGTGATCTGAGAAAAATGGATTATTAAAAGTCTGGTGGGAGGAAGATGAAACTTGATCGGTCTCTGGAAGTGGCTGAACCGACTGAGAAGTGTCCGGATCTGATGGGAGGACTTCATTAATCGGGGTTGGCTGAATTGGAGGAGCTCTATCGTACATGCCTGGAGGGTGAACAGTCAGAAGCTTGGGATCACATGGAATGTAGTCAACCCGATAGTCTACGTCATCACCCTTGTAGAAGTTGTCGGTTTGTTCATATTGTTCTGTACTCTCTGATGTAGTGTTGAAGGGCTTAAAAGTAGAATCATACTCAAACAACCAGTTTGGACCAGAATCGGCGTCTATACAGTTCATCTCTTGCCAATCGATATAATATGATTCCACAATCATCCGAGTCTTCTTGTTGTACACTCGATAGGTGGCCTTTTCGGATGAGTAGCCGACAAAGTAACACTCATCAGCCTTGTCATCAAACTTGTGATTTGGCTCAGTATGGAGGAGAGTACGCGAACATCCGAATGACTTGAAGTGACCAACTTTAGGCTTCTGGTTGAAGAAGATCTCGTAAGGCATCTTCTGATGACGTTTGTTCAGCAGTGCTCGATTTTTAACATAACAAGCTGTGTTAACAGCTTCGGCCCAGAAGAATATCGGCCGTTTGGATTCTGACAGCATGGTTCGTGCAGCTTCAATGAGTGTTATGTTCCTCCTTTCAGCAACTCCATTTTGCTAAGGTGTACGTGCGCACTATACTGTCGAGCAATCCCCTTTTCATCGCAGAAATCAATAAGAATCTAATTTCTAAATTCAGTGCCGGTTCGGTCCTGATCACCTTAACCTTCAAGTTCTTCTGATTTTCTATCAAGGTGATAAACTTCTTTAGAATCTCTGGTGTCTCATCTTTCTTGGCCAGAAAGAACACCCATGTAAATCTGGAATAATCATATGTCACAACTAGACAATATGACTTCTTCCCGATACTCATAACATTAACCGGTCCGAAGAGATCCATGTGAAGAAGTTGCAGAATCGATGATATGGAATTGAATAGTTTAGGCTTGTGGGGTCTTTTATGTTGCTTCCCCTTGGCACATGCGATACACTTCTCAATTGTGGAGAAGTCCTTAGAAGGTAAGCCGATAATGTGATCTCCCTTAGCAAGTCGGTTGAGATTCTTCAGATTGACGTGACCTAGTCGGCGATGCCAAAGCAGACAATCATGCTACGATGCCTTTGAGAACAAGCAAGTGTTCTCTGTGAATGAATCTGAGTTCATATTAATAATGTAGGCATTATTGATTCTTGGAGTCCTCATCAGTATCCACTTCTCAGGTACAGCAAAACAGGGCTTTAGAATAAGAGACTCCTTGTTTGTGAAGTGAGTTGAGAAGTTCTTGTCACAAATCTCAGAGACACTCAATAAACTGTGATTGAGCTCTTCAACGTAATACACATCCTAAAAACTGAGAGTCCCATTAGTAACTGTTCCCTTCATGTTGATCTTTCCACCCTTGTCTCCAGCAAATGAGACATAACCTCCATTGAAAGGTGTGACTTCATGTAACTGAGAGAAATCCCCAGTCATATATCGGGAGCAGCCACTATCCACATACCAAACATTTTTGAGCTTATTTGGTCGTCCCTGCATTTGACACACAATCAATGAGAGAGGGGTACCCAAACCATAACAGATTTAGGCACAGATGGAACCCTTATCCTCTTCTGACAACCCCTTTGGGTTTGACTGACTTGCCCTTAATAATTTTGGGCCTTACACCACTGCCATAATCAACTGGTTTTAGTGGTGATATCATTGGTGGTTTGCTTTTAGTTTTAAAAACCTTTGATTTTTGCTT
Organism: Mikania micrantha; assembly: GCA_009363875.1. Classification (NCBI taxonomy): domain Eukaryota; kingdom Viridiplantae; phylum Streptophyta; class Magnoliopsida; order Asterales; family Asteraceae; genus Mikania; species Mikania micrantha. The sequence goes on along the minus strand of CM018691.1, from coordinate 47,439,299 downwards.
CTGAAAACCAGATTGATATACTTTAACTGGTTTGGACTTCTTGGCAGTGGATGGATTTTGAGGTACAAGTAGAGGCTTGTTCCAATGACCCGGTTGGAACAAAAGGTTCACAGTTAGGGTTTAACTTTGAACCCGCCTCTTTGGTGATCATGGAATGAGCCCTATTTACCTGCTTTAGAGAAGAAGAAATTGATTCTAAAACATCATCATTCCTAACAAAAGTAGATTTAAAATTCTTAAACATCTCATTTGGTTTGATTTTAATTTCACCAAATCTTCCTACAAATTCAGTTTTTTGGAATAAAAGATGATTTTCTAGATGATGTAGAACACTCTGTGCTTCCCCCAACACTTCTTTCTTCATTCTTCTCCCTCATACCTGTATCAATGAAACTATCTGCACAAATCTCAGAATCATTAGAAACAAACAGAGGGTCAACCGTCAGTGATGTAGGTTCAGTGGAAAGCTCAAAAGCATGATCAGATTGCAAAGCCAAGTCATCAACAGATGGTTAAAAGGAGGCTCACATTCCTCATAACCAAGACCCTTACCCCGTTTTTCCCGATACTGAATACTGACCAAATCTTCTAAAACTTTGCTTGCATAATCAAATTTCTCACATGTGACCGATGTTTTAGAAAGTTGAGTTTTAAGCTGTTCTAATTCTAATGTGAGCTCATCGATTTTGCGTCTAGCATCTCGATAATTTGACTCTTTGTCACGTAACAATTCTTTCAATTTTGAAACATCCCGACCCTCACCCTCAAGTTTCCTTTTAAGAATTGCTTCATTTTTAAGAAACTTAGAGTTAAAATATTTCAGTTTGGTGACCTCTTTGATTAGTGTTTCATTATGAGAATGGTACTTAAGTACCTTCTCAATGCAGGAAGTTGAGCAAAAGTTTTCAGTTACCTCATTGCGCTTCTCATCCACTTCTGCCATGAAGGCGTGAGTCAGGGTCAATTCTAGTTCCTACACTTGATCACTCCAATCATAAGTGTCTGATTCTTGAGTCACCAGTGCTTTAGACGTGCTAGCACTTCCTCCACTAGCAGCCTTCTCAGCAATCTTCTTTTCACCCTCTTTCACCACCTTTGGCTCCTTGCACTCCCTTGCGAAGTGACCCGGCTGGTCACAATTGTAGCAACGCAACTTTGACTTGTCAAAACCCAGCTTTTTCCCGGGGTTGTTGCCAAAACTGATTCTTCCGTATTTCTTGATGAACTTCTTTGCATGGAAGGCTGCCATTGCCATTTGCCACGAAATGTCAATTTCTTTAACATCTGCCGGGTTAATCTGCTCCAAGTTGTCTTGGGTGAGGTTTGCCGGTGCCAACTCTCCAGCAATAAAGGCGTTGTAACTATTCGTAAAGCCTTTTAACAACAACAGATTTCTTCACTTTCCGGAACTGAACTTGTTTGCCCTGTTGACAGGAATGCAGTCTCAAACGGAGTGAACTGTGATGAAGGAGCTTGATACTGTTGAGATCCAGATGCTTGAAAATTAATGGCTAACAGAAGAGCAGCGTTTTCTGACATAGGTGCAATGCCCATAGAACTGGCATGATTTAGAGCTATTTGTCTGTCATCCATGTCATAAGAGTTGATAATGGAGATCAACACACTCATAGAGGTCTTATACATATCCTTGGTCCTTTTGATTTTCGTGCAGTTGGAGTTCCAGTTATATGGCAATGAATTCAATAACTTTTTGTTGACTTCTCCCTTAGACATTTCAATTCCTGCGCTGGTCATCTCAGTCATTAGATGAGTAAATCGGTTGAGTTGAGCTTCTAGGGACTCTCCTTTGACATGGTTGAACATGTTGAATCGTTGCCTCAACATATCCTTGAAACTTTCTTGCATGTCCTCATTACCCTCAAATCTTTCCACCATAGCATCCCAAAGTTTCATAGCTATCTTATGCTCCTTGAACCCATGAGCCACATCAGTTAACAATGCCATAGTGATTGATGCGTATGCCTTGTCATCCTTCTCTACTAACAAGATTTCGTTTTCAATGTATAGCTCAGGATCCTTGGAAATGAGTCCATTTAGCTCACTTTGGTACATGGGCACGTAAGGTCCCTCTTTAATCGACCTCTATAATTTCGGGTCCGTATACTAGATAAATGATTGGAATCTAAACTTCCAATCCTGGAAGGTATCTCCTGACACGAGCCTAGGCGGCTTGGTTCTGGTGCCGATCTCATTGTCTAAGGTCATCAGGTTGGACAGGTTGGTGAGATTCTTAGATGCCATGTTGATCTGAAAAAATTTCAAAGTACAGTTCACGAAGTCCTAATTGCACTGATTGCCAAGTCTTACTCAAAGTGACATCACTACCCGAAGATCAAACCATACTCGAAGTCTTCAGCATACACGAACAGCTTCTGTATTCGAACACAACCTGTACTCGAAATCCCTAAAGTACACGAAGAACCCTTTCGTATTCGAAAACCTTGTGTACCCGAAGAACCCTTTTGTATTCGAAAACCTGTGTACCCGAACAAGTCTGTACTCGAAGATCCTTTGTAGTCGAACACCCCAAACCTTGTAGTCGAAACTTTTGACAACACTTTGAACACTCTAACTGTACTCAAAAAAGCGAAACTCGAAAATTTTGAACCCGAAAATACTTAAGAAAATGTTTAAGAAAAATTTCTTGAGATCTTTAGTCCCAAATTTAAATAGTAGCTAGTTAGAGTAGAGTAGAATGATAAAGTAATGAACTTGCTTGAAAAAGTCGATACCTTGATGAAGATAAGAGCACTAAGGCTCTGATACCACTTGTAAGTCCCAAACTTGATCAAGATCCAAGCTTTTTGTCTCTAATCTGCATCAAATGACTCTATAACGTGCGGAATCCATAATAGAGTCAAACAAATAAAAGAACAATAAAGATCAAAACTTTAATGTATTCAGTGGTGTATTCGAAAATGTGCCTCAATACGTCTAGAGAGCACACCTCGGGAATCCAACCCTAGATTAGTACAAAATACGTCTATTTATACTACTTCTAGGAGTACTCGAACTACTGTACATGAAAAGTTCGAGTACACGAAATGTAACTGCACACGAAAACTATGAACACGAAAAAAAACAAAATCTAATCAAAATATGGTCTTCAACTCTTCTATGGTTGGCTTTGTCAATCTTCATCTTGAATTGGGCTTTACAGAAGCAAGAGGATGTGTATTGACTACCGGGAACTGAATAAACTGACCGTAAAGTGCATGTATCCTTTACCTAGAATTGATGATTTGTTCAATCAATTGCAAGGTGCAAGCTGGTTCTCAAAGATAGATCTCCAATCTGGTTATCATCAGTTGAAAGTTTTAGAGCAGGATATCCCAAAGACTGCTTTCTGAAGACGTTATGGGCATTAAGAATTTCTCGTTATGTCATTTGGATTGACGAATGCTCGTACAACATTTATGGATTTAATAAACCGTGTATGTCGACCGATGTTGGACCGATCGGTTTAAATTATGTTTATTAATGATATTTTGATTTATTCAAAGAACGAAGGAGATCATGCTTATCACTTACGTGAGGTGTTGGAGACCGTGAGGAAAGAGAAACTTTATGCTAAGTTCTCCAAATGTGCGTTCTGGCTACGAGAAGTACAGTTTCTGGGACATATGGTGAACCCAGATGGCATTATGGTAGATCAAGCTAAAGATGAGGCTGTTATAAAATGGAGCCCTCTGAAGTCACCAACAGAAGTATGCAGTTTTATTGGTTTGGCTGGCTATTATAGGAGATTTATTCAAGACTTCACCAAAATAGCGACGCCATTGACGAAGCTCACAAATAAAAATGTAAAGTATGAATGGGCCCGAACCAAGAACAAGCGTTTACGGTGCCAAGGGAGAAACTTACCCAAGCTCCTGTTTGTCACTGCCGGATGTAAATGATGATATGGTTGTGTATGCTGATACGTCATGACAAGGGTCTGGATGCGTACTTATGCAAAGAGGAAGGGTGATAGCTTATGCTTTGCGCCAACCGAAGATTCATGAGGCTAACTACCCAACCCATGATCTTGAACTAGTTGCAGTGGTAATTGCATTGAAAATATGGAGACACTACATGTATGGTGTCAAGAGTTCTATCTATACTGACCACGAAAGTTTGAAGTATTTCTTCGAACAAAAAGATCTTAACATGAGGCAGAGGCGATGGCTTGAGCTACTAAAGGATTATGATTGTGATATTTAATATCACCCGGATAACGCCAACGTGGTGGCGGATGCCTTAAGTCGTAAGACCAAGCATCCCGCTATACAGGTTAAATCATACTGTTTGGGGATAATGCTTGGCTTTCTGGATGAGCTCAAGGAGGCGCAACGAAAAGGATAAGAAGAAGTAAATGTGGGCTTCAAACGTGTCTTTGGACAAGTGAAGAACTTGGAAGACAATGACTATGGTGTGAAAGTACGATTCGGTCAAATGTGGTTGCCCATAAATGGTGAAATTCGCTCAAGAATTTTAGATGAAGCTCACAAATTACGTTACTCGGTGCATGGCGGTGCGACCAAGAGGTACCAAGATCTACGTAAAGATTATTGGTGGCCAGGAATGAAGTTTAATGTTAACAATTTCCTTGTGCCCAAGTAAAGGTCGATTATCATAATCCATACGGATATGTGCAACCTCTAGAGGTTCTGGAATGAAAATGGGAACACATCACTGTGGATATCATAGCCAAGCTGCTGAGAATAGCTAAGCGTCATGATACCGTATGGGTGATTGTGGACTGTTTGACGAGGAGTGCACACTTTCTCCCAATCAGAGAAATTTACATGTCTGAAAGGTTTTCTGATTTGTTCATAAACGAAATTGTGGTTCGATATAGGGTTCTCGTCTCCATTGTATTGGATCTAGACACGAGATTCACTTCAAGGTTCTGGAAGCAGTTTCATGAGACGATGGGAACCAAATTGAACAGCAGTACCGCCTATCACCCCCAGACAGATGGACAGCCTGAAAGGACTATCCAAACTCTGGGGAATAAGCTTAGGGAGTGAATTATCGATTTTGGATGAAGCTGGGATGACCACTTGCCATTGGTGGAGTTTTCTTACAATAATAGCTACCACGCCAATATCGGAATGCCCCCTTACGAGGTGTTGTATGGAAGACGATGTAGAACCCCAGTGTGTTGGGGTGAAGTGGGAGAAAAAGAAATGGGTAACAAAGCTGCAGTTATCGACATGGCAGAAAAGTTACGAGTGATAAAAGCACGAATGAAGGCCGCACAAGATCGCCAAAAGTCCTACGCAGACAAACGTCGAAGACCTATAGAGTTCAATGTTGGCGATCATGTGTTGCTAAAAGTGTCACCATGGAAAGGAATCATTCGATTCAGAAGGAGAGGAAAGCTGAGTCCTAGGTATATCGGACCATTTTGAATAGAAGCACTGGTAGGAAAGGTCGCGTATCGACTAGATTTACGGGAAGAACTTATTTCATGTATCGCATCTACGAAAGTGTTTGGTAGATGGGGAGTCGCACGTTCCCCTATATGACATTGAGGTGGATGACAGACTGAATTAAATTGAAGAACCAATCGCTATCATGGACACCAAGGAAAAGCAGTTACGGAATAAAACATTTTGTCACGTCAAAGTCCAGTGGAAGCATAGGAAAGGTTCAGACGCCACATGGGAAGTAGAAGAAAATGAAGGGCTTGTATCAACCCCACTTTTATGAAATATAAAGCGACAGTTTTTGGGACGAAACCTAATGTAAGGAGGGGAGTCTTGTAACACCCTAGATTTTGAATGCAATCGATTTAAACTTACAAATGTGTAACAGATAATTAACTCTTAGCAAGGGAAAGAAAAAGAAAAGGATAAATGAGATGAAAAGATCACGGAAAGGGGAATAACCAAACCTATTTCGTGAACTCGAGTTCACAAAGATGAAAGTACACGAACTGAGGTTCGTGAACCCCATTTTGCGGACTTTGTTTCGTGAACTTAGCCTATATATAGGAATGCTTTGGGAAACGTGATCACTTTTGGCTGGCATCACTCTCTCTCAAGAACTCGAAGTGGAAAGATCTTGAACTATGAGGAACATATTTTGCTCGACCAAAAGAAGAGGAAACACACGAGAAGCTGTAGAAAGGTTCATCAAACATCAGGTAAGGATTTGATTCATTAAAGTTATGCTTTTCAGACAAAAAGGAAAACATGCATAAAGGTCATGCCTTTATGAAGAAAGTTCGTTGCTTTTTTGTTCCAATGCCTTGGTAAGGCCATAATGCTCCTAGAACTAGCTCCACAAAGTCTTGGATAGTTTTCTGAGATGTTTTATGCAGAAAAGATGAGTATTCGAAAAGTACACGTAAAAGGAGTATCCGAACCTCCCTTAGTTAGTGAACCCTAAGTTCATGAACCTCAGGTTGGAGAACCCATGGGTTCGTATACTTAGAATATTTCGTGAACTTTGTGGTTTCGTTTACTTTGGAGAATTTGTGAACTTCAAGAATTTCGTGTACCAGGAGAGTTCGTGAAATCCATGCTTTTGAATACTAGGTAATTCGAGAACTTTAAGGGTTTTCGAATATTGGGGGCTGGTTCAGTGAGCTATGAGGACTTAGAATAAATTCCAAGTATAGGAATGAAATGCAATGAGATGATGTAACGTTGTAGGGTCTTGAGTCCTAGCCGAGGCATACGAGTCTAGGAAGAGAAGAGCCACACTGCTATCAGGTGAGTTCAAGATGCCTTATTTTATACATGTTATGTGTAAATATTTTTTGGGCTGACATCATGCTACACTGTTTTTAAATGATGATATATGATGATATGATAGTGTTAAGGAAATGAATGCTATGATAATGTGCTATAATGATGTGCATTGATGGTGAATGCATGATGATGTGTTAGGATGATAAATGCATGATGATGTGTTATGACAACGAATGCATGACGATAAGTTATGATGATAAATGCATTATTATATGCTATGACAGTGATTTCTATGATAATGGTAATATGATGCAATGTTATGATGAGGTCCTACGATGATAGGATACAGTTATGATGATACAATGAAATGATGATATGATAAATGATGTTATGCTAATGAGCTGCTAAGATGATATGATGATGATGTTACGATGCGTAATGTGCTAATGTGAGATGCTAACGATGTTATGTGAAGCATGACGTTAGGATGATGCTATATGACGTTATGACGATGCCATATATTATTATGCGCTATGTTATGATGATAATCATAGGACGATAAACTATGATGATGAATGAATACAATGCATTATGATGATGGTGGCCATGTATGATGTTATGAAAATGGAAGAGTTATGTTATGTTATGATTGCTATGTTAAGATTCTATTGTACTATAAACATGGAGCCGATTGGGCTAAAAACATGGAGTCGACCGGACTATAAACATGGAGTCGATCGGACTATAAACATGGAGCCGATTGGGCAATAAAAAAGGAGTCGACCTAACTATAAACATGTAGTCGATCAGACTATAAACATGGAGCCGATCAGGCTATAAACATGGAGTCAATGTCACACCCCGAGCTGGCGGGTTGGATCGACTTCCCCGTCGGGCGGAAGGCTCCCGGGGCGTGATATCGGGATTGATCAGATTGTTTACATTGCACATGATATGGAAATGAGAAACTGTTAAATGAAAATAGAATTTCAAAGTTAAATTACATCAATTTAGTTCATAATTTAACAATGTAAATCTACTATCAACATCATAAATTTTCTATCTTGTATCTCCACAAGATATACAAAATAAATTGTAAAATGATGTCCAAAAGTATGCAGGTCCAAAATGCTAGGTCCTCTAACTGGTATCCTAGCCCAAAAGCATTAACTTCTTAATTGACCTGTTCGTCACCTGAGAAGTCATGCAAAAAGATAAAGTCAACACATGGTTGGTGAGTTCATGTAGTTTTATAAAAATGAATTTGAATAACCTTTTGAATGACAACCTTAACCTCACCATTAACCACCTATACGATCCAGTTCAATATGCTTATATATAGGGCATATGTAGGGTCGAACTTACCGCCCGCCCGCCCAGCCACCGTCCCACCACATACCAAACCACATGATATATTGTTCCTGGGGATAATTAAGATTTTCATCCCATACCTCTGATTCATAGCATTTGATTACCCTAAAAATGTTTACCTTGGTCCCCCGAATGACAACTTTAACCTCATCAACGACCGCCTATGCTATCCAATCAAGTATGCCTATATATATGGCATATGTATGGGACAAGCCCCAGCCACCGTCCCACCACATACCGGACTGTTTAGCATATTGTTGTTAATGATAATTAAGCGTTTCACTCCATTCACCTTCGTATTAGATTTTTTATTTCCACAAATTGAGATACATCTGATTTCTTGAGTTCACCATACATTCATGATTACCCCATAGCACTTGTAGAAATATAATATTAAATGGTTAATTAAATCAATAATTAATCATTTAAATACAACTAAGACATGATGATTGGGCCTTATTTGACTCAATCAATTAGACTTAGTTGTTGGTGGTTGTCCAAGTTGTACCATCTCACACAAGGTCCATATCAGGCATGACCCCAAATGAGTCTACCTGTATGCGTCGGGACTTTCATGATGCACCCATACCAGCTTGACCCTCTGGCCTACTGTACATGTTGGGACTTTTAGGATATCCTTTGATTCTTGATTCTCTTTGTTCTCTTGACTTCGTTAGATCGTTTTAGTTAGGCCCATATAGCTTGACTACAAGAGTCTACTATTGTGTCGGGACTTTCCGTGTGTTACACGTGGTCTTGATTCACATACAACTGACATCCACCTTAATTTAAGCATTAATGATTTCATTGGATCTTAATGATTTCATTATTTCAATGATTCACACACGGTTATGATTTCCTTGATTCTCTTGATGCTGATCTTTAGAATTCCATGATTTCCACAATGATTATAGATTTCTGAATAGGATCTTTAGTTTTACAGATCACACACTACACTGGATTACTTTGAGTCTGATCTTTAGCTTCAGTTCTCTTGGTTACACTTCGAGTTTAGATTCTTGAATTGAATTTGATGGACTAAGGGTTATTTTAGAGTTTTAGAATTAAGGTATTACTCATATGAGTAATTAATTGCTTCCTTAGTTAATTTTGCATAACAAATACCTAGACAGGAGTCTAGGAGTATAAAAAAAAATATATAAAGCATATAATAAGTAAAAGCATTTACGTAAAATATATTTAAATAAAAAGTTTACTCATGCTTCTCAGCCTCGCGTTCGAAAACGAAAATGTTTAGAAAAGGGGGCAATGAACTCAACTGTGTTGCTATGCAATTGATATCTCACAAAATGAGCGCTCTTTACTTGTGGCTTATGTATCTTCAATACCTGAGTTGTTTTAAGAGAATTCGAATACGATAAGTATTTATAATCGTCAAATCTATGGTTTGGTTGGTGTGCAACTAAGTGTCCTATGTGCCAATGTGTTTCTAAGATTTCATCTAACTTGTCTAACTCATTACCCATTAGTAACCCTTATCCCCGGATTAATCAGTACAAGTCTTGAGTTAAAACGTTTTTAGTTTATTTCTATTTAAGTTAAAATTTAAATAAAAATCATTTAATGTAATTTAATAAAGCTTACAGTTTAATTTCTTTTATTAAAACATAATTAATTTAAGAAAAATGTAATTTACACACGATGGGCTTGGGTTAATCCCATTGGATTAACCTTGGGCCCAATTACTAGCTCTTGATTTCCAAATGATTCTTTAATCAAATCTTTTTATAATCCATACTAGATAGTTCATATAACTATCTAATGTAATTATATGTTCTTATGGGTTGTCTAAGTGTTAGTGTTAGTTGTGAGACCAACACCGTATCCTTAGACTGTGATCTTTGATTCTCAATGTATTCTCAATGTGTTGATTTCAAAAAATGTTGAATTCCATGCATAGATTGAAACGTGATTTATGAAAAACTTGTTGATACATGTTATGTCCCTAGTTCTGTTTTGTAACTCTAATCATGTAAAGTTCAAGTTATTAATGGAAGTTGTCTTTATATATCATTCTTAAAGTTTATTATTGATTATATAATTAGTTGATTTGATTAAATTAATTGTTGAGTATGAAGAATGCGCATTCGGGCGAATGACTCTAGAATGAAGTCATTCGCCGAATGAACGACCTAGCGAATGGCTGGCGATAGAATGAGTCATTCGCCGAATGACTCATTCGATTGACATCCCATTCGGGCAAGGTCATTCGCCGAATGAGCTGCTTCGGCCACTCATTTGGCCGAATGACTACAGCCTATATATACTTGTTCAAATCATTTCAACAAAAACTTTCCAGAGCCCTCCTTCTTCCCTGTGATCCCAGAGTCAAGCCCTAGGATATTAGAGCGGCCATTGATCGTCCAAGTTCGATTATCAACCCGTGGTGTTCGATTGTTGCTTCCAAGTCATTCCTACACCTTCGGATCACCACGGTTCCTGTTGATTTCGATTGGAAAACCCTGGAATAGGATTCCGCACTATTCCAGAGGCTGTCGGGTAGATTTACATTGGATTCGGATTGTTTCCGAGCTCCTAATCGGTCCAACAAAGTGGTATCAGAGCTTTGGCTCTAGATTCTACTCGATTTCTACTCTAAATCATCATATCTAAAGTTTCCAATAACCCTGATTTTCGTAACTGTCAAAAACCCTAAGTTTCTTGCTCTTCAAGTTACTATTTCATTGAAAATTCGTTGGTTTTTGTGGTGTGTTTGTCAAAACCTTTTCCCAATTGATTGATTATCATGTCTTGAAGTTCTGTACCAAATTTGGTGCATAGATTTGGTCAAAATCGCAAGTTATCATAATTTTCGTTGCTGAAAACCCAGATCGCCCGAATGGCAATTGCGGCCGAATAGGTTCAGCCGAATCACCCTTCATTCGCCGAATAGGCCTCTTTCGCCGAATAGCTCCTTCGTTCCAGTCATTCGGCGAATAGCCTCATACTCCACTCTCATTCGGCGAAAGACCTTATTCGATCAGTCATTCGCCAAATAGGTTCATTCGATCTTCTCATTCGCCAGGTGTCATACTCAGCCCTCATTCGCCAGTTTAATCACATTCGGTCCCCGACATTCGCCCAAATCATCTCATTCGGCAATTTTTCTGAAATTTTTCTAAGTGTTGAATTTTGTCATTTCTGATTAAATGGAGGATTTAGCACTCATGGCAAACCAAAACCATCGTATTCAGACTCTACTGTTGACAGAGAATGAGACAGGGAATTCCAATAAAGCTCCCAAGTTACTAACCTTAGACGATTATCCTCATTAGATGTATAGATTTGAGATTCACATTAATGGAGTGGATACAAATCTATGGATGATGATAGAAGGAGGGTATCTGAGGCCTTTGAATGAAGATGGTACTCCTATGCTTGTTACAAGGATGACTGAGCCTAAAAGGAAACTGTATGACTATGAGAAGAAAGCTTATGCTATTTTGTCACAGTCTATTGCTACTGATATCTTCCATCAGTTTAGACAGTTTACATCTTCAAAGTACCTATGGGATGCTTTGCAACAAAGATATGAGGGGAATGACGCTTTGAAGAGCATTAAGTCAAAAGCATTGAGAAAAGAATTCAATAGCTTTATGTATGTGGGAAATGAGTCACTGGATGAGCTGATTGCTAGGTTTTATCATCTTTTGAGCGAGTTATTCAACCATGAGGTCAAGACTACCACTCAGGAGAAAATTCAGTGTTTGGCGGATGCTCTACCTCCAAAGTGGGAGTCATTCTTGATGGTACTCAAGCAGAACCAGATGTTGGCACATATGGATATCAATGATTTCATCCAGAAGCTGAAAGAGCAGGAGATAGAAAACAAATGGAAAGCCAAGAGAGTTGTTCAAGTTCAGGACCCCTCCTTATACTATTCCACTCCCACAGTAGATAAATCCAATACTCATGCTCCTCTAAAGACTGCTTTTGTTTCTAAGACATCTGAGGCTCCATCTACCGCTCAGATTCATTTCAGTCAATCATCTTCAACCAGTTCACAAACAGAGCATCATCAGCCTACCGCCAGTCTGAAAACAGAAAATTTCGACAAGGTCACCGTGGAGATTGCAAAAGAGCATATGGGTCTTTTGTCTACATTGGTTAGCTCATATGATGGATTAGTTGCTGGTCAGATCGGTAATCCTTATTTGACCAATGATGACTATTCTCAGATAGATCCTGATGACATGGAACGAATTGACATTATGTGGGCGTTGGCAAGTGCGGTTAGGAGAGCTAAGGAGTTTGTCAAGAGGACTGGGAAGGATATCAATTTAAACAAGGAGTCTATGTTTGGATTTGATATGGCATCGGTGACATGCTACAATTGTGGAGAGAAGGGTCATTTTGCCAGACAGTGCAAACAGCCGAAGAAAGCAGGCAACAAGAATCCATTCCAGCAACAGAAATCCTCTAATGCCAATCCAGAAAGGAGATTAGTCCCCATTGATTCTCCTTCTCAAGCTGGATCTTCATCCTCTGCAAGTAAAGCTTTAATGGTTCAATAGGATGAAAGGGTGAACTGGAATTTCAGATTCAATGCTGATAAAGCAGAACAAGATAAAGCTTGTGTTGCTGAGATTCAACAAACAGAAAATCAAAGTGAGGAAAGTACTCCGGAAGAATCAAAGATGAATGATGATAAAGTCTCAAGTTCAGAGTCAGACAGTGTGACTCTCAAGATTCTGATGCTGAAATTGATGACTCCACTACTCAGTTTGCTTTGATGGTAAACTCTTCTGCTTCATCAGAGTCTGAGCAGGTATACACTGATTGTTCATCTTCACATTCAGAGTGTTTTAATTGTGTTGATCTTAGAAGTAAGGTCCTCGCTTATCAGACACATAACAGTGTTTTGATGAACGATCTCGACTTATGCATTGAAGCTAACAAAATTTTAAAATCTAATGAAAAAGATTTTCAAGCTAAAATTGATCTTTTAAACAGACAATTGCATGAAGCCGAGATTGTTGTGCTGAATAAGCAAGATGCTATCACTTCTTATCTCAATACCATCAATGAGATTAAGAAAAAGTTAGCCATAGTCGAGTGTGACTATGAGACCTTGGGACAAAAGCTCAAGAGCTATGAAAGCTCATCATACATTATTGAGCACATGCTCAGTAGGGGTACTGATCAGCAGGGAAAGGGAAAAGTTAACTATCAAAATTGTCCTCCACCTATCCTCAACACCTTTGTCAATACACCAAATGATAAAGATGTTAAAGATTTTCAAGTTACTACTCCATTAGTAATTGATCCAAGAGGACAAATTACTAATCAAGATTCTTCAAAGTATGAGGAATCTCGGGTGGATGGGATAGTTGAGGATTGGGTTTCAGATTCTGATAATGAATCTGATGATTCATCTGAAAGTATTGCTGATCAGAATCAACCTTCTGCTGTCATGAAAGGTGACCCAATCTCTTCTTTAAAGATTTATCAAGCCTTAAGGTTTGTGAAAGCTTCAACAGAAAATGAAGCTTGTGTGTTGAACAAGTTTGACAATCTTGTTCAAAATGGTAAAAAGGGTTTGGGTTATAGTCAGAACAATCAGAAAACAAATGCTTTTAAATCAAATAGAAAACCATTTTCTGATTTAAAACATTTTCATAAAAAGGGTGACAAAGTCTGTTTTGAATCTGGTGAGTCTGGGCACATTGTGAGATTTTGCCCTCATTTGATCAGGCCAAAGGCTGTTTCTTTCAGAAAATTAAATTCTGCTTTACCAAAACCGGTAAAATCTGTACCTAAGCCTGTTCAAACAAAGGCCAAACAACCAGTTCAGATTAAAACTTTAGACAAGGGTAAAGGAAAACTGGAAACTTTGAATGTTCCAAGTGTGCTTAAAGTTAACCAAGCAAAATCATCATCCATTTATCTGAAAACCTCTTTTGATAAAAATGCAATTTGGAAAGTTAAATCATCTGAGGATTCTGTTCCACCTATTTCAAATAAATCTCTTCCTGATGGAAAATGGATTGATGTATAGATCCGAGACTCTATGGGTCAACCCAAGACTGTAAAGGCTTGGGTTCCCAAAGTGAACTGATTGTCTCTTTATTGTGCAGGTTGCCCCAAAAGCTGAAGTTAACAGCAATTGGATCGTTGATAGTGGGGCTTCCAGACACATGACTGGTGATATCTCTTTACTCACCAATGTGAATGCAGTTCGAGGTGGATATGTTGCTTTTGCCGGTGACAAAGGCGGATTTATTACACGAGAGGGAATTCTGACAAATGGACAAGTGTCATTTGATAATGTCAGATATGTTAAACAACTGGAAAACAACCTCCTGTCTGTTTCTCAAATTTGTGACAAAGAGTACAAGGTTTTGTTTGATGAGTCAAAATGTTACATTCTTAAGCAAGGTGTTAAGATCCCTGAAGATTGGATTTTGATATCTGCCCCCAGAAAGCAAGATTTGTATGTTCTCAACATGGCCACAGCTTCAACAACATCCTCCACATCTTCATGTTTTATGACAAAGGGAACTGAGAAAGATTCAATCCTTTGGCATAGGAGGATGGATCATTTGAGTTTACGCAAGATGAATCATTTGGTTCATAATAGTCTGGTTGAGGGAGTTAGCTTGAAGAATTTTAAGCTGTCTGATATCTGTGTATCATGCAAGAAGGGAAAGCAGTCTAAGCAGTCTCACAAGCTGAAAAAATTTCATTCAATCAATGTTCCTCTTGAGCTTCTCCACATGGATTTATTTGGTCCTGTGAATCGAAAGAGTATAGCTGGAGATCAATACTGTCTTGTCATCACTGATGAGTATTCCAGATACTCTTGGGTTTTCTTTTTGAAGGAGAAATCTGAAATGTTTGATTGCATTCAAGTTTTGGTTACCAAACTTGAATCACTTTATAAGCTCAAGATTCGTCAGTTTTGAACTGATAATGGAACGGAGTTCAAAAATCACAACATGGAGAATTTTTGTAATGCAAGAGGCATTGTGCAACAATTTAGTGCTCCATATGTTCCACAAATGAATGGTGTGCTGAACGCAAAAATAGGACATTGATTGAGGCTGCTAGAACCATGCTTGCTGATTCTTCTCTGCCGGTTCAGTTCTGGAATGAAGCTGTAGCAAATGCTTGCTATACATTGAACCGGGTTCTAATTGTGAAAAGACATGGGAAAACTTGCTTTGAACTGCTCCATAACAGAAAGCCAAATCTTAAGTATCTTGAACCGTTTGGTGCACCATGCACTATGCTTAAGAAACATGAGCAGGGCAAGTTCAATGAGAAGGTGGAAGAAGGGTACTTTCTTGGGTATAGCACTCCAAATAAACGAGTTTACAACATTTCAACTCATAATGTGGAGGAGTGGTACCATGTTGACGTTCAGAAATATTCTATGCCCCCACCTGGAAAAGGGACAGATTGGATGTTTGATTATTCCAGTCTCTTCGATTCATTCAATATGCCCCCCATCTATTCAGATGAAGATGTTGTTGTTCCGATGCTGTATGATGCACAAAATGCACCTGATGAATCCTTTCAACCTTCATCTACATCTGTTCCTACTACACAGATAAATGATGACAGCTCAGACACTGATGACAATATCCGGCTGCTCCTGAACCAGTTGTTGATAATCTTGTACCAGGTCTTAAGGATTTGAATCTGAATAACTTAGATCCTGAGGTTGAGGTTCCAGCTCATCCTGTTGGAAGAATTAATCGTATTCATCCTCAAGATAACATTATTGGGAGTCCTTTGGATGGAATTAAGACTCGAAATCAGATTTCTTCAGGCGGTCTTGCTGACATTCTTGATTTTGCAGATGTAAGCTTTTGTGCTCATTCCTGTTTTATTTCTCAAGTTGAACCGCGTACTGTCACTGAAGCTCTCAAGGAAGAGTCATGGGTTGATGCTATGCAAGAAGAACTTTTGCAGTTCAAAAAGTTAGTGTTTGGCAATTGGTTGACAGACCCAAAGGTGCAAAAGTCATTGGCACTCGATGGGTTCTTCGTTGCAAGAAATATGATCACGGGATCATCGTGCGAAACAAGGCACGTC
Source organism: Mikania micrantha (assembly GCA_009363875.1). Taxonomy (NCBI): domain Eukaryota; kingdom Viridiplantae; phylum Streptophyta; class Magnoliopsida; order Asterales; family Asteraceae; genus Mikania; species Mikania micrantha. The sequence continues at coordinate 47,423,163 of CM018691.1, read as the reverse complement.
TGGTGGTTCAAGGATTTAGACAGATAGAAGGGTTGGACTACAATGAGGTGTTTGCTCCGGTTGCTCGACTCGAAGCCATTCGTATCTTCTTGGCTTATGAGTCCTTTAAGAAGTTTAAGGTTTATCAAATGGATGTCAAGAGTGCGTTCCTTCATGGTGTGATAAGTGAAACAGTGTATGTCAGTCAACCTCCCGGGTTTGAGGATCCATTGCATCGTGACCAAGTCTACAAGCTAGACAAGGCCTTATATGGATTGCATCAAGCTCTGCGAGCGTGGTATGAGACACTTTCTACTCACCTTCTGAACAACGGGTTCAGAAGAGGTGTCATTGACTGCACATTATTCATCCGTGAGAAGGACAGTGATTTTCTCTTGGTGCAAGTATATGTGGACGACATAATCTTTGGTTCCACAAATGATAGTCTGTGCAAGGAATTCGAGAAGGTTATGAAAGAAAAATTTGAAATGAGTTCTATGGGAGAGATGAAATTTTTCTTGGGCTTGCAGGTGGATCAGTCTGAGGCAGGGATTTTCATTCATCAAACCAAATACGTTGGCGACATTCTGAGCCGGTTCAGTATGTCTGATGCAAAGCCTGCTGGTACCCCACTGGCGATTAATCACAGGATTACTCCAGATGAAAAGGGGGAGTTAATTGATGCCACTCTGTACCGAGGAATGATCGGATCTCTTATGTATCTTACTGCTTCTCGGCCAGATATCATGTTCGCTACTTGCTTATGTGCACGCTATCAATCAAAACCAAGAGTATCTCATCTCATTGCTGTCAAAAGGATTATGCGTTATCTGAAGGGTACACCGGAACTTGGCTTATGGTACCCTAATGATGATAACTTTGAGCTTACTGCATATAGTGATTCAGATTATGGTGGATGCAAGAGAGATTTCAAATCAACATCTGCAGGATGTCAGTTCTTTGGAAACCGATTAGTCACCTGGCAGTGCAAGAAGCAGACGTCGGTGTCTACTTCAACCTGTGAAGCTGAATACATTGCTGCTGCTAGTTGCTGTTCACAAATCATTGTGATTCAACAGCAACTCAGGGACTATGGGTTACATTTTTCTAACACTCCTATATATGTTGATAATACTGCTGCCATAGCTGTCACTAAAAATCCTGTTCAACACTCCAAAACCAAACACATCGATATTAAATATCACTTCATACGTGATTGTTTTGAAAAGAAATTAATCGATGTAGTGAAAATTCACACCGATCACCAAAAAGCCGATCTTTTTACAAAAGCATTTAACAAACCCAGATTTTTATATCTGTTATCGGCTAATGGTGTTTTCCAAAAGGATGAAGTTCAATCCTCATCTGAGTCTAACAAATGATCATCATTTTTCTTTGCTAGTCTTTGCTTTGTTTATTTTAGTCCAGTTCTTAAATTTTTTCTTGTATAGTTTATTTTCATCATCAAAAACTCAAAAAGATTTTCTGTTTTTAGGTTTTTAGGGGGAGATATTCTGTTATTTGAAAAAACAAAAACATTTAAAAAATTTGAAAAACCAAAAACAATAGAAAAATTAAAAATTGAGATGGTCTTGTTTTATAAAGTAATACATTAATCTATCATGTCATAGAAACAGAAGTGAATGTATGAACTGAAATCACAAGATAACTGTGATGGGATGTACTGATAGGCTGACTATACAGAATGAATAAACAACTTGTGATAACTTAGAAAGTTTGATCTGTGGGACTCATTTTATAAAACCACTTGAGTGAGAAACGGTTTTTGACTCAAATCAAGCATACACCTGTCATCATGGAATCAAATGAGGTTTCATTCAAAGAAAAATAAAGGCAAGCTCGTATTAAGCTTGAAGAAAATCAAAAACAAGCTAGTATTAAGCTTGATGAAAAACAAAAACAAGCTGGTATTAAGCTTGAAGAAAACCTAATGCAAGCTGGTATTAAGCTTGAGAAATACTTAAACAAATTAAGTTCGATTCCATACATGTGCCATATTGCTGGGACGGACCTAGCTGAAGCCATCCATTTGGATAGAACAAGAAAAATACAAAAAGATAATAATGTTTGAATCTTATTGAATTCATGATGACTGGTTTTAAGATATGCATAAATGAGTTTTGAACTGACTTTGATCTTTAATGGTGAAATGAAATGGGGAACTCAATCAGAAAATATGAGTGATCATAAAGTTTGTTTAGTAGTTGTGTATTGTTCGGTTTAATTTTTGGACAAACATATCAGTAATCGTATCATAATAAAATTGTGTTTGAAGTAAAGCATTCATCGAAGACAACGTGATGTGATTAGAGATATGTGTTATTTTATTAATGGACTTCTCACAAAAACATGTGGTTAATTGTCTTTAGTTACTACTTGTATAGTCGTATTTGTTGTTTCAGAAAAATACAAAAAGATTTTCTATTTTAAATTTTATTTTAGATGATCATTTGTAGATTCGGATGTCTATCATATCTGAATCCTGAACCACCCAGACATATCTTCATAAATTGTCAAAAGTTTGTTGTTCAAAATGCCATATATTGAAAAATTTGAGTTTTGGGTGTTAACATCTCTCATTCGTCCGAATGAGAGGTAAAATTCATTCATTCGGCCGAATGACCTTGTTCTGCGAATGAGTCATTCGACCGAATCAATCAAACAAAGTTTTTATCATTCAACGAATGAGGGGTGTCGAATGTCTCATTCGACATTCTTATTCGGCGAATAAGTGTTGCCGAATGACCTCACTCGCAAAACTCATTCGGCGAATGAGACTGAGTCTCAACTGACCTTTCGGCTAGCTCATTCGGCGAATGAACGTGGCTATATAAGAGCCCTTCGACCGAATGAAGGTCATTCGACCAAATTGTCTTTCGCCACATCAGAGAACTTTTCATTCGGCGATTCTCACTTGCATCTCTTTCGTTTGATTTTCTGTGACTATTGTTAACCCTGCGTCTGACCATCAAGTTCTAATTCATCTCAGGTACTTGGAGAGTGATTAACAGCCATTTCCAACCGTGGATTCATCAAAAACATATCAAATTTTTTGAATCTAGGGTTTAGTTGATCGCCTGTTCAATAGATGATCAAAATGGACTTGAAACCATCTAAGACATGTTTTAAATAGCTTAATCAGTTGATTCTGAGTGTGTGTATGCAAATTTTTTGGACTGATTCTTGTATTTTGAAAAAGGGGTTTTTGAATTCAAACTGGGCGCCGAATGTCGTCATTCGGCGAATGACTCATTCGGCGAATGAAGCTCATTCGGCGAATGGCTCATTCGGCGAATGAAGCTCATTCGGCAAATGGCTCATTCGACGAATGACTAGCCTAGCTTATGTCTCATTCGGCGAATGATGTCTATTCGGCGAATGGCTCATTCGGCGAATGAAGCTCATTCGGCGAATGGCTCATTCGGCGAATGAAGCTCATTCGGCGAATGGCTCATTCGGCGAATGAAGCTCATTCGGCGAATGGCTCATTCGGCGAATGAAGCTCATTCGGCGAATGGCTCATTCGGCGAATGAAGCTCATTCGGCGAATGGCTCATTCGGCGAATGGCTCATTCGACGAATGACTAGCCTAGCTTATGTCTCATTGGGTGAATGATGTCGATTCGACGAATGAATTCCATTCGGCGTATGAGTCATTCGTTCATAGGTTTCATTCGATCGAATGAAGCTCATTCGACCAGAATGTTGAACTTTAATTCTGTTTTTCTGATTTCTGTTTTCTGTTCAACTGAATTGCACTAACATGTTTATTTCTTCTGTTGTTCAGTATGGCAGGTTACAAATCCGTTCCCAAGCATAACATCTGTGCTCATCTGGATCTGAACACACCGAACGCCAAACACTACTCAGAGATCATTACTTTTCTACGGCGTTCGAGGATTTTTACAGCAATATCTACTATACATGTGCCTTACCACTCTCACCAGCAAGATTTCTGGTATTCATCAGACATAGACTGTGAGGCCGAGCCTACAGTTATCAGAGGGAAGGTGCAAGGGCACGATGTTGTAGTATCTGCTGAGCATATTAGGAGAGTGTGTGGATTTCAGGACACTCCCGATCAGCCATCTCTTCTTGATCGTTTCTTGGTTCGTGGATGTTTTCTGAGATGCAAGTATGAGGGTGATATTGGAGCGGGAATCCTCAACAAAGCTTTCATGTCTCCGCAATTCAAATATCTCGCACATGTTCTAGTTCACTGTCTCGGATCAAGGAGAGGTGGATTCGATGACATGCGAGAGACTATACAGTGTGCTTTTGCTGCTTTAGTGCTGAACAAGCCGTTCAACTTCTCGGAGATGATATTTATACACATGAAGGAGAATGTAGTCTTGAAGGGAGACAAGAAGTTTCTGATGTACCCTCGGTTTCTGCAACAGATTATTGATGCTCAAGTTCCTGATCTGCCAAAGATCAATGCTCATATTGTTCGACTGGAGCACATGAATGACAACACTCTGAACAGAGTCTTGTCATACAGGGGGAAAGAGAGGAAGCCAGCCACCCGATCCTTATTTGGTCATCTCTCTCGACCAGATTACAGAGCTCCTGCTGGTCGCAAATGGAGGCACGATGATTCTGATTCAGATGTTGAAGACATTGTTGTACCAGTTGATGGAGGTGACAGTGATGGAGGAGATGATGGTGATGATGCAGGTGTTAGTGGTGCAGGAGGTGGTGAGAGCTCAGTGATTGTGAGCACTGCAGCGGTGAGTTCTGTTGTGATGAGTGTGGGTACAGGTGTCATAACCACTGCTGCTGATATGAGCATGGTTGATGTTGGTGATGCTGTTGCTGGTGGTGATGCTGGTGTGTCTATAGCTCAAGAGGAAGACATAGATGTTGACTCTCTTTTACAGTTGGATTTCTTGTCTACCACCACAGTTGCTACTTCTGCCTCTTTTGATACTACAATTCCTCATGTTACTGGAGGTGATGATGAGTCAGAGGACTCTGGTGATGATGATGGTGTGGCTGGAGAAGGTGATGAAGAAAGTACTGATTCTGATGATTTCATGGAGGAAGGTTATGAGAAAGTCATGGTTGGTGGTAAGATGGTTGTGAGGAAGAGGAAGAGAACCGAAGAGGAGATGGAGGAGATTACTGATCCACTGTTCATTCCTGAGTTTGATTTGTCTCCTCCACCTCGGTCTTCTGCTTCTGTTTCAGTGGCTATTTCTGCTGCCACTTCTCAGCCTACATCCTCCCGAGCTGGAAGGGGAAAGAGGTCCAGGTTTTCTTTTCAAAGGAGGTCAGAACTGACTACAGCTGCTACATCTACTGTTACATCAGTAGCAGCTGTTTCAGTTTCTTCACTGACACGGTCAAGGGCTGTTCTTTCACATTCTACTATTGCCCCGCTGACCACTCCTATTACTCATGAGCCAGTGTATGTTGCTGCTTCTGCTGGCCCCTCTACATCTCGAGCTGACACGTTCATACCTACTGTTTCAGTTGTTGATCAGCTGAGCACACTAAACAGTATGGTTCTTAGATTGATGGAGAGGAGCATGGAACAAGAGAGGAAGAATAGAGAGCAAGAGCTGGTCATAGCTCAGCTCACAAAGAAATTGTAAGAGCAGGATACTCTGCTTTTACAGGCCGCAGATAAGAGAGCTGATCTAAGGGCCAGGTCTGCTCAACAGGAGCAGCAGCTGCTGAAGTACATAGATGAACATCATCAGCTTGCCTTGACAGTCACTGACTTCAGTGATAGGATACTTACCATGGAGACTGAGAATGCTAGACTAGCAGATCAGTTAGACAGTCTCAAGAATAGTACTCCTCGGATAGAAGGTTCTGCTACTCGTTCCGATGATTCAGACAAGGAAGATGAAGAAGAAGAAGAAGAAGAAGAGTCTGAGGAGGAACAAGTTGATTATGAAGACTCAGACAAAGATGATGAGTCTGACGATGATGATAAGGACGGATCTGGGAGTGGGTCTTCAGAATCATCCGGTACTGATGACGATGATGACGATGATGATCAAGCCCCTCCTTCATCGGAGATCCGGTCCAAAAAGGCGAATGATAAGAAGCAACAAGCTCCTCTTCCATCTCCTCCGGCACAAACTGAAGAACCAACAGCTACTGAGGAAGTCGAAGCTGTGCATGTGAGACGTCAACTGGATGAAACACTTACTATGATTCTTGACGCTCAAGGCATCATACAGCACTCAGTCAGCTATGACAAGGAGGAGGGAGAGATTATTCATTGCTTGACAAAGGAACAGATTGCTGAATTGTTCAGGTTAAATCCTGATGAGGTGATCACTGACGATACCTCTGTTCCTTTTGTCGATGAGCCAGAACCAGAAAATTTTGATGATATTGATGAAGTGATTTTGGAGGATATCACTGAAGAGGAATATCCCAAGTACACATCGGCTGAGGATGAGCTGCCTACATTTACTGGACCATTTGATCAAGAAACAGAGGATCTTTTGGTCAGATATCTGGAAGAGCAAGTCGAAGCCAGCAAATCTGAAGCCGATGATCAAAAGAAGAGAAAAGAAGAATGGGAGGCCTACTGGGTGGCATTGAAGAAACAAAGCACCGAGAAGATGCCAGCTACACACAAGAAAGTTTACAGGACCAAAGGCTACAAAGCTAGAGGTCAAATCTTGAGCTGGGCATACTTTCACGACCTCGGTTGCTATGCAGTGAAACGAGAAAAGGGTATTGATTACTTCAAGCACCCTCATGACTTCAAGACGTTGCCGGGCTTTGAATTCAATCAATTAGCACGTCTGAAGTTACTGTACAGTGAAGACTCAGGAATGTCTGCCTGGTTTTCTAGGTAAATTCAGTACGAGTACAGGAAGAGATGGGTGAACTTTCAGCCCCAGCAGCCAGAACGTTATTACTTGCCAGAAATTGATGGAGATACCCGCAAGCATAAAGTTATCCTGAAGTGGCTTCCCCCTAGAGTTTTGAAGAAGATTCCTTTACGGAAGATGCGACAAGACTTTATGGATGGCTTCCGATGGTGGTATTATGATGGGCGCACTGGTGAGGCTGTGATAGTTTTGTGCAAAGATAAACAGTGGGAGACTGTTAGGATTTTTGATCCTATGTGGCTGACTAACTTATCTCACAAGGATGTTCAAGCTTTGTTCAGGCACCAGATTTTCTTCGACGTTCCAGACATGGTGCAAGCTTTGCAATTTATGAGAGTGATCCGTCTCTGCAGCATTTTCAAGATCCACGCTGGAGCAGACTGGAAAGCTACATCAGAAAAGTATTTCAAGAAAGACACTTCCAAGAGTTGAACTAGGTCCAAGGGGAAGTTTGTTGATACATGTTATGTCCCTAGTTCTGTTTTGTAACTCTAATCATGTAAAGTTCAAGTTATTAATGGAAGTTGTCTTTATATATCATTCTTAAAGTTTATTATTGATTATATAATTAGTTGATTTGATTAAATTAATTGTTGAGTATGAAGAATGCACATTCGGGCGAATGACTCTAGAATGAAGTCATTCGCCGAATGAACGACCTAGCGAATGGCTGGCGATAGAATGAGTCATTCGCCGAATGACTCATTCGATTGACATCCCATTCGGGCAAGGTCATTCGCCGAATGAGCTGCTTCGGCCACTCATTCGGCCGAATGACTACAGCCTATATATACTTGTTCAAATCATTTCAACAAAAACTTTCCAGAGCCCTCCTTCTTCCCTGTGATCCCAGAGTCAAACCCTAGGAGATTAGAGAGGCCATTGATCGTCCAAGTTCGATTCTCAACCCGTGGTGTTCGATTGTTGCTTCCAAGTCATTCCTACACCTTCGGATCACCACGGTTCCTGTTTATTTCGATTGGAAAACCCTGGAATAGGATTCCGCACTATTCCAGAGGCTGTCGGGTAGATTTACATTGGATTCGGATTGTTTCCGAGCTCCTAATCGGTCCAACAAAACTTCCTTTAATGAAAACCCTCATTGATTTCATTAGATGGTTCCATTCTCTTAGACCACCCTCATGAACTACCCTCCCCATGATCATTTAAAAAGGACCTTAGTTCTTTATATCATAACGACTTTATGTGATCCTTGTGCTTGATAACTCTATGTTGAATCCAAACCCACCCAAGCTTTATTTACATGGATTGAACCCTAATATCCCTCCCATGCATACACACACAAACCCCATGCATGTTCCTACGTAGTCTCCATGCATCCCATGCATCACACCACCTCTTGATCGCGATTAGATATTCCACCCAAGCATTCGACCGAATGAACCTGACTGAACCACCCTTGGCCGAAAGATGGTATGGTCGAATCACTATGGCCGATCGAATGAGGCTTGTACCGAAGGAGGGGGTGTGCGAATGAGTTGGGTCGAATGGGTAGTAGCCGACTCAACCTGGCCGAATGGGGTGTGGCCGATTAAACCCAACCCGACCGAAGGAGGTCCAGGTGAAGGAGGAGCCGACTGAAAAGAGTATGGCCCGAATGGCTGTGGTCGAATGGGTCCTTGGTTCGGGCGAATGAGGCTGGGTAGCTGGAAAAGAGCCATTCGGCCGAATGTGGCCTTGGGGGAGCTCATACGGTGAGCTGGGTGCCTTCATTCGGCCCCTTCAAACCCCATGACAATGGCAGCCTTATCCTCGATCTAATGTCTAACCTATGATGTTCAACAACTTCCCAACTTCTTCTAAGTGTGTATTGTGGTGATTCCCTAAGGATTTGAAGCTCGAAATCGGCTAGAAGGGGTGGGCAACCAAGAGGGTTTGTAAAACCCTAAAAAATCGAACAAAGAATCGATTTTTACCTCAAATCTGTTGGATCCTATCTTAGATCTGTTGTACTTTCGAGTTTTACGTGATGTGGTGGTCGTTTAGACACAAAAAACACACGATTTCGTGGAGGATTGAAGGAGATGTGGCTTGAGGTTCTAGAGAGAGAAAGTAGAGAGAGAGAAAACGAAAATGAAGATGGGGGCTGGTTGGTGGTGGTGGTTGTGGTCATTAATGCCACATTAAATGGGTTAGAAATACCCGGGTTCGTTCGGGTCCGTTCGGTTTCGCTCGATTTCGCGTAAATCGTCGTTTTCGTTTCATTTTCGTAACGAAACTCCTTGGTTTTAAAACAAGAGTTTGTAAAATTATTTTAGGTGGTAATTCCTAGTAAACTAACTAGATATATTTCGTTTATTTTAAATTTACGAAAATATTTAATTTAATGTTTAGAATCGAGTCGTGTTGTTATCGCGCGTATTTGTTCGAATCGTCACCCTTACAAATACGACAATAACTACACTTTTGAATATGGTTTTCTAATTATTGGACATCATTCGGAATGTCAAACTTTCAGATATATTCGTACAGATCGTCACCTATACGAATAACCCGTCAATTTAGCATTCACGTAACGACATCCGTTGTTGTTTTGTTTTGTAAAGCCTCACATACGTTTATACATAATAAGATCCTAACAAATAATCACGTGATGGTTCTGTATTTCCAGATAACCATCTGACTAATGAACCATATTTTTGAGCTTCGTTTTCTGAAATAATTCGAAGTTTGTTCTTTAGTAGCATGAAATGATAATGATACATGATAAGAATCTGACATACAATGAGATACGTATAGTTTTGTACCTGTTTAATGTTTATATTAATGTTGAGATCACTGTTCCGGTAATGGTTCCGGCACTGATGTTACAGTCAACCAGACTATAAACATGGAGCCGATCGGGCTATAAACACGGAGTCGATCGGACTATAAACATGGAGCCGGTCTGGCTATAAACATGGTAAGAGCCGATCGGGCTATAAACACGGTAAGAGTCAATCGGACTATAAACATAGATCCTTGTGCCGACATAACCCACTGGTCATGTTTAGTGACAGTGGTTTCATAATGATGATTATGATGATTACGTGATATGGTTTATGGTTTATATGAATGTAATGATGTCTTATGATGATAAGGTTTTTTCCTTATCAAATACTTTCAAAGTTTTAACTAAACTAGAACTCACCAGCGAACGTTAACGTTTTAGTATGTATGTCAGGTTGATGAACATGTAGGAAGGAATGGAGGAGCTTGTGGCACTCATCCAGAAGACAAAGTGGTTTTTGGTAATCCATAATGTTTTTGATACTTACATTTATATGTATTTGTGTTTATGAACAAACTGTGTTTAAATTCCGCTTCTCATTATGAAAGTTTTTGGTTTAAAAACTATGTGATGATGATGTATATCAAACTCTGGGAGGTGCCCAGGATCGGGGCCTCTCAATGATTTTTTAGGGTTTTTAATATAATTTTTATAAAAAAATAGCTTAAAAAGGGATGGAATCGCATTAACTGGTGATTGGGACTCACGCGTTTATAGTGTTTGAATTGTATTAACTGGTGAATGGGACTCATTACGCATTGGAAATCCTTTCCAATTCAACTTGATTGAGCTGGAATTGACCTGGAAACGATCAAAATGGAATTTAGGTTTGGATCTGGGTCTTGGGGTTAGTGGTGGAGTCCGGTGGGGAGAAACGGGCGAGGAAGGGGAGTAAGATAGGTGTTTGTCACACCCCAGGCCGGCGGGAACGGATCGGGTTTTCCCGTCGGGTGGAAGGTTCCCGGGGCGCGATATCTTGAGTGATAATCAAATGATCAGATTGTTTACATAGCACATGATAATATAAATGAGAAATGCTAACACATCCATGATCTAGAATTAGAAGATTAAATTACAATGTATCGTTCGTAATTTAATCGAGTAAATCTACCAAAAAGAATACAAAATATGATTCATGTTCTTGTTCCCAAAAGCATGCAATACAAATTAAAGCTAGGTCTTCTAAAAGTCCACTAGCTAAATCCTTGCATGTAAGTATCAACACCTGTTCATCACCTGAGAAAACATGTAATTAAACATAGTCAACACTAGGTTGGTGAGTTCATAAATAAGTAAATTGAAAACCTTGATTCATTCACATGCACATTCACAATGATAATAATGTGTACTTGTATGTAGTATGTTCACCTGTTCACCCAATGGCTTCTCAATAGTTATATTTACAAGTATTATATCGTCCTAGTAGTAATGCTTATATATAGGGCATATGTAAGGGAACTAAGCCCTAGCCAACATCCCACCACATCACTACTAGAACTCCACACTACTTGCAATACAACTATTGATTTCCATTCCCATTGCACCTGTTCATCTCATTTGATCATTTGTGATATCATGTATAGAATAATATAATAATGGAGTTATTGTCATCAAACCGAGGTATTGATAACTCTTTTATATGTTAAGGATATTAGATTTATTCAATCTGTTCCTTGTATTATTCTATAGTTTGTGGGGTTAACTGTTTTTTCACTTTTAAATATTAAAAGTGTTAGTTAACTATTTGTAATGTAATCTCAATGCAACGTATAGAGACCAAAAGGAGTCCATTGTGATCCTCACGTAATCAGATTACAATGCACCCGATTTACCTCTATCCCGCCGTGTGAATCCCAATGCCCTCATCGAACCTGTTACTAGTAATATGACACGAGAGATAATAAATTCCTCAGTCTACTAGACAAAGGTAACGATGGATGATATACATCTGCGTTGTTGCTGATCTCAATGTGATTAAAAAAGTTGAATAAGAGCTTGTCTTATTACGTTGTGTTAATCATGATACGAATGATATTGTCATCAAGAAGTTACGTTATCATGACATCATTCGCTTGAACCCATATGATCACCTTAACATCCTAAAACCGTATTAAGAACAAGTCTTAATACTTTTAAGTCATGCATGGTGGTGAAAGAATCAATGCAATCATACTATCACATAGTATGTTTTTAAGGTGTAGATTAAGTGTTATAAGTAATTGACTTATCACACTCGATCAATTATAATGTGAAATGATATTAAGAAGATAATTTATCTTCTAATCATTCATGTGTTGTGAAGTGTCAACATGTTTCACTGTAGTAGTTCTCATTGCTTGTTTGTGTATGAATTGTCTCAATGTTTACTCATGTAGGAATAACTAAGTGTTATAAGATATAATCTTACAACTATGTTATTCTAACGTGTTGATGATTATGAAATTACACTATCATAATCATCTGAGTTTCCATGTTATCTCATGATCATACAAGCATGAATACAATGATTAGCGATAATAAACAGTTAATATTATCTAAATCAAAGTATAAATAACATGTTAAGCAAAGCTTTTAAATAAATAAAAGTAAACATGTTTCTCAGCCCCGAGAGTTTAAAATCAGTAAAGATTAAAGTAAAAGGGGCATATGAACTCACCTTGTTGATGTAGGGTTGACTTAGCTAAAAAAAGAAGAAAGCACGCGCTCCTTGATTGTATTTGATGTAGATTTCACGATCCTGTATTGAATTTACATTGTTTGTAACTTATAGTATTGAGTGAAATTGTTTAATGTGCGCGTATGCGTGTTAGCCTTAACTTGGCTAACACTCATGATTCTCGGTAGTGATTCGGCCCTTGTTTAGTGTTCGCTTATTCTCTAACATTTGATTTCATTAACTTAATATTGGTGATATGGTCGAAATTGTAATCGCTTAAATTTCCTTAATACAAGTTTTGTAACTAAGTCCAAGTCATACATATGACTTAGTTTTACAATTTAATATTTGTTTTGCTATCATGACCAGAATTGATTTGTAAATTCCCCCAACAATTATAGTTTTAATGTATTAAATTGTCTCGTTACCATATGAGTCGAAATTAATTTGGCCGAATCTCATTGGGCCTTGACAATTGTTATTGGGCCGGTTTAAGGCTTGTGTGGGCCGATTGTGGGTCTTGGACGAGTAGCCACACATGGGCCGGAATAAATTTCCCTTGGGCCGAAGCAAACTGCTGGACCCAATAAACTCTATGTGGGCCGAGAATAGTGTTGGGCCGAACTAATTAGACTGTTGGGCCGGTTGAGTCTTGTGCTAGATCGAGATGTTTACACCGGTTATGGTTAGGTTCTAACATCAGCGAACCTTGTAGATTCCTTAGCCATAGGTTCGGTCGTGGGTGTATGATCAAGAGGGTTCGTGGTTGATAGTACCTAGGGTCGCCTAGGGTTCGCCACCGTAGCATAATAGGTTCGGCATGCAAATGGGTTCGTCAACTAAGAAAAAATCTCGGCTCGTGACAGGGTTCGTCTACCTTAGGCCGTGCATGGTTCGTGGCTTCTTCAAGGTTTGGCTTAGGGTTGGCCAGTAGATTCGGGGACTGTGCTAGGGTTCGGTGGTGTTAGCAAGCATGGGGAGGTTCGTCTGTCATCACAAGGTTCGCTCAGATCCCACTGGTTCGGCATGGTTCGCAGCGAATGATAGGTTCGGCAGCCCTCAATTGGTTCGTGAGTAGTAATGGTTCGCTCATGGTTCGTGGGTTTGATGACACAGCAGGGTTCGTCGGAGGAGCTCAAGAAGGTTCGGCCAACGCGTCTTCATCCCTCCCCAACGAACCTGATCTGCATCTATCACCATCCCTATCAACTCCCATGTTCCAGAACCATCTACGCACCGTGGTGACCCATAACCAACCCTCGAGGGTGTGAGTTTCGAAAGAGGGGTAGGAAAACCGGTTGTACATGTGTGTGTAGAAAACCATAGAAAACCCTATATTTTCAGATCTTCATTGCATCATACCTCAAATTCCAGTGGGTAAACTTTCAGATCCGTTGTACTTTCATGTAGAGCTCGTCAAGGGCTTCGCGTGGGTTCAAGAATCACTCAAATCCATTGAGAAATGAGCAAGTTATGGGGTTTTGAAGGTGTTTAATGGTGGTGAAGAGGTGTAGCCGGAAATTTGGTGAGGAGAGAGGTTGGAGGTTGGTGAAATGAATAAATGGTGTTCATTTAGGGTATTTATACCCCGGATGATTTCGGGTTCGTTTCGGTTGCTCGGTTTGCAATTTCGCCGCGTATCCGGATTTTTACGCGTAATTAATTGTAGTTAATAAAAAGAAATTATTTTAATTATTTGATGAGTTTCAAAATTGTAAAATTTTATTTATTTTATTTTATTAAATTTATTATCGTTCGTGTCGTGTTTCGTTTTTGTTTCGTCGAATCGCGTCACCATCGCGCGTATTCGTTCGAATCGTCATTCGAACGAACACAACAATGGTTTTGCTTTCCGACTTTTGTTTTCTACTTTCCAGTTATCATTTCAGAACGTTAAACTCACAGATATGTTTGTGTGAATCGTCACACACGCAAACACACTGTCAGTTCGTTATTCTGAAACGACACTGCGATATTGTTTAAATTGTGTTTCCTCACTGTCGGACTCAACTAAACATCCTGTTTTCACATAGTTTTCACATTGATTTGTCGGCCATCTGATTCCTGTCATCTATGGATATCAGATCACAACCGATTTGTTTCTGTTAATTGTTTGAACACTGTTGTTTCTCGTGATCTGTTGTGTTAACTGTACTTAAGTTTTCCCTTAAATACACACAACTAATGTTTCAAATGTACGTTGTACTTACTGTATCTAAGTTTACACAAAAATACGTACAACGATTTCTTGCATTTATGATTCTGTTAATACAAACACTGTTTACAAACACATATGTACACATAGTTACTGTTTGCAAGTACACGTACCGTACGGACTTGCCGGCCGGTCAGGTACTAGTTGTCACAGTCTCCCCTTGTTAAAGAAATTTCGTCCCGAAATTTAAGCATGAAGGTCAGGCTTTACTTCTCGAACAGATGGGGATACTTTGCTTTCATGTTGTCCTCGCGCTCCCAAGTAAATTCTGGTCCACGTTTGGAGTTCCATCGAACCTTTACAATAGGGATACGGCTACGTTTCAGTTTCTTAACTTCACGTTCCATAATCTCTACAGGTTCCTCAATGAAATGTAGTTGCTCATCAATTTGTATTTCCTCCAATGGTATGATCAATGACTCGTCTGCTAAGCACCTCTTGAGACTTGATACATGAAACACATCGTGTACTCCGCTGAGTTCATCAGGGAGTTTGAGTCTGTATGCCACAGGACCTATGCGTTGAGTAATCTCGAACGGTCCGACATACCTACGTGCTAGCTTGCCTTTAGCCCCAAAGCGAACTATGCCTTTCCATGGGGACACTTTCAACATGACTCGGTCACCCACATCGAATTCCAAAGGCTTGCGCCGTTTGTCTGCGTAACTCTTTTGGCGGCTACATGTTGCTTGTAATCGTTGCTGTATCTGGGCTATCTTATCAGTAGTTTCCTGAATAAGTTCAGGCCCAGCGATTCTGTTGTCTCCCACTTCGGTCCAACAAATTGGAGACCGACATTTTCTACCATAAAGTGCTTCAAAAGGAGCACATCCAATGCTGTTGTGGTAGCTATTTTTGTAGGAGAACTCAATGAGTGGTAAGTGTGTGTCCCAACTTCCACCGAAGTCTAGGATGCATGTTCTCAACATATCCTCTAAGGTTTGAATGGTGCGCTCGCTTTGTCCATCCGTTTGTGGATGATAAGCAGTGCTCAAGTTAACACTTGTCCCTAAGGATTGTTGTAATGATTGCCAGAACCGCGAAGTAAATCGACTGTCCCGGTCTGAAATAATAGACAATGGCACCCCGTGCCTAACTACTATTTCATCAATGTATAGCCTCGTTAGTTTCTCCATCTTGTATGTCTCTCTAATTGGCAAGAAGTGTGCGGACTTGGTCAATCTATCAATGATGACCCAAATAGAATCGTATCCGCTGGAAGTGCGGGGTAGCTTGGTAATGAAATCCATAGCTATTTGTTCCCACTTCCATTATGGTATCTCTGGTTGTTCCAGCAAACCCGAAGGTTTCTGCTGTTCAGCTTTGACTTTGGCACATGTGATGCATTTGCCAACATAAGTGGCAACATCTTTCTTCATACCCGGCCACCAATAAAATGACCTAAGATCTTGGTACATCTTATCGGCACCAGGATGAACTGAATAACGTGTCTTGTGTGCCTCGTCAAGTATAAGTGTTCGAAGTTCATCTACTGCTGGAATCCAGACACGATCCAGGTAATAGATAACTCCGTCTTGTTTTGTCTTGAAATGTTTCTCGGCTCCACAATAGAGCTCGCGTTTCAGATTGTCTCTTGCCACTGCCTCTTGTTGTGCTTGTAAAATATGATCTCTCAAACTTTTTCGCACAGTCATTCCCATTGTGAGAACGCGTAAGGGTTTAACTCTTTCCTTCCAGCTCAAAGCATCTGCAACAACATTTGCTTTGCCCGGATGGTATTTGATCACACAATCGTAATCGTTCAGGAGCTCAACCCAACGTCTCTGTCTCATGTTAAGCTCCTTCTGATCAAATATATGTTGTAAGCTCTTGTGATCCGTGAAGATGGTGCATTTGGTACCATAAAGGTAGTGTCTCCAAATTTTTAATGCAAATACAACAGCTCCCAGTTCGAGATCGTGTGTCGTGTAATTCTTCTCATGTATCTTCAGCTGTCGTGAGGCGTAAGCAATGACTTTGTCTCGTTGCATCAAAACACATCCGAGTCCCTGATGGGAAGCATCACAGTAAACTACAAAGTCATCATTGCCTTCTAGGAGTGTTAAGATTGGAGCATTGCACAATCTTTGTTTCAGTGTCTGGAATGCCTCTTCTTGTTTCTAAGTCCACACAAAAGGTTCAGTCTTCTGTGTGAGCTTGGTGAGAGGCAAAGCTATCTTAGAGAAATTCGAAATGAATCTCCTGTAATAACCTGCCAATCCCAAGAAGGATCTGATCTCTGTTGGGGTTGTAGGCACATCCCAGTTCTTGATTGCTTCAATCTTGGCAGGATCCACGTGAATACCATCACTGTTAATCACGTGACCCATGAATTGAACTTCACTTAACCAAAATTCACACTTGGAGAATTTGGCATAAATTTGTTCTTCTTTCAGAAGCTCGAAAACTGTCTTGAGGTGTTGCTCATGTTCCTTCTTGTTCTTTGAATAAATCAGTATATCATCAATAAAGACGATAACGAACTGATCTAAGTACGGCTTGCACACCCGGTTCATCAAATCCATGAACACAACCGGTGCGTTCGTCAATCCGAATGGCATCACCATGAATTCGTAATGACCATATCGGGTACGAAAGGCCGTCTTTGGTATGTCTTCCTCTTGTATCCGCAACTGATGATAACCTGATCTCAGGTCAATCTTGGAAAAGTACTGCGCTCCCTGTAACTGATCAAACAAATCATCAATCCTCGGTAACGGGTACCGATTCTTAATGGTGAGTTTGTTGAGTTCTCGATAATCAATGCACATCCTGAAAGTTCCATCCTTCTTTTTAACAAAAAGAACCAGAGCTCCCCACGGGGAAAAGCTCGGTCGGATGAATCCCTTATCGAGTATCTCTTGTAACTGATTGGACAACTCCTGCATCTCAGATGGTGCAAGTCTATAAGGAGACTTAGCTACAGGAGTTGCTCCCGGAATCAAATCGATTCGGAACTGCACCAATCTTTCGGGTGGCAGTCCCGGTAAATCATCCGGAAACACATCTGCAAAGTCTTTCACGACTGGTACATCTTGAATCTTGATTGTCTTCTAGTCTTTCTCGATCACATGAGCTTAGAAAGCAACACATTGTTTTCGGAGGTACTTGCGAGCCTTCATGCTCGATATTATCTTGACATTGCGTTTCGCTTGGTCTCCACGAATCTCCAAGATCTCATTGTTCTCCATAGGAATGTGTAGTAGTTTATCGGAACAGATGAACTCAACTCTATTAAGAGCTAGCCAATCCATTCCGATGATGATGTCGAAACTGCCCAGCTCCATCGGTATCAAGTCGATGGAAAATGTATGATCGCCAAGTGTTAGTGGGCAATTCCTAAATATAGTGTCTACTGTGATCTGTTTGCCGTTTGCTATCTCAATGGTGTAAGGGGAGTCTAACAATTCCTTATCATAATTAAGATGGCATGCAAAATCGGATGAGATGAAACTCTGATCCGCACCAGTGTCAGATAATATGGATTCATAGAAGTCAGATAAGAGAAATGTACGCGTAATTACGTTCGGGTCCTGTCGTGGATCAGCAGCTCCTATCTGGAAAGCTCTACCTCTTGCTGCTGGAGCCTTTGGTTGTGCTCTCTTGGGGCAATCCCTGGAATAGTGTCCAGGTTCTCCGCAAGTATAGCAGGGCCTGTTGTCAGTAGTAGCAGCAGTAGCTGCATTGTTGTTTCGGTTCTGAGTCCTCGGACTCCTGCAGTAATTTACTGTGTGACCAAATCTCCCACAGTTGGTGCAGTGTCTGCACGGGACATTTGGTAGATGATGAAACTGACTCGAGTTGCACAAAGGTAGTGTATGGCTTCTTGATCTGCAGTGGTGGTGGCTGGTTAAGCATTGGGGCTTGAGTAGTGGCAGCAAAGTTTCTGGCCACCTTTTGTCTCTTAGCCGGACGTTTGTCCGACTTCTTTGAAGTTCCAGCCTTGGCTGTTTCAGCCTCTTTCTTGAAATGACCAGAAGCAACCATCATATCTGTCAGAGATGCTGACAGTGTAACAGCTAACTCCATGGTAGTAGGATGGGCAGAAATCACATGCCCTCGAATACTGGGCGGTAATCCATTAATGTACCGCTCTATCCTCTTCTCTAGTGTTGGCGCCACGTCAGGTTCCAAAGTGGCTAACTCATGAAATCTTGTGGTGTAGGCCAGATGCCCACCACCAATCTTCTCCAGGTTGAGCAGCTCCATTTCAACCTTTTTCAGTTCATTCCTTAGGCAAAACTCTGCCCGCAGCATGGTTTTGAAATCATTCCAAGGCATCGCCTGGGCCTCATCCCGGCCTCTGATCGAAACTTGAGCATTCCACCAAGTTAACGCTCGCTTGTGAAATGATCCCGCAACATACTTGACTCTGTTCTGTTCAGGACAGCCACTGATGTCAAGGGTAGTCTCCATCTTTTCGATCCACTGGATCAATCCGATTGCACCCTCACTGCCACCGAAGCTGGGCGGCTTGCAACCTACAAAGTTTTTGTATCCATAGTCCTGTTGCTGACTGGTGTTGCCGCTGCCCTCTCCAGATGAGTTGGCAACATTGTTGCTGTTGTTGGTGTTGATGCGGTTCATCATCTCGGGAATCACATCCCTCAGTTGGCTAGTCAGAAGAGTGCCAATGCCACAGTAGCAGGGTCCAACTGATGAAGTGGTGGTGGTGGAGGAGGAGGTGGTTGTGTCGGAGAGTCGGGCGGTGTCGGTGTCGCAGAGTTAGGAGCAGAGTCTTCAGTCAGTGGTAGTAGAGGTGGTTGTCTTCTTGGCGGCATTCTGATCATAACCGAAAGAAAATCGATTAGTGCAGTGATCAGAAGCAGAAGACCTATGCAAATAGAATCCTAAGTCACATGATCTCTATATGAGGGTCCCTAGGTTATAGTCTAGGCCAAACCGTTTAAGTAATATGACCTATATTTCTCTATAACCATGGCTCTGATACCAATCTGTCACACCCCAGGCCGGCGGGAACAGATCGGGTTTTCCCGTCGGGCTGAAGGTTCCCGGGGCGCGATATCTTGAGTGATAATCAAATGATTAGATTGTTTACATAGCACATGATAATATAAATGAGAAATGCTAACACATCCATGATCTAGAATTACAAGATTAAATTACAATGTATCGTTCGTAATTTAATCGATTAAATCTACCAAAAAGAATCAATGTAACTATATCTTGTATATGTACAAGATATACAAAATATGATTCATGTTCTTGTTCCCAAAAGCATGCAATACAAATTAAAGCTAGGTCTTCTAAAAGTCCACTAGCTAAATCCTTCCATGTAAGTATCTACACATGTTCATCACCTGAGAAAACATGTATTTAAACAAAGTCAACACTAGGTTGGTGAGTTCATAAATAAGTAAATTGAAAACCTTGATTTATTCACATGCACATTCACAATGATAATAATGTGTACTTGTATGTAGCATGTTCATCTATTCACCTAATGGCTTCTAAATAGTTATATTTACAAGTATTATATCGTCCTAGTAGTAATGCTTATATATAGGGCAAATGTAAGGGAACTAAGCCCTAGCCAACATCCCACCACATCACTACTAGAACTCCACACTACTTGCAATACAACTATTGATTTCCATTCCCATTGCACCTGTTCATCTCATTTGATCATTTGTGATATCATGTATAGAATAATATAATAATGGAGTTATTGTCATCAAACCGAGGTATTGATAACTCTTTTATATGTTAAGGATATTAGATTTATTCAATCTGTTCCTTGTATTATTCTATAGTTTGTGGGGTTAACTGTTTTTTCACTTTTAAATATTAAAAGTGTTAGTTAACTATTTGTAATGTAATCTCAATGCAACGTATAGAGACCAAAAGGAGTCCATTGTGATCCTCACGTAATCAGATTACAATGCACCCGATTTACCTCTATCCCGCCGTGTGAATCCCAATGCCCTCATCGAACCTGTTACTAGTAATATGACACGAGAGAAAATAAATTCCTCAGTCTACTAGACAAAGGTAACGATGGATGATGTACATCTGCGTTGTTGCTGATCTCAATATGATTAACAAAGTTGAATAAGAGCTTGTCTTATTACATTGTGTTAATCATGATACGAATGATATTGTCATCATGAAGTTACGTTATCATGACAACATTCGCTTGAACCCATATGATCACCATAACATCCTTAAACCGTATTAAGAACAAGTCTTAATACTTTTAAGTCATGCATGGTGGTGAAAGAATCAATGCGATCATACTATCACATAGTATGTTTTTAAGGTGTAGATTAAGTGTTATAAGTAATTGACTTATCACACTCGATAAATTATAATGTGAAATGATATTAAGAAGATATTTTATCTTCTAATCATTCATGTGTTGTGAAGTGTCAACATGTTTCACTGTAGTAGTTCTCTTTGCTTGTTTGTGTATGAATTGTCTCAATGTTTACTCATGTAGGAATAACTAAGTGTTATAAGATATAATCTTACAACTATGTTATTCTAACGTGTTGATGATTATGAAATTACACTATCATAATCATCTGAGTTTCCCTGTTATCTCATGATCATACAAGCATGCATACAATGATACGCGATAATAAACAGTTAATATTATCTAAATCAAAGTATAAATAACATGTTAAGCAAAGCTTTTAAATAAATAAAAGTAAACATGTTTCTCAGCCTCGAGAGTTTAAAATCAGTAAAGATTAAAGTAAAAGGGGCATATGAACTCACCTTGTTGATGTAGGGTTGACTTAGCTAAAAAAAAGAAGAAAGCACGCGCTCCTTGATTGTATTTGATGTTGATTTCACGATCCTGTATTGAATTTACATTGTTTGTAACTTATAGTATTGAGTGAAATTGTTTAATGTGCGCGTATGCGTGTTAGCCTTAACTTGGCTAACACTCACGAGTCTCGGTAGTGATTCGGCCCTTGTTTAGTGTTCGCTAATTCTCTAACATTTGATTTCATTAACTTAATATTGGTGATATGGTCGAAATTGTAAGCTATCGCTTAAATTTCCTTAATACAAGTTTTGTAACTAAGTCCAAGTCATACATATGACTTAGTTTTACAATTTAATATTTGTTTTGCTATCATGACCACACTTGATTTGTAAATTCCCCCAACAATTATAGTTTAAATGTATTAAATTGTCTCGTTACCATCTGAGTCGAAATTAATTGGGCCGAATCCCATTGGGCCTTGACAATGAAGGCTTGTGTGGGCCGATTGTGGGTCTTGGACCGAGTAGCCACACATGGGCCGGAATAAATTTCCCTTGGGCCGTGACCTAGCTTCCAAATTGGAGGTATTAATTAGTTTTTCTTCTTGTTTTTGTTTACAAACATTAAGGATCGAGATTTCGGTATTGGACGAAAGGTTTAAGGCAAGAATAGATGAACAATACAAATCAAATCAATTAAACATTGAATAAACGAATGATTACATGATTGAATCCATACACCTAAAAGAACTTAGTTGTTGCGAGGGATAGATCGAGCATGATCTCTTCTCCTCTCCAATCAAACCTTAAATACTCTCAAAAATGTTGACAAAATCAGAACTAGAACTGAATTATGTAAGGGATGCCCATTCACATTTACTCCTGCAAATGGCTTAGTTCCCAGTGTAAAATCATACAAATACATACAAGGGACTACAATTCATCATATACGAATCCTACACTATTTGACTAGCAGTGGACGCCCAAAATATGCATCAACATACTCCCCCTTGGACATTGCTGGTAAATTGTTGAATCACTTGTATCTTTAGTCAATCTTCTTTGATAAGTTTGATTGTATCTTCTACAGAATTCCCCCTTAACTGATGTTTTTCGTGTTTTGAACTCTTTAACTTGAACAGCGTTAACAAGTCTGATTACTTGACACTTCCAACTATAGCCTTCCCCTTTGATTAAGCATATCCGATAAATGTTCAGGCACAGTTCTTCTTGTTCGGCATAGAATAAGGAGTCATCTACAATTTTCCATAAACAAACTACTAGTATTACTACACATATCTAATCAAAGAGCATACGTTCAGCACCGCTTGACAAGATCCACTGAAGAGTAAAATACATGTAATTTTCTTTCCTTTCTTCATTTTCTAGCCGATAATGAAGTCCCTTTAGGTCGTAGGATCCTAATATAGTAAACTCGTTCATACCTGTCTTGACTTTCAAGTTCCTTCAATCATTACCAAATGCAAGAAGATGATAGCAAGCCAAACTACTTCATACATTATCAATATCTTCATATCTAACCAAATCAAGCAAACCCAAAGGCTATTGCCTTTAGACTTTAACCTGATAGGACCAGATAATCAAATGCTCCTGATTACCTCACAAAATCAACAGATATTTTTATTCAAACTTTTCAGACATTTCTTCCATTTAAAGATAAAGTAGCCTACATTAGGTAAAGAAACACCTAATCATTTGAACTTACATGAACATTACTGTTGATCATCAACATAGTCTATGTAGAATGACTTTAAGATTGCATGCATCAAGACCCTTATATCTTCATTACCCTTGCATAATTATGATAATAATTTGAACTTTTGAGAACACCCATTACAACCACAATGCCCTCTTGACAGGTGTCTAGGGGCAGTGCCCTTGGTAGTGGGGTCCAAGGGGCGGTACACTAGATGGGTCTAAGGGGCAAATCCCCTTGCTAGGGTTGAGTAAACTAGATTTATTTGAACAAATGGTTTTATAAGAACATCATCAGAAACTTGATTTATCTGAAAAACTTGTCTTGATTTATCATCATGTACGAATGAACCTCCAGAATGAGTAACTTGTTCGAGTGAGAGGTCTATTCGCACGAATGGACAACAGAACGGATGAAATGTATGAAAGAAGCACAAGAATGAATGACTTGTGTGGATAAAGGCTCCATTCATATGAGTTAATCATAATGGACACCCATTCACATGAACTAAGTGTAATCCATAGGGTTTCCGTTATGAATTCGAATATTGTAATCGAGTTTAATTCAAAATAAATAAAAGTCTCGAATGTTCTTTGAAACACTTGTATTCAAAAAAAAATTATATAATTATATATAAAAGTCTATTTCATTTATAAAATACTAATAATAATAAACATGAGACATAATCTAAGTTGTTTATAAATTTTATTTTATAAAAGATAAAATTCTTAAAATAATAAACATTTTATTAGCAAATAATCTATTGTTAAAGTTATAAATATACATACATATATAATATGTATATAATAATAATAATAATAATAATAATAATAATAATAATAATAATAATAATATTAATAAGACATTAAATTTATTTTTCAAATTTTTTAATGGTCTTATACAAATTATTTAATTTATAAAGTCGAAGTGTCACACCCCGGGCCAGCGGGCTGGATCAGGTACCCGTCGGGCGGAATAGTCCCGATGCGTGATGTAATCAGAGTGATCATATTGTTACATTGCACATGATAATATCATAAAACTAATTAACATAAAATATATAAAACTAAATTACAACTGTTTTATAATTTAATTCTATTACAACTTGACTTGGACATCTGAGATGTGACCCAAATGTCTCACAAACATTTCTTGCAAAAGAGCAAGTCTAGAATCTTGTAGCTGATGAGGCCTGGTAAGATTCTATGCAGGAGTTGTAGGTTCCTCTAAGGGATCCTATCTTTCTCTATCTAAAAGTCAACCTGCTTACACCTGTTCTTCACCTGAACACTAGGTTGTTGAGTTCATGTTAGTTTTAAAAATATTAGGTTTTGTGAAAGGTTTTGAGGGAAATATTTCCATTTACAATGGTTTGAAAATAGTGTGTAAATGGTGTTGAAAACGTGAATGATCTACACAAGCGTTCGATCTGAACCTTATTACTGACACCACCCCAGATGACCGAAGGTAGTTTATATATAGGGCATACATAGAGCCAAAGCCCAGCCGACATCCCACTACCCCTTCGATAATCCACAAGGGTGTCCTTAACGGAAATCAGACCTCATCACTTATATACCTCTATTCATCACTTATATACCTCTATTGGTCATTTACCAATCCTAACTGATATGCCCTTATTGATTAGTTCCCCTGGAACTAATCCGAGTTGTTGTTTCATGTGTGTATGCATGTAACGTACCAGCCTTAGCGCTGGAGGTTGGTTAGACCTGTGGTACAATCTACGTTACCGTCGGTTGACCCGCGTCAACTAATGGTAAATGACTCTAAAGGGGCTTACTTGAGAATTCCTCAATGAATTATTGATGTGTATGTTATGTGGACACATGTTCTAGTGAATTACCCTAGATAGATACCATGAAAATATGTTGTTTGTTTGATGGGGGATTCCCATGAAAATGATGGTTTTCGATTGTGTTCTTCAAAAATCCCCGAGTCGTTTCCGTTCACCTCTTGGTTGGGCACAAATCCTCGAAATGTTGTGATCAACGGACAACTCCACTTTGATTTGCGTTTGAACCCTCGAAACTCGTTTGTTGTTTTTGAGTTGGAAAAGTTTAATGGAGCGATGAACGCTCAGTAAAATGATTAAAAATGCACTTATTCGAATAACATTCGAATAAGTGGTTGTGAGTTGATTTCTCTTTTGAAAACTTGTTTGAAAATAACTCTTATTCGATTAACATTCGAATAAGAGGTCTCATGTTCTCAGCCCCAAATGATTTGGAAGGCAAAAAGTTTAAGAAAAAGTGGTATGTGAACTCACATGGGATTCTAGGTCGTCGATGCACTCACGCGATGTGTTCTCTCGGTTGAAATCCTGTGTTATACATTCGTTAGTTAAGGGTTAGGTGATTATGTTCTTTGTTTCTTAATTTGATTTTGGAAAATGTGTTTTCATTGGTCATAGTTTGATTAGATTTAAAATTGGGTCTAAGGCTCGGTTCTATCGACGCGAATGGTGTTCGATAGGACTTTCAACACTTAGCCATTTTTGGGTTGTTCTTGGTGCGAATAATCGGTTCGTGAGAATGGCCTTCCTTCACACGAATGGAACGATGAGAATGCTTACTCACATTCTGGTTATCCATTCATGCGAATGAACCCATGTCATTCGTATGGATGTTTCATGCGAATGAACCCATGTCATTCGTTTGATTGCTCATTCGTTTAGCAGCTCGTTCGGGTGACTTTTGTCAACGAAGGAGGCATCTTGTTCGCACGAATGAGCCCTTCGTTTGGCTCATTCTCCTAAAGACTCACCAAGAACGCCATTTTTGAAATTGGTGGTTGTTTTTGTTGTTTTTACGGTCGAAATTGATGGTAAAACGTTTTGGAGTGTTTTGGTGCAAAGGATCGGTGCTAATACTTACTGTGGGGCTCGTATTTGACCGAAATGAGATGAAAAGGGTTGAAATCTTGAAATGGAGGTGTTAGGGTCGAAATACACACGATTTGGACGGTGAAATGGTCCGATTTAGCGTGGAAATGGTCGAAAAAATCAAGTGGCCGAGAGTAGGGTTCGGTTGAGAGAGTTGGGTCAAAAATAGGTTTGAAAAACGGAAGTGTTGCTTTTATAGCCGTGCTGTCGTACGAATGAGTCGTTCTTACGAATGGCTCCCATTCGGCCGAATTACTTAGTGGCTGTAAAGCTTCACCGAATTAACCCATTCGTACGAATGAGGGTCCATTCGCACAAATGGCTATGTGTTTTAAAATTTTGATTGTTTATTAAATTGTTTTGATTTAATTTTGTTAAAATTGTTATTATTATGAATCAGCGTTTAAATACTCACGTTGACATTCGTATGAATCGTCACCCATACAAAGTCACGTTGTATTTAACAGCTGACATTGTTTTGCACTGTAAATATATCATTTAGTATACCCAATCTAACAACATATCCTCATGGATCGGCACCCATGCTGATATCTCGTTGGATCGATACTCCAAATGTTATCCGTTCAGGTTTTTGTTCATTGTTTTTCCTCACAAGGTGTTTGTCTTTTGTGTTTGTCTTTTCTTCTGATTCATGTTTGTGCGATTCAATGATTTTCCTAACTATCTTAGGAATCATCCGTGTATTTTGTTTGTTGTTTATTATCATTATCGTTACTCACGTACTGTGATCTTCTTCGTTGTGGTTGTGTACAAAGGACCTTCCTAAGCAAGTGAACTTGCTTATTACTGAGAATCTAGATGCGTTGCTTAAGCTCGTTAAAAGGAGTGTGGAAATCCTCCTTCTACACCTTCCTTTACTGAACAAGAACCACCTTTGGATGTAGCTGCTGATTTAGTTCCACAAAAAAATAAGAAGAAGAGACCCACGACCAGGGGTTGTTATTTGTGAACTAGAAACTGAACATGTTTCAATAACTCAGATACAGACCACCACTACTGAACCAACCGAACCATCACCACAAGTTAAAGAATCAGTTGCTGCATCTTCCTCGCATACTGAAGATCTTGATTGTGACTATTTCCTAGCTGAACCAACCCATTGATATTGTTAAGCTGCAAAGCAGAGTGTTTGAGTTAGAACAAGACTCTCTATCTCATACACTTCTGATTCAAGAGCTGAAGACAAACAATGAGCTCAATAACAAAAAGGTCAAAGACCTTGCAACTAATATGGGCCATTTATCAGCAATTGTACTTGATTTAAAGCAAAAATTACAAGACAATTATAAAGGAGATTTCGCTGATGAATCAAGTCCATCAACTACTTCTGAACCCACACCTGAAATCAGTCAAGCTGAGTTTGCTAAGCTTACCCGAAGTCGTGAAGAGGGATTTAGAAAATACTTTGCTGGTGATACTGGATTTAAAGTTAGCATAGCTAAATCCAGGGAGCTTATGATGATTACAGACAGAACCATTCAAGAGGCTAAAGATGCAGCCAATTTTAAACCTACCAGGTTCATTGTTGACATGGGATATAATAGGTTTAATTATGAAGGAGACAGGTCTAGGATTGTGTGCTACGGATATGATGAAGTGAAGGAGATGTGGTGGCTTAGAATAAAGTTGACCAAGCGTATTGAATATTATGATCATCCTTCTTCGTTCAAATCATTGACAGTTGTCGACATGGTGGAACTGGCGAGACAAAGATTTTTCAATCCTAGCAAGAACAAACAGGGAGAAAATTTCTACAACTCTTTACAGTAGCATGTCAAGAAAGGATTCTCTGATATGACTCTTGCTAAGTCTGTCAAAATAAAAAAGAAGAAAAATTCTCTTGGAAACCCAATTGATATTGATGTCTATGAAGTAAAATGGCCAGCTACTGAATGGATGAAGAAGGTCCCGATACTTCCAGATTTACCTGAAGGAGTTTTTGATAGTTTCAAGTTCTGGGCTTTTGATGAACGATCATATGGCATGATTACTAACTGTGGGGATGTTGAGTACACATTTTATGATCCGATTGATCTAATGTGTTTAAGTGAGAAAGATATAAAATTCTTGAATAGTCAAGAGATAAATGTGGATTAAGATCACTTGGAAGATGCTTTGGAGTTTATAGTTTATGCAAGAGTCATTGTGAAGAATGAAGCATGGTCTAGAGGTAAAGAAGATTCCTCTACATTGATGATTAAGTGTGGAGAATCTGATAAACCTGCAAAAGAAAAGAGAGCTGAGGAAACATAAAACTAGGGGGAGATTGTTGGGAAGTATAATGAGTTTTGATGTTTTTAATGTTTATTGTAGTTGATACGATATTTTTCGAGTGATGACTTTGGTTCTCGAGTGGTGTATTGTTCTCGAGTGGGTTGTAGTTTGCTTTTGTTGGGTTTGTTTAGGTAAAATTGGCCTAAAGGCCTAGGTGATGTATAAGTGCTATATAAACTCGGCTTAGAAGTCACAGTAGGGTTGGCTTTTGTTTTGATCATTGTTTTCTTTGTTTTTAGAGTCAAACACATTGTACCAGTTGGTTCCTTTGAAACCGAGTGCAATTAACGTGAGTAATCGCATTGTTTTTCATCTTGTTCTTGATTATTATTGTTCTTGCACACACGTGATACCATTCCGCACTCTCACGTGTGATTGGATAATCGATATCAGTTTTAGATCATGTAGTGGGACTAACATGGATTTACTTAATCTTATTCTTTTAATTTTTCTCTCAATTGTAGGGTTACTGAAATTTACTTCTAATACTAGAAATGATAGTTAACCCATTTGTTGTGTTCGCAATCTTGAATGTATAGAGCATAAATGGTACCCATTGTGGTACTCACGTAATAAGGCCCCAATGCCTCCAATTTACCTCTACACATTTGTAGTCTCATAAGAATCAGTGTCTTCACAACGAATTTGCCCCAGTAATATGACGTGAGTGAAAATCAATTTCCTCAGTCTACCAGCCAACAGAACCATATGGTACAATTATAATCAGAGTCTGAAGATTAATATCACCCATGTGGTCATTTACCAAACCGGACTGATGCAGCCCTGTTACCGGTCATACGATACCAGCCAATGATATGAATACGATTAACGTAACCGACCTCACTCGCGGGCGGTTTGTCAAACCTATGGTACCACTACGCTATCGTTGGTTTAATCTCCACTAAATGAATGGTAAAGGATATAGAAAGGGACTTATGACTGAACATGAATACTGGACACATGAATACAGTGATATAACACAATCAGGCTTAATAGTAATCAAATTGTTGTTATATGTTCTCCCATTGTTATTGTCTCCATGTTATGTGTTCTCAATGTCTTTAACAAAGTGTTATAAAACTTGTCTTACTACACAATGTTAGTATAAGTGGTGAATGATATCATCATGAAATTATGTTATCATGAGTGTCATTCTTGTTATCTCTGGTAATTATCTCAATGTTATCTCATGTTATAAACATAATGTTATAAGATCAAGTCTTAATACACTATGTTAATTCAATGATTTGATGAAATCATGAAGTTATGTTATCACAATCTCATCCTTGATATGTTATAATTATCATTTCACACACAAGCATACACATAGATATGATAATAAAGATGAAATGTTTCTTATATAGAATACATGATAATTGAAATAATGTACTAAAACTTTTAAGTAAAAGAGTTAGCATGTTTCTCAGCCCCGCATTTTAAATCAAAAGATTAGTAAAGTTGGATATGAACTCACCTTGTTGCTGTAGTGGTTGACTAAGACTCAAGAAATGCACGCACTCACTATTGTCGTATGGATGTTGTATTCATAGTCCTGTGTTTGATTAAATGTTGTTTGAGCTATGACTCCTTATTTGATTGTTCTTTTTAAATCTGAGTTGTTACCTAAGTTCGTGTAGTGAGAATGGCTCATTCTTGTGATACTCATAAGAATGAATCATGCTAATGGCCATTCATACGAATGACTCATGATAATGGCCATTCATACGACTAACTCAAGAAAATGGCTATTCATACGAATGACTCATGCTAATGGCTACTCACACGAATGACTCATGCTAATGGGCCCTTCCATTTGTACGAATGGCTCATTCTTACGAGCCATTCATCTGAAACGGAGATCAACCATGGCGGAGTCCACGTTTTTGAAATTTATCGCCAAATTGGTGATGGTCTTGAGTTGGGAATGGTAGTAAAGCTCGTTTGCAACGTGTAAAACCGTTTTAAATGAGTTGGTATCGGGTCGGTGAGAAAACCCTCAAAACTGAAATAAAACTTGTAGATCTACCTCGTTTGTTGTCGTTTGAGCTCTTTTTCTTCGTGGGTTCGTGATCTAGACGAGTGGAGAAGAGTTTTGACACCAAAATCATTGAAATGGTTGAGAAATGGAAGAGATATCTAGAGAGAGAAAGCTAGAGAGAGAAAGTGATGGTTTTGTGTTTTTAGAGAGAGAGAGACTGCGGAAAACGAAGGAAGAAAAAGGAGTTACGGCTTTTATAGTCTGGGTTTAACGCGGTGCTCGGTTTCATTCGTTTATGCGTTGTCATAGTCATCTTTTGTCGGTTTTTAATGAAATAAATTTTAAAACGTGAAATGTTTTCTAAATTAATTTTCTTTCAAGTCTTTTAAAGTGGTAATTCCTTATAACTCTTTTATATTTCTTTTTCTTATTTAATTGTTTCGAAGATGTTTATTTTTACCGTTTCATCAGATCGTATTACCTTCGCGCGTATTCACTCAATTCGTCACCCGAACGAGCACACGACGTTGGCTTTACTTTCTAATTTTGTTTTCTACTTTTCAGGTATCATTCCGAATGTTAAACAAACATATATGTTTGTGTGAATCGTCACCCACGCAAACACACTGTCAGTTTATTATTCGTAAACGATATTGATTTGTTGTTTTGAATTGGACTATCTCACTGACGGACACAACTAAACTTAGTTGTTTCCGTATTGTTATGACTGATTTCACATTGATTTCCCATAGAATTGTCGGCTATCTGACTCCTATCATTTGTGGAGATCAGATCACAACCGAATTGTATTTGTGATTTTCTAAGAATTCCTGTTATTTCACAGGTTTTGTTGTATTACAATATTTCAAATTTTATTGAAATACCTACAACTGTTAAATGCTTTCACAGAATTGTTTTAACACAATGTTTATCACATAGATATCACACATAGTCTTAAGTGAAAGTACACATACCGTACGGTAGCCGGACAGTCAAGTACTAGTTGTCACAGTGTCCACTTCTTAAAGAAAATTCGTCTCGAAATTTATACATCATTGTCGGGTACTAATTCTTCTATAAACAGGTGGGGATACTTTTCCTTCATGCGATCCTCACGCTCCCAAGTAAATTCTGGGCCCGTTTGGAGTTCCAACGAACCTTCACGATAGGAATACGACTTCGTTTCAGTCTCTTGACTTCACGATCCATAATCTCTACAGGTTTTTCAATGAAGTGTAGTTTCTCATCAACTTGTATTTCCTCGAGTGATATGACTAAAGATTCATCAGCGAGGCATTTCTTGAGATTCGACACATGAAACACATCATGTACCTCGCTGAGTTCATCAAGTAGT
The DNA here is from genome assembly GCA_009363875.1 of Mikania micrantha. NCBI lineage: Eukaryota > Viridiplantae > Streptophyta > Magnoliopsida > Asterales > Asteraceae > Mikania > Mikania micrantha. The sequence continues at coordinate 47,391,660 of CM018691.1, read as the reverse complement.
CTGAGTCTGTATGCCACATGACCAATCTGTTTTGTTATTTTGAACGGTCCGACATACCTTGGTGCTATCTTTCCCTTAGGCCCAAAACGAAATACGCCTTTACAGGGGGACACTTTCAACATGACTTGGTCACCCACTTGAAATTCCAAAGGCTTTCACCGTTTGTCTGCATAACTCTTTTGGCGACTACGTGCTGCTTGTAACTTCTGCTGGATCTGAGTAATCTTATCAGTAGTTTTCTAAATCATTTCAGGACCAGTGATTCTGTTATCTCCCACTTCGGTCCAACAAAGTGGCGACCGACATTTTCTACCATACAGTGCTTCGAACGGTGCACATCCGATACTTTTATGATAGCTATTGTTATTGGAGAATTGAATTAGTGGTAAATGAGTGTCCCAAATTCCACCGAAGTCGAGGATGCATGTTCTCAACATATCCTCTAGGGTTTGGATGGTTCGCTCACTTTGATCATCCATTTATGAATGATAAGCAGTGCTTAAGTTCACGTTTGTCACTAAGGATTGTGGCAATGGTTGCCAGAACGCCGATGTAAATCGAATTTGCCAGTTTGAAATAATAGATAGTGGCACACCGTGACGCACTACTATTTCATTAAAATAAAGCCGTGCTAGTTTCTCCATCTTGTAGTTTTCCCATATTGGCAAGAAATAAGCGGACTTAGTTAATCGATCAATGATGACAAATATGGGATCATGTCCGCTGGAAGTGCGGGGTAGCTTGGTAATGAAATCCATAGCTATTTGTTCCCACTTCCATTGTGGTATCTCGGGTTGTTCCAACAAACCTGATGGTTTCTAGTGTTCAGCTTTGACCTTGGCACATGTTAGACACTTACCAACATAAGTAGCCACGTCCTTTTTCATACATGGCCACCAATAAAACGTCCTAAGATCCTGCTACATTTAATCAACACCAGGATGAAAAGAATAACATGTTGTGTGTGCCTTATCAAGAATAAGCTTTCGGAGTTCATCTACCGCCGGGATCCATAAGCGATCCTCGTAGTAGATAACCCCATCTTGTTTTTTCTCAAAGTGTTTCTCGGGTCCACAGTCGATCTCTTTCCTCAAATTGTTTCTTGCCAATGCTTCTGGTTGTGCTTGTAGAATTTGATCCTTCAGACTTGTTTGCACTATCATTCCCATTCCTCTAACGCGCAAGGCTTTGACTCTTTCCTTCCGGCTCAAAGCGTCAGCAACAACATTAGATTTGCGCGTATGGTATTTGATCACACAATCGTAATCATTCAGGAGCTCAACCAAACGTCTTTGTCGCATGTTAAGCTCCTTTTGATCAAATATATGTTGTAAGCTCTTGTGATATGTGAAGATTGTGAATTTTGTACCATACAGGTAATGCCTCCATATCTTTAAGGCAAAGACAACAACTCCCAATTCTAAGTCATTCGTCGTATAGTTTTTCTCATGTATCTTCAGAGGTCATGACGCGTAGGAAATGACTTTGTGTCGTTGCATTAAAAAACTACCGAGTCCCTGATGGGAAGCATCACAATATACCACAAAATCATCATTGCCTTCGGGAAGTTTTAATATTGAAGCATTGCACAATCTTTATTTTAGTGTCTTGAACGCCTCCTCCTGTTTCAGTGTCCATATAAATGGTTCACTTTTCTGAGTTAACTTAGTGAGTGGCAAGGCTATCTTAGAGAAATTCGAAATGAATCTCCTGTAATAACCCTCCAGACCCAGAAATGATCTGATCTATACAGGTGTCGTGGGAACATTCCAATTCTTGATTGTTTCAATCTTGTTAGGGTCCACATGAATTCCATCACTTTTAATCACATGACCCAAGAACTGACCTTCATTTAGTCAAAATTCTCACTTGGAAAATTTAGCATAGAGTTGCTCATTCTTTAACAGTTCCAAAATTGTTTTAAGGTGTAGTTCATGTTCCTTCTCTCTTTTAGAGTAAATCAGTATCTCATTAATAAAGACAATAACGAACCGATCTAGATACGGCTTGCACACACGGTTCTTAAGGTCCATGAACACTGTTGGTGCATTCGTTAATCCAAATGGCATCTCCATAAACTCATAGTGATCGTATCGGGTACGAAAGGTTGTCTTGGGTATGTCTTCCTCTTGAACGTGGGTCTATCTTTGAGAAATACTGAGCTCCATGTAATTGATCGAACATGTCATCAATCCTCGGTAACGGGTACCGATTCTTGATGGTGAGATTCTTAAGCTCTCTGTAATCGATACACATTCTGAAGGATCCATCCTTTTTTTTGACAAACAGAACCGGAGCACCCCATGCTAAGAAACTCAGTCAGATGTATTGGGAAATGAATAAGTTTTATGTTTCTTTGCTAATAATTCTAGTAGTTCTCGAATTTGTTCTTAGATTGGAAATGGTTCTCGAGTTGGGTTTTGGTCGTGGTTGTCGAGTTGGTGTCAAATATGGTTTAATTAAATGGTCATGCGCCAAGAGGCCTAGATTGACATGCGGGGAGTATATAAACCCGATATGTAGGTTTTATGAGGGTTGGCTCAATTTTGGTGATTGTTTTTTTCTTTTTTCTTGGAGTCATTATTTTGTACCAGTCGGTTCTTGAAACCAAGTGCAATTTACACAAGTATTCCTTACATTCTTCATCATATTCTTAATTATTATTGTTCTTGCACACACGTGATACCATTCCGCACTCTCACGTGTGTTTTGTTAATCGATATCAGTTTTAGATCTTTGCATTAGGACTAAAAATTGGTATCAAAGCCTCAAGAACCAGCTTTGTGGCTCATAGTGGTATCGATTTTGCAACAGAAAAGTATTTTCACAGAGTTTGCAGGTTGTGTTCGTGGTGTTCATAATCTATTTTATTAAAAGGGGTATTTTAATATGTGGTGCAATCTTTCTCGAATTTTAGAAGTGTTAATCAGATCTTTTTAAAATTTTTCGAGATTGACAAGACCAACATTAAAATTTTCAAATTCCAATATTTTCGGAACTGATTCTTCTCGAGTCAAATTGAAATTTCGATAACACATTAATTCAAATTCGAATTGTGTGTCTTCAATTTTATTCTCTCGAATTTGAGTCTCTCGAATTTGGTCCTTTCAAAATTTAGTTTCTCGAAGTCATGTCTAGGTGCTCGAATTCATTACCGGTTATCGAACTTGATCGAACTTGATCGAATTCTTGAATTTAACTTGTGTTCAATTTGCCACATTCTCGAGTTTCGTCTGTTTCTCGAATTCAACTGGTGTTCTCGAATTAAAATAGGTTCTCGAACAAATTCCTGGTTCTCGAATTCTCTCTGTGTCTCATTTGTTTCTCGAATTTAGCTAAGGTTCTCGAACTAATTTTTGTTCTCGAAGTTTCATTGCTTCTTGAGAACACCTTACTGTTGTGTGACAAAGTTTGTTTTGTTTGCAAATGGATTCGTCAAGTATACTTGTTGATGCTCTGTCCAGTAAACAAAATAAGCTTGATTCTATCATGGGCACTACCACCAGAATTCATAGACTTTCATCTGCCGCTGGCTTTCCTGAATGGAAGTTTTCAGGACCAAAGAACAAAGGCTTTGGAGGGTGATCTTAAGAGGAAAGCGAAAGATAAATTACAAAGACTTAGAAGGAAATGAGCTGATTAAAAATCCAGAACACTACATTGAAGAGGACTTTCAAATAATTGAGGAAGATGAACAGGCTCTTGGCTACATCACTCAAGGACTTACTCCTGAGATCTCACAATGCTTTAGCGAGATAACTGATGCAAGAGAGCTTTGGAGAGCTCTTATTGACATGTTCAAGGGTAACACTAAGATGAAGGAGTCTTGCAAAGAAATGTTTAACAATAAGTTTAACACTTTTAATTACCTAGTCGGGGAAAGTCTGGCAGATTCAGAGATTCGTTACCTTAATCACTGAGATACGTACCACAAAAATTGTCAATCAAGCGGGTGTGATTAACAAAAAACTACTGAATGCTATTCCTAGGAATTGGGATATGAACGTTGGAATCATCAAATCAACTAAGAATCTGGACAATCTGTCATCGACCGAGATGGTGTCTGTTATCAAATCCTATGAAATGAATGATCAACAGAGAGCTATGAATCATACAAACAGTTACAATGTTGCGGGCATCAGTAGTGTTAACAGTGGTTTCATCTCTCAACCTTCATCTGCTTACCTTGTTCACATAGTTACTTTACCCTATATCTCATCTGGCAAGTCTGTTTTGGCATCTACAGTCGGATCATCTACTTCTGCTCTTCAATCTTCGAAGCTGTTTCACGAAGTTCATCTGGAACAATTGTTGTACAACCTACCACACTCAACAGGGAAGTTCTGGAAAACATTGGTTTAGTTGTGGGATTTCTTAAATGTTCAACTGCTTTGGGATCCAGTGATCTGTTGCCACCATTTGCTGTTGTAGGTTCAGAATTTGAGCAAATCCATCCAGAAGATATGGAAGAAATGGATATTACTTGGCATATTGCGAATGTTGTTTTCAGAGCTAAGAACTTCACAAAAGCCACAGGAAGAAATCCATGGGGTCAGTCTGCCATCAACAAGGTGAAGTTCACTAAAGACAAGCTTAGATGCTTCAATTGCCATGAGCCCAGTCATTATGCTCGAGAATGTACTAAGCCAAAGAAGAATCCTAATAATCCTGAGCGTAATCTGATTCTAGTAAGTGGAGTTACAAGTGGTGAAATCAAAGGTGCTGACACCAAGGCCCTAGTGGTGATGCAAGACAGTGCTTTTGGATGGGATGATCAGATCAAAGCTCTAAATATTTCTAAGGAATCTGCAGTTGCATTGATGGCCGACACCGCTCATAAACATAAGGAGCATGCGTTTAAGGCACACCTTCCTGCTGATGCTGATGTAAGTAATTTTTTGTTCACTCAAGCATGTGCTCATAAAGTGACTACGTACAGGGTTCACAATACCAATCTCTTACTTGATATGTCACGACTTAAGCTAGAAAACTTAAAATTAAAAAGGGAAAATAAACATTTAATTGAAAAGGTTGAAGCTCAAAAGATTGATGTCACTGTTTTAAAAGAGATTTGAGCAATGCTAAGTGTGCCTTTAAATCTTCTAAAACCATACTTGATAAAGCTAAATCTGAAGCAGAACGATACAAAAACAAATTTGAAAACTCTGAATTGAATTTTAAAAAAATTGATGGATCATCTGCAGTGGTAGAATATATGATTCAAAAATAAATGAAATGGCAAGAAACTAAGGGAGTGGGGTATGTGAATCATGCACATGAGGGTTTGGTTGAACCAACGGTTTAGGTAAATGCAAAGGATCAGGAATTTGGGTTAAATTCAAAAGAAGAGACTACTATGACTATGATCGGTGCAAAGGGCAACATTTTTGTAAATAACCCTCCACCATTGAGTAACAGTTTTGTTTACACACCCATGACAGAAGAAGAATTAGCAAAGTCTGCCACTTTGAAATATGGTAGACAGGAAAGTATGTATGTCTCGACTTTACGTTCAGTAAAACACCTGAACTTGAAGTCCATGTGACATCTGCTAACATTTCTGATTATTGCGCAGATCAAGTAATAGTGGAATATTGGGTAGAAGAGGATGATGAGCCTGTTGCTGCAATAAATTTTACCAATCCATCTTCAAAAGTGATTTCTGATGACAATTTTGTTTCAAAACCTTTGGATTTTTTTGTTTTCAAAAACTCAGTGCCTTTTGTTCCTTCTGCTTTAAGTACTGATAATGCTTATGTTGATTGCACTCATTCAAATATGTCTGATTGGGATTTTATTAACACTTTAAATGCTTCTGGTTTAAGTTCTGGCAGTAGAACTAGTTCAAATGTTGTCTCAAACCTTGGCGATGATTTGCAAAGTGACATTAAATCGCATAAAACTGACATATCTGTTGAAAATCCTAAGATTTCTAGATATGTACCACCCAAACCTAAAACAGAGATTAAGGCTCCATCTTTTATCTTTTCTCCAAATCACAACAAAAAGGGTGTCAAACATGATCTTGTTATGAAGCAACGGGATCATCACAGTGCCAAACAATTAGTGAAACGTCAAACATGTTTTCACTGTGGAGTTCCCGGACATATTGCAAGAAATTCCATACATAACTCGTATGCTTTTTTCGCAAGAAACAATATGAAGGCTAGGTTACAAAACAAGAAACAGTCTAAGTCAATGAAGATGTGTACATCTAAGACTATGAAGAAATCTCATTTCAAGCCAAAGCCCTCTGATGGTAATTGACGAAAAATGAATCATCAAATTAAGTCCAAAGTTTTGTTGGAAAAATCTCATCTTTCAAAACCCCACAAAATTCAAAGATTCACATCTTCGCCCCAATCATCTGTCAAACATGTTAAATTCATATCATTTTCAATGAATGCTACTACATCCACATATTGTTTTGGATGACCTAGAAGTAAGATGATCTGGGTTCCAAAAACTAATTAATCTTTTCATATGTGCAGGAAGGACTATGGAGGAAAATCCTCAAAATTTGGTATGTGGATAGTGGTTGTTCCAGGCACATGACAGGAGACATCTCCCAGCTTACAAATCTTGAGCACTATGATGGGGAGATGTGATTTTTGCTGGAGGAAGTAGAGGAAAGATTATTCAGTGGGGGACAGTCTCAAATGGAGCTTTGAATCTCGAAAATGTCAACTATGTTCCTAAACTCAAGCACAATCTGCTCAGTGTGTCACAAATGTGTGACAAAGGATACTCCGGTAACTTTACAAGCAAAGAGTGTCTCATTCTCAAACCTGGAATCATCATCCCGGAAGACTGGATTCTGGTCAAAGCTCAACGAAGACAAGATGCATATTTCTTCGATACGAATCAACAACAATCTGATGAAGTTGTTTGTCTCGTTTCAAAGATGTCTGAACAAAATGCTATACTTTGGCATCATCGTCTGGGACATTGTTCGAAATCTTCCAATCAAAGTCTTCATGATGATCGAGAAGTGTGTTGCATGCGCTAAAGGAAAGCATCACAGAAAGCCTCACAAGCCAAATATCTTCAATTCCATTGATTCTCTACTGCAGCTTCTTCATATGGATTTATTCGGTCCAGTCAATGTGTTAAGCATCAATCGTGCATCATACTGTTTGGTTATTACAGATGACTATTCACTTTTCACTTGGGTCTTCTTTCTGTCAAATAAAAAAGAGACTGCAGACTTACAGAAGAAATTTATCATTCTCTTTGAGAATCAGACTAATGAAAGAGTCAAGGGAATTCGAGGCGACAATGGCACAGAGTTTAAGAATGCTGAACTTAATGTTTTTTGTGAAGAAAAAGAAATTGCAAGGCAGTACAATGTAGTCAGAACATCGCAACAAAATGGTGTTGCTGAACGGAGAAACAGAACATTGATCGAAGCTGCACGTACAATGCTGATTGATTCAAATTTGCCTATATTTTTCTGGGCAGAGGCCATTAATACTGCCTGTTATGTTCAAAATCGAGTCTTGCTAAACAAACGACATATGGTGACTCCATATGAAATTCTTTTCAAACACAAACCATATGTTGAGCATTACAAAATCTTTGGAAGTCCCTGTACATTACTGCACCTGGATGCAATCCCGAAGTTCAATGCTCGAGCAGATGACTGCTATTTTGTAGGCTATGCTAGTAAAACAGTATATCGGGTTTACAACAATCACCAAGCAATTTGTGGAGTCCTATGATGTTTGTTGGCTTGAGGAGAACGCAATAGATGCCCGAGTTGGACCAGATTGTCTTTTTGACTATTCAATTCTGTTCAGATCCTTCAGCATTCCATCTGATGTCCCCTCTAATAAACCAAATGTTTCAGTTAATACATTGCACAGAGATGAGTCAGATTTTGTGAGTTACACCTCATGGACAGTTGACCCTCCTGGTCAAAGATCCGTAACACAGCAGCTTGACAAAGGAAAAGAGACTCAGTCTGACACATCTACTGTCTCCGAACCTGATCAACATCAGACAGCTCTTGAGGCCACTCATGTCTTTTCTGAACCAATTGAAGCTGAATATACTGCTTGTTCTTCTCGTTTTGAATCCAGTGCTGAACAAGATAATTTAGATGTTCCATCCGCAAATGCATCAGATCTATCAAATGTTATAAATCCTTCTCAAAATAATATTCCCATCCGCATTCAACGTAATTATCCCATTGAAAATGTAATCAGATCACTTGAAATGGGAGTTCAAACACGGAGTCAGTCTGGTGCTATCAGTAACTGCTTATATTCTTGCTTTATCTCTCAGATAGAACTAAGATTATTTATATGGCTCTTGAAGAACCTAGTTGGGTTGAAGCCATGCAAGATGAGTTGAATCAGTTTGGTCGATTAAATGTTCGGGAACTCGTTCCTCTACCTGATGGCAAAAAAGCTCTTGGCACACGTTGGGTATTTTGCAACAAGCAAGATGACAGTGGTGTAATTGTCAGAAATAAAGCTTGTCTTGTTGTTCATGGTTTTCGTTAGGTTGAGGGACTTGACTACGATGAAGTTTATGCTCCAATTGCTCCATTGGAAGTCATTCGCTTGTTCCTTACATATGCCTCATACATGGGATTTACTATGTATTAAATGGATGTCCAAACTGCTTTTCTCTAGGGAAAGGTGAAGGAAGGGATATATGTTAGTCAACCGCCTAGTTTTGTTGAGTCAGATAATCCAGAGCATGTTTACAAGCTTGATAAAGCTTTATGTGACAACCAGTACCAGATCGTCCGGCAAGTCCATACGGTATGTGTACTTTCACTATTCACTATGTGTAAATACAATGCTCAAACAGTTGTGTGACAACAAGACAATGAAAACAAATAACAGTTGTATGTATTTCAATGAAAATTGAAATATAAATAATACAACTCTGGTGAAACAACAATGTGAAAAAATATGACAAAAGCTTACCGGTTGCGATCTAATGTCCACAAATAACAGAAATCAGATGGCCGACAATCCAGTTAGAAAACAGTGTGAAAACAGTTATAACAATGTGACAATAAGAGGTTTTAGTTGAGTCCGTCAGTGAGGAAATACAATTCAAATAACAATTCGGTATTGTTTACGGATAATGAGCTGACAGGGTGTTTGCGTGGGTGACGATTCACACAAACATATCTCTGAGTTTAACGTTCGGAATGATAACTGAAAAGTAGAAAACAAAAATCAGAAAGTGAAACCGTCGTCGTGTTCGTTCGGATGACGATTCGAATGAATACGCGGGAGGGTGACACGATCTGACGAAACTGTTAAAATAAACGTTTTCGACACAGTAAATTAAGAAAAATGAATTTTGAAGATTTATTTGGAATCACAACCTTAGAAAGATTTTAGAAAACCATTTATTTAAAATACGTGAATTACGCGTTTTACGTTCCGGATTCGTAACGAAAGCAAGAAGCGAGAAACCGAACACATACGGGGTATATAAACCCTAAATGAGGCTTTTTCTCTCATTTATGACACTCATCCTCTCTCTAGATTTTCAACACAAAAACCACTAGCTCTCTTCCGATTCTTAACCAAATCGCGCAAATTTGGTATCCACGCGACGCTCTCAACATCCTTTACGTGAAAGTACAACAGATCGGAAGCAAAACCCCTTAAATCGAAGGTAAAATGGGCTGCAAGTTTCGGATTTTAGGGTTTCCTACCCAACTAACCAAAACCGAACCCTAATCGGTTCTAAACCCTACTTTTTCAACACTACACCTTTTGAAACACGTTTCCACATACACAACCACAGAAAACCATCATAGATCTCTACCAAAACTTAAATATCGCAAGACCCCACCTGGACCTCGGTCGTGCGAATGGCAGCAGGAACAGGGTGGGGCGAATGGACTCTAGGACGAAGGGAGGCTGTCATTCGCAAGGGCTCACTAACAAATGAGGAGGGCCACCGAATGGCCCATTCGGGAGAGAGTTTCATTCGCATGCATGGCCTTGACTCGCATGGATTTCACTCGCATGCATGGCCTGAGCCGCATAGGGCTCCATTCGTATCACATGATCATTTAGTCGAAACTCGAGCTCTCATTCGCATAGTGATGTTCATTCGGACAACATGATTCATTCGTCCCACATGCCATACCACTCTAAAGTTTGTAAAGAACACCTCAAATCAATTCCATTTACAACATGCAACATGTTAAGGATAATAATGAGTATTACTACAAAGGTGGTAAAGGTTTTGTTAAACCCAAATTGATATCACCAAAAAGATTATTTTTATAAAGTGTTAGGAAACTAAGCTTTACAATTTATTTCTTATATTAGCACCTCCAATAAAGAGGATCACTTCAAGGTTTACATAAATACAATGAAGAGATTAAAACCAACAAACCTAAGTTTATACTTAGAAACTAGATGATTTTCAAACCTTTGGGACGTGTCATGGAGTTAAATCAAGTGATCATAAATCAAGAAGATGTAAGATACTAAGTCTAGCCTTAAATGGTTAAGTCTTAGTATAATATATCTTCATATGGGTTCAAGAAAGGTTAAATAACAAACGCTTACAAAAGTCAAACAACCTTAGAGTAACTTATGAATTTATATCTTATACTCATCAGTTGCAAACAACGTGGAATCAAACACAGGATCGTGAAATAGACATTACTACAACAACAACAACAACGAGCGCATGCATTTGTGATTCTTAGTCAACCATAACAACAACAAGGTGAGTTCATATGCCTCTTTTTCTAATCTTTTGATTTTAAATGCTGGGCTGAAAAACATGCTAACTCTTTTATTCATTAAAAGGTTTAGTACATTATTCAAATATCATGGGATTTAGATAATAAATATGTTATCTTTATTATCATACTTTATTCAAAATCAATGTGTATGCTTGTGTGTGCATTAAAAACAATGATAATCAAGGATGCTTCACGATATCATAATGTCATGAAAGCATCCAAACTTATAAATAACCCAAGTGAAACAAGATTTTATCTTATAACACTTCGTTATTTACAAAGAGATAACAATGAGATTACAATGGCATAACATGAGACAATTACAAGTGATAACAAGAATGATAATCATGGTAATATAATTTCATGATGGGGATATCATTCGCCACATATATTAACATCGTGTATTAAGACTAGCTCTTATAACACTTTGTTAAAGACAATGAGAACACATAACACTGAGAACAAATAACACTGAGATGATGACAATGGGTGAACAAATAACAACAACTAATTACTATTAAGCATTCTTGTATTATATCACAACAATCATGTGTTCATGAGTGCATGTCCAATTGTTAGTCCGTTAGAAGTGAATCGTTTACCAATTAATTTAGTGCGACTAAACCGACGATAACGTGGTGGTACCATAGGTTTGACAAACCGCCGGCGAGTGAGGCCGGTACATTGATCGTATCTTATCATTGGTCGGTATCGTATGACCGGTAACAGGGCGGCATAAATCAAGTTTGGTAAAAGATACATGGTGATATTAATCTACCAAAAGTAATCGTAATTACTCTTTCGATTCTATTAACTGGTAGACTGAGGAATTGATTTTCTCTCATGTCATATTACTGGTAATAGTTTCGTTGAAGGCACTGATATTACAAATGGGATAGAGGTAAATTGGATGCATTGTGGTATGATTACGTGAGGACCACAATGGATCCCATTTAGGCTCTATACATTCAAGATTGGGAACAACATAAAAGAATTCACTATCACTTCTATTATGGGAAGTGAATTAAAGTTAATTCTGCAATTGAGAGAAAACTAATAAAGATAATATTGATTTAATCTACTTTCCTTAAAACACTGAGGGTTTATCATTACTTAGGTTTTGATAACTAAACCCACTTACTCTTTTGTTCAATACATAGAACACTACGGGTGATGAACACAATTTATGGGTGAAAATCAAATGGGTTGAACACATGTAAGAGAGAAATGGGTATCCATAGTTGAATTGCAAGTCGTATTGAATTCGGTCAAGTATGTTGTGGGATGTCGGCTGGGACTTGTTCCCCTACGTAAGCCCTATATATAAGCATGCTTGATTTGGGTGAAATACTATTTCCAAGTATAACTATGGAGCGGAAATTGTGTGAGGCTAATGAGACAATTATCAATAAGACTTGTGTATGATATTGTGATTGTGAATGACAATAAATCAATTGTTTTCAATTACTAAACTTATGGACTCACCAACCTAGAGTTGACATGTTTAAATGCATGTTTTCTCAGGAGATGACCAGGTCTAGATTTCAAGCAGCAGAATTAAGCTAGTGGACTTTAGAAGACCTAGCTTCATTTTGTGTTTTGCATATTTTTTATGACATATTCATGAATCATCTTTTGTAAATCTTGTGCGGATACAAGATAGAAAACTCTATGATTCTTTTGGATAGATTTACTTAGTTAAATTATGCACATTACAATGTAATTTAACTTTGTAATTCTATATCAATGTCATGTTAGCATTTCTCAATGTATATCATGTGCCATGTAAACAATCTGATCACTATGATTATCACAATGATATCACGCCCCGAGAACCTTTCACCCGACTGGAAAGTCAATCCAGCCCGCGGGCTCGGGTGTGACAGATTGGTATCAGAGCCATGGTTATAGAGAAATATAGGTCATATTACTTAAACAGTTTGGCCTAGACTATAACCTAGGGACCCTTCATGTAGAGAACATAAAACTTAGGATCTTATTTGCATACGTCTTCTGCATTTGATCATTGAACTAACCGATTTTCTTTCGGTTATGATCAGAATGCCGCCAAGAAGACGACCAACTCTGTTGCCACCACCACCAAATTTAGGTCCACACTCATCAACACCATCACCACCTGACTCTCCTCCACCTCCACCTCCTCCTCCACATGCTCCACCTCATCAGCCACCACCCAACCATGAACTAGATCCTGCTACTATCGCATTAGCCACTTTGCTGACAAGCCAACTAAGGGGTGTGATTCCCGACATGACGAATAGAATCAACAACAACAACAGAAACAACATTGTCAACTCATCTGGAGAGGGCAGTGGAAACACCAGGAATGAACAAGACTATTCCTACAAGAACTTTGTAGGATGCAAACCTCCGGCATTCAGTGACAATGAGGGAGCTGTCGGCTTGATCCAATGGATCGAGAAGATGGAGAAGACCCTCGACATCAGTGGTTGTCCTGATCAGCACAGGGTAAGGTATGTTACAGGCTCGTTCAACAAACGAGCACTAACCTGGTGGAACGCACAGGTTCAAACCAGGGGCAGAGATGAGGCATTATCTATGCCTTGGGAAGAATTCAAGATTCCGTTGAGGGCTGAGTATTGCCCGAGAAATGAGCTAAAGAAGGTTGAGACTAAACTACTCAACCATGTTATGATTGGTGCTGAGCATCTGGCCTACACTAGTAGATTTCATTAGCTAGCAACACTGGCACTGGTCATAGTGCCAACAGTGCAGAAAAGGATTGAGCGGTATGTCGGTGGACTACCGGCTTGCATCCAAGGGCATGTGATTTCTGTCCACCCAACTACTCTGGAGATGGCTGTAACACTGTCAGCCACATTGACTGATGTAATGGTTGCCTCAGGAGCACTGAAGAAAGAGGCTGATTCAAGAAAACCAGGAAGTTCAAAGAAACCGGACTGCCGTCCGGCTAAGAAACAAAAGGTGATCACAAACTATGCTACGGCCACTCATGCTCAACAAGCTGCACAACCGTCACCTCTATAGCTCAAGAAGCCGTATACTGGCACGACTCCTCAATGTACAAAGCGTCAGTATCATCATCCACCAACCGCCCAGTGCAGGCAATGCATTAACTGTGGGAGGTTTGGTCATTGGTACACTCAATGTAGGAGCATCGGGACACAGAACATTAACAACAATGCAGCGGTTACAGCTGCTACCGCTGACAACAGGTCTTGCTACACTTGTGGCGTACCTGGACACTTTTCAAGGGATTGTCCCAAGAGAGTTCAACCAAGGGCTCAGGGAGCCAGGGGTCGAGCCTTTCAGATTGGAGCTGCTGCTGCTCGACAAGACCCTAACGTGGTCGTTGGTACATTTCTCTTATCTAACTTTAATGTATCTATATTATTTGACACTAGTGCGGATCAGAGTTTTATCTCATCCGACTTTGCATGCCAGCTTAATCATGTTGAGGAATCTTTAGGCTCCCCTTATATCATTGAGGTAGCAAATGGAATACAGATAACAGTTAACACAATATTCAGGAACTGCCCACTGACACCTAATGAGCACACATTTTCCAATGATTTGATTTCAATGGAATTGGGCAGTTTCGATATCATCGTCGGAATGGATTGGTTATCTCTTAACAGAGTTGAAATCATCTGTTCTGAAAAGCTATTACGTATTCCAGTGGGAAACAATCCAGTGTTATAAATTCATGGAGATCAAGCAAATCGCAATGTCAAATTAATATGATGCATGAAGGCACACAAGTGCCTAAGGAAAACAGTTCATCGCATTCCTAGCTCATGTCATGGAAAAAGATAAGAAGACAATCACGATTCAAGATGTACCGGTTGTGAAAGACTATGCGGACGTGTTTCCAGATGATTTACCGGGATTGCCACCCGAGCGATCGGTGCAATTCCGAATCGATTTGGTTCCGGGAGCGGCTCCTGTGGCTAAGTCTCCTTATAGACTGGCGCCATCAGAAATGCAGGAACTATCCAATCAATTACAGGAGTTACTAGACAAAGGGTTCATTCGACCGAGTTTCTCACCATGGGGAGCTCCGGTTCTCTTTGTCAAGAAAAAGGATGGATTCTTCAGAATGTGTATCGATTAAAGGGAGCTTAACAAATTCACTATCAAGAATCGGTATCCGTTACCAAGGATTGATGATCTGTTTTATCAATTACTGGGAGCTTAGTATTTTTCAAAGATAGACCTTCGTTCAGGTTATCACCAGCTCCGGATTCAAGAGGAAGACATTCCAAAGACGGCTTTTCGTACCCGATATGGTCACTACGAGTTCATGGTGATGCCATTCGGATTGACGAACGCACCGGAAATGTTCATATATTTTATGAACCGGTGTGCAGCCGTATCAAGATCAGTTTGTTATTGTCTTTATTGACGATATACTGATTTATTCCAGAAACGAGAAGGAACATGAGCAACATCTCAAAACAATCTTGGAACTCTTAAAGAATGAACAACTCTATGCAAAATTCTCCAAGTGTGAATTTTGGCTAAGATAGTTCAGTTCTTGGGTCACGTGATAAACAGTGATGGGATTCATGTGAACCCAGCCAAGATTGAAGCAATCAAGAATTGGGAGGTGCCCACAACACCTACAGAGATCAGATCATTTCTGTGTTTGGCTGGTTATTATAGGAGATTCATTTTTAATTTCTCTAAGATAGGCTTGCCACTCATAAAGCTAACCAGAAAAGCGAACCATTTGTGTGGACTCAGAAACAGGAAGAGGCACTCCAAACACTAAAACAAAGATTTTGCAATGCTCCAATCTTAACACTCCCAGAAGGCAATGATGATTTTGTAGTTAATTGTGTTGCTTCCCATCAGGGACTCGGTTGTGTTTTAATGCAACGAGACAAAGTCATTGCCTACGCGTCACGACATTTGAAGGCCCATAAGAAGAATTACACGACGTATGACATAGAATTGGGAGCTGTTGTCTTTGCTTTAAAGATATTTAGGCATTACCAGTATGGTACAAAATGCACAATCTTCACAGATCACAAAAGTTTACAACACATATTTGATCAGAAGGAGCTTAACATGTGACAAAGACGTTGGGTTGAGCTCCTAAACGATTACGATTGTGTGATCAAATACCATCCGGGCAAAGCTAATGTTGTTGCAGACGCTTTGAGCCAGAAGGAAAGAGTCAAACCCTTGCGCATTAGAGCAATGGGAATGACTGTGCAAACAAGTCTGAGAGACCAAATTCTACAAGTACAACAAGAAGCAGTGACAAGAAACAATTTGAGGCAAGAGCTCGACTGTGGAGCCAAGAAACACTTTGAGACGAAATAAGATGGAGTTATCTATTATCAGGATCGTGTATGGATCCCGGCAGCAGATGAACTCCGAAAGCTCATTCTTGACGAGGCACACAAAACACGTTATTCTGTTCATCCTGGTGCTGATAAGATGTACCAAGATCTTAGGTCATTTTATTGGTGGCCAGGTATGAAGAAGGATGTGGCTACTTATGTTAGTAAGTGCCTCACATGTGCTAAAGTCAAAGTTGAACACTAGAAACCGTTAGTTTCGCTGGAACAAACCGAGATACCACAGTGGGAGTGGGAACAAATAGCTATGGATTTTATTACCAAGCTACCCCATACTTCCAGCGGACATGATTCTATCTGGGTCATCATTAATCGATTGACCAAGTCTGCTCACTTCATACCAATTCGGGAAAACTACAAGATGGAGAAACTAACAAGACTCTATGTCAATGAAATAGTAGTACGACATGGCGTGCCGCTATCTATTATTTTGGACCGGGACAATCGATTTACATCGCGGTTCAGGAGACAACAGAATCACTGGGCCTGAACTTATTCAGGAGACTACTGATAAGATAGCCCAGATTCAACAACAACTACAAGCAACATGTAGCCGCCAAAAGAGTTACGCAGACAGACGGCAAAAGCCTTTGGAATTCCATGTGGGTGACCAAGTCATGTTGAAAGTGTCCCCATGGAAAGGCGTGGTTCGTTTTGGGGCTAAGGGCAAGTTAGCACCAAGGTATGTCAGACCGTTCGAAATAACCCAACGAATTGGCCCTGAGGCGTACAGACTCAGACTTCCTGATGAACTCAGCCGGGTACACGATGTGTTTCATGAGACGAATCTCAAGAAATGCCTCGCTGATAAATCGTTAGTCATACCATTGGAAGAGATACAAGTTGATGAGCAACTACACTTTATCGAGGAACCTGTAGAGATTATGGATCGTGAAGTCAAGGGACTAAAACGAAGCCGTATTTCTATTGTGATGGTTCGTTGGAACTCCAAGCGCGGACCAGAGTTTACCTGGGAGTGTGAGGATCACATGAACACAAAGTATCCCCACCTGTTTGAAAAAGTAGTGCCCGACAATGATGCTTAAATTTCGGGACGAAATTTCTTTAACAATGGGAGATTGTGACAACCAGTACCAGATCCTCGGGCAAGTCCGTACGGTATGAGTACTTTCACTATTTACAATGTGTAAATACAATGCGCAAACAGTTGTGTGACAACAAGACTATGAAAACAATTAACAGTTGTATGTATTTTAATGAAAATTGAAATATAAAGAATAAAACAACTCATGTGAAACAACAGTGTGAAAACAAATGACAAAATCTTATCGGTTGCGATCTGATGTTCACAAATAACAGGAATCAGATGGCCGACAATTCAGTTAGAAACCAGTTTGAAAAGAGTTATAACAATGTGACAATAAGAGGTTTTAGTTGAGTCCATCAGTGAGGAAATACAATTCAAATAACAATTCGGTATTGTTTACGGATAATGAGCTGACAGGGTGTTTGCGTGGGTGACGATTCACACAAACATATCTCTGAGTTTAACGTTCGGAATGATAACTGAAAAGTAGAAAACAAAAATCAGAAAGTAAAACAGTCGTCGTGTTCGTTCGGATGACGATTCGAAGAATACGCGCGAGGGTGACACGATCTGACGAAACTTTTAAAATAAACGTTTTATATACAGTACATTAAGAAAAATGAATTTACAAGATTTATTTGGAATCACAACCTTAGAAAGATTTTAGAAAATCATTTATTTAAAATACGTGAATTACGCGTTTTACGTTCCGGATTCGTAACGAAAGCAAGAAGCGAGAAACCGAACACATACGGGGTATATAAACCCTAAATGAGGCTTTTTCTCTCATTTATGACACTCATCCTCTCTCTAGATTTTCAACACGAAAGCAAGAAGCGAGAAACCGAAACGAACCTGAACACGGGGTATATAAACCCTAAACGAGGCTTTTTCTCTCATTTATGACACTCATCCTCTCTCTCTTTCTAGCTCAAACCCGTTTTCCCTCTCTCTCTAGATTTTCAACACAAAAACCACTAGATCTCTTCCGATTCTTAACCAAATCACACAAATTTGGTATCCACGCGACGCTCTCAACATCCTTTACGTGAAAGTACAACAGATCGAAAGCAAAACCCCTCGAATCGAAGGTAAAATGGGCTGCAAGTTTCGGATTTTAGGGTTTCTACCCAGCTAATCAAAACCGAACCATAATCGGTTCTAAACCCTAGTTTTTCAACACTACACCTTTTGAAACAAGTTTCCACATACACAACCACAGAAAACCATCATAGATCTCTACCAAAACTCAAATATCGCAAGACCCCACCTGGACCTCGGTCGTGCGAATGGAAGCAGGAACAAGGTGGGGCGAATGGACTCTGGGACGAAGGGAGGCTGTCATTAGCAAGGGCTCACTAACGAATGAGTGGGGGCGACCGAATGGCACATTCGGGAGAGAGCTTCATTCGCATGCATGCCCTTGACTCGCATGGATTTCATTCGCATGCATGACCTTAGTCACATGGGGCTCTATTCGTATGAATATACGTCATTCGTATGACATGATCATTCTGCCATATTCGAGCTCTCATTCGCATAGTGATGTTCATTCGAACAACATGATTCATTCGTCCCACATGCCTTACCACTCTCAAATTTGTAAAGAACACCTCAAATCAACTCCATTTTTACAACATGCAACATGTTAAGGATAATAATGAGCTTTACTACAAAGGTGGTAAAGGTTTTGTTAAACCCAACTTGATATCACCAAAAGATCATATTTATACAGTGTTAGGAAACTAAGCTTTACAATTTATTCCTTATACTAGCACCTCCAATAAAGCGGATCACTTCAAGGTTTACATAAATACATTGAAGAGATTAAAACTAACAAACCTAAGTTTATACTTAGACACTATATGATTTTCAAACCTTTGGGACATGTCATGGAGTTAAATCAAGTGATCATAAATAAAGAAGATGTAAGATGCTAAGTCTAGCCTTAAATGGTTAAGTCTTAGTATAATATATCTTCATATGGATTCAAGAACGGTTAAATAACAAACGCTTACAAAAGTCAAAGAACCTTAGAGTAACTAATGAGAAAATTATCAATAAGACTTGTGTATGACATTGTGATTGTGAATGGCAATAAATCAATTGTTTTCAATTACTAAACTTATGAACTCACCAACCTAGTGTTGACTTGTTTAAATGCATGTTTTCTTTGGTGATGAACAGGTCTAGATTTCAAGCAGCAGAATTAAGCTAGTGGACTTTAGTAGACCTAGCATCATTTTGTGTTTTGCATATTTTTGATGACATATTCATGAATCATCTTTTGTAAATCTTGTGCAGATACAAGATAGAAAACTCTATGATTCTTTTGGATAGATTTACTTAGTTAAATTATGAACATAACAATGTAATTTAACTTTGTAATTCTATATCAATGTCATGTTAGCATTTCTCAATGTATATGATGTGCCATGTAAACAATCTGATCACTATGAATATCACAATGATATCGCGCCCCGAGAACCTTCTGCCTGACGGGAAAGTCGATCCAGCTCGCCGGCTCGGGTGTGACATTTTATATGGGCTTCATCAGGCTCTAAGGGTTTGGTATGAAACACTGACAGAACATTTGCTGAGTCATGGATACACACGAGGAACAATTGATCAGACACTTTTTCTCAAAAGAGTTGATGATGACATGATTTTGGTTCAGATTTAGGTTGATGACATTATTTTCGGATCAACTAGTGAGAAGTTGTGCAAGGAATATGAGAGTGCGATGAAGAAGAAACTTGAAATGAGCTCCTTGGGAGAAATGACCACCTTTTTGGGATTACAAGTTCGTCAAAATTCTGAAGGAATTCTTATTCATCAAAGAAAGTATGTGACGGATATGCTGGTGACATTTGGCATGCAAGATTGTAACTCCGAGGTAACTCCCATGAAAGAACGTCTGGTTCCCACTTCTGATAAACATGGCTCTAAGTTCGATCAAACTCATTATCGTTCCATGATCGGGTCATTGATGTATCTCACTTCTAGTAGACCAGATATTTTGTTTGCAGTTTGTCAATGTGCACGTTATCAGTCTACACCAAGACTTTCTCAACTGACTGCAGTACACAGGATCTTCCGATATCTGAAAGGGAAGCCCTGTTTTGGTTTGTGGTATCCTCGAAATTCTGAATTTGATCTCTATGCTTTCAGTGACAATGACTATGGAGGATGTGACATTGATCGTAAGTCCCCTTTTGTTGGCTGTCAGTTTCTGGGTGACAGGCTCATTTCATGGCAATGTAAGAAGCAACAAACTGTGTCTATCTCCACTGCAGAGGCTGAATATGTTGCATCTTCTGCCTACTACTCTCAGGTGATATGGATGCAATATCAACTGCTGGATTACGGTTTGAATTTCATTAACACTCCTATATATTGTGATAACGATGCAGCAATTCAAATTTGCAAAAACCCGGTTCAACACTCTAAAACCAAGCACATTGACATGAAAGTTCATTTTATAAGAGACTACTATGATCACAAACTCATTAAAATGGAACAAATTAACACAAAATTAAATGGGGCTGACATATTCACAAAGCCAGTGAGCATTTCAACCTTCAATGTGCTTGCGAATTTGCTAAAAATGATTGTTTTTGAGGACTGAGTTCATAAAGTGATTGATGTGAGTTTGTTTGGAGGTTAATTCTTATTCTTTTTACAAATTTCTTTTAAATAATTTTTTTTCATAATATGATTAAATTTAGGGGGAGAAATATGCAAAAGAAATTAAGTCTAAACATGTTTTGGGAAATTGTATAAACTTTCATGATAAAGAGTCAGCTTAAAAAATTCCTGAAAAATGTTATATCTGAATGAACTAGGATTGAAATGAGATGTTGGTAGGCTCACTTGACTGAATTAGTTGATCTATTTTGTGCTAAACTAAATAAATTGTGTGTTGCGTGGTCGAAATATCACTGCTTAGAAAAGTGCATTACCTATTTGACTGTCTTATAAATCTTATGACACTTTTGATATGCACGAGATTCTGAA
This sequence comes from Mikania micrantha, assembly GCA_009363875.1. Classification (NCBI taxonomy): domain Eukaryota; kingdom Viridiplantae; phylum Streptophyta; class Magnoliopsida; order Asterales; family Asteraceae; genus Mikania; species Mikania micrantha. The sequence continues at coordinate 47,370,488 of CM018691.1, read as the reverse complement.
AATATGTCGAAAATCGAGTGCTTTCTCTGAAAGTACTTTACGTCTGTACATAAAAAGTTGCAGTGCTCATGGATGACTTCTCTCTGTTCTGCTTCCACAGAGACCTGAGAAGTGTGGCTCTCTCTGTTCTGTTTACGCAATGACCTGAGATGTTACTTGCATACATGAGTATGTGCTACGAAATCTGGATCTGCTCACACCAATAAAAGATGCCTCAAAGCAAAATCATGTAAAAAGCATGTTAAAAGAGACCCTCAAGATTCCAGAACCCAAGCTCCACTGTATATTTAGCCTTGTACATTAAAACCTATGATCCATTCTTGCTTTCTCTCTCTATGACTCTCAGACATACAATCGGAATCGGATGCATGTTGAATTTGAAGTAAGAGTTCTCTGGCTTTATAGAATGCACCATAAGTATCTAGGATTTAGTGAGTTTCATTCGTAACACATTTAAGGTACCAAAAACATGATAAACATGTGCAAATAGAAAAGCGAAAAAGGTTTAAGTTTGAGTTTAGATGGATAATATACCAGCAATCATGATATCGGGTTCGTAAGGATTAGCATTAAAAAGGGAGGTTTTGACTGATTTGAGAACGATTTGATCCCAAACAATGAGGTAAATTTACTTGATGCGTGTTGATAATCTGAAACTAAATGAATTTTAAATTTGTGGGTCGGAAAATGGGCCTGAGAAGTTTGTAGGCCGAAAACGGGCTTGAGAGTGTCATAGGTGATCAAATAAAATAAAAGAGAGGGGTTAAAGAGGGTAAATAGTTTTAACCTAGCCGTTGTCGAGTTCTGTTCTCAAAAGAGTCAAAGTGAATCGGCCATTCTCGAGTTGTTCTTTGCGTTGTCGAGTTCTGCATTGGGGCTATCATCTTCGTCCCTGTCATTGTTCATGTCACTGATTGATTTTAATAAGGTATTTGCAGATTCGAAATCAAAGCAAGAGAAATTGGTATTCATGGATTTGTATTTTTGTTTTTGGAAATGTGTGTTGATTGAAAACTCAACTTGGATCACGAAGATTAGGAAACGATGATAAACATCCTATTGAATGAAAATTTGGAAACAGAAATTCGGGTGGAATGGTTCTCGAAATTCAATAAAGAAGATGAATTGTTCTCAAATTAAAAACCCAAGAACCTTCACCATACTCGAGAAAAGGAAGTTACTTCGAGAATGACACACATTGTATTCGAATTCAACAAACCTACTATGTAAAATTCGAGAAACAGAATTTGTGTAAAACTCGAGAAAGAAATTAAGGACTCGAGAACAAAAGTTGTTCTCGAGAACTGAGTTGCTTGATTTCTAAAATAAAATTTGATTAGGAAAACTAATTTTGTTCCCGAAAATCCTTCCTAAACTTGAGAATGATAAAGTGAATTCAGAAATGACGTATTTTTTAATTCGAGGAAACTGTCTCTAACTTAAGTCGTTGATGTGTTTTGAAAAATATGCAGATTGAAATGGCTAACCAAAAACAACTTCAAATTGTTTGGAGAGATTATCATAATCTGGTATTGCTGATTGCTGCTCCACCTGAAAGCCAGAAACAATTTGCCACATCTATCCAAGGATTCGATACTTGCAAGATTTCTCATGCTCTGAGAATGAATCCGATGATTCATGAGAATCTGATTTTAGAGTTCTGGTTGTCTGCTTCAGTGAATAAGCAAGAGGATGATGGTCGGGGAATTATTTCAGCCAAAGTTCAAATTACAGAGATTGTTATTTCTAAGAAAGTGATTCGGGAGGTGCTCGCTTTTACAGACAAGTCTTCTGATCCTGTCGTAATCCAGAAAGAACCTGTTCAAAATGTGTTGGTTAATATGCGATATGAATGTGTTTATCCGATGATTCAGAAGAAACCATTGATTCCTTACTAGCGGTACATTGCACATGTTTTTATGGCCTGCATAAGTGGGAATAAAGGGACTTTTTATATACTGAACAGAGAACAAGCATCTGCCTTTGTTTCTCTTGCTATGGATTGGGAGTATAACTTCTCAAAATTTATTCCGAATGAAATGAAGGGAAACTTAGAGGGATCTAAGGGAGAGCGGTTTATGATGTATCCAAGGTTTCTGCAGATGATATTTGATGAACAATATCCTACTCAACAAAGAGGTGTCGTTACAAGGGACTTAAAGCTATTGAATGAATCAACATTTCCACTGATATTTTGCAAAATAGAGGAGGAAAGTACCAGTTTCAAGGACTACTTCAACTGAGAAAGTTTGGTCAGTTCGCTGAGATTGAAGATATTGATGCTGCTGAAGCGGTTGAAATTCCAAATGTGGTGGTTGAGGAAGAACTTGATGTACAAGTTGTGGGTTCAAATCTTTCAAATGAAGATTTTTATGTGGTACAACCACCAGAGTACGAAGATGTTGTGGCTGGGTATGAACCTGATAAGGATTTTGACTTTGAGACCGAGACAACGCCGGTTGAGAGTGATTCTCCTGAGCAAGTGAACCTGCTCACTACTGAAAATCTCGACGCATTGCTTGAGCATGTCAAAAGGAGTGTAGGAAATCCTCCTCCTGCATCTTCTTTTGCTGGTCAAGAGCCACCACTAGATGCTGCTGCTGATCTAGTTCCAAGAAAGAGAAGAAGAAGAGACCCAAGGCCAGGGGTTATTGTTAATGAACAAGAAAATGAACCTATGTCAGTAACTGTGACGACACATGAACCAGGTTTATATTAAAACCTTAATTACAATGCATTTCTTTAGCATGATATGATAGACATAAATATTGGAAACATTAAGTAGAGAAAATATGTCATTAGTTGAGAGCAATAAAGTACACATGCCATAAAAATTTAAAGTAATATATTCATATTTAGATTTTTAATCAAAAAGTCTACTTTTCTAAAAAACATAATCAGAATTTTCTTATAAAAATGGTGTACTTTTGTGACACAACAAAAATAAAACAATGAATCTTCAAATGTATATATAAATATATATATATATATATATATGGTGGGACTTCATGCAAACATTTATGCATAGCCGTAAATATATACACACACATATATATATATGTACACCCCTATGTATATATTTATATATGTAAACTTTTATATGCATATTTAAATACAAAGACCAACACATCAAATTAAACAAATCCAATCTTATACATATATGCATGTACGTGTCACACATAAAACCTATGTATATGTATATACACTCGGTATACACATACATACCCGTAATAATATATATATATATATATATATATATATTTTCATATACACATTAACGTACAAGATATTCATCTAGACCACCTCATAATTATATAATATTACAATAATGCAAATCAAATACAACTCTTTACATTACCTACATATATCTACAAGATACATATATATTATCTTTATACATACACATATGGATATATCACGACACACATACACATATATACACGTCATATATACATACATGCATAAACCAAATACAAAAATCCAAAAACCCTTACACCACCACCCTAAACTCACCAATCCGTCACCTCCCTCTTTCCCACACACCTCATCCACTCCTTCTCTTCTCTTTTTCTTTTCCTTTGACCAAGAAACCCCTCTCTCTCTCTCCCTATTTCTCTCGGCCGAACACCCCCACTCACCACTTAACATTTTCACAATTTAACAACTTAAGATTCACTCTCTTTTCTCCTCTCTAGTGGTCGACGAAATACCAGCCCCCCTCCTCCTCAAGATCGACGGTTAGGGGCACACACAAGGTTCTATCTGGAGTCCAAGAGTTAAAGCCACTCCAAGGTATGCTTAGAAGAATTCCAAGTTCTTAAAATTTGCATTCTATCTACTCCTTTCTTCCTACAAATCAAGAACAGCCCTAGACCTTTTTCTAAACACTTTAAACCGTTAAAATGAAGGCCAAGTACTTCTATGTTGCGAAAAACCAACATGCATGTACATGCATGAGTGAAAATTAGACATTTCCTAAACAAAAACCATGATTTTGGTACTATAACCCATATACATTCAAAGGAATCGATTTTAATCTAATGTAAACCGTTAAAATCCATGGGGGACAAGTACTTAGAACCATGCATACACATGCAAGTCTTGTATGTGTAAGTTCTTGAGTTTGAAGAACCACAACTTCCATTTTTGTACCTTCGATGAACTCTAAATCCATTCCATGCATTCAATATGTCTTAATAGCCCTATAATCTTCTTGGAAACGTTGTTCACAAGTTCTCAACACAAGGGTATGATTATACCTCTCTAAAAGATTAATATATATATATATATATGCATGTATGTAAAAATGGAATTTATAACTCTTAAAATGATAATGTATGTATCACGAAATTTTGAGCAGGTTTATTTGTGATAATATCCTTGGATTGGGTTTATGGCAATAGATAAATTGTATAGGTGATTATGACCAAAAGTTAAATACTTAGGCTTAAAATTGTCTTGAAATGTCAAAATTTTTGTAAACAGCTTTCTGGACGAAATGAATGATCAAAATAGGCTTATAATATTATAAGGTTTACACTCAAAAAGTTTGAGTATATATTGATACACCCAAAATAAGTTATAGATTTTACAAAATCTCTATAAAATTTGGTAAAATCGGTAAAAATAGCATCTGTGTAATAAAAATTGTAACGGTAATTTATTTCAGTCATAATATATGTGTATAACCTGGGAAAATTATTAAAACTAAAAATGAATGATTTAATCTAATTATTGGCTATTTAATATGTTAATGAAGCCTAAAAATACGAATTTAATTTGATACTGTCCAAAATATGAACTAATTATTTTTCCCAGAATGCTAATCTTATTTTGATGTACCAGTAAAAAGTTAGTAATTTTTAGTAACTGTTAAGTATTTATTTTGATATTTAGTATATTAAACTGTAAAAAAATCATTTAAAATAGTAAACGACCTCGAAAAATTATGAAATTTTTACAGTAGCCTAAGAACACTTTTATTATACTGTACAAAAATGGAATTATATACAATTTCCGTCTATAAAAATAATAAGCAAAGGTTAAACATCACTTTACCCAGACCCTTTACTGATAAAAATAAATAGGAAAATTTTTATAAATTTATAAAACCTATATTAGATATTACAATTTCCATTTAAGGTTATCTAAATGATTTAAAAATATTAATCATCACACAACCACTTATTTAAAACACTTGCAAACTATTTTTACCTAAAACTATTTATAATCATATAAATATATATATATATATGTATGTATATATATATATATACATGTATAATTGTTAAACACTTAAACTCTTGAATATTGGCAAGTAATTAACTATACATCTTCATGATGTGAGTCGATAATAATGCATGAGAAACATTGACACATCAATAATTATGGCATGAATATTTACTAAAAAGTATAAACATAAATTAGGCAATTGAACCAATCGAGGCTAACCAACAAACCTTTCAACAGTCAGTTAATCAAGCACCATCACTAGCACAGGTGAGTTCATGTGATCCCTTTTCTTTTTACTGTTTTGGGATATTGAAAGCACGCTCAAAAACTGTTTATAAAATTTATATTTATGTGATAATGAACGTCCGTTTCAAATATACTTGCTTCCCCTAGACATTAAACATAATTTACAGCCATTAACTCCGGAGGAGAGCCGGTGGGTATATGGGTAGTACTACTTGGGGAATCCCCCACGCACAGTTGCCCTAAAGGGTGGCCTTATAAAAATAAGGTTGAAACCCCACTGAGGTTAATGTCAACCGTTGTGGCATATATTCGCTTTGACACATTTATACCGAGGGCAGGAGCGGGTCTCGGAATGGGAAGTAGATTAAAATGTCATGTTATGGGCTAACATTATATGAGGCAAACGCTCGGCATGTCACAGGGTTGGTTGTATTGTTATTGAATTATCACATGTTATGCTTTATTGTATTATTGTTACTATAGTGTCATAATATTAAACTCATGTTCTCACCAACTTTTTAGTTGACGTATTTTAGCATGTCTTTCAGGTTGAATGATAAGAGTAGGCGAACTGGATCGGCTTCTAGAGGCGTAGTCTAGCTTTTAGAATGGAGTTAATTGAAAAACAATTTATGTTTATTGGATAATGTTTTATTTGGCCCTGCATGACATTTAGACAATTGTTGTGTGTTGAGACTTTATTTGCTTTAGTTTACTTTGGGCTATGGATTATTTATACTATGCTTCCGCCAAGTTAGTTTAAATTATCGAAATCAATCGTTGTGCCCTTATCTCCTTGAGTTGGGGTGTGACAGTAACTCAGATACCAACAATCACCGTTGAACCAACTGAACCATTGCCCCAATTTAAAGAGATTACGTTGAATCTTCTTCACATACTAAAGATATTGATTATGATTTTTTTCTAGCTGGAGAAACAGGAATTAACTAGAGCTGATAAAGGAAAGAATGTCTTGCCTCATGATGAACCAATTGATTTGGTAAAGCTTCAGAGCACAGTGTTTGAGTTAGAACAAGACTCTTTGTCTCACACTTTGTTGATTCAAGAGCTGAAGACTGTCAATGAAGTTAAAGACAAAAAGATTAAAGATCTTGACACAAATATGGGACACTTATCAGCTATTGTCTTGGATTTGAAGCAAAAGTTACAAGATAAATTCAAAGGAGAGTTTCTTGATGAATCTTGTTCATCAACTGTTGTTGAATCTGCGCCAGAGATGAGTAGAGCTGATTTTGATGAACTTAATCGAAGCCGCGAGGAAGGCCTAAGGAAATACTTTGCTGGTGATACTGGATTCAAGGTCAGCATAACGAAATCCAGAGAGCTCATGATGATCACTAATAGAACCACTCAAGAGGCCAAAGATGCGACAAAGTTTAAACCTACAAGGTTTATTGTTGATGTCGCAGACAACCGATACAACTATGAAGGGGATAGATCTGGAATTGTATGCTGGGGTTAAGATGAGATTAAGGAATTGTGGTGGATTTCGCAGAAATTTAACCAAGCGGATTGAGTATTATGATCATCCCTCCTCGTTCAAATACTTGACAGTGGTAGATATGGTGGAATTAGCAAGACAAAGATTTTTCAATCCAGCCAAGAGTAAACGAGGAGAAAGCATCTATACTTCACTGCCTCAACATGTAAAGAAGGGATTCACATACAAGACTCTTGCCCAATCCATCAGAACAAAGAAGAATACGATCTCACTTGGAAATCCAATTGATATAGACGTCTTCGAAGTGAGATGGCCAGCCACAGACTGGATGAAGAAAGTACCAATTCTTCCTGATCTGCCTAAAGGAGCATTGGATGATTTTAAGTTTTGGGCTTTGGACGAACAAACATATGGAGTGATTATTAACTATGGAGAAGTGGAGTACACATATGATCTAATTGATCTAATGTGTTTTAGTGAAAAAGATATCAAGTTTCTAAACAATGAAGAGATGAAAGTGGATCAGGATCATCTGGAAGATGCATTGGAGTTCGTTGTATATGTTAGAGTTATCGTAAAGAATGAAGCCTGGTCAAGAGGAAAAGGAGACTCGTCTACGTTGATGATAAAACGTGGAGAATCTGATGAACCTGAAAAGAAAAAGAGTGCTGAAGAAACACCAAACTAGGGGGAGATTGTTGGGAAATGAATAAGTTTTATGTTTATTTGCTAATAATTCTAGTAGTTCTCGAATTTGTTTTTAGATTGGAAATGGTTCTCGAGTTGGGTTTTGTTAGTGGTTGTCGAGTTGGGGTCAAATATAGTTTAATTAAATGGTGATGGGCCGAGAGGCCTAGATTGACATGTGGGTAGTATATAAACCTGGTATGTAGGTTCTCTGAGGTTTGGCTCAATTTTGGTGATTGTTTTTCTCTTTGTTCTTGGAGTCATTATTTTGTACTAGTCGGTTCTTGAAACCGAGTGCAATTTACCCAAGTATTATTTTCATTCTTCATCTTATTCTTAATTATTATTGTTCTTGCACAGACGTGATACCATTCCACACTCTCACGTGTGTTGTGTTAATCGATATCAGTTTTAGATCTAGATCTTGCATTAGGACTAACAGGATGAACCCTTTGTCTAGTAGCTCTTGTAATGTATTGGACAGTTCCTGCGTTTCTGATGGCGCGAGTCTATAAGGAGACTTAGCCACAGGAACCGTTCCTGGAATCGAATCAATTCGAAATTGCACCTATCTTTCGGGTGGTAATCCCGATAGGTCATCCGGAAACACGTCCACAAAGTCTTTTACGACAGGTACGTCTTGAATCTTTATCGTCTTCTTGTCTTTTACCACTACATGTGCGAGAAAAGCTACACACCGTTTCCTTAAGCACTTACGTGCGTTCATGCACGATATTAATTTGACACCGTGATTTGCTTGATCTCCATGAATTTCTAACACATGATCATTCTCCACTGGAATACGTAATACTTTTTCAGAACAAATGATTTCAACACTGTTAAGGGATAACCAATCCATACCGACAATGACATCAAAACTACCCAATTCAATCTGTATCAAATCGATGGAAAATGTGTGATCATCAAGTGTTAGTGGGCAGTTCCTAAGTATTGTGCTAACTATGATTTCCTTGCCGTTTGCTACCTCAATAGTGAAAGGGGAGCCTAAAGATTCCTCAACATGATTGAGTTTGCATGCAAAATCGAACGAGATAAAACTTTGATCTGCACCAGTGTCAAATAATATAGATGCATAGAAGTCATGTAGAAGAAACGTACCAGTGACCACGTTAGCGTCCTGTCGTGAAGCAACTGCTCCAAATGCAAAGGCCCGTCTCCTAGCTGTTGGAGCCCTTGGTTGTACTTTTTTGGGACAATCCCTTGAGAAGTGTCCAGGTTTGCCACAGTTGTAGCAGGACCTGTTGTCAGCAACGCAGGCCCAGAACAGAAACAACAACGCAGAGGTGATGTCTGCTACTACTGCTGATAACAGGTCCTGCTACAATTGTGGCGAACCTGGACACTTCTCGTGGGATTGCCCCAAGAGGATACCATCAAGGGCTCTAGCAGCTAGAGGACGGGCCTTTGCATTAGGAGCAGCTGTTGCTCAACAGGACCCTAACATGGTCAGTGGTACATTTTTTTATGACTTTTATGCATCTATATTATTTGACACTGCTGCGGATCAGAGTTTTATCTCGTCTGACTTTGCATGCCAACTTAATCATGTTGAGTAATCTTTGGACTCCCCTTATATCATTGAAGTAGCGAATGGCAAACAGATCACAGTTAGTACAATTCTTAGGAACTTCCCATTGACACTTGATGAGCACACATTTTCCATCGATTTGATACCGATGGAATTGGGCATTTTCGATATCATTGTCGGGATGGATTGGTGTGGCACACCGACTCCAGGTTCTACCACTCATCAGTTAATCACAACACATGAATGATTTAATTCAAAACCAACCAAGCAGCGGAATAATTTTACCATTCATGATATCAGAACGTTCATCCAAGCCACATTCATTCGACTGAATGTTTACAATCCAAATTTTGATTCTACAAGAGTTTATCCAGTTATACAACAAAACATTACCATTCAAAGGAAATAATGGAGATGAGATTTCATCGCAACGGTTTTCATGACCAGTTGTCTCGCCCATTTCCACCATTATCCTACATCTTTGTTTTTCCTTTGTTCCCTTTCCCTTAGGTACTACCTGACACATATAAATGAGTCACTGTCTTAGGGTCACGTTCACCCTCTGCCAAGCAAGTCGTCACCAGCCACTTCAGCTAACTGATCAATTAACTCCCTTTAATTTGGATAATTATAACAGCATGTAATTTTTATGATTATGTGCCAGCTCAAATCATATTTAGAATGGAGCATCAAAGAACTCACCTGGTTGATCTCCCATCTCAACTTCCTTTAAGTTGTCAACCAAGTATTAATGACCTATAATAACATTCATATAGTATTATTTAGTGTTTGGTAATTACTCATGAATGTCTTATTCATTCGCAGACGTACTGAATTTAAAACTTGTTCATTCGCAAAGTCATGGTTACTCGTTCGCAAATCTAACAAGTTTATGCATAATTGTGAATATTTATTCGCAATCATACTAAGTATGATTTACTTGTTACCAAATGTTTGCATTTATTTATTCGCAAATACTCCAAGTATTATTTACTTGTTCGCAAATATTCACAGATATTCATTCACAATCTCTGAGTAGTATTTTCTTGTTCGCAATTACTCAAGATTACTCATTCTCAAATATCCCAAGTATAATCTACTCGTTCGCAAAAGTTCATGATCATTCGCAGATTTTCCAAGTATGGTCTACTTGTTCGCAAATGTCAGATTATTCATCCGCAATTGTTACAAGTATGATATACTTGTTCACAGCTGTTCATGAATTCTCTTTTGCGATTTCTCACTTATAATGATACTAAGTATACCTTGTCTGGTCCCAATTATTCCTCAATATTTATTCACATTTTGTCTTATCTTCTTAATGAAAGTTTACCTAATTAAATCCATAATTAAATTTCTTTCTTTACATATGTTTTTCATCAAACTTTCCAATTATCAATTTATAAATCTAAAATTCATTTTCCTCTATATACAACAATTTACAATAATTATACCTTTGAAAATAATAAAATCTTTTACAAGATAAAATTCCCAATTATACATAATTAATTCCTTTTTGGTTTTCTCTTCCTAAATTTACCATTCTTTGATAAAAAGTACTCCGGTTCAGAGGTTCAGTCCACCAATCAATCAACTGAAATTTTTTGCCCCATTTCTAGCAGTTGCTCCAAAATCATTCGGTCCAATTGGCAGATCTGTGAACGGCACCTTGGTATCATTTCTTTCCGACCCCTATCACCATCTCCTCTTTAGATTTGGGTCTCTACCCCAATCTTTCAAGTATCTTAACTCCCTATTATCCTCTTCTGTTGTGGGGGTTACAACTTGAAAAGAGATGTGACATGAAATAAGAATTCCTCAACCTTGATTGCATAATCTGAATGCAAACATCTGCAGTTTCTTGCGGTGTCATAGTTGCTAGGGCGCCGGAATACTTGACTTGCAATAACAGCCCCTCATCCTGTCACCATAGACAAGGTCCTGCCACTGTGTAGGTTACAGTTCAGGTTTCTACTTGCCCAGAAGTGGAAATCTTGGGAGTTCGAGCAATAACAATTCCCCTTGATCGGAGTAGTCGGAAGTTCCGTCGCAGCTTTCGTCTTTGAAGGAACAGGGTTTTCTCTGTTCTTAATCTATCAGAGAGAGAGAGAGTTATCGGGTTGTGTGTATTTTCTTCAGTTTGGTAGGATATGAATGAAGGGAAGAGGTGGTGGCTCCCCTTTTTATACTAAATTTAGAAATCAAATGGGTCGCTAAGGATCCACGTGTTTGTTCTAGTTACCCGAAATAGTATTTCTTTTTATTTACTGTTATTTCCCAAAATCTTATCCTTTTACTGTTTAGTTTGATTTGTTTTAATTGTTGTGCAGTATACCTACCCTCTTTTACTCTTCTTATATTTATGCAATATCACATGGGTTAAAATCTTTTCTATATACAGTTGTACGGTTCTGATGACCAATCAACATCACTTTGACTTTAAATTTTTACCCTTTCGTCCTCTTTTACTGCCAAATACGACAACCCCATTTTTGAATACAAAATAATTAATATTTTAACTTTATAATATGTTATTTTACCAATTTAAAATTTATGGGTGTTACTTATCAACCCCCCTAAAAGAGAGTTTGGTCCCCAAAACTATTTGCGTACCGAATAAATATGGATATAGTGCTCGCATTTCTTCTTCAGTCTCCCATGTAGCTTCCGACATCTTTCCACGTCCCCATAGTACTTTGACTAGTTTAACACTTTTGTTCCTAAGTTTCTTTTCTTGTTGGTCTATTATTTTTGTCGGTTGTTCAGCATAATTCAGGTTTGCATCCACCACAATATCTTGCAAAAGAATTCGTAGATTTTCATCCCATAGACGTTTTCTCCGATAAGACACATGAAACGTGGGATGAATTTCTTTCATTTCTACATGTAGGTCAAGTCGATAGGCCACTCTTCCCATCTTTGCCAGTATAGAAAAAGGTCCAATATATCTTGGACTCAGTTTACCCCTCTTTCTAAACCTTATGAGGCCTTTCCAAGGTGACACTTTCAATAACACCGTATCACCAACTTGAAATTCCACAAGCCTTCTTCTTTTGTCAAAGTACGCTTTCTGCCTATCTTGGGATGCTTTCATTCTAGATTTAATTTGTTCAAACTTTTTATTCGTGAAAGTCACTACGTTTAAATCACCCAATTCTCTATGATCTACATTACCCCAACAAACCAGGGCTCTACATTTTCGACCATACAACATCTCATAGGGAGGCATTCCTATGGTAGAGTGATAACTATTAATGTAGGAAAATTCAACTAATGGTAAATGTTTGTCCCAACTCCTACCAAAGTCTATAACACCAGCTCTCAATATGTCTTCCACTGTCTGGATCGTTCTCTCACTTTGTCCATCTGTCTGAGGGTGATAAGCAGTACTCAAAAGAAGTTTAGTTCCCATTTGCTCATGAAACTTCTTCCAAAATAGTGACGTGAATCTAGTATCTCTATCGGATATAATTGGCACGGGCACTCCGGGTCGTATAACAATCTCTTTCACGAATACTTCCGCTAATCTTTCAGAGTTATAAGATTCTCTAATAGGCATGAAATGAGAACTTTTTGTTAATCGGTCTACTACTACCCATATCGTATCCAATCCTTGAATTGTCCTTGGTAGCTTTGTAATGAAATCCATTGTTATTTGCTCCCACTTCCATTCAGGTATGGGTAGCGGTTGCAAGTTACCATAAGGTCTCTGATGTTCAGCTTTCACTAGAGCACATGTAGAGCACTTATTCACATATTGCATAACATTAAATTTCATCCTCGACCAGCAATAGTCTCTCTTCAAATCTTGATACATTTTTGTAGCCCCTGGGTGTATTGAATATCTAGTCTTGTGTGCCTCCTCCATTATCTTTTCCCTTACATCTCCAATCCTGGGAACCCAAATCCTCCTGAAACGTGTTTTAATTCCCAATTCATCTTCTGTCAACCGGTCACTCTGTCCAAACATTCTTTCTTCATTAACGTTTTCACTTTTCAATGCTTTCATTTGCATTTCCATTATTTGTTCCAAGAATGATGAAGTCACTGTCAAGGCATACGACTTTACAAGAATTGTCTTACTTCCCTCTTTCCTACTCAACGCATCCGCTACCACATTAGCTTTCCCAGGATGGTAGCGTATCTCACAGTCATAATCTTTAATAAGTTCCAGCCATCTTCTCTGCCTCATATTTAATTCTTTTTATCCAAAGAAATATTTCAAGCTTTTATGATCCGTATAAATCACACATTTGGACCCATACAAATAATGGCGCCAGATTTTAAGTGCAAACACGACAGCTGCTAACTCCAGATCATGTGTTGGATTACTGGCTTCATGTATTTTTTAACTGTCGTGATGCATATGCAATTACTTTACCTCTTTGCATTAATACACATCCTAATCCTAAATATGATGCATCCGAGTAGATCAACATATCTTCGGTACCTTCTGGCAATCCTAATAGAGATGCCTCCGTCAATCTTTTCTTGAGCTCATCGAAAGCTAATTATTGAGCATCTCCACATTCAAATTTTGCTCATTTCTTTGTTAATTTTCTCAAAGCTAATGCTATCTTTGAAAAGTCTTGGATAAATCTACGGTAATACCTAGTTAACCCCAACAAACTTCTTATATCAGCGGGTGTTCTAGGAATTTTCCAGTTAACCACCGCTTCAATCTTTGCATGATCTACTTTGATACCTTCTGCATTTACAACATGCCCCAGAAATTGTACTTCTCATAACCAAAACTCAAATTTAGAAAACTTAGCATACAACTGTTCTCTTTTCCGAGTCTCCAAAACTTCCTTTAAGTGGCATGCATGATCCCCTTCATTCTTTGAGTAGATAAGTATATCATCAATGAATACAATTACCAACCTATCCAACATCGGTTTGCATACTCGATTCATCAGCTCCATAAAAGCGGCAGGGGCATTAGTCAGCCCAAATGACATTACCAGAAAATCAAAATGACCGTATCTCGTACAGAAAGTTGTCTTTGGAATATCTTGTGACACCCAGCAATTTCAGGTAAATTGCGACTCTTACATCCTTTACATTTAACATTCAAACTCGTTGCATTTCATTTAATTATGTTTAATTAGACGAGCTAAACACAAACATTTGCGAAACAATAGTTTGAGGAACTATCGGATCGTACATTGCACATTGGTTATGGAAACCCAGTGTGGCAAACACAAACACAAATGCAAAACAATAATTCGGGGAATTATCAGATTGTGCAATACACATTGATTTGGATTAATCAAGCGCGCAAACATTTTGTAAAACACAAACTATCAAAGATAATTCGAGGAATTAACGAAACACACACACGAGTCTCACGAAACGTTGGTGATCAAACAGTAATCAAACTTATGTGTTATTATATGATTAGGTGCTAAACATGCATTAGGTGTTTAGGATAAACGTTGGGAATCGAACACGAGCGAAATAATCGAAAAACTGAAAAATGGACCCTTCGCGGTACGCCAAGGCCCTTTGGCAAAGGGGTTGGCGGTACGCGAAGAAAAGCGGGAGTCGAGACTCCCGAATTCCTCGGCGGTACGCGAAGAAGATTTTGATCGGCCTCGACGGTACGCGAAGGCCATGCGGATCAAAAAAATTATAAAATCAACCCCAAACTCTTTCATTCGTTTTCCTCTCATTTTCTCCGAACTTTCACTTTTTCTCTGGACCAAAACCCATTTAAATCAGTCCTCTAACCTGCTGGAAACACCATTGGAGCTAGTTCTTGGTGCTTGGAAGCCATAGGAACATCAAGGGAGCTTTGGAAGCTATCAACCAAAAATAGATCTTATCCCAGCCACGTGTAGGACTTCCAGGAGCTATTCTAGCAAGGATCCACACTTCTAAGATAGTTTATTATGTTTATCTACGGTTACATCGCACATGCACGATGAAAAAACACACATGCACGTGTGTTTGAACACGTGCAACTCCATGTGGCTATTAAGCACGAATTTGTTGGTGATTTGATGTGTTATTAGATTTAGATCTACTGATTTTAGTATAAGATTGATTGAATTTGAGTTTGGTTGAGTTATTGATCGATTTGATGATGATTTAGATACACTTGCCATAAAAGGAAACTTTTATGTTGCATGTCATAGATTGGTGATGATCTAGACATGTTATACATGTCTAGATGTTGTCAAATATAGATTGAAGTGCTTAGAAACACATTTGGTTGATTGATTTTGTGAAAAACACGATTTTGTGGAAACTTACTAAATAAGGAAACTTTTGTAAATCAAAAGAGGGGTTTTGATGTTTTAGGATGTTTTGATGAACTTTGATAATGGAAATATGTTTGAAAATGATTTCTAAGCATATTGGAAACTTTGATTTGTGAAAACGAGCTTTTAAACGGGTACTTACTATTTTAGGAAACTTTATTTGGGTCAAACACCATAAACGGTGATTTATGCGCAAACTGTCACACCCCTGCGCCGCGTGCGGAATCCACGGCGCGGTGACGTATGAACAGTTGAATCATGCACAAGTATTGAATAAGAACAACCACAATGGATTACTAAGTTGCATAATGTTTAGACAGTTATTTAGTTACAGACAATCTATCTATCAAAATAAAGACAACTACAGACCCAAAATATGGTTTACAAAATAAGACTCCAAACAAGACAATTAAACAATTAGTATTTAGTAAGTTTCTATTCCATCCTAGCATGTTTCTTCATCTTGTTCTATCTTAAGCGGTCTCCTTAGTTGTCCTTAGAATGCTTTAAACCTAATTACCTGAAACACGTGAAAAGTAACTGTCAACTACAGACGTAGTTGGTGAGAACAATAGGTTTAACATATGACATCATAAATATGTGATATAAGGCATAGGTTTGTTAATGCAATAAATGATTCACATGGATGAGCTGCAACCCAAACTAACATCAAGTAAGAAAATGAGTGTAAACAGTCCAATCACGGTTTGCACGAAAGCCAACATATAATATCAAGTCCCAAACCACGTTTGGAGTTAGATAATGTATCAGCAATTTTGATAACCATATGACACCAAACCTGCAGTTAGCTTTTAAAAACAAATTTAAAAGCTAACTCCATCTTGGATAAGAAAACAATGACACCAAACCTGCAGTTAGCTTTTAAAACCAATTCAAAAGCTAACTCCATCTTGCATAAGAAACAATGAGTCCGCTTTCCCTTGTTGTGATCACCCAGTACTAACGCCTATGAAACTTGATGGGTTTATAAGTTTGTTTACAACAATAGACACCATGTTTATGAACCTTACTTTAACTGACGTGTTAATGCCTTATTTGATAACATGATTTGAAAACCTTGATTTAATTCCATGAATTAAATCCTTTGTTTTGAATACCATGAAATGAATCTCTTGATTTGAATACCATGAAATGAATCTCTTGATTTGAATACCATGAAATGAATCTCTTGATTTGAATACCATGAAATGGTGACCTTGTATAATAACAAGGTTTATAACAAAGGAGTTTATAAAATCCATTATTTAAAAGTGTTTATCCTGTATAAAAACATTTGAGTAAATATGTTATAAAACAGTTCAAAGGGTCTTTATAAAACCTTTTTAATAAAAGAGTTTAATAGTTGATAAATCCTTTAAAACAGTTGATGAATCCCTTGGATTCGTAAAATGAACCTGAAATGTTTATAAGAATACACACATCCTGTGTAATGAAATACGATTGTAAATAGCGGGTTTGATCACGTGTTCCACCCCAAAACAGTTATAAAACAGTAAAAGAGTGGCTAATGTTCTCACCTGTCTGCAGTAGACTCTGAACTAAAACAGATAGCAAGTAGCAAACAGGACTTCTAATTGATTCCTATATCATTGTAATCATACATAAGATATAAGATTTATAGTTGTATAGACCTTGATTCATTGATTGACTTGTGTTCTCATGAAATTGATTAACACTTGATTACTTGATCATGATTATGGTTGTTGTATAGACTTGAAAGTTATGATTTGAATCACTTGATTGATCATGGGTCCATGAAAATGATGTGTGATGTCCTGTTATGCACAAACTTGTTTGCACAACATCACATGTGTTTAAGAGTTTGTTAAGCCATTGATTAACATGTATTGTGAAAAGATGTTCCATTGTTTTTAAGTTCATGTGATTGTGACTTGATCCCATATTTAGGTTAAGTTATAAACTTAAGCCCAATGAGATCAAATTACAATTACTTTGAGTTGTGGCCAACAATAGGCCTTAAGCCCATAAAATCATGGTGGGCCTAATCAAAGTTCCATGGGCCTCTTAAGTTAACAAGGCCAATTGGATATATTAAATTGGGCCAAGTAGGATTGGCTTGGGCCGAAAGACTTGTGGGCTGCCACCTTAGGCAGCGAACCTTCTTTGGTTCTAGCCTAAGGTTCGCCGGTCATGCACACCCACCAAGGTTCGTTGCATGTTAAGCCCATGAAGGTTCGCCTTATGGTTCGGCATGGGTTTGATGATTCCAGGGTTCGGCTGAGTAGAATTAGGGTTCGTAATTTGTCAACAGTTCGTCTCTAACCCAGAAGGTTCGCTGATACAAACATAAGGTTTGGCTAGACTAGGGTTCGGCTACATCCCTATGGTTCGTGACTACAAGAAGATTCATGGGATGCATGAAGGTTCGGGCAACTAGGGTTCGTTACATGGAGACTTCGGCTGGGTTCGGCAACAGCATGCAAGGGTTCGTTCCTTAGGCATTGGTTCGCTTGCTTGCAAAGGTTCGGCTCAAATGGGTTCGTGGCTATGGATGATGGTTCGTCCAGGCAATAGGTTCGGCAAGGGCTCGCCATAGCTCAAAAAGGTTCGGCCAGGAAACCCTAATGGTTCGGCCGTCGAACCTGTTACCATCACCATTCTTCTAAGCTTGTTTCCTTCGATCTAACCACCTGTATGCCATGGACGCTTGCAGAACTCATCTCGAAGTGTTGTAGGTTAAATCGGTTAAGCTTAGAACCGGCTAGGTCTTTGTTTTAAACACACACACATAGAAAACCCTAATTTTTAGCACTTTAATTCGACTATACCTCGTCTTTGGCCGGATGAATCTACGAAACTCTTGTACTTTCGTGTAGGTAACGTCGAGAGCTTCGCGTGGATACCAAGAATGACGAAATCCGTTGAGAAATAAGCGAGTTATGCGCGTTTGAAGCTCGGTTTTTAGAGAGAGAGAGAGTAGAACGAAAATCTAGTGAGAGAAAGGGTTGTTGGTGACATAAATGAGGGATTTAGCCTTGTTCAAGGCTTTTATAGCCCGGGTGGTATTCGGGTCCGATTCGGTCGCTCGGTTCGCGTTTCCGGAACGTAACGCGTATTTTACGCGGTTTTAAAATAAAATAGTTGTTAAACTCATTAAAATGATGAGTTTCAAAATTGTAAAATTATAAAATAATTATTCTAATTATTTTACTCTTCGTGTGTTGACAGATCGTTAAACATTCACAATTTCGTGTATACCCGCAATCGCGTACGTTTTTCGATCATATAAATTATATTTAAAGTCGTTTAATCATAATTATAAGTTCAACATTCGTATCATTACGGATCGTCACCCATAACTATACTCAGTCTCGCTTACGTATTACGATTCTTGTTGAATTAATTAATTGTCATAGTATTCATCTCAACACTACGCACCAACATTATCCTGTTACACCGAACGCAGTATATATATAGGGCTCACTCTCGCTGCCCACCACTGTTTCGATATAACACAATACTGTTCTTGCCTAGTGAACTAGATTGTAAATAAAGAATACATACTTGTTCCTGAATAATAAAGATCCTGTAACACACAAGCACACATTATGAACATATGAATCACATTGATAAACTGAACATGGACACACACTGTTCTAACACTGTTTACGACTACCATGACTAAATGTACAAATGTTACAGTCTCCCCTAGTTAAGGGAATTTCGTCCCGAAATTAACTAGCCGAAGGTACTGTAAAAAGATGAGGGTACTTAAGCTTCATCTGGTCTTCACGTTCCCAGGTGAACTCAGCACCGCGTTTTCCCTCCCATCGTACCTTTACGATCGGGATACGGCTGCGTTTAAGTTTCTTGACCCCATGATCCATGATTTCAACCGGACGTTCTATGAATTGCATATTGTTCTGAATCTGAATGTCTTCCAGTGGAATCTGCACATCATGATCCGCCAAGCATTTCTTAAGATTTGATACATGAAAAGTATCATGAACATTGCTTAGCTCCACTGGAAGTTTGAGTTTGTTGGCTACGGGACCAATCCGTTCCAGGATCTCAAAAGATCCAACGTACCTGGGTGCAAGTTTCCCTTTCTTCCCGAATCGGACAACGCCTTTCCAGGGAGAAACTTTGAGTAAGACTCGGTCACCGACTTGAAATTCAAGCGGTTTCCGACGTCGATCAGCATAACTCTTCTGCCGATCTCGTGCGGCCTTAAGCCGTGATTGGATGATTGTGATTTTGTCTGATGTTTCCTGAATGAGTTCTGGTCCTACGACCTGTGAGTCACCAACCTCGGTCCAGCAGACCGGTGATCGGCACTTTCTACCATATAAAGCTTCGAATGGTGCACATTGAATGCTCGTATGATAGCTATTGTTATATGAAAACTGAATGAGTGGAAGATGAGTGTCCCAACTTCCACCAAAGTCAATGACACAAGAACGAAGCATGTCCTCGAGTGTTTGGATAGTCCTTTCGCTTTGACCGTCGGTTTGGGGATGATACGCCGTGCTAAGATTAACACGTGTTCCCAAAGCCTTTTGCAATGATTGCCAAAAGCGAGAAGTGAAACGACTATCACGATCAGAAATGATTGATGTTGGTGTACCATGTCGCGCAATGATCTCGTTGATGTACAATGTGGATAGCTTCTCCATTTGTAATCCTCTCGGATAGGGAGAAAATGAGCAGATTTGGTGAGTCGATCAACGATCACCCAAATCGAATCGAAACCTCGCGGAGTTCTCGGCAACTTGGTTATGAAATCCATGGAAATTTGTTCCCATTTCCATTGAGGAATTTCAGGTTGCTGCAGAAGTCCCGAAGGTTTTTGATGTTCTGCTTTGACCTTTGAACATGTAAGACATTTTCCCACATACAGTGCTATGTCTTTCTTCATTCCCGGCCACCAGTAAGATGTCCTCAAGTCCTGATACATCTTATCGGCTCCAGGATGAACTGAGTATCGCGACTTATGAGCCTCATCACAGATGAGTGTGCGCAATTCTTCAGACTTTGGAATCCAAATGCGGCCGTTGAGATATAACACCCCATCAGATCGGGGTTCTAGTTTCTTCTCAATGCCACAATCCAAGTCTGTCTTGAGTTGATTGTCTGTTACTACTTGTTGTTGTGCAATACGAATCAAGTCTTTCAAGTTTGGTTGTGTGTTGATCTCCATGGCTCTGACACGAATTGGTTTGACTGGTTCCTTACGACTAAGAGCATCCGCCACCACATTGGCTTTACCCGGATGGTAACGAATCTCACAGTCATAATCAGTTAGAAGCTCAACCCTACGTCGTTGTCTCATGTTGAGTTCTTTCTGATTGAGAATGTGTTGCAGGCTCTTGTGGTCCGTATAGATGACACATTTAGTACCGTAAAGGTAGTGTCTCCAAATCTTCAATGCAAAGACCACAGCCCCTAACTCAAGGTCATGAGTAGTGTAATTCTTCTCGTGAACCTTAAGTTGTCTTGAAGCATACGCAATGACATTGTCCCGTTGCATAAGTACACAACCGAGACCAAGGTTTGAAGCATCACAGTAGACAATGAAATCATCACTGCCTTCTGGGAGACTAAGGATAGGGGAATTGCATAACTTCTGTTTAAGAAGTTGAAATGCATCTTCCTGTTTCTGTCCCCATATAAACGCTTGACTTTTTTGAGTCAGAGTGGTAAGTGGCAAGGCAATCTTAGAAAAATTTGCAATGAATCTCCTGTAATAGCCCGCCAGACCCAGAAATGAACGAATCTCAGTTGGAGTAGATGGAGTAGTCCAGTTCTTAATCGCCTCAATCTTTGCTGGATCTACATGTATTCCATCCCTGTTTATGACATGTCCTAAGAAGTGAACTTCCTTTAGCCAAAATTCACATTTTGAAAATTTAGCATATAGTTGTTCAGTTCTTAGTAATTCTAAGACTTTCCTCAAATGATCTTCATGTTCTTGTTCTGACTTGGAATAAATCAGTATATCGTCAATGAAGACAATAACAAACTGATCCAAGTATGGCCTGCAGACTCGGTTCATCAAGTCCATGAACACTACGGGTGCATTGGTTAGTCCAAATGGCATAACCACAAACTCATAGTGTCCATATCGAGTCCTAAACGCAGTCTTTGGTATATCCTCATCATTTACTCGTAACTGATGATACCCGGATCGTAAATCAATCTTAGAGAAGCAAGTTGCTCCCTGTAATTGATCAAACAGATCATCGATCCTAGGTAGAGGATATCTGTTCTTGATTGTCAACTTGTTTAACTCACGATAATCGATGCACATACGGAATGAACCGTCTTTCTTTTTGACAAAAAGAACCGGAGCTCCCCAAGGAGAGAAACTCGGTCTTATGAAACCTTTGTCTAAAAGTTCTTGAAGTTGACTAGACAGTTCTTGCATCTCAGACGGTGCTAATCGATACGGTGACTTCGCCACTGGGTTTGCTCCAGGGACGAGATCGATTCTAAATTCCACTTGTCGGACTGGTGGTAGTCCAGGCAAGTCTTCTGGAAATACGTCTGGATAATTTCTGATAACTGGTACGTCTCCAACTGCTTTCTTTTCAGGTTTCTTTTCCACCACGTGAGCTAGGAATGCATAATATTTCTTCTTCAGGTACTTCCTCGCTTTGATGCACAATACAATCTTCAATCCGCGGCAGGGTTTCTCGCCATAAACGTTCATCGTTTCGCCGTTCGGTAGAGGAATCCGAATAAGTTTCTCTGAGCATACGATTTCAGCATTGTTCTTGGATAACCAATCCATTCCCACTACAACTTCGAAGCTTCCGAGAGTCATAGGAATGAGATCGATGGAGAAAAGATGGTCATTTAATCTTAATTCACAACCATGGATAATGGAATCTACAACTATAGTCTTACCATTTGCTACTTCTACTGTATAGGGAGCAGTAAGTATAGATAGTTTCATATTAAGCAAAGAAGCAGTATCAAATATGATAGGAACATAGTGATCATTGATAAGAAATGTACCCGTGATGACTGCTGGATCCTCACGTGCTTCGGCAGCTCCGATAACAAAGGCACGAGCAGTAGCAGTGTTGTTGTTGAGTTTTGGACACTGATTTCTAAAGTGTCCCTCTGCTCCACAATTATAACAGGCCCTTCCACCTGTAGCTTGTGATAGCAGTTGTTGCAGTAGCAAGATGAGCAGCTCGGCATGTAGCTGCAAAGTGTCCCATACGCCCACACTTGAGACACGTTTTGCATGGAGTGTTGGGCAGATGATGGTATTGGCATTTGGTGCAAAGTGGCAACAGGCCAGTATAAGGCTTTCTGGCAGTAACCGGTTGTGGCATAGCAGTAATGGGTGTGGCATGAGTGGGTGCAGCTGCAGTCAACGCTGCAAAGTTCTTGATTGTCTTCTGCTTCTTCTTCCTGTGATGGTGCTGTTCAGGCTTCTTGCCTTCTTCAATCTGTGCTCTCTTGAATCCCTTTCGGGTGAGCACACCAGATTTTACATACTCTTCAGTAAGAGTAGCACCAAGTTGGATTGCTGCTTCCAGAGTAGTGGGGTTATTCCCCATAACAGTTCCTCTAACAACCAGAGGTAAGCCTTCAATATATTTCTCTATCATGCGGGATAGAGGAGTAACCAAGTGTGGTACCAGAATGCACAACTCATCGAAACGAGTTGTATACTTGGCGTTTTCACCACTGTCTTGCACCAGATTCCACATTTCTACCTCCAGTTTCTTCAGTTCATGACGTGGACAAAACTTTTCCACAAGCAGATTCTTGAAACCGTCCCACGGTAAGGCTAATGCAACTTCGCGTCCTCTGGTGTTCTTCTCAGAATTCCACCAGGTGAGTGCGCCTTTGTGAAAAGCGCTTGAGGCCATCTTGACCTTCAGATTTTCAGGACATCCAGTGAGGTCCAGAATATCCTCGATGCTTTCCAGCCACTGCAGTAGACCGGTAGCTCCTTCAGTACCAGAGTACTTAGGAGGTTTAGCATCATTGAACTGCTTGAAAGTGAAGTTAGCAGTTCCAGCGTTAGTGGCATTTGAATTATGTGCTGAATCACTGGTACTTCCCCGAAGATTCTGGGTGATATCAGTGACCATGCCCGGAATGACTTCCTTCATATGTACCGCTATGGCTCGGGCAATCTTGTTGATCTCATCATCGTTGCCACTTGTTGAACCCCCTCCGTTAGGATCACGTCGGGGAGGCATTCTACGAATAGAAGCCACAAGTGGGTCAGTAATGAGGAAGGATACAATTGAATTTACATGATAAGGTCAGTAATATATCCATACTACTAGTATTATCATTCAATTGTAATATGAGCATGTATACATATAAGCACTCAGCTCATTAGTATACTTCTCATGCGAAGATGTATGATGTTCCATGATCTCTCCACCAAACCTACACACTGACACTTTCCCGATATACCGAAGATAGCTTATATATAGGGCTCACTCTCCCTGCCCACCACTGTTTCGATATACCACGATCATGCCCTTGCTAGCATTTGGCAACACGTTTGTACTGATTTGCAAGTGTGTTCCATTGATTAAGAATCTCATGATTTTTGATCAACTTGAACTATGATTGATTTCATGATTGAACTATGATTGTGTTATGTATGCACCTACTAACAGTTGTTAACATGTAGAACTAATCATACGTGTGCTCTACACTTTCCTGTTATCCTATGTTAGTAAGTACTAATGATGTAAACACTTAAGAATTTCACTTAAGGTTTACATTGAAAGAATGTTCACAACTTGATTGATTCACCATAATGTTTGGTTCATCCAAGTTTGAATTGCACTATGATTTGATTCACCAATGATTGTATCTCCAATGTTTGTAATCCATGTGTTTGACTAATGTTCAATGATCCAGTTGCTCCTGAATCCTCACTCCAAATACAAACGTCGGATTCCCCCTAACATACTAAAATAAGCTTATATATAGGGTAAGCTCTCACCGACCCACCACTTACGTCAGCACGTCAGCGTTAATCCGTCGTTTATATTTAGGGCTAAGATTCCAACTGTTGATTGATTATGATTGATTCACGTTTGTCTCTTGTTCTCAGAATATGATTTATGATTGTGTAAACCATGGTTCTTAATCTACTTGAAATTAAAACCTTAGGTTTTGGCTTGTGTGTCCTAGGTTAATTAACCTAGGTTCTCAATACCTACAGTATCGAGTATAATGATCTCTTGTGAGAACTTCAACTAAAGAATACTGTTACGCAGATTCTAAGTTATAAAGTTCCTATGATAATGAACACCTGATAATGATAACATGACAAGGATTTCAAATCAAGATTCTAAATTAATAGCTCTTGACCTTTGAATTCCTATGATGAATATGACAAGGATTTCAAATCAAGATTCTAAATTAATAGCTCTTGACCTTTGAATTCCTATAATGAATATGACAAGGATTTCAAATCAAGATTCTAAATTAATAAATCTTGTCCTTTGAATTCCTATAATGAATATGACAAGGATTTTAGATCAAAGATACTAAATTAATAGATCCTTGCCTCTAGATTCCCATAATGAACTCTGTGTGAGAATTTCAGATCAAGGATACTAAGAATACAGATCCTTGCCTCTGAAATCCTTAAATGAATACGTGTGAGAAATTTAATTCGGTTTCTAAAATTATAGAATTCCAATTCAAATTCCTTGACTCGATGTCTAATCTTAGAAAAATGTCCCTAAGATCTGTCAAGCTTATTGTAGACTTAATGCTCACTTAAGTTACTTAGATCCTAAGTATCCTCAAGCCTATAGCACTTAGTCCTATTGGGTAGCTTAGGTTATAGTCTAGGTCATTAAACATTGGGTTTTTCCTAGTTCCCTACAACCTTGGCTCTGATACCAACCTATCACACCCCTGCGCCGCGTGCGGAATCCACGGCGCGGTGACGTATGAACAGTTGAATCATGCACAAGTATTGAATAAGAACAACCACAATGGATTACTAGGTTGCATAATGTTTAGACAATTATTTAGTTACAGACAATCTATCTATCAAAATAAAGACAAGTACAGACCCAAAATATGGTTTACAAAATAAGACTCCAAACAAGACAATTAAACAATTAGGATTTAGTGAGTTTCTATTCCATCCTAGCATGTGTCTTCATCTTGTTCTATCTTAAGCGGTCTCCTTAGTTGTCCTTAGAATGCTTTAAACCTGATTACCTGAAACACGTGAAAAGTAACTGTCAACTACAGACGTAGTTGGTGAGAACAATAGGTTTAACATATGACATCATAAATATGTGATATAAGGCATAGGTATGTTAAAGCAATAAATGATTCACATGGATGAGCTGCAACCCAAACTAACATCAAGTAAGAAAATGAGTGTAAACAGTCCAATCACTGTTTGCACGAAAGCCAACATATAATATCAAGTCCCAAACCACGTTTGGAGTTAGATAATGTATCAGCAATTTTGATAACCATATGACACCAAACCTGCAGTTAGCTTTTAAAAACAAATTTAAAAGCTAACTCCATCTTGGATAAGAAAACAATGACACCAAATCTGCAGTTAGCTTTTAAAACCAATTCAAAAGCTAACTCCATCTTGGATAAGAAACAATGAGTCCGCTTTCCCTTGTTGTGATCACCCAGTACTAACGCCTATGAAACTTGATGGGTTTATAAGTTTGTTTACAACAATAGACACCATGTTTATGAACCTTACTTTAACTGACGTGTTAATGCCTTATTTGATAACATGATTTGAAAACCTTGATTTAATTCCATGAATTAAATCCTTTGTTTTGAATACCATGAAATGAATCTCTTGATTTGAATACCATGAAATGAATCTCTTGATTTGAATACCATGAAATGAATCTCTTGATTTGAATACCATGAAATGGTGACCTTGTATAATAACAAGGTTTATAACAAAGGAGTTTATAAAATCCATTATTTAAAAGTGTTTATCCTGTATAAAAACATTTGAGTAAATATGTTATAAAACAGTTCAAAGGGTCTTTATAAAACCTTTTTAATAAAAGAGTTTAATAGTTGATAAATCCTTTAAAACAGTTGATGAATCCCTTGGATTCATAAAATGAACCTGAAATGTTTATAAGAATACACACATCCTGTGTAATGAAATACGATTGTAAATAGCGGGTTTGATCACGTGTTCCACCCCAAAACAGTTATAAAACAGTAAAAGAGGGGCTAATGTTCTCACCTGTCTGCAGTAGACTCTGAACTAAAACAGATAGCAAGTAGCAAACAGGACTTCTAATTGATTCCTATATCATTGTAATCATACATAAGATATAAGATTTATAGTTGTATAGACCTTGATTCATTGATTGACTTGTGTTCTCATGAAATTGATTAACACTTGATTACTTGATCATGATTATGGTTGTTGTATAGACTTGAAAGTTATGATTTGAATCACTTGATTGATCATGGGTCCATGAAAATGATGTGTGATGTCCTGTTATGCACAAACTTGTTTGCACAACATCACATGTGTTTAAGAGTTTGTTAAGCCATTGATTAACATGTATTGTGAAAAGATGTTCCATTGTTTTTAAGTTCATGTGATTGTGACTTGATCCCATATTTAGGTTAAGTTATAAACTTAAGCCCAATGAGATCAAATTACAATTACTTTGAGTTGTGGCCAACAATAGGCCTTAAGCCCATAAAATCATGGTGGGCCTAATCAAAGTTCCATGGGCCTCTTAAGTTAACAAGGCCAATTGGATATATTAAATTGGGCCAAGTAGGATTGGCTTGGGCCGAAAGACTTGTGGGCTGCCACCTTAGGCAGCGAACCTTCTTTGGTTCTAGCCTAAGGTTCGCCAGTCATGCACACCCACCAAGGTTCGTTGCATGTTAAGCCCATGAAGGTTCGCCTTATGGTTCGGCATGGGTTTGATGATTCCAGGGTTCGGCTGAGTAGAATTAGGGTTCGTAATTTGTCAACAGTTCGTCTCTAACCCAGAAGGTTCGCCCATACAAACATAAGGTTTGGCTAGACTAGGGTTCGGCTACATCCCTATGGTTCGTGACTACAAGAAGATTCGTGGGATGCATGAAGGTTAGGGCAACTAGGGTTCGTTACATGGAGACTTCGGCTGGGTTCGGCAACAGCATGCAAGGGTTCGTTCCTTAGGCATTGGTTCGCTTGCTTGCAAAGGTTCGGCTCAAATGGGTTCGTGGCTATGGATGATGGTTCATCCAGGCAATAGGTTCGGCAAGGGCTCGCCATAGCTCAAAAAGGTTCGGCCAAGAAACCCTAATGGTTCGGCCGTCGAGCCTGTTACCATCACCATTCTTCTAAGCTTGTTTCCTTCGATCTAACCACCTGTATGCCATGGACGCTTGCAGAACTCATCTCGAAGTGTTGTAGGTTAAATCGATTAAGCTTAGAACCAGCTAGGTCTTTGTTTTAAACACACACACATAGAAAACCCTAATTTTTAGCACTTTAATTCGACTATACCTCGTCTTTGGCCGGATGAATCTACGAAACTCTTGTACTTTCGTGAAGGTAACGTCGAGAGCTTCGCGTGGATACCAAGAATGACGAAATCCGTTGAGAAATAAGCAAGTTATGCGCGTTTGAAGCTCGGTTTTTAGAGAGAGAGAGAGTAGAACGAAAATCTAGTGAAAGAAAGGGTTGTTGGTGACATAAATGAGGGATTTAGCCTTGTTCAAGGCTTTTATAGCCCGGGTGGTATTCGGGTCCGTTTCGGTCGCTCAGTTCGCGTTTCCGGAACGTAACGCGTATTTTACGCGGTTTTAAAATAAAATAGTTGTTAAACTCATTAAAATGATGAGTTTCAAAATTGTAAAATTATAAAATAATTATTCTAATTATTTTACTCTTCGTGTGTTGACAGATCGTTAAACATTCACAATTTCGTGTATACCCGCAATCGCGTACGTTTTTCGATCGTATAAATTATATTTAAAGTCGTCTAATCATAATTATAAGTTCAACATTCGTATCATTATGGATCGTCACCCATAACTATACTCAGTCTCGCTTACGTATTACGATTCTTGTTGAATTAATTAATTGTCATAGTATTCGTCTCAACACTACGCACCAACACTATCCTGTTACACCGAACGCAGTATATATAGGGCTCACTCTCGCTGCCCACCACTGTTTCGATATAACACAATACTGTTCTTGCCTAGTGAACTCGATTGTAAATAAAGAATACATACTTGTTCCTGAATAATAAAGATCCTGTAACACACAAGCACACATTATGAACATATGAATCACATTGATAAACTGAACATGGACACACACTGTTCTAACACTGTTTACGACTACCATGACTAAATGTACAAATGTTACACAAACGATACGTCTTAAGTGTTTAAACGTTTTTTACAAACATATTAAAGGTATTAGCCTTATGAAATGGAATTTCATAACTACACTTTCCTAAAATGGAAACTTTCCAAAAATGGTAGCTTTTACAACTTTTACACATTACGTAGGTAAACGTAGTATGATTTAAAACAAAAGATGCATGTTGATGTCTTATTTGCATTAAGTCACATAAATCAACTTAAAACAACAAACGTGTCACCAATGATTCGTAGAGTCAACACACGCACACACTCGGTTGAGCACACCGATACTTGGAATTGTATGGACTACAACACACCACAAAACACATACTCACACCTTTATGGTTATAGGTGCTTACTAGCAGGATTGCTAGCACTCGCAGGTAGCGAACACCCATACACACCGGAACTGCTTTATTAGGTGAGTTCACGGCCCCCTTTTTACATTTTTTACCTTTGGGGGAGAAAACATTGCATTACAACTATTTTTGAACAAAAACTCGTTTTATTTACGTATGGACATGCTTTATCACTATATTTATATGTGTTGACCACATCACAACTAAAAGTCCCCGCGATACTCCACGGACCGTTAGTAGCGCGTAGCACCTTGCGTGGTAATCTTCAATAGTACTATTTGGGCCTGACAAGCCCCAACCATCGCGCCTTGGAGGCCAACCCGACTGGAGGTCGAAATGGGTGCAATATTGAACAACACTTTGCCATTGTCTTGTGATGGACATGGCGGGAGGCACAACTGTCTGCTTCGGTATGAACCCGCATATAATATAACTGTATTGACTAGATATCAATTGATACTGCATTGTAATGATATGTAAATCAACAACTCTTACCTTAAACATTGGATGTTTACTTCTTATGAAAAACATGTGCTCTCACCAACCTTTGTGTTGACCCTTTTACTCGCATGTTTTCTTAGGTAACTAAGGCACGCGCACAAGGGATAGGATGCTAGGCTGGAGTCGCATGCATCTGCTTATGTGTCTAAGGATATGGAGAACATTTAACGTTATCATTCCATTATGTCATGTGTTGTTAAACTTCTTTAATCGCTTCCGCAAACTTTAAACTTATGTTATTCTGAAAACTATTTTATTAACGCTTCCGCAACGTATGAACTATATATGTTTCGATACAATTAAAACTTCAGTAACTTTGACTTTACAAAAACTATTTTATCCAAGTTATTGGATGTACGTATGCAACGAAACATGTTGGTCTCGCAACACAGCGTGACCGGAGACTGCGATCCTGACAGTCTGTCGCGTTCGTGCCCCGGAAGGAACGAGATTTCTCGGGGTGCGACAGATTGGTATCAGAGCCAGGGGCTGGACTGATGTGCCAGCAAGGACGCTGGGCTCCGTAAGGGGGGTGGATTGTAATATCCCACATTGGTTGGGAAGGGGAACATAACCTTATTTATAAGGAGGTGGATACCTTTCCTATCAAGACGCGTTTTACCTGGGCGAGCAACTCGTCGGGTGAAAACAAAATCGTGAGTTCCTAGATGGGCAACCCATCGGGGGCAAAGCGGACAATATCTTGGTACGGTTGGCTTGGGGTGTTACAGATTGGTATCAGAGACTTCGGTTATTACGAATTAGGTTTGCATTTAGTGAACTTAGTCTATAACCACTAGTCTCCACAAAACACATAGCGCTTAGTATTGTGATACTTGCATACATGCCATATCTACTATGCGTCACCATCGTCACCGCATGTGATTGTACATGACGGGGAGGAGCCAGTAGCTCTACATGTTTTCTTTCAGTACCTACCGCACACACTGAATTAGTCATTAGAAAAACACTAACACTTACTCTCGTTATGAAGATCATGGCCAGAAGACGCGGAGGACGTAGAAATGCGGGAGGACGCGGAAACATCAATCTCACACAAGCTGAATTGAACGCACTCATCAACGAACGAGTTGAAGAGGCACTCGCTGCACGGGAGAATACCCGCAATTAAAACCCACTGAATCAAGGTGACGAATTTCATTCACATTCACCTTGCATCATAACCACTCTTTCCCAATACAACGCGTTTAACGGATTCTGAATCCAACTTCTTTCTTTGCATATCTCAGGAGCAAACGTCAATCAACCTCTTTACACATTCAAGATGTTCCTGGATTGCAAACCCCACTCATTCAGCGGCACTGAGGGTGCCGTCGGGTTATTACGCTGGATAGAAAAGGCGGAGTCGGCCTTTGCCATGAGCAACTGCAGGAAAGAAGACAGGGTCAAGTTCGCTGCTGGAACTCTCGATGGAGTTGCCCTCACTTGGTGGAATGCCAACGTCCAGAATCTAGGGTAGGATGCAGCCAACACTTTACCTTGGGATGATTTCAAGAGGATGTTAAATCGTGAATACTGTCCTCGTGGGGAAGTGCAGAAGCTAGAGACTGAATTCTGGAACCATAAGATGAGTGGTTCTGAGGTAGAAGCATACACTGCTCGATCATATGAGCTGGCACACATGTGCCCGGAAATGGTAACCCCACCCTACAAGCACATAGAGACGTACATTGAGGGACTGCCACCTCAAATTTAGGGCATGGTACTCTCTGCTGACCCCATCACCATGCACGAAGCCATGCGACTAGCCCATAAGCTCACTGATTCAGATGTCGCAAAAGGACTCTTACCACCTCGTGGTGCTGTAACCACAACCAATGAAAATAAATGCAAATGGGATAACACCCTGAGCAAAACTTCCACTCTTCAACCACCACAGCAACGTAAGTTTGGGTCGTCTCAGGCTTACGCACCACCTATCCCAACAAACCAAAACTCAGGAGCCTATGCAGGCAAACACCCCAAGTGCAACAAATGCAACTTACATCATGCCTTGGGACAATGCGGCTCTATCCGATGCCAACGGTGTGGCAAAGGAAACATCTCGCCAAGGATTGTAGAGGTGATATACTGTTAAAGACCCAACAACAGCAGCAGCAACAACTTGAAGCACCAAAAGGTTTCTTCAAATGTAGAAAGCCAGGAAACTTCAAGAGGGACTGCCCACATCTGAAGAAAAACAACGGGAACAACAACGGTCTGAAGGGATGAGCCTTCGTGATCGGAGCAAAGGAGGCCAGAAGGGATCCCAACCTTTCAACTGCTACGTATCTCTTGAACAATAATTATGCTTCTATATTGTTTGATACTGGAGCTGAGAAAAGTTTTATATCTAAGGACTTTAGTGAGATACTTGCCATAACCCCAACACCCTTAGAGGTTGAGTATACAGTAGAGCTAGATGATGGTAAATTAATTATAACAAAACATATTCTGAAAGAATGCACCCTAGAGCTAGCAAATCATAAATTTAAAATTGACCTCATGCCAGTTACACTAGGCAGTTTTGATGTCATAGTAGGCATGGATTGGTTGTCTGACAACCAAGCTGAAATCATTTGCCACGACAAGGTTGTGCGTATACCTCTCCCTAGTGGAGAAACCCTAGACATTAACGGCGAAAGGATCAACACTCCTCTGAACATTATCTCGTGCATGAAAGCTCACAAATGCCTACGAAAGGGATACACAGCCATTCTAGCACTTACCACCGAAAAAACTGAAGAAGAGAAGAAAATAGAAGATATCCCAGTCATAAGCGACTATCCTGACGTATTCCCTGAGGATCTACCAGGACTACCACCACCTCGACAAGTGGAGTTCCGCATCGATCTCGCACCTGGAGCAGCACCTATCGCAAGAGCACCCTATTGACTTGCACCTTCACAGATGCAGGAAGTGTCCAATCAACTCCAGGAGCTGTTGGACAAGGGCTTTATTAGACCAAGCTTCTCACCTTGGGGATCTCCGGTCTTGTTCGTAAAAAAAAGGATGGCACATTTCGGATGTGCATCGACTATCCGGAATTGAACAAAGTGATGATCAAAAATCGATACCCTTTACCTCGCATCGATGATTTGTTCGATCAACTGCAAGGGTCGAGTTACTACTCCAAGATCGATCCGCGATCTGGTTACCACCAATTGAGAATCCAAGAGGAAGATATTCCCAAGACAGCTTTTCTCACTCGGTATAGCCATTACGAGTTTTTGGTCATGCCCTTTGGGCTAACTAATGCACCTGTAGTATTCATGGACCTCATGAATAGAGTGTGCAAACCATACCTCGATAAGTTTATCATTGTTTTCATAGATGATATTCTCATTTACTCCAAAACGCAAGAAGAACGCAAAGAGCATCTTCAATTGGCTCTTGAACTACTACGGAAAGAGAAGCTGTACGCTAAGCTCTCAAAGTGCGACTTCTGGATTCAAGAAGTCCAATTCTTGGGACATGTTGTTAATGAACAAGGGATTCATGTGGATAAATCCAAGATAGAGGCGATCAAGAACTGGGAATCACCGAAGACCCCAACTGAGGTGCGGCAATTCCTAGGCTTGGCAGGCTGTTATTGACGATTTATTGAAGGATTTTCCAAAATAGCCCAACCACTGACAGGTCTCACCCATAAAGAAAAGAAATATCTCTGGACTTACAAACAAGAAGCTGCATTCCAACTTCGCAAGCAGAAGCTCTTTAGTGCACCTATCTTATCTCTTCCTGATGGAACTAATGACTTTGTAGTATACTGCGATGCCTCAATACAAGGACTCGGCTGTGTGCTGATGCAGCGAGAGAAGGTGATCGCATATGCTTCTTGACAACTGAAAGTCCACGAGAAAAACTACACCACCCACGACTTGGAACTTGGAGCCGTGGTATTTGCACTCCAAATCTAGAGACACTACCTGTACGGTACAAAGTGTACTACATACACTGATCATAAGAGTCTCCAACACATATTTGAGCAGAAGGAACTAAACATGAGACAGCGTCATTGGCTCGAACTCCTTAATGACTACGAGTGTGCTATCAAGTATCACCCAAGGAAGGCCAACGTTGTGGCCGATGCCCTAAGTCGGAAAAACACCCCAAAACCCAAGAAGGTACGAGCTTTACAACTCACCATCCATCCAAATCTTCCTGAACGGATACGCAATGCCCAAGATGAGGCACTTAAAGCAGAAAACCTAATGGCCGAATCATTAAGGGGAATGGAGAAACAGCTAGAAGTCAAAGCCGATAGCTTACATTATTTCATGGAACGCGTCTAGGTTCCACACCACAGAGATTTACGAGACCTTGTGATGGACGAGGCTCATAAGTCTCGGTATTCCATTCACCCTGGATCTGATTAGATGTATCATGATCTGAAAATACTCTATTAGTGCCCAAACATGAAAGTCGATATTGCCACCTACGTGGGCAAATGCTTGACTTGCGCCAAAGTCAAGGTCGAGTATCAGAAACCATCTGGATTACTCACACAACCTGAGATCCCAATGTGGAAGTGGGAACAAATATCCATGGACTTCATTACCAAATTACCCTGTACTCCTAATGGATGTGACACCATTTGGGTAATTGTGGACCGACTGACTAAGTCAGCACACTTTCTTGAGATCAAGGAAAACGATAAAATAGAAAAGCTAGCCAGAATCTACGTTAAGGAAGTAGTCTCGCGTCATGGAGTGCCAATCTCCATCATTTCAAATCGAGACGCCAGATTCACTTCTAACTTTTCTAAATCACTGCAGAAGTCGCTTGGCACACGGTTGGATATGAGTACAGCATATCACCCACAAACTGATGGCCAGAGCGAACGCACCATACAAAATATCGAAGACATGCTACGAGCGTGCGTAGTAGACTTCGACAACATATGGGAAACTCACCTACCGTTGGTGGAGTTTTCCTACAACAAAAGCTACCACACCAGCATCAAGGTTGCGCCCTTTGACGCACTCTATGGCAGAAAATGCCGATCACCTCTCTGTTGGGCGGAAATGGGCGACAGTCAGCTCACTGGCCCGGAACTCGTACATGAAACAAC
The DNA here is from genome assembly GCA_009363875.1 of Mikania micrantha. Lineage (NCBI taxonomy): Eukaryota > Viridiplantae > Streptophyta > Magnoliopsida > Asterales > Asteraceae > Mikania > Mikania micrantha. The sequence continues at coordinate 47,335,744 of CM018691.1, read as the reverse complement.
CGAGAAGATTGTACAGATCAGAAACCGCATGGCAGCAGCTCGCGATCGTCAAAAGAGCTATGCTGACAAACGCCGGAAGCCTCTGGAATTTCAGGTAGGAGACAAAGTCCTTCTGAAAGTTTCACCAGGGAAAGGCGTCATTCGTTTTGGTAAAAGAGGCAAACTAAACCCACGATACATTGGACCGTTTGAGATCCTGAAGAGAATTGGTCTAGTGGCATACCAACTCAACCTACCAGCCGAACTCGATGGAACTCACAATGTGTTTCATGTCTAAAACCTAAAGAAGTCTTTATCTGATGAGACACTTGTGATTCCAATAGATGAGATCCAGGTTGACGAACAACTACGGTTTGTGGAAGAACCAGTAGAAATTATGGACCGAGAGGTCAAACAACTCAAGCAAAGTCGGATTCCGATTGCCAGAGTCCGATGGAACTCGAAACGCGGACCTGAATTCACGTGGGAGCGTGAAGATCAGATGATGCGCAAATATCCCCATCTCTTTAAACAAACAACATCGAACGCCAACAACAACGAATAAATTTCAGTACGAAATTTACTTTCAACAAGGGGATAATGTGACAACTGAAAAATTTTGTTCTCAAACACTAACAACAACAATCAAATTTCGGGACGAAATTTCTTTCAACAAGGGGATGATGTGACACCCGGCAATTTCAGGTAAATTGCGACTCTTACATCCTTTACATTTGACATTCATACTTGTTGCATTTCATTTAATTATGTTTAATTAGATGAGCTAAACCCAAAAAACTGTGAAACGATAGTTTGAGGAACTATCGGATCGTACATTGCACATTGGTTTTGGAAACCAAGTGTGGCAAACACAAACACAAACACAAATGCAAAACAATAATTCGGGGAATTATCGGATTGAGAAATACACGTTGATTTGGATTAATCAAGCGTGCAAACATTTAGTAAAACACAAACACAAACTATCAAAGATAATTCCAGGAAATAACGAAACACACACACGAGTCTCACGAAACGTTGGTGACCAAACAGTAATCAAACTTATGTGCGATTATATGCTTAGGTGCTAAACATGCATTAGGTGTTTAGGATAAACGTTGGGAATCGAAAACGAGCGAAATCGAATCGACGAAATCGAAGAACTCAAAAATGGACCCTTCGCGGTACGCCAAGTCCCCTTGGCGAAGGGCTTGGTGATACGCAAAGAAAAGCGGGAGTCGGGACTCCTGAATTCCTCGGCGGTTCGCGAAAAAGATTTTGATCGGCCTCGACGGTACACGAAGGCCATGCAGATCAAAAAAATTATAAAATCAACCCCAAACTCTTTCATTCGTTTTCCTCTCATTTTCTCCGAACTTTCACTTGTTCTCTCGACCAAAACCCATCTAAATCAGTCCTCTAACCTGCTGGAAACACCATTGGAGCTTGTTCTTGGTGCTTGTAAGCCATAGGAACGTCAAGGGAGCTTTGGAAGCTATCAACCAAAAAGAGATCTTATCTCAGCCACGTGTAGGACTTCCAGGAGCTATTCTAGCAAGGATCCACACTTCTAAGGTAGTTTATTATGTTTATCTACGGTTACATCGCACATGCACGATGTAAAAACACACATGCAAATGTGTTTGAACACGTGCAACTCCATGTGGCTATTGAGCACGAATTTGTTGGTGATTTGATGTGTTATTAGATTTAGATCTACTGATTTTAGTATAAGATTGACTGGATTTGAGTTTGGTTGAGTTATTGATTGATTTGATGATGATTTAGATACACTTGCCATAAAAGGAAACTTTTATGTTGCTTTTCATAGATTTGTGATGATCTATACATGTTAGACATGTCTAGATGTTGTCAAATATAGATTGAAGTTCTTAGAAACACATTTGGTGATTGATTTTGTGAAAAACACGATTTTGTGGAAACTTAATAAATAAGGAAACTTTTGTAAATCAAAAGAGGGGTTTTGATGTTTTAGGATGTTTTGATGAACTTTGATAATGGAAATATGTTTGAAAATAATTTCTAAGCATATTGGAAACTTTGATTTGTGAAAACGAGCTTTTAAACGGGTACTTACTATTTTAGGAAACTTTATTTGGGTCAAACACCATAAATGGTGATTTATGCGCAACGATACGTCTTAAGTGTTTAAACGTTTTTTACAAACATATTAAAGGTATTAGCCTTATGAAATGGAATTTCATAACTACACTTTCCTAAAATGGAAACTTTCCAAAAATGGTAACTTTTACAACTTTTACACGTTATGTAGGTAAACGTTGTATGATTTAAAACATAGGATGCATATTGATGTCTTATTTGCATTAAGACACATAAATCAACTTAACACAACAAACGTGTCACCAACGATTCGTAGAGTCAACACAAGTCAACACACGCACACACTTGGTTGAGCACACCGACACTTGGAGTTGTATGGACTACAACACACCACAAAACACATACTCACACCTATATGGTTATAGGTGCTTACTAGCAGGATTGCTAGCACTCGCAGGTAGCGAACACCCATACACACCGGAACTGCTTTATCAGGTGAGTTCACGGCCCCCTTTTTACATTTTCTACCTTTGGGGGAGAAAACATTGCATTACAACTATTTTTGAACAACAACTCGTTTTATTTACGTATCGACATGCTTTATCACTATATGTATATGTGTGGACCACATCACAACTAAAAGTCGTCGCGATACTCCACGAACCGTTAGTAGCGCGTAGTGCCTAGCGTGGTAGTCTTGAATAGTACTATTTGGGCCTGACAAGCCCCACCCATCGCGCCTTGGAGGCCAACCCGACTGTAGGTCGGAATGGGTGCAATATTGACCAACACTTTGCCATTGTCTTGTGATGGACATGGCGGGAGGCACAACTGTCAGCTTCGGTACGAAGCCGCATATAATATAACTGTATTGACTAGCTATCAATCGATACTGTATTGTAATGATATGTAAATCAACAACTCTTACCTTAAACATTGGATGTTTACTTCTTATGAAAAACCTGTGCTCTCACCAACGTTTGTGTTGACTCTTCTACTCGCATGTTTTCTCAGGTAACTAAGGCACGCGCACAAGGGATAAGATGCTAGGCTGGAGTCGCATGCATCTGCTTAAGTGTCTAAGGATATTGAGAACATTTAACGTTATCATTTCATTATGTCATGTGTTGTTAAACTTCTTTAATTGCTTCCACAAACTTTAAACTTATGTTATTCTGAAATCTATTTTATTAACGCTTCCGCTACGTATGAACTATATCTGTTTCGATACTATTAAAACTTCCATAACTCTGATTTTACAAAAACTATTTTATCCAAGTTATTGGATGTACGTATGCAACTACACATGTAGGTCTCGCAACACAACGTGATCGGAGACTGCGATCCTCACAGTCTGTCGCGTTCGCGCCCCGAAAGGGACGGGATTTCTCGGGGTGCGACATATCTTCCTCCCTTACCTTTAATTGGTGATATCAAAATCTTAGACCAATTTTTGAAAACCAACTTGCTCCTTGCAATTGGTCAAACAGATCATCAATTCTAGGTAAAGGATATTTATTTTTTATAGTCAGCTTATTTAGTTCTCTGTAATCTATACACATACGCATACTGCCATCCTTTTTCTTTACAAAGAGAACTGGAGCACCCCAAGGAGAAATATTGGGTCTAATGAATCCTTTGTCAGTTAAATCTTGTAATTGTTCATTTAATTCTTTTAATTCCTTAGGAGCTAATCTGTAAGGAGCTTTAGCAACCGGCAGTGCTCCCGGCACTAAATCTATTCTAAACTTTACTCCTTTATCAGGGGGTAATCCCATAAGATCTTTTGGGAATACCTCAGGGTATTGACACACGATTGGGACGTCAATAAAATCTTTCTCCTAGATGTCTGCATTAATCACATGGGCCATATAAGCCCTACACCCCGAGGTCATATATTTTTGAGCTTTGATTACGTTAATTATTTTTAATCGGTTTCTATCACGTTCCCCTCTAATGACAATTATTTTATCATCAGTAGTTTGTATTTGTATCATCCTTTTCTTACAAACTATTTGAGCATTATTTTCAGATAATCAATCCATTCCTATAACTACATCAAATCCCACCAGGGTCATAGGATGTAATTTGACTCTTAATTGATGCCCGTCTAAGTTTAATATACAATCATCAATTATTTTAACAATTCTTAAAGTTTTTCCTATAGTAGTTTCTACTTCAAAAGGTTGAGCCAAAGTTAATTCTGGTTTATTCAAAATTTTACTAAAAGTATGAAAAACAAAACTCTTACTGGCACCAGAGTCGAATAATACATTAGCAGGTACTTGATTTATCAAAAACGTACCCCTTACGACCTCGTCATTCTTCCTAGTTTCCTCATCTGTCATCGTGGATGCCGTGGCCTTAGCCTTCTTTGCCTCGTTCTTTCTTGGTTTTGGGAAATCCACTATTCTATGACGAGTATCTCCACAGTTAAAGCATCCCACGGACTTATTCTTTGTACAGTTAGGAGCTATATGACCCGTCCTCCCACACCTAAAACAAGTTAAGGGAGTTGGGTTGTTCTCATGACATCTGCCCTTATGGAACTTATGACATTTTCGGCATTTGCTACTGTGATTCCCTCTAAATTTCTTCTTTGCACTACCCTCAGCAGCCTTAGAGTCTTCACCAACATCGGAAATCTTCTGCTTCTCCCCTGGGGCTCTTCCAATATCCCCATACTCTTCAATCAATAATGTACGACTCGCATCAACAGCCGCATTGAAGGTTTGTGGAACCATATCCTTAAGGGTTTTCCAAACCTCTGTTGGTAAACCTTGAACATACCTTCTCACTCGAACACTCTCTAGAGTCACTAGCTGTGGAAGCAACCGTGCCATCTCATTAAACTTGGAAGTATACTCCCGGTGAGTCAATCCATCAGCTTTTGAATTTAGGAAAGTAGTTTCAATCCGATCTAATTCGCTCTGTGGGAAATAATTCTCCAATATTCTTCTTTTCAACTCATTCCAACCCATATTATCAACCGCGTGCCTTCCTACTAATTGTTTTACAGTGTCCCACCAAAAAAGGGCCTCGGACACAAAGGAGTGTGCTGCAAACTTCACAAGTTTGTCTTGCCCCATACTCACTGATATTAATCACGGCTTCCATTTCATTTACCCATTGGAAAATGCCAATAGCATCCTTCTTCTCATCAAAAACAGGTGGGATGCATCCTTTGAAGGCTTTATAGTCAAATCGGTTTCGCCTCTGGTTTCTCAGCCCATCCTCATCATCTTCTTCTTCTTCACTCTCCTCTTTAGTGTCTACACCACTATTCTCTTCTTCCTCATGGTTCTCTTCTTCATTATCTTTGTTTCCACCTTCTCCGTGATGATTCTCCTCATTATTGTCATTTTCACCTTCTACATCAATCACCTTGTCTTTACCTTTTCTACTACTACCCTCTCCATTTAAATTGGGATTAGGGCCATTCCTTAATTGACGCTTAACATGAGTTGTAATAGTGCTCAATATTTTTGGCATAGAAGTTTTAAATGATGCATTGAACTGTGACGAAATCATTCTTTCCAGTTCAGCTTCCGTCATTTCTCCTATTGCTTTACTTTTACCAGATGACTTATCTCCGAATTTTGTCTTTCCTCGTCCTCTACCACGTCCAGCCATTTTATAGTATGATTGTTACACAAATTTTTTACCTATTGTGTTAATGATGGAGCATAGGGTTAAAATGTCTAATAAATAATTACACGGCCCATTATACTTATTTATTATTCAGATTAATATTTCACCAATTTCACACTAGGTAACTTTTGCATTACTAGTATCAATTATTTGTAGGAATTCTTATGTACAGAAAACTTTAAAACTTCACAATAATAAAAAATAATATGCAGTTTTGCAGTAGCTAGTTGCAAGTCTGCATTTCTTTATTTTTTAAATATTGTAGCTTTTAAATTATTCTTCCATAATACATCCCTTATTATTATTATTTTTATGCAAAACTGTAGGTCTTTGTTGTACTGGATTTTCTCTTTTGAAATTTTCGGATTGTAGTTCTGTTATTTCCAATGAGTCCTGGTTTAAGTTTAAGCATACTTTGGTAGCTTAATTCTCTTAAACCATTGGCTCTGATACCAACTTGTGGCACCCTGACTCCCAGTGCTACCACTCATCAGTTAATCACAACACATGAATGATTTTATTCAAAAACAACCAAGCAGCAGAATAATTTTACCATTCATGATATTAGAACGTCCATCCAAGTCACATTAATTAGACTGAATGTTTACAATACAAAATTTGATTCTACAAGAGTTTATCCAGTTATACAACAAAACATAACCATTCAAAGGAAATAATGGAGAGGAGATTTCATCACAACGGTTTTCCTTGCGAGTTGTCTAGCCCATCTCCACCATTATCCTATATCTTTGCTTTTCCTTTGTTCCCTTTCCTGTAAGTATTACCTGACACATAATGAAAAACAGCTTCAGTATACACGGGTGAGTTCTAAGTTTTACATATTTTAGAAATCATCAAATGCAGAGATATGTATTTTAAATACAGATAGTTCCACGATTCTTATTTAAGAACCCCAAAATATTCTTGAACTATCATCATGTCTCAATTGTATCAGATTGTAATATTTAACTATGCAAACATATAAATGAGTCACTGTCTTAAGGTCACATTCACCCTCTGCCAGGTCAGTCGTCACCAGCCACTTCTATCAATTAAATCCCTTTAAATGACACAAGTGTCAGGGCTATTCCTCCCCCAAGGAAAAAAGAAAACTCTCAACACTATGAGACCGACAGTATACGACTCTATTAGTCCATGAAAAAGTCATAATCACAATTTAAAATATAATTTGGATAATTATAGTAGCATGTAATTTTTATGATTATGTGCCAGCTCAAATCAGGGTGGCTATCAAAGATCATACTAACAACACAACAATCAAGGTGGATCGTCTTGATCCTCTAATGTTGTTGGGTGGATGAGATGACAGAGATGTTGAAGGCAATACAACAAGACATGCAAAATATGAATCTAATGGATGAGGCAAGGAATCAAAAGGATGTGGTGAGAGATAAAGTTATTCAATCCATGACCACACATATGGGACAGTTGGCCACAGAGATGTCAATCTTAAGAAAAGATCCATGTAAGATTCCAAGTTACAACAATACATCCTCAACACCAGAGTTTTAGTTCGAAAAATATTAGGAACGTGCACACCATTGCTGTGAGCAGCCTCCATGACAGCAAGGAGATTGATTCAGATGAAGAAAATGATCCAAGTGCACCAATTATTCCAATCCCGATTATGGAATCTAAAATTGACAATGCACTTCTAGATTATGGAGCTGCTGTTAATATTTTACCGGGAAGCTTATACGACAAGCATGAATTTGGTCCTTTGTAGCCTGTCGTAACCACTGTGGTATTACCAGATTTGACATGTAAACGTCCACGAGGATTGTTAGTTGTAGCTGTTAAGATAGGAGAATTCTATTACCCTGAAAACTTCTTGGTGTTGTACTATGTACCTGCGAAGAAGGGGCAGCCTATTGTCATACTTGGAAGGCCGTTATTGGCAACAGTTAACGCAAAAATTAATTGTTGAAATAATACAATTAGCTTGAGCTTTGGGAACCGTAAGTTAAACTTGCATATATTGAGGGGCAGCCCCATCAAACCATGACCCAAAATGTTCAACCTCCACCCCATGAAGATGAGGATGAGGTAAGGGAGCCTAGTCCACCTAGACACTCTGAGGACAACCGTAAAGGACAAATAACATTGGAAAGGACTTGATTACTTATACATGTTGGATGAAAAATATGTGTGATGACTTGTGATGTATTCTTTAGGTTTAGCATGCTTCTAGAATACTTTTAATAAAATAGACGTAGGCTTTTTTCAACTTAGACTAGTATTGCATCTCTTTGTTTATATATAGATAAATATATATTATGTTATAACTTGTATGAGTGTTCACCAACTATGCAAATAGTTGACAAAATGTATTTTACATGTGTGACAGGAAATTGAAGAATGATGAAGAATTAAGCTATGTTTAGAAGACCTAGTTAATGCTTTAAAGCAATTTATTTATGTTGAACTTTTTATTTAAATGTTGGCTTTGAAATGTTATTATTGGATTGTGGAATGTTTGAATATTGTTATGTTGAATGGTTATATGAATATTAAAAATGGATGTTTAAATATAAAAACTTTAATAGTAGCCCATGAGATTTTGAGCAATCAAACTCGCGCCCAACATATTACATTGTTGGTTGGGGTGCGACAGTATTGCCTTGAACTTAATCATCACTTGGCTTGCCAGATTTTATCAACTTTTTTCTTCTGATCTATCTCTCTCTTTCTCTCTCAAAAGTAAGAAGTTTTATATGAATTTGGGTAATAGACAGTGATCCAAAGTTAAGGGAAGATTGCATGACAATAGATTAAGTCTTTCATTTATCTCGTAATGATCTTAGAATATGGTTAAGGACAAAGATGATAGGGCACTCTTTTCCTTCAATTTAAGTTCACTAAGAAGGGAAGTGAACCTTTCAAATTGTTGAGTCAGTGACTCACCATTTAGTTGGGTAAAAGTATCATATTGTTGAGCTAAGATCCTCCTACTGTTAGCAAAAAAAACTGGTGTACTCAAAATTGATCTTTCAAGGCATTCCAAAGATCGTTGGTTGACTCATGGTGCAAATGAACAGAATGGATCTCATTAGTTAGTGCCATAAAAATTTAATAGCTTTGGGATCAAGATCAAGCTTCTAGAGGTCTTCCTTAGTATAGTTCCAAGGATCGTTAGGTATAAAGTTCCCGGTATCTGTGTCCAAGACCATCGATTTGTGAGGTCCAAACATAACTGATCTCCAACAACCTGTAGGTTTGTTGGACAAGAAATGGGTCATCCTTCGTTGTCGTTTGTTATACCTGATGGCATACAAGTATGGTCGGTTTTGTGGATGAACCAGTATTATCAGGATCTAAAGTTGTTTACTTATCCGCCATTTTCAACGAGAGAAAAACTTGAAGAAATCAGCGAAACAGTTATTTTTCAAGTTTGAAACCAATACTAGTTAACAAATGCAAGATTAAGAATAGAATGAGGTTAAAAAATTAGATTATCAGTTTGAGCTCGAATATTTTTCAAATGTCATGGTTAAATCGAATCAGAGTCAAATGTGCCGCTCAAAACAAGAATGTTTAGGCCATGAATGACGATAGATTGGACTATGTTATCGATTTCTTTGTAGATCTCCCTCTCATATGATGCACTTGGTTGTTTTCTTGCTAAGGAAAGTAATTCTTAGGGTTTTTAGAAAACACACACATGATCAGACATTCAAAGAAAAACCTTCATTTATTTCAGATAATGTCGGAGATTAAATACCTAACAAATAAATTAGGATGACTTCACCATTATAGTGATGTCTAGGAGAAATACATACAACCACAGAATATAAATTACAAACACTAAATAAGACAAAAATACATAACAATGGGAAGTAAATTACAACAAGCGAATAAAACCTTAACTAAAGTCTTGCTAACTCCTCCTCCACCAAAGTACAGGACAACAATAAATAAAAAGACCAAGACAAAGAGGCAAAAAATTCTGAACATGCCTCCCTTCATGGTACTACCTACTCCACCTAAGTCTCCTCCCAAGAAGTCCAAAGGACATGTAAGGCACTTGCCACCTCCCCCTCTCAATCAAAACTCCAAATCTCTAAGTCCAAATCAAGGATTAAGAGATGATATATTGTGAAGAAAACAAACTCCATAGTGATTAAAAGACACAATAAATCGAGGAATTCTTTTGCATTTTTGTATTTAATAATGAATTTGGCTGATAAAGACCTTATGAGATAAACCTAAGGTTAGAGGATGTTGAATCAAATGGCAAGGTTCAAAAATTCATGCTAGACTTAAGGGGACAAATAAGGCAGAAAATCTTGAACAAATAAGTGGTTTTAGCTTCATTAATCCAGAGAGAGGTTGTCGGAAAAATAAGGACTCGTGCACATTATCACAGTACCCAGCCTTAACTCGAATTAATAAACCCCAGCCTTAACCACTGAGCCATTCTTACCTTAACCACTATAAATAACCATGGATCCTAACACTTGAACCATAACAATGGACAACTAACCATTGAACCCAACCACTGAAATAAACCAATAAGCCTAACACCTGATAAACAACCCCAGAACTTTTAACCATAGGAGAGTGAGAAGCTTCTCTTTGCTGCTCAACGAGCGAAATTGGCTCAAGATGAGGCTAAGAAGCAGAAGTTGAAAGCACTCAAGTAAAAGAATAAAGAAGCCCTTCTAAAGGTACTTTGGATCAACAGTTTCATTTTGATACTCCCATCGCAAGCCTTGATCAAAAGAAGAGTGATGCTTCTTCCTAGATAGAGACGGGTAGCTCTGGGGTTACTAGGAAGCCTAAGCCTACACCAAGCCTGCAACCACCACACCATTCAAAGCCATACCAACCAAAACACTTGCACAAAATACAACCATCACTACTTCTATACATACCACGGCCATCACTACCTCTTTACATACCACAACTGCTACAACCCCTTTACATTCCACAGCCATCACCACCCATGTACATACCACAATCACAACCTCCCTCGTGGTTAAAGATTCAGGGATTGTTTATAAAGAGTTAGGCTTAGTGGTTAAGTTCATTGGTTGGGTTTAGTGGTTATGTCTATGGTTATGGTTCAGGTGTTAGGATTCGTGGTAATTTACAGTGTTAAGGTAAGAATGGCTCAATGGTTAAGGCTGAGGTTTATATATTCTAGCATAAATTTTAAGTCAAGTTAATTTTATTGTGTTAAAGAAAAATAAGTATACTTTAATTAAACAACATTTATTAATTACAATACATAAAAATGATGATAAATAGTTGAAACAAAATTCTAAATATTAAAAGGTAAGTTATAATCATACATCAAATTCTTTTAAACATACTTTGATGACTTTTTGTATTAACAAATTATATTACACTCCCTCCGGTCCCTCTTTAAGTGTCATAGTTTGAAAAACACGAATATTAAGGTAGATTGAATGATTTTTTTTTGCTTACCAAATGACAATAATGCTCTTGACATATACGAAAATATCAATTATGTAAAAGATGTAAACAAATTTCTGGTGGGCCCACTTAAGGGTAAACATGAAAAGTGGCTAATAAATTTTGAAAGTGTACATTTGAAATGGGACAAATAAAAAAGGGAATGTGGACACTTTAAATACGACGAATGGAGTATTTTCTTCAACATGTGTAAAACATGAGTTTAGTTAAACAATGCAATTTGCATGTTTTTTAGTTACTGGATATGCATATATAATATATTATTTTTTTCAACACCTGTCGTACACGAGATTTAATCTAGTAAATAATAAAAACTAAAAAATATAGAAGAAAATACGAGACAAAAGAAAACGTTTCATAAGACCATCCACAGCGGTCACCCCACTGAAAATCTCTCCCCACTGAAATTTCCTACCACATCATCACCCCACTGAAAACCCTTCACCACTATTCCACATCATCAACATTAAAAATAAATAAAAAAACATTACTCTAAATTAAAATAATTAAATATTTTACAAAAAACACACATTACATTAAAAAAAACAAAAACATATTAAAAACCTAATAATCGCCTTAGACGTTGCGAACAACAATATCGGTGCGAACCCTTTCTATTTGTTCGACCAAATCTGCTTTTAACGACTCGTGAATGCTTTGGTTTCGCAACGCCAAAATTTTGTTATCTATGCCCGAGTCATCAATGTAAAATGGAGATGGCGGTTCGTCTTCATCCGATACAAACGGGCTAATCGACTTGCCCTCACATTCAAGTATCATATTGTGTATTATGATATAGGCATACATAACTGATCTAAGTTTTTTGGGATGCCATGCTCTTGCCATATTTTTTATAATTTGAAATCTTTTTTTAAGAACACCAAAAGCCCGCTCGACATCGCATTGAAATGTCAACCAACGAACTACATCAATTGAAGTTTAGCCGGATCTCTTTCTAGATTGTTAAGATCCATTCCATTCCAAATAAGCTCGCCTTACTTGTTCCCTTAAATTAACTGGATGATCCCACATTTGTATTCGTTTAGCCGGATCTCTTTCTAGATTGTTAAGATCCATTCCATTGTCATTTGATAGTGGGGATGTAGAAATACCATGCTCGGGGATATTTGCATCTTTTCGGATTCACTTGTTTAGGATTTCTTACGTTTGTCTTGATTTGTAACATCCCCTTCTTCAATAACCTTTCTTTTGAAAAACAAGTCAATTGTTTTCACCTTCCCCATGAGATATTGATTCAAACTTAAACCTAAATCATACCAATTACCAAACAAATTATACAAATTAACAAAACAATTCTATTTTCTAAGTCAATAAACTGATATAGTCAATAAAAAAAATTCTAATTATAACCAATTCTAATTTCTACATAAGCTGTCAACACAAAAAAAATATATATATATAGGCTATTAAGTATTACCTAAAATGATAAGCGCAATCAACAAAATATATATATATATATATATATATATATATATAGGGGAAGGTTAAAAAAATAACCCATCAAATATGTGATAACCCATTAACTATCATCCAATGGTTAATTTCAAAAGCAAGTGCATAGGATCGCGACACGTGGCATTATTATTTTATTAATATGGGAGGGCATTTTAGACATTTTGTTACCACTCAAAAAGCTAGAATTAATATGGTAGTGACAAGTGTCATCATCTAAGATATTTTAATAAATCTAATTTTTAATATAAAGTTTACCCCCCTCTTTTTTAAACATTAATAACTTTTTTATAATATATTATTTTTTTAAAAAAATTGCACCATTATATTCGTCTCATTTTTCTCTTTAATTCCGTTATAGTCTCGACTAATTTTTTTTACTTTTTTTAGATGCCCTATATTTACATCATTGTAACGAGCTTAAATATAACAAATTTATTTGAAATTTTTTTAAAAATGATAAATTACAGTGATGTAATTTACATTGACGTAATTTATCGTGATGTAATTTACATTGACGTAAAATTTGGTTTCGGTTTTTTCGGTTAATTTGGTTCTGGTTCGGTTTTTTCGGTTAATTCGGTTTCGGTTCGTTTTTTTTGGCTTTTTGCTCATCCCTAATTTGTAACGAGCCTAAATACAACAAATTAGTTTCAATTGTTTTCGAACAATGATAAATTACATCACTATAATTATCATTGTTAGAGGAAAAAAATCAAAATAATGTGTTATATTACATCACTGTAATTTATCATTGTAATTATCATTGTTAGAGAAAAAATTAAATAATGTGTTATATTAATTACATCGCTGTAATTTATCATTGTTAGAAAAAAAATTCAAAATAATGTGTTATATTTATGCTCGTTATATCGATGTTAATAATGGGCAATGAGAAAAAAAATTAAAAAAACTAGTCAACATTATAACGGGAATTAAAGAGAAAATTACATCACTGTAAATAATGTGTTACGTCACCGTTAATTATGTCATTGTAAATTACTTTATTTTGTGTTACATTACTTCATTTTGTGTTACATTACTGTAATTTACCATTGTTAGAAAAAATTTCTAATTAATTTGCTATCGTTAAACTCGTTACAATGATGTAAATACATGACATCAAAAAAAAAAAATAGTCGAGACTATAACGAAATTAAAGAGAAAAATGAGACGAGTATAATGGTGCAATTTTTTTTAAAAAATAATATAGTATAAAAAAGTTATGAATGTTTTAAAAAAAAGGGGGTAAACTTTATATAAATGACAAATGTCCTAAATGCCCTTCATACTAAAGACAAAACAATTGACACATGGCACGATCCTACACACTTACCTTTTTCAAGTAACCATTGGATGATGTTTAATGGGTTATCACATATTTGATGGGTTATAAAAAATTCCATACCCTATATATATATATATATATATATATATATATATATATATAGGCTATTACCTAAAATGGAGACCGAAGACGAGCAAGGCACATTAAAACCAAATTTAGTCTTAATTCGGCCCCTATAATTCTAACTCTTGTCACATTAAAACCAAATTTAGGATCAACCTCCTACCATCCCATGTTTGATAGATAGTAAAGTTAAATCACGAGTTTAGACAAAAGTCAGTTGGTATATCATGAAATGAGACCACATATCATAAAACATATATTATACATAGAATACTCATATTATGTTAGTTACAAAAGTTAAAATATGACATATCAGGCAAAAAAACATTATCACAACATGAAACCAGATGACATATGCATGTATTATATAAATCAGCTTGCCATAATTAATATGATTCATACTGAAGTTAATGCACAACTAGCATTGCGGAATTAAAGTAATATATCACAAAAAGAGAGAAATTTTCGAGACTATGTGACATACGTTGAACATAGCATATATATAGTTTTTTATATTCTCATAATATATAATAATATAGAAATAATCTTTTCATTTATGTTTTTTTTTTTTCTGATTTTATGTACTGTATATATATCTATATGTGAAAGCAGTAGTCCTCAACATATAAACGAAACACAAGAGTTATATTAGCAAGAAAAAATGGAAGAGTTTTACCTGTTAATCCCATTAGTATTATTAGTCATTTCCATCTTCACTGATTACTGGATCCACAAGCTTCAAAACCTTCCACCGAGACCTTGGCTCCCACCCCTACCCATAATCGGTCATCTCTACGTTCTCAAAAAACCACTCCACAGGTCTCTAGCCAAACTCTCAGCCAACCACGGCTCGATACAGCTCTTGCAATTCGGATCACGACCGGTCCTTGTTATCTCCTCACCCTCAGCTGCTGAAGAATGTCTAACCAAAAACGACATTGTGTTCGCGAACCGCCCTCAACTGTTGGCAGGTAAATACCTCGGCTACAACTACACCAGTCTTGTCTTTGCACCCTATGGCGACCACTGGAGGAACCTCAGACGCGTTGCCTCTATTGAAATTCTTTCGTCACATCGTCTAAGAGAGTTTGAACCGATACGCGCTGATGAAGTGCGTATTATGCTGCGTAAACTCTATCGAGCTTCATCCGAAAAGCCGATCGTTGTCCAGGTTAAACCCATGTTGGTTGATCTAACGCTCAACGCTGTGATGAGGATGATTTCTGGTAAAAGATATTATTATAGTAAAGACGATGTACTGACTGATGAGGAGAAGGAGAAAGCCCATAGATTTCAGGAGATTGTGAGTGAGATATTTAAGGTTATGGGTGCTACAAATTTTGGGGATTACATGCCAATTTTAAGGTGGTTAGGAGTGAGCAAATTAGAAAAGAGGTTGATGAGTTTGCAAGCAAAGAGGGACATGTTCATGGTAGAACTGATTGAGGAGCTAAAACAGAACATGAAAGCTTGTAGCCATGATCCGAAGCAGAAGAGGAATTTGATTCAGATGTTGTTATGGATGCAAAAGTCTGAGCCCCAGTGCTACACTGATGAAATGATTCGCAGCATGATGCTGGTAATATTTATGTTCAAACAATTTACTTATTTTTTTTTTCATATTTTGCAGTTTACACCATGCCCAAAAAAACCGGTTAACCGAACCGGTACCTGTTCGTAACCAGTTTTTGGAAAAACAAACGGTTTAGAACCGATTTGAGGTTTAAAGAGATCAAACCGGTTATTAACTGGTTTAGAATTACATAACTGACATAAACTAGGACTAATTACATAATTAACTCTAATCTTTCTAACAAACTAACTATGCAATTTTAGCGAATGAGAAACACTGTGTGGTTTAAAGGTATATAAATTTAATATCTCACTCCTTTTGCCCAGTATATCTTTATTTGAACGTACTGCTATCACGATTGAATTTCATGTCTTTCATACGTTGCTTAAAATGGAATTAAGAAAAATAAATAGGACGCGACTTTTGTATATACACACATTCATATGAATTTGATCACCTTAATCAAATGTTTTAAAGACTTCCATATACATTTATAGTACTAGAATAGTAGAATTCCGTGGTTAACTGCAAATGATGGTTTCTCAACTGTTAAAACAGTTTATAACCAACCAATTCCAGTTATGACTATTTTGCCCCGGCAGTCATTTAAATACCTAAGAGTTAAAGCCTGACAAAATGGGTCGGTTAGGTAACGGTAAGAACGGCTTCGGGTGATGATGAGTGAGGTTCAGATGGGCTATAAGCAATTTCACCTTGGGTTAAAGTGGATTGTTTTTAAAAAAAACATAAATTGGTTTGATTCAACATGTGTTGAAAATGAATAAATTATCTAATAGGATAATTTTTAGTTATTTTCTAATCAAATATGTTATTAATCAATCTCAAACATTTAAATCCATTACTTTCAAATAGTTTTTAGGTTACTCATCTTAACCCATACTTTATTAAAGTGTTGCCTACTACAACCCATTCCATGTTATGTTGTTACCCATTTCAACCCATTATTCAATAATTGTTCATCCAAATCAACCAATTTCTTTTGATTTGAGTCAAGATTGTGTCACACCCTGCTAAAGCAAAAACAAGAGGTTGCGACTCAAAGTGTAAGGACATAACACATTGATTAAAGAGAAAACTAAACATTACATAATTTTATACGTCTTACAAAATAACTAATCAAGTTTCTTCATTCTATGTACAAGTCTAACTATTATCAACTAAAGCATCAAGCTTATACAAAATCCACGAAACACAAATATCCATGCCATAGCTTAAATAGATGAGTCAAACTTTATTCACTGGTTTGTACCTGAAAAACATGTTAAAAACAATCAACTATGAAAATAGTTGGTGAGTTCGCAGGTTAGGAGACTCAATAAACAGTTTTAAATAAATGCATATAGCGATATATTCATGATATGAGATAACAACCCAACCTTTAACATACTACGCCCTAGCACAAACAACAATGGATTTATGCATTCATTGGACATGAATTGTGATGAAATATCCCATATTGGTGCTACCAATCCATGAATAGGGTGTCAACCAATATTACTATCCATAAAGTCTCTGACTCATAACAAATAAGTTAAATAGTTGTAACCTTTTATATACAAGGACTTTTGGATAAAACAATCACATTTAAAAATATATCAATAGAAATCATAACATAAAATAAACCTGTTTTTCATCCCAAATATATAAAACAAGTAAAAAAGGGGCTGCGATAGCTCACAGAAATAGGTGGTAATGAAATAGGATTTAATAATCAAACACCAACATCGAATCTAAGATAGTAGTCCTACTTGTGTCCTAAAATAAAATTTAGAACAACTTAAGTTTTATGAACTAACTTAATTTATACTTCAAATCTTATCTTGAATGAATATACTCGTTAACTAGGATAGTATAAAATAAAAACTATCTTGATTTAATCAATGTGACAATGTTAAATATTTGGGTTATTTTCATTTGACCATAGATGTGTTGAGGATTTGTATCTTTATTTTAGGTTTTATAAAATAACCTTACAAATTTATTAAGCAGGTATAATGCGAGTTATGGGTAATTGCCTAGTTTTAAGTATATATAAACTATTTGAAGTAACATTAATTTATATAAATTTCTAATATCAAATACTATATATATGCATACATACACATATATGTATGTTATTGAAATTTATTCCATAAATTACGTTACTTAACATAATTTAATAAAATATTAGATATTAAATTTATATTATTTAAATTGTATAAAATAATATAAATATAATCCTATTTTATTTCTGTAAAATAAAGAGTTTAATTAGCTAGGTTTATAATTTATTTTTTTCTTTTGCATTTTTTTTGTCTTTAAGTATGTCTTATTAAGATGAAAATTTAAATTAATAAATACATAATTCAAAATTTATAAAAATTATTTTATAACACTTTTATAACCTTATAAAATTTCTTTAAAAATTTTAGAATTTAATTCCATCAGTAGCTATTATTTTAGTAATTCTACATTATTTTATATTCTAAAATTTGAAATAATTAATAAAATGGCTCTAAATATTATGAGAATTATTTTCTACACTCCAATAAATATTATAAGACTACTGGAAAAATCCTGAGTTTTTATTAATTCAGAAGCTATATTTTTATATATTTTATTCTTATTTAATGTGATAAATACGGAAAATATAGCTTTACTTTTCAGAAAATTATAAAATTTAAATTGTAATCTTGTCTTTGGTAATTAATGATTATGTAAAGTTTACAGATTTTTATAACTTCTTTTCCATATATTTCATAATTTGAGCATTATTTAATGGATTAAATACAAATAAATAGAAAACAAACTCAAAAAATTATGAAAGTTTGTCGGAATTTTAATTTTATTATTTAATGTCTACTGTAAAAGTTTTTTAATTTTTTGATGTCTTTAAGAGTTGTATCTTAATTTCTCTCAAAATTTCGGCATTATACCGACTTAATTTTTGTATTTTTCCATTTTATTAAGTTTCATATCAAAACATATAATTTTGTCATCTTTAAACCTAGTCAAATAATATAGTAACAACCCATACTAATAATTATGTAAAAATATCATGGTTGTAAAAATCGGCCTAGGCGGGCGCCTAGGCGCTAGGCGCCCTACTTCCTTGTAATTTTTGCCCTAGGCGGCCTATGCGGTGCCTAGGCGGGGCCTAGGCGGCCTAGGCGCCCCCTAGGCGGCCTTTTTTTTTTTTGGTTTTTTTGTTTTTTTGGCTTTTTTTAGTAAAAAGGACCCAGATAAATGATTATTTGAGACATTTCTCAACCCAAATACGTAATATGTCTCTAAAACATCAAATCCAACATCTGAAACATTGAACGCTGCCACTAAACATCGTAATCCATCTATAAACTCTGAATTTTGTGTTTAAGTTTGTAATTTGAAGTACTTGACTTAGTATGTTTAAGTTTATTTTTTAATATATTTGAAGTATTATATAATATTATTGATATTAATGTGTGTATATAATAATCCCCTCCCAGACCCCACTTTAAGTGGGATTTCTACCGGGTACGCTTGTTGTTGTGTGTGTATATAATAAATATTTGTAAAATTACATATAAAAATTCCAATCCGCCTAGCGCCGATTAATCCCGATTAATCCCTAGGCGGTACCTCGACGCCCGACTAACGCCTAGCGACTTCTACAACCATGAAAATTATTAATTCTTTTTGCAAGGAATACTATTTTTAAACTAAATGTACAAGTCTCTAATGCACCTTTTGTTTGTAAATCTTATTTTATGTTATAAAACTTTTTAATCAGATTATAGTTCATAATATATACATATAAAACATATCATTGGTGATATATGATGATTATAATATGTCAAACCAATTTTTTTTTAAATGATAATTTTTAACAACATGCATGTACATGTTGTTGACATACTTTTAAACAAAGTTTTGGTTTGATCCTAGATTGTCATCTCGATGCTTAGAACATGTAAACATGTTTGTATTTATAATCTCACAAACACTTTGTGATTAAATGCAAGAAAATGAAGATTAAAGTGTAAAGAATGAGCAAGAACAATTGTTTAAACATGGTTTCTCCACTGGATCATTGAAACCAAATTATGTATGTGTGATACCTTTGTAGACCAGCCTTAAATCACTTGAAAGAAGCTTGAGAAGCTTAAAAATGGTTGAAATTGCTTAAGTGCGTGAGAGAGAGTAGAGAGAAGGGAGAGAATTTGAAAAGTTTAAAAGGAAAGAAAACAAGAAAAAAAGTAAAACATCATGCATTTGTATGCATGTGTACGGCAATATAAATAAATAAATAAATAAGTTTAAATAAAGAAGAAAATAGAAAGTCATAATAATATTAATTATAATAATAATAATAATAATAATAATAATACTAATAATAATAATAATAATACACTACAAGGAAAGTTATGTTTAGCATCTAAACTTTTAGTTACAATAGGGGTGGGAATTTGGTGGCTATACCCTATAGCAACTAAAAATAGTGGCAAAAGGGAAGTTGCTATAGGCTTGTGGCAATAGATGACAAATGTAGTGGCTATATGTGTGGTTGCTATAGATAAATCTAGAGATACTAAATTTAGTTGCCATAGTTTTAAACTAGAAATACCTAGCTTTTCTACTGCCACCAAAATTTAATTGCCTTTGTTAATTTAAATTTCGAAAAATTATATCCTTAGCCACTAATTTTATTGACAAAAGATGTTACCAATATTTTTAGCTTTAAAACTGGAAAATTCAAAACAAATATATAAATTTTTAATAAACCTGGAAAATTCAAAACAAATATATAAATTTTTAATAAACCTAGAAAATCAAAAACAATTTATAAATTTTTAATAAACCTATAAAAATCTAAAATTTTAAACACATTTAGGAACTATAATACGAATAACCTTACATGTAACAAGCCAAAATATTGTTCACGTACATTCATTAAATTAAACCAAGTTAATAACTAAGGTGACGGTCGAAATCGTCACTAACGACAGGGATGTAACCATCTTCTTCATCATCTTCGTCACCTTCATCCTCTACATCATCTTCATCGAGTTGATGTGACGAGCAAGGTTAAATGGGTTTTGGTCGCCTTGAGCAAATAATTCATTTGATGTTTCAGAAGTTCATTTTGTTGGCGCACCTCCTCCAAAGCCCTCTCTTGTTTTTGCAAACGTTCATCCTCTTCATGCCTATTTGCATTAGGGAACGGGTCGGGGTTACGCTCTTTAGCTTTCGACCAATACCCTTTATGTGAGAACTGTCGCACCCCGGCCATCCGAGGGCACGAGCACGACTGTCAGGATTGCAGTCTTCGGTCACACAGTTGTGAGACGTACAAGTATGGTTGCATACGTACATCCAATAACTTGGATAAAACAGTTTTGTAAAATCAGAGTTGCGGAAGTTATAAGGTATAAGTTAAAAAAACAGTTTTGAATTCATAAGTTGCGGAAGCTAAGTTAAAACACTATTTCGAAACATTACGAAATATCAGTTGCGGAAGCGATTTAAGTAGTTATCATTACATAACATGATTAATACTAAATGTTTTCAAATGGCCTAAGACACTAAGAAGATGCATGAGACTCCAGCCTAGCATCCTAATCCTTGTAAGCGTGCCTTAGTTACCTGAGAAAACATGCGAGTAAAAGGTCAACACAAAGGTTGGTTAGAGCACATGTTTTGTATCAGCAATAAACATCAAATTTTTAAAGTAAGTGTTTGCAGGAATACATATCATTACAATGCAATACCGATTGATAGCTAGTCAATACAATTAAATTATATGTTGGTTCGAAACCGAAGCTGACTGCATGCCTCCCGCTATGTCCATCACACAAGACAATAGCGAATGAGTTTGGTCAATTTTGCACCCATTCTCACCTCCAACCGGGTTGGCCTCCCAGGCGTGATGGGTGAGGCTTGTCATGCCCAAATAGTACTATCCAAGATTACCACGCTAGGCGCCCCGCACTACTAACGGTCCGAGGTGTGTTTGTGAGGACTTTGAGTTGTGATGTGTGCCACACATATACATATAGTGATAAAGCATGTCCATATGTAACCAAAATAAGTTGTTGTTTCAAAACAGTTTATGAATGCAATGTTTTCTCCCCAAAGGTAGAAAATGTAAAAAGGGGTCGTGAACTCACCTAGTAAAGCAGTTATGGCATTAAGTGTGTTCGCGACTTGCGAATGCTAGCACCTTCTAGTAATCACCTATAACCATATAGGTGTGAGTATGAGTTTGTGGTGTGTTGTATCCCATACAACTCCAAGTGTCGGTGTGCTCAACCGAGTGTTTGTGTGTTCACTTGTATTGACTCGACGAATCGTTGGTGACACGTTTGTTACATTTAGTTCGTTTATGTGTTAATTGAATCTTAACACGAACATAGGACATCATCATGCATCCTACGACTCTAACCATACAAGGTTCACGTAAGTTACGTATGAAAATCATAAAGTTTCCATTTCTGGAAAGTTACCATTTTTGGAAAGTTTCTATTTTCTGAAAGTCTAGTTATGAAATCCCATTTCATAAAACTAATACTTCTAGTATGTTTATAAAAACATGTTAAAACACTTAAAATATATCTTTTGTGCATAAATTGCCATTTTGCCCAAATAAAGTTTCCATAAATAGTAAGTATTCTTTTAAAAGTCCGTTTTCACAAATCAAAGTTCTCAATATGTTTAGAAATCATTTTTAAACTTATTTCAATAATCACAAATCACCAAATCATGTTAGAACATCAAAATCCCTCTTTTGATTTACCAAAGTTTCAAAATATAGTAAGTTTTTATCAAAATCACATTTTTCACAAATCCAACTATCCAAATGTGTTTGTAAACATTCTGATACACATTTGACACCATCTAGACATGTCTAACATGTCTAGATCTTTACAAATCTACAACATGCAACATAAAAGTTTCCTTTTATGACAAGTTCTACAAATCATCATCAAATCAATCCAAACTCAATCCTAGATGATTTCTAACTTCAATCTTAGATAAAATACATTAAAATCACAAAAGAACACCAACAAATTCGTGCACAAGAGCCACATGGAGTTGCATGTGTTCAAACACACTTGCATATGTGTTTTTACACTTTGCATGTACGATCTAACCATAGATAAACATATAAAACAATCGTAGAGGTTAGGATTCGAGCTGGAACAGTTGCTAGTGGCTCCGTAAGTGGCTGATGATGTCTGTTCTTGCTTGTGGGCGGTTTCCAACACTCCCTCTTGTGTTTTTACACTTTGCATGTACGATCTAACCATAGATAAACATATAAAACTATCGTAGAGGTTAGGATTCGAGCTGGAACAGTTGCTAGTGGCTCCGTAAGTGGTTGATGATGTCTGTTCTTGCTTGTGGGCGGCTTCCAACACTCCCTCTTGCTCTCCTAACTATCCACCAACCTCAAGGATGCAAGGAATGGCTCCAAATGTTATCCACAAAGGCTTGGAAGCTGATTACCATGGGTTTGGGTCGAGAGAAGGTGTATACACTTGGTGAAAATGAGAGAAAACCGAATGGCTCCAAATCACTGGTTTGTACCGCGTATCGGGGCTCCATGGGGCTTGGCGTACCGCCTGGATTATTTTAATACGATAGCTTCTCAGAACCTCGCGCGTATGCCCGGAGAGGTCGAATCGTCTCGGGCGTACCGCCTGGTAATTCGGAGAATTCAAATTGTTCCCGTCCAAGCCTTTCGTACCGCCAAGGCCCAAGCCATAGCCCTTGGCATACCGCCTGGCTGGCCGGATGAGCCCAATTGGCCCAATTTAATTGTTTCGTTTCGATTTTCGATTATTTTTCATTTATAACTCATCGTTTATCATCATTTGAACTTTAATTATTCAATGTTTGGTCGTGTGTGACTCAATTATCATTCAATTGTTTGTTCACCAGCGTTCGTGAGACTTATGCGTGTTTCGATAATTCGAACAAATTATCGATGATTGTTTGTGTTTGTGTTTTACGAAATGTTTGCATGTTTGATTAGACATAATCAACATGTAATGCACAATTCAATAATTCCCCGAATTATTTTTTTTGTGTTTGTGTTTGTGTTTGCCACACTTGTTTTCAAAACCATTGTGCAATGTACGATTCGATATTTCCTCGAAGTTATCGTTTCGCGGTTGTTTGTGTTTAACTCGTCTAATTAAACATAACTAAATGAAATTCAACAAGTATGAATGTGAAATACAGAGAGGGTAAGGTTTGCAATTTACCTGAAATTGCCGGGTGTCACAAGAACGCATAGGACCCAAAGCTTCTGTAAGACATTCGAGTTCATTTACCAATGCCTTATTCCCATTTGATTTCTTCAATGATTCGTTATACTTGTTTGCAATCTTGTGTTGAAATAAATAACAAAATAAGCATTGGTTAAATATTTAACTAAATATAAAATTTGGCAACATAACCGTTGTAAAATGAATAACCTTAACAAGTTATAAATAATCAAGGATGCTAATCAATTAAATTTCAATTAAACTATATTAAAGGAAACAATATTACTAATAAAACTAGCAATAAATTTTAGTGTATAAAAGTTGGTTCGAGTAATGATCAGTTAAGAAACCAGTAATCAAGTAAGTAAACCAATAATCAAGTAACTAATATGGTAATCAAGAAATTAACCAAGTTTCAAATACACAAACGACATGTTAAGTCTAAGTGTGTAACCCATGTTTTGCTTATTGAAGACCATGAAGATAAAACACCTAATACGATTAGATTTCCCTTAATACACGTATTATATCCAACTAAATTTTATATGTGTAAAAATGACTCAAACCCACTTTCATACATATAACGTATCCAACTAAAAGTTTAAACGATTCAAAAGGACATTAATGCACTTTAATAAATGTGATATATCCATTTAATAAATGTTTTTTACTTACCCAATCTTGAGATGCCTTTTCGTTAATCTATTTGCCTTTCTTGTGATGCATCTATTCCCAACCAACATAATTTGCATGTCTCGTTTCTTTAACCTATAAATAATAAAAATAGTTTCGTTGAGATTTCATATAACTTGTTAATACATTTTTTAATAACTAAAATATTTTTTACATCCTTGTATTGCCTATTGGCAAGAGATTGACTCCCATGATAACTTCCATAAAGTTGTTTTGCTCTATTTCCCTTGTTTTTTGCACATCGGTTGGCATGTTCTCGAGTTGTGAACAACTTGTCAAAGAGCTCAACCAAGTATCCGAAAGCATTCTTTTTGGGGGGTTCTTTTTGCCTCTTCAATGTCATCAACACCTCCAACCATGTCAAAATGTCTTTTGGGTTTTGCCTTTCGGCCCTTGAAAAGGTTTGCACATTCACTCTGGATACCCATCTTGATCCCTTCCCAATGCTCAGAACGACGGTAACTTGCAAGATCAAAATAATGCTGCAAGAAATAATTAATTAGAAAGAGTTAAAGGCTTTTTTTATCATTGTGATTTACTTGATATTACCAATTTAAATTAATTTGAATAATGTAGTTAGACCAGAAGGATCAAAATGATTTAGGTTTTAAATTAGTTGCAATGGCAGAATTAGTTGTGCATTGACTCATAACTGATGCAGTTGGACTAAAATGACAATATTAAGTAATCTACAAGGATAAAAAAAGCATTTAACTCAATTGGAAAACAACTAAAAGTTATGAAATGGAAATAAAACATTAAATTGAATACTCACGGAAACTGTGATGAAAATGGACCTTTTTAACTTATTAGGAACATTCTTCCAACTACTATAGTAGTAGGGAACATGCTTACCAATCTCATTGGATAATAACCTCACAAACATTTGATAATGTTCTCCCACGGGTCTAAATTGTTGCTTTGTTGTATCGTATTCAATGCTAAGTGGCTTATTACCATTCTGTTGAAATTCAACATATAAATTGAGGTTTCTTCCATTTAAACGACTTTTCTTGGGTTTAGCTACATTAAAACATGAGATTAAAATGTTATGAAATTTAAAAGATATTCAAAATAAATACATATATTTAACTATAATACATAATTAACTTACACGCTTGGCATCCCGTAGAGAACGTAGGATGATGACCATGTGGAGGATCATTCCCCCCATCCCCATCGTGTGACCTAGCAACGTCTGCCATTCTTTCAACAAAAAATACATATAATCTTAACAATTAATAAGAATCGTCATTGAAATACACATAAACTATTCAATCATACATTTAATCAGAATGTTCACTACAATAACATGGGCATACAATGTCATCAACGTCATCTTCCACATCGTCTTCTATTTTGTCTTCATACATCTTCATCTTGTTATTCTTCATCACCATCACCAATGAAAATTTCATCGTCCATAGTCGGAACGGTAGTACTTGGGTTACCATCTTCTCCTCAATTCGTGCACAAATTTTTCGGAAGAGGGAGCATAGGTCAATGATTTCTATTGAAACATTCGTGGGCAAACATTTTTGGACGCCTATTGGAAGCAGTCGTTGCATGAGGATGTGATAATCATGAGACTTTAATCCGATTATATTTGAATAATTAGAAGGCACCTTATGTTTAAAGTTGGATCCGAAACCATCAG
Organism: Mikania micrantha; assembly: GCA_009363875.1. NCBI lineage: Eukaryota > Viridiplantae > Streptophyta > Magnoliopsida > Asterales > Asteraceae > Mikania > Mikania micrantha. The sequence goes on along the minus strand of CM018691.1, from coordinate 47,309,513 downwards.
GAAGTCTCACTCCTTTAATAAACTTGCAAAAACATTCTCGATTACTCGGTGTGAAAGAGTAAGGAGCCTGTGGCTGATAAACCTTGTTGTTATTCTTTTTTAACCATAGATTTTGTCGAATACGCATCTTTTCCAAGTATTGTCTTGCTTTAGGTGTGTCTTTTGATTTTCATTCTTCAACAAGGTATTCAATAAGCTCTCGCATACGTTTTTCTCTATATGCATAACATCAAGATTGTGTTTTAGAAGTAGAGAAGGCCAATGCTCCAACTCGAAGAAAATGCTTCGTTTGGTCCAGTTCAACTCTGACGTAGCACGCTTTCTTTTCACCCCTCCATGGATGGGATGTTTCCCTGGAACATGAGTAGGAACACTTTTTAGTGTTGTCTTATTATTTGTGCATTATTTAATGGTTTAGGAGGATCCCGTGTCTCTTTTTTTCCATTAAACAACATATCTTCCCTCCATTTATGTTTTTTAGGCAAAAATTGTCTGTGTCCAACAAACGCTATCTTACTGGTTATAGGGCACGGCGTTGTGTCTACATTACAAGTAGGGCATGCTTTATAACCTTGGTCGCTACATCCGGACAAGCTGCTACGAGCAGGATAGTCGTTAATAGTCCATAATAGTGCAGCGCGCATCCTAAATACAGTTTTTCCTGATCCGTCTCTCATTAGGACTCCCTAATCCCATAACATTTTCAGCTCATCAACCAAAGGCCTTAGGAAAATATCAATGTCCTTTCCAGGTAATTTAGGGCCTGAAATTAGCAAAGTCAACATGAAAGAAGACTCTTTCATACATAACCATGGTGGTGTATTATATGTTGTCAACACTACCGAACATATACTGTAAGATTGGCTCATGTCACCAAATGGATTAAAGTCATCGACCCAATCCCATACGAACGTTTCTGGTTCTTTGGCAAAGTCACGATATCTCTTATCAAATTCTTTCCATTCCTTCCCGTCAACTGGATGACGCATTATACCATCCGTTGAGCGTCCAGATTTATGTCATACCATATCTTTTGCATTGAATCGAGAACTATACATTCGTCGAAGGTGTGGAGTTAAAGGGAAGTAGCGCAACACTTTTCGTGCTATTTTCTTGCCATTTGTGTCTTTGTCAATCCATCTGCTCTCTTTACAAATCAGAGAGTTATCCAAATCTTCATTCTTATTCCAAAACAGAGCACAATCATTAACGCATGCGTGAATACATTGATATCCTAACCCAATTTTTTTAAGCTTCTTCTTTGCTTCATAGTGTGACATCAAAATGTGGGTTTCTTTTGGGAATGCCACTCCTAAAAATTCTAAAAGTTGGTCAAACGAAGTATTCATCCATTTGTTTATGACTTTAATATGCATCAACTTTGCTATGAAATTAAGGGAAGACATCCAGCTACAACCAGGGTATAACTCAGTATTGAGCTCATTAAACAATGCATCAAATTCTGTGTCTAAATCAGTTCCTTCATTTTCATCTTGTTCTACATTATCTTTGTTGTATCTTGTTCAACCATAATATCCTCAAGTACATCAAACATCTCATTATTTGTTGCTGGAGTATGTGTGTTTGGAGCCCAAAGGGATTCTAACTCTGGAACATTAGGATATTCCTCACCATGATAAACCAATGTTGTGTATGATTATAGAAACCCACAATCATGCACGTGAGTATAAATTGTAGGCAAATCTTGTAGTAACTGATTCGAATTGGCACAACGAATACATGGGCAATATGCTTTTCCATCATTGTTGGCATGGTTCTGGGCGATCTCCATAAAGCTTTGAAGTTCGTTTAAAAATTCTAGACATGTCCGATTTCATAATGTAATGCAACTCTTATCAGTTGTCATCACTGTGGCATTATTAAAAATGACATAATATGCACATATACACAAATAAGCATGTATATATATACATAAATGATATGAATGAAAGTATATTATGTAAATTAATTCCTTTAAACTATAGATCCTAATCAACTTTTTGAAAGTGTTTAAAATTATTAGTCAAACTGTTATTCGAATAATTACAATTACGATAGAACTTTATACAAAGTCGTTTAAAATTGGTTGTGATGCATTGACTAGGGGTGTTCACGGTCCGGCTCTAAACCACGAAACCGCCAAACCATTCATCGGTTAGGTTTCATGGTTGGTTTTTTTATACATTCGGTCGGTTGGTTTCAAAAGTTTAAAACCATAATAAACGGTTTGGTTTACGGTTTTCATAAAATACTGGTCGTAAAAAACCGGACCGAACCGTATATGTTTGTGTACACGTATATATAAATATAGAAGAGAGAGAGGGAGAAAGCATTGTACAATAACAATAACTAATGCATCAAGAACTGTAATTCCTAAATGGAGGGGGGGGGGATCAAATTTCCACGAAGAAATATGTCCAAACTTCAAAGTCATTAACTAAATTTAAAAGCATCTTTGTTTGCATAAAATTAGAGAAGAAGTTGAAGATTTACTCAAAAGGAAAACCTGATCAATCTTGAAAAACATTTTATATCCCAATATCCCCCACTTCTCATAAAATTAACTATTGCTTCTTCCCACCATGGTACCAACATGAAGTTTATTGTTCATTAAACACATATACGAATACTTTTAGGTATTTGACCATTATTTGATTGATAAAACATTTAAATTTTTTCAGATCCATTTTATGAAAAAAAAAATTAAAAAATTTCTATTAGACTATTAGTTCTTGTTTTTTGCATGCCTTCATGCCAAAAAGTAATTTGATGGAAGAAACATTAGTTGTTTTGGTATTTTAATGTTGTGACTAATAATAAATAGCTTAAATCATGGATGGAATCACTTAGAAAAGTATTTTGACAGTAAGTATTTTTATTTTATTGAATAGTTGATGCTACATTGCATAAACCCTTTTAAAATCTTTATTTGCTGAGAATTCTTGAAAATGCACATCTTATATCTTTAGATATGACCAATTATGTATACAATTTGACGAATACTTACCAAAAAAACTCCACGAATAATAAAGATGTAAAGTTCAATCAAATCTCCAACACCAATAAGGCAATAACATCCACAACTACAAACACCATATTTAAAATGATGACGTCTTTCAGCATCTCTGACAATGAATTCTCTATATGTGACTCGAGATATAAACAAACATATATACATTAGAAATGTCGATATCGTCATCTGTGATGATTCTATGAAATGTCGATCACGTTTTGTCGCGAGAATCGAAATCAAAATTCCAAATTAGAAATCATTTTGTGTACCTTGCATTAATAAACAGACATGTTTGTGTAAATATGTACAAGGGAGGTATTCCATTAAGAACCAATTTTATGTTAAGAACTTGAGAACTGCATAATACACTTGTACATTATGCTTTAAGTTTTGTACATAGAGTGGTTATTTAAAAGGGTAAAATAGTAACTTCCTCTACTTTAAAGGAAAATTACTTTTATACCCCTAAAAATATATGATTCAAAATTAGTTCCTTTGGTTGTTTCATATTTAGTGGTTCTCAATAGAATAAGTCCCATATGTATAAAACATGTTTACCTTTCGTTCTCGAATGAAATAAAAAATAACCGTTAACCGTGAGATTACCCGTCCGGATGTAGCAGTTGACGGAGCGGTTTGTAAGATGGAGACAATGAGTTTAGGAAAAAGAAGGCGATGTTAAAGCGAATATACTTAACAGAAAAAGGACGCTAAACAAGGTTTAGATAATAACGTCAGTGTAATTTTAATTTGGCCCCTTGATGGCCCACACATATATAAATTATATGCGTGCACCGAAAATGGGGCGTGGATCATATTTACTCACTAAATTTACAAATTTAGAAGTCATAGTTTGAACAGATTTAAGAGGAACAAGAGCATCTTTGGCTACTGAGACAACCATAATTGGGGTGTCTTCAACCGCTTTCACCAATGAGGATGCATTTTCTTCAAAAAGGACCGTATCAGATGATAATTTACCAATTTCATACAACGATTCAACCCAACCTTCAACATATAGTGGGGCCTAGCCTTGTAGATGCTTAAAACATCAGTCATTAGTTTGGTAGCATCATACCATGTCCTTCGGTTAACTACTTGACAAATTTCAGTCCTCAGTAAAGAGTGAACCAAGTTTTTCTTCCCTAGAGATGTGTGGATGAGTATCCTAGCCAACCCAGGAACCACTTCTCTTGAAAAGCTTACTGTAAGCAATACTACGCCATTAATTTTGACTTCAGCGGAATTAGGTTTCTCAACCAACTAGAATTAGGTTTCTCAACCAAATAACTATTAACCCTCTTGATAAATAGCATAGGTAGAAATTTCGAGCAGAAATCATCAAACAAATAAACATACACATACGTTTTTACAAGAAATCAAGCAGAAACAAAAATTACATACATCAACAAACAAAAATTTCGATTATTTTAAAAGAAATTGAGCGCACTAACCTGGAGATAGAGGAGCGCCAGAAAGGAGTCGATGGAGAGAGAGCAGCTCAAGAGAGAGGGGTTGACCAGTCACCAGAGAAGAAGCCGTTTACCGTTTGGGAGCGTAAGGTCGACGGCAGAGAGAAGCAAAAAAGAGGGTTGATTAGCTTGTATTCTCATTGCAACAATGGGTTTGTATATTTAATTTACCCTATTGCAACTAAAGAAACTAAATTATTTTATTTTATTTTTTTTATTTACCAGTTGCAACTAAAATTGGTTGCTAAAGTTATTGCAAAATAGCGCTAATTTTACCTCCATCTCACTAAAACATTTAGCAACTAACTTTAGTTTCTAGAGGTTGTAAAATTGAGTACATATGAAATCTCTTATAGCCACTAACTTTGGTTGCAATAGCTTCATCAATAGCCACCATATTTTTAGTCCCTAAAAGTTTAGTTGCTATAAGATGCATTTGTTATAGTGATAATAATATAAAATGAAATGTGATGATTTAGTGAGATGAGTGGAATAATAGTGTTAAATATTAGTTTAATATGTTGTATAAAGTGGGTAAAGATGAGTTAGTGAGGATATATTTTGATTCAAATAAAATTATATACAAAATAAATTATCTTAATTATTTAAAAATAATTTCTAATAGAAACCGACTAACTAGTTTCATGAAGTGTTACCACCGTATTTATCGTTTATTTACATTGTTAAGTAACTTGGGCATTTTAGTTAATTTGTATATCACCAATAATTTTTTTATTTTAAAGAAAATAAAAGAATTTAATAAAAATAATACTTTAAAATATTAAATGAATTATAACTTAGTTTGTTAAAACTAAGATATTTCCTATGTTTACAATCCAACAATTAGGATATTTCCTATGTTTACATTCCAACAATTAGGATATTTTATACATCATATAATAAAGAAGAAAACCTGGAAAATTTTGAGGATGTTACATATTGTCACCTAAGACACAACACATTGGACTTGTTCAAGCAGCCCACAAAAACATAAAATATAAACATAAGGTTTTGACCCAACTTAGGCATGTGAAGAATTTAATCCAGGAAAGTTGATCATATGTGGTATTAAGTCTAACAACTGAAATGCACAGGTGATACTAGCAGGAGGTACTGATACATCCATGTCCACCATGGAGTGGGCAATGTCTCTTTTACTGAACAATCCAAGGGTGTTGAAGAAGGCATATGCTGAGATACAAAAATATGTAGGCCATGATCGCCATGTTGAGGAGTCTGACCTGTCTAACCTACCTTATCTTGGTTGCATAATAAAGGAAACTATGAGGATGTATCCAGCAGGTCCTATGTTGCCTCACGAGTCAATGGAGAATTGCACTGTCGGAGGATATCATGTCCCTAAAGGGACAATGCTGTTAGTCAATGTATGGGGGATACAAAATGATCCAAACATATGGGGTGACCCCAAAACATTTAGACCAGAAAGATTTGAAGGTCTAGAAGGCTATAGAGATGGTTTCAAATTAATGCCATTTGGGTTTGGAAGGAGAAGCTGTCCAGGCGAGGGCATGTCAATGCGTTTGGTGGGGTTGGGTTTGGGATCTTTGATCCAGTGCTTCGAATGGGATCGTACAACTACGAGTGAGGTAGATATGAGTGAAGGGAAAGAAGGAATAAGCATGCCCAAGGCTATAAACTTGGTGGCAATTTGTCGTCCTTGTCCTACGATGTTAAATCTACTAACACATCTTTGATTAATTTTAACTTTCCATGCCATCAGGTATGACTGGAAATGCATAATAAACCAATTTACTTTGAGACTAATTACTTGGTTATTTAATTTAATATAATTTCATCCATCTGTTGATATGCTATGGTTGATTTACTTGGTTATTTAATTTACTGTTGAACTAAAGTTCAATGCAATACTATTTGCTCCAATACATTATTCTCCTTGTTTAGTCGCTAATTTGAATGGCAAGCATCGGTTTAGTTTTAATAGGACGGCAGCTTCAATGAAAATCGAATATAAATTGTTATTGTTTGCATTTACACTTTTGGTAGGTTTGCTAATTCAAAAGATTATTAGTTCAGGATTGTTAGATTTTGATGGAGGAAGCAAGAGCCTTTTTTTTAATAAATAATAGTAGTAGGAGCAGCAGCAACAGGAGCAGCAGCAGCACGCGTAGTCGTAGTTGTCGGCGGCGTCGTTGTCGTCGTGGTCGTCGTCGTGGTGGTCGTGGTCGTCGTCAAACTCAAAATCATCATCATCATCATCATCTTAATCATAACTCGTACTCGTAGTCGTAGTCGTCGTCGTAGTCGTAGTAGTCGTGGTATTCGTGGTGGTGGTGGTCGTCGTCGTGGCGGGGGCGGTGGCGGGAGGAGGAGCAGTAGCAGTAGCAGTAGTAGGAGCAAGAGCAGTAGCAAGACCATGGGGTATGCCCCTTGGTCCAACCACTCCACATATGCGCCACGTAGGCGCCATGTAGGCACCCACAACAACCACCCACTCCATCAAAAGTGGTGGAAATGCCCATTGGTCAAACCACCCCACGTCATCTTTTTTTTTTAATTAAATAAGTACATATAATTAATTATTAATTAAAAAAATTACATAAAATTTAAAATAAAAATTACAAATTGATAATAAAAAAAAGCTAATTATCTCTATATTTATTTCGAATTTTTTCATTCTCCCGCTCGGCAATTTCACGGTCGACCCCGGTTAAGTGGTCGGTGTTGGTGAATAGAAGTTGTAACTCTACCAACCGTTGATGTTCCCGTTTTAATTCGTTAAAGTCGCCGATTTGTTGAGATAAGTTTTCCATTCCTTGGTTATAATCCGGGGTCGTTTGAGATAAAGAGTCTCGTCTCGCCCTTGCTCGGTCGGCCTTTGCACGATCTCTCCCAATCGGACGGGTCAAATCCTCTATTTTGTCTTCGTCTTCTTCTTCTTCATCTTCATCAGGCTCGTTTAGATTTATTTGAACTCGAGCATCCGACGAGCTGGGGCTATCGGTAGACGACGCTTTTGATAGTTTTGAGGCCGAGGGTTCAACAGTCGGGATTCTAACCCAGTTAGGACATTTCCTCATAATCTCCCAACTCCGTTTAAGTGTGAAGGGGGCGTTAAACTCTTGCCTAAATTGATCGACAGCTTCACTCTCGATCATTGCGTCGCTTTGGCCGCTCCGGCGAGTTTGCCATTTTTGGGAATAAATCCCGTTAAACCTTTTAACCTTTCGGTTAATGTCCCGCCATTTGCTAGAGATCATATCGTTTGTACGATAATCCCCACGACCCATGGCTTGGAAAAAATTACTTCGGATTTTACTCCAGAAGTCCGGTCCTTTTTGGTCACGGCCTATAAACAATATACAAAAAAATTAACAATTTTAAACAAATAAATTAACAATATTTAAAATAATAAAAAGAAAGTAATTACCAACAATTAGGTCTTCCGACACATCGACCCAAGCTTTTGAAAGTGCAAACTCCTCCTCCGGTGTCCATTTTTCGAGACGGGTTGGAGCTACCACAACGGGTTCGGTATCCCCAACTTGTTTTTTTTTTTGTGTTTACGCCTTTGTGTTGGTTGCATGCTTGGACGGTATCGGTAGAGGGTTGAGTCTCGGGTACAACTTCATCCTGAGATAGTTGAGCAAACTCGTGCGTTTGTTGACTCAAACCATATTCAGCGAAGGTGTAAAACACTTGTTGTGGACTCTATTCAAAAGGAGGTCGATAACAATTTGAGTCAAAAAAAGGATTCATTGGAGAACGGTAGAAGAACCAATTCGGTGGTGGGGTATTCGGGTTTCGGTTAGGTGTGGTGCTTGGGTTTTGTATTGTTTTGGTGTTTGGTTGGAATCCATGGAAAGTATTTTTCTGTTAAAAAAGTAGAAGTAATTTGAAATTTTGAGAGTGGGAGATTTTTTGTGTTGAATGTGGTTTAAATAGATAAAATTTTTGTTTTTTTAATGTTGGCAACGGTCTAATTGAGAGCTTCCAACGGTCCTTTGTGCCGTTGCCCCACTCACGCCCAGCCCTCCACGCCCGCCCACACCCCGGAAGAGGCGGTGTTCCACGCTCTTACTCACGCCCACTCACCCGGCGGCGGCGACGGCGGGTGCGGCACTACTACTACTCCTGCTGCGCTAATAATAATAATAATAATAATAATAATAACAATAACAATAATAATCATCATAATCATAATAATAATAATAATAATAATCATCATCATCATCATCATGATCATCATCATCATGTGACAACCGGTACCTGATCGTCCGGCAACTCCGTACGGTATGTGTACTTTAACTATTTACTGTGTGTAAATACAATGTATAAGCAGTTGTGTGACAACAGAACTCAGAAAACAAATAACAATTGTATGTGTTTAAATGAAAAACTTAAATACAATAAATACAACAACTCATGAGAAACAACAATGTGCAAACAAATGACAAGAACATATCGGTTGCGATCTGATATCCACAGATGACAGGAATCAGATGGCCGGAAAATCAGTGAGAAAACAATGGGAATTCAATGTGAACAATGTGAAAACAGGCAAGTTTAGTTGAGTCCGTCTGTGAGGAAATACAATTCAGCTAACAACTCAGTTACGTTTACGAATGACGAACTTACAGTGTGTGTGCGTGGGTGACAATTCAAACAAACATATCTGTGAGTTTAACGTTCCGAATGATAACTGAAAGGTAGAAAACAAAAGTCAGAAAGTAAAACCATCGTCGTATTCGATCGGGTGACGATTCGAACGAATGCGCGCGAAGGTGACACGATCTGATGAAACGAAATTAGAAAACAATTTCGAAGCGGTAATAAAACAAGGAAAATAAATATAAAGTATTTATTTGGAATCATATCCTTAAAAACCTAAAAATAAAACTCTTTTATTTTTAAACATAACATACGCGTGTTACGTTCCAGAAACGCGATGAAAACGAAAACCGAGCAAACGAAACGAACCCGAACACGCTTGGGGTATATATACCCTAAATGACTCATCTTCTTCATTTAATTCACCCACTGTCTCTCTATAAAACCAAAAACCTGGAACTTTCTCTCTCTAGAAACTTCAAACCTCAAGATCTCTCTCATTTCTCCACCAAATCACTCCATCTTGGAGCCAAATCGAAGATCTTGACCCCCTCTACACGAAAGTACAATGGATCTGCCCTGAAAACAGCCAAAACCGAGGTAAAAACGAGCCCAAATATGGCGATTCTAGGGTTTTCTAAAACCCTTAGCCGACCCCATGAAGCAACCGGCCAAAAACCCTCCTACTCGAACCATACGCCACTGACACTAGTCCTAGCACACACAACTATAGGAGACCCCCATGGACCTCGAGTAGAAGCTTGATTTGAGCACCCTAGTCGACCCTGACCTTCTACCAGCCAAATGAGTACCCACCCAGACCTGCTGAATGGCTTCTGGCCGATAGAGCCACGACAAAACCACATCCGAGCGAATGGCCAAGTCTGAAAGATCCAGAGCCAAGTGACTCCTTTCGCTCGGCACACCCATTCGGTTAGGGGGACACCTTCATTCGGGTGAAACTAGAGTCTCATTCTTGTGTCTCAATTCGGCTGAACTAAGCCATCACCATTCTGCCCAAGCATCATTCAATCGGCCTGAACCAATTCCTTCGGCCCATGATCCTGTTCGGCCCATGTTCAATGGTTCGGCCCACCTAATCAAAGATGTAAACAAACGCATGAACAAATTTTACGGATAACTTGCATGGGAATTTGATAATTTTACTACAAAGGTGGTGGAATTTGGTTAAATAATTTGATGAAACCTAGAGATCTCTCAATTCAAGTGGAAATTAATTATTACCATGAGAGAAGATGCTTTAGACAAAAACATTCAAAGTCTTTTATAAAATGCTAAAGGATTTATAATCCTTAACCTAAAGTCTAAGTTTTATACTTAGAAACCCTCTTAGTATAGTCTTAAATCAAGTTAAACATAAAACATATATTAGGATATACTAAGCTTACATTAATTTGGTTAAATGTTAGTATAATCCATCATGGGTGAACCAAGGCCGATTGATAACCAAGACCTTCGAGTGTTAGCCAACATTAGGGCTAACACATACACGCACACTAATACTTAAAACTTATACTTATAAGTTACAAACATTGTGAAATCAATACAGGATCGTGAAAACAAACTCAAGAACAAGAGTGAGCGTGTGCATTGCTTGTTAATACTTAGTCAACAACTTCAACTACAAGGTGAGTTCATACGCCCCTTTTCTAATCTTAAATGATTTCAAAACTCGGGGCTGAGAAACATGCTAACTCATTTATTTACTTCAAATTTTTAGTACAACATACTGATTATACTATGATTTAGATAATATTGTTTACCTTTATTATCGCTTATCATTGTATGCATGCTTGTGTGATCATTATCATAACTGAGAAATCTAGGATGAAACATTATAATATAGCTTCATGACTCATCAACACAACAGAATAATACAAGTTGTAAGATTATATCTTATGACACTTTATTATTCATACATGAACGAACAATGGGATAATCCAGAGACAACACGGTGATAACAACAACTAACAAGAATTATATGATGATAACATAATTTCACAATATCATTCACCACCGGAGTTAACTAAGTGTAGTAAGACTAGTTCTTACAACACTATGTTTACAACTCGGTGAAGACTATGGAACAAAATGAGAAAACTACAAGTAACAACAAGAATGATAATCATGATAATATAACTTCATGATGATAATATCATTCCCCACATTTATTAACATGGTGTAATAAGACTAGTTCTTATCACACACGGTTAAAACATGAGAAAACATATCAATGAGAACACGCAACATTGAGAACAATCAACACTGAGAACATCATTGAGAACATCATTTAGAACATCAACAATTGATTACTATTAAACTGTTTGTATTATATCACAACAATCATGTGTTCATGTATTCAAGTTCATTTGTAAGTCCCTCAACAGCGAATCGTTTACCAGTTAATTTAGTGGGACTAAACCGACGATAACGTGGTGGTACCGTAGGTTTGAAAAACCGCCGGCGAGTGAGGTCAGTACGTTGATCGTAATTATCATTGGCCGGTAACGTATTACCGGTAACAGGGCAGCATCAGTCAGGTTTGATAAACGACACATGGTGATATTAATTGACAGTAACTAATGGTAATTAATCCTTCGTTTCTATTGACTAGTAGACTGAGGAATTGATTTTCTCTCATGTAACATTACTGGTAATAGTTTTGTTGAAGTCTATGGGAACACAAAAGTGGTAGAGGTAAATTGGATGCATTGTGATCTGATTACGTGAGGATCACAATGTATCCCATTTAGGCTCTATGCACTTCAAGATGAAAACAATATCAAACGGTTAACTATCACTTCTATTATTAGTAGTGAATTATAGTAAACCCCACAACGAGAGAATAATAACAAGGATAAGATTGAATTAAATCTATTTTTCCTGAAAACATTGAGGATTGATGAATACTTCGGTTTTGATAACTTTAAATCCTTCATATTCTATTATTCTGCATTCAACACATTGGGTGATGAACACAATCTTATAGGTGGATATCAAATGGGGCGAACACATGTGAGATGGAAATGGGTAATCATAGTTGTATTACTAGTGGTGTTGAATTCGGTTGAGCATGTGGTGGGATGACGTATGAGCGGGTTGTAGGCTCGACCCTTTCGTATGCCCTATATATATGCAAGCTTGACCGGATGAAATACTACTTGTAAATATAACTAAGAAGAGGCCATTGTGGGAAACAGATGAATCAAACATTAAACATGAATTGTGTATGACTTGTGAATGTGTATGACAACAAATTAACTGTTTTCAATTATCAAACTGATGAACTCACCAAGCTAGTGTTGACTTTGTTTAAATGCATGTTTTCTCAGGTGACGAACATGCTTAGTCACTAGCATCCAGGGATTTAGCTAGTGGACTTTTAGAAGACCTAGCTACATTTTGTGTTGAACATATTTTGAATGACAAAACAGTGAATCATCTTTTGTACATCTTGTGCAGTTACAAGATAGAAAACACTATGATTCTTTTGGGTAGTTTTACTTAGTTAAATTATGAACGGAACAATGTAATTTAACTTTGTAATACTACATCACTGTCATGTTAGCATTTCTCATTTATATATCATGTGCCATGTAACAATATGATCACTTTGATTATCACAACGATTTCACGCCCCGGGAACCTTCCGCCCGACGGGAAAGTCGATACAGCCCGCCGGCTCGGGGTTTGACAGTTTTTTGGTAGTGATCATAATCATAATCATAATCATAATCATAATCATAATCATAATCATAATCATCATCATCATCATCATCTTCTTGATCATAATCATCATCATAATCATGATCATGATATCATCATCATTGATCATGATCATCATCATCGCAATCGCAATCGCAATCGCAATCGCAATAATAATAATAATAATAATAATAATAATAATAATAATAATAATAATAATAATAATAATAATAATAATAATAATAATAATAATAATAATAATAAATATAATAAAGTCACTCATAATGATAGTTTCGTCATCTGTAAGATATAGCTAGTATAAAACCGTGCTACAACAAACAAATGATAAGTTATATATAAGATTTAATTTTCATAAATAAAATGATTCAAACTGGTGTTTTCAACAAGTTTTTTCAATAATCCTTCTTATCTTATCTTTAGCGCAAGTTTCAACAAATTGGGTATTTCAACTATGATTGACTATAACAGTGACCAAATAGGGTTGATTGTTATGTTGAAACACATATTAAATGTGTATTTCTTAAAGTATATAGAATTTGCAACTTTACTCAAGAAAAAAACGTTTGTCTCCTATGATAACAACAATTAAAGCAGTCTCTTAAGGTGGAAGATGTCCACGCACCCCTTGTACCGGGTAAAACATGTTTTAGAGGTAGTAGGAAAACGAAGATGAAGTTGGTTGAGAAACTACTAGAATATATTCTTTGATCTGTAAGTGTTTAAGTATATCTCAAGAAAAACCATCTCCTTTTATTTATAACCTATCATATGAAACTTGAAACAACAAAATAGAATTTGAAACAACAAAAATTAATACAACAAAAATTGGTATGGCGTGTGAAAACTATAAACGTAGCTCTCAAGAGACATGCGTACACAGACTACATGTGACATTCCTTGCAAAATTTCACTTGATTTTGACCATTGACTCTGACTTTGACTGCTGACAGACTTGGATCAAGATACTTAAAATTGACTTCAACTAAGATTTAACATTATAAACATGTGTTTGACATGATAAAAACTTTATTTGATAGCGTTTTGTTGATAGAAGAAACAACGATAAAACCAAGGATTTACAACAATAGTTGTAGATTTCGGTATAAAAAGACACGCATTTATGATAGACACACTCAATAATATTTATAAACACTAAAAATAACTAATAACATATTGATCCGGAGAATTGCCTCAACTGGTAAAGGCTCACCCTTCCAATGTGGAGGTCATGGGTTCAAACCTTGTGGGAGCAATTTAATGGATATCCAGGTGAAGGAACGAATAAGGGCTTTAATCCCAGGTTCGAACCTAATGGGGGGTGAGGGTTTACGGATTCCATCCGGTTCCCGCGCATCTGGGGGCACACGTGTCTCAGGTCGGAGATCGAGGAATCGATCTTAGCTATCAATCGCCAGGATAACTGAAGGTAGCACGACGAGACAGTTTAATTGCCGTTCAAAAAAAAAACTAATAACATATTGCCAATAATGTTCACAAATAGTATTCTAAGAAAATTACACAAAATTAAAATAGTGACAATTTATATATCAAGTAAAGTTGTAGCATGTGAAATGTTTCATTGCAAAATGTCTATTGTGTTATAAGACATGAAACACGCCAGAAATCAAAAAGGTTCTAGACCCGTTGGATCAGCCATCTTGGAGATCAAAGGACTCCGTACAAATTTTTGCATCAAAACCATAATTCTTCCATCAATACCATGGATATCCTATAGCAAAATGGGTATCTTAAGAATCACACAAACATGAAGCAACAAAAATATAAACACCGGGTGAGGAAAACAAGAAATCAAAGTTAAATGGATAGTATTCTTGGGATATCAAACTAACGGGATATTCATATAAGTGACGATCTATATGGATATGTTGTTGGATTTGATACCCTAGGTGATATATCTATCTTAGAAAACCTAGTCAGAAGATCAGACGAAAGTTGTATTTATATGAGTGACGATTCATACAAACACTCGTGAGTGTGATACCTCTCATAAAATTTAATAACTGTTTATAAATAACTCCCAAAAACCATTTTATTAAATAAACTTAAACGAAGATAAAGAGGAACTTTTAAATAACAAAATTTGATTCACCCTTAGCCATTCGTATGGATGAGCATTCATTCGTGAGAATGAGTCACCAGCAGTGAATCTTTTCAACCATCGAGACATTCGTCCGACAACACAGGAATAAAAGCAACACTTATGAATTTCTTTTCATTTTTCAGCCCATTAACCAAGAAAAACCCTCTCCGTACACCATTCGTATTTTCGGCCAGTTCCTCATGAAATCGGACCATTTTGGCTCAAAAACTGTGTGTACTTCATCCCCATCGTCTTCAGTTCAAGATCTTCACCATTACCGAGTGTTTTTCGTCAAATCCGAGCTTCACAGTGAGTATTAACACCGTTCCATTTCCCCAAAACACTCCAAAACGTTTCAGCATCCTTTTTGACCATAAAATCACCACAAATAACTCGAGGTTTAAAAAATGAAATTTTTGGTGGATTTGCAGAAGAATGAGACGTCCGAATGGCTCATTCATACGAATGAATTTACCATTCACCTGAGAATAACACAAGAATGTACCATTAGACGAATGAACATCTCTACGAATGAAGTGGACTCATTCGCATGAGGAAACATGCGAGTGTGAACCCATTAGTACGAATTGATTACCAGAATGTATGTAGACATTCATAGGACCTCATCCGCACGAATAAGAGTCATTCGTGCGAATAACCCATTCGTACAAAGAGGAGATTAAAAAAATGGCTAAGTAGCTTAAATTTCAAAACTAATCATAACAAATAACATTTAAAAACACAATCTCTCGGTATTACACTATGATTAATGAACGTGAAATTCAAAATAAACTAATCACATAACACATAAAGCCACATGAATCAAATCGAGTGAATAAAACGAACGCGTGTTCCGACGATCTTCGACCCATAACCACAAGTGAGTTTATGGACCCCTTTTTCTTTAACTTTTTACCTTCCAAATCATCGGGGCTAAGAACATGTAACCTCTTATTCTAATGTTATTCGAATAAGATTTTCAAAACTCTTTTTTCTTCAAATGCTTATTTTCAGAACCTCTTATTCGAATATTATCGGAAAACGATTTCGAAAGTTTTATTAAAATCAACCGTTCAATTTCCTAATAAAAATAGTCACAACTTTTAATCACAATTAAACACGGATATTGTACGTCAAAAGTGGAACTTTATGAGGCTTTAAGCCCATCCAATAGGTGAAAAGAAAAAACTGAGAAATTGAGTTAAATTGCAAATCAATCAGCATTTTCAAAAGAATCATCATCAGACAAGCAACAAGTTTAGTAGAATGTCTGTCTAGCAAAATTCACAAGAACATGTTCCCAACAACTTATACATTAAGAATTCTTGTATGAATTATCATGTTACACCTCGACCGATGGCGGAATACGTCGAGGCACGAATTTGAGTGTTCATTAGCGCATGTTGCTATTATAACGTTTCAATACTTAATGTATCATTATTACAAAGCAACACAACATTCATTAAATGATAAACAAACATTACATGAATTGAATATTCAAGGTATTATAATTCCAAAGTCTATACATTTGTTTCAAAGTTAAAATACGTCACTATGCATATCTTATGTCTTCATCATGCTTCCTTAGCCTGTTACATATGTGAAATAGAGTTTGTCAACTTTTTGCATAGTTGGTGAGTTCACACACTAAGTTTAAATAATATGTATAAAAAAGATGCAAAGTATAGCCTAACTAGAATACGTATTATAAGCATTGCATGAATAAAAGTTTGAATAAATAAAATGAATGAATGAATAACAATTGCTTGTGTCCAAACAAGTATCTATACAAACTGTTAATTCAAGTATGGCCATACTATAAATTAACCTATGTATTTCAACAAGTTTGTTAGGTGTACTTTTCACCTTTTTCACATAATGGCAAAAGCCAATGTGAAGATGATATCTGGCACATCTTAGGCTACTAAGTACTAGTTTGCTTGACTAGCAACACACATAGAATTACACATACAATCAACACAATGTATAAGCATAACATCTAACTCATATGACTAAGTAGGTCTAAGGCTAGCATCATAGATTAAATGAATAATAGAATGCAATAAGTTTGAATAGGTACATGTGTAACATCCCAAAAACAAAGAATGTAAAAGGGAGTGTGAAGAAACTCACACGTTTGAATGATAGCTAATTCGAAGTCCTTGATTAGTGAATGACGAAGAAAGGCTATCTACTCACCTAAAGTTTGAGCAATCAAGTCTTAGTATCCTATGATTAAATTTCAAAAACCTAGAACTATGGCATCCTAATGGAAGTCCTAGTTTTAAATAAATCTATGTTTGACTTAATAGCTTTGAATAAGTAATCTCATAGTATTGATTTGTTTAAGAATATTTAATAATATTTTTAAAATAATATATTGAATATTCATTTTATTTATTATTTTGTATTTGAATATCTAAGAATGTTACTTGAATAATTTTCCCATCCATTTCCTTTATAAATGTTTATTAAAAACCATTTGTATGTAAATTTTATGAGTGTTTGGTTAATAACTTGAAATTGTTATTAAATTTACTAAAAACAATTTAATTTGTTTCTAAAACTTAATTAATAAAAGCATGAACATGATTTATTTGAATAGCCATTTTAAAATAACCTTTTAGAAGTTTTTTTTGTTTTAAGGATCATATATATATATATATATATATAGGATTTGGTTCTTTTAATAACACTCATTAATTGTGGTAACCAAATAACTCTCACAATAATTCGGGGAATTATTGAATTGTGCATTACGCGTTGATTAGGATTAATCAAGCGTGAAAACATTTTGTAAAAAACAAACACAAACTATAAAAGATAATTCGAGGAATTTTCGAAACACACACCAATCTCATGAACGTTGGTGAATAAACAATAAAACAAACAATCATATGCGTTACTATGTGACTACATACTCAAAACATATTAGACGTTTAGGATAAACGTTAGGAATAGAACATAAACGAAATTGAAGCAACGAAATCGAAAAACAAAGAAATGAAGCCTTCGCGGTACGCCAAGTACCCTCGGCTAAGGGCTTGGCGGTACACGAGGCGGAGCGGGAGTCGATACTCCGAAATCCTTGGCGGTACGCGATGGGTGCCAACAGACAGATTCTTATAAACAGCAAGCCCAGCTTATTTTGTTCGGTTTCTATCACATACCACCGAGCATTTCCTCTCAAAAACGACCCAAACCTTTTGTCAACAGCTCCAAAACCTCTGGTAAACCATTTCTAAGTTATTTTGTTCATCCTTGGTGATATTGGAGCCCTTGGAATCTTGGAGAAGAAGCTAAAGAACTAGGAACAACATCAAACCACTAGATCTTCATCATTAGCAGCCATTCCCACTGGATCTTGCCTGCTAAGGTAGTTTTATGAGCTTATCTAGTGTTAGATGTAGCATGCAATTGGTGAAAACCCACATGCATGAACATCCTCCCACATGCAAATCCATGTGGCTATTGTATAAGAATTTGTTGGTGATTTTGTGTGATATTGGTATAGATATACTGATTTTAGAGTCTAGGAATGTTGGATTTGAGTTGAGATAAGTTATTGTTGATTTGATGATGATTTTGTAGAACTTGCCACAAAAGGAAACTTTTAAGATGCATGTTGTAGATTTGTGATGATCTAGACATGTTAGACATGTCTAGATGTTGTCAAATGCATATTGAAGTGTTTAGAAACACATGTGGGTATTTGATTTTGTGAAAAACATGATTTTATGGAAACTTACTATATATGGAAACTTTTGTAAATCAAAAGAGGGCTTTTGATGTCTTAGCATGATTTGGTAAACTTTGATTATTGAAGTATGTTTAAAAATGGTTTTTAACATATTCTGAAACTTTGATTTGTGAAAACGAGCGTTTAAACGGATAATTACTATTTTAGGAAACTTTATTTGGACAAAGGGGCATAAATGGCGATTTATGCGCAAACGATATGTTTTAAGTGTTTAAACGAGTTTTTATAAACATACTATAAACATACTAGAAGTATTGATTTTATGAAATGAGATTTCATAACTATACTTTACAAAAATAGAAACTTTCTAAATGTAGAAACTTTCCTGAAATGGAAACGTTATGATATTCGAAACATGACTTTTGTGAACAACAACTCATTTTATTTACATATGGACATGCTTTATCACTATATGTATATTTGTGGACCACATCACAACTCAAAGTCCTCGTGATACTGCACGGACTGTTAGTAGTGCGGAGCGCCTAGCTTGGTAATCTTGAATAGTATTATTTGGGCCTGACAAGCCCCCCCATCGCGCCTGGGAGGCCAACCCGACTGGAGGTCAGAATGGGTGCAATATTGACCAATACACTTGCAATTGTCTTGTGATGGACATGGCGGGAGGCACAACTGCCAGCTTCGGTACGAACCCGCATATAATATAAATGTAATGGCTGGCTATCAATCGATATTGCATTGTAATGATATCTAATTCAGCAACTCTTACTTTAAACATTTTGATGTTTACTACTTATGAAAAACCTGTGCTCTCACCAACCTTTGTGTTGACCCTTTTACTCGCATTTTTTCTCAGGTAACTAAGGCACACACATAAGGATAGGATGCTAGGATGGAGTCCCATGCATCAGCTTTAGTGTCTTAGATCATTTGAGAGCATTTAAACATTTGACTTGTTATGTAATGATGATTACTTAAACCGCTTCCGCACTGTTACTCTTTATGATTTGAAAATTGTTTTAAACTTATGCTTCTGCAACTTATATTTACAATGCAGTTTTGACACCTTAAACTTTTACTTCTGCAACTCTGATTTTACAAAACTGATTTATCCAAGTTATTGGATGTACGTACGCAACTAGACATGCAGGTCTCGCAACTGTGTGACCTGAGACTGCGATCCTGACTGGTCTTTGCTTGCAACCTCGACAAGGCCGGGAAGGCCGGGGAGCGACAGATTGGTATCAGAGCCTCTGGTTATTGCGAATTAGGTTTGCATTTATTGAACTTAGTCTGTAACCACTAGTCTCCACACAACACATAGTGCTTAGTATTATGATACCTGCATACATGATTGTACACACACTTTTCACACGCATTATAGATAGGGCGTCACCATCATTACCACTATTACTCACTCACGGAGAGTAGGAACAGATTGTTCCTACACCCCCAACAGCAACCCTACTGATGGCAGTTGAGTTACTGAAACGAAGCATTAACTATCATCCGAAGGCAGCGCGTCCTAGCCATTTGAGGAGGAGCAGCCGATACCTCTACCCCTAGTGCTACCATCACCGATGCCCGAATCGAAGAGGTGACGACAAGAGCTGATCTCGGATGCACTAAAATAAGTCAAGGGATGAAATACGCCCTATGACTCACTCAAATAAGTCGAGGGATGAAATACGCCCTATGACTCACTCAAATAAGTCAAGGGATGAAATAGGCCCTATGACTCACTCAAATAAGTCAAGGGATGAAATAGGCCTTATGACTCACTCAAATAAGTCAAGGGATGAAATAGGCCCTATGACTCACTCAAATAAGTCAAGGGATGAAATAGGCCCTATGATTCACTCAAATAAGTCAAGGGATGAAATAGGCCCTATGACTCACTCAAATAAGTCAAGGGATGAAATAGGCACTATGACTCACTCAAATAAGTCAAGGGATGAAATAGGCCCTATGACTCACTCAAATATGTCAAGGGATGAAATAGGCCCTATGACTCACTCAAATAAGTCAAGGGATGAAATAGGCCCTATGACTCACTCAAAAAGGTCAACGGATGAAATAGGCCCTATGACCCACTCAACAAGTCAAGAGGACAAAATATTCCAATGACACAAACAAACTCACTCCTTAGTTTAGGGACTATATCTATAAGTTCTACCACTTAAAAGCTTCGAACAACAAACAATCACTCTTCACAACATTGATAGCAATAATAAGGTTGTCGCTTCAGCTTTGATTAGAAAGACATCGATTCACTTTCTAAGTCCTAAACAACATTCTAGTAGCCCTTTGATACTTCTACATATACTGTTTACAAGGACCACATTATGAACTCATTAACTTGATGATGAGATTTCAAACTCAACTCCTAGTTACCCTTAGAATATCACCGAACGGACATTTTCACTCACGTGCGAAGAACTAGAGTGATCATACGAGACAGATTACCATTACAAGTACATACGAAACGCCTTGACTGCTAGGTGGTCACCACAAGCAGCAATACTGACACTCACACACGGAGTGTCTCAACACCAAGTGACATAAGGAAAACATACTCAAGCCAAATAGCTATCCTTATAGGATCTACGCAAGACCATATAGTAGAATTCACCACGAGTAACTATTCCAATGTATTTCTTTCGATTGGCCATCCCACTATACATCATGTGAATTTCTGTTGTGAGATCAAAGTTGGGATTCTTGTTAATAAATGGAAGCTACAACAGGTGTTTTTTTGGGGGTCCATGGGAGGCTGGTTTTTATGGTTGTGGTTGGAGGTTTTGTGCTGGATAAATGGGACCGGTTTACATGGCAGATGTCAGGGGCGCCTAACTTTCTGCCATGGCAGGCCTGGTGTGTGCCCTGGTTGGGTAAATGGGGCTGCTCTACATGGAAGCTGGGATGGGTCTGATCCAGTTTTGTTGCCTGGATAAGGAAAGACACACAGATGATCATGGGTTTGGCAACACTCCAGGTCCTGTCTGGGTTGTCAACACCCTGGTGGGGAACTTGAAGTTTTTTGTGTTACACCATGTTTTGAGAATGATGTGTTCGATTCCTACTATTTGGCTTCATGATGAGTGTTGGAACACTACGCATCATTTTTATGGTTTTCTTTGTATTTTAAGCCATAGGGTTCTTAACTTTGTTTGTAATAGTTGGGCTTGGTGTCTTTATTGTAATAGGGTTAATAGTTTCACCCCGTTTTTGTATAGGTGGGGAGATGGGTTTAAATTCATCCGGTCTATTTTTTGGGTGCCCAAGCACAATGTGTGCTTGTGGTTGTTATGCGAGGGAATGCCCTCTTGATCTTGTATTTTTTGGTTGTTTGGTATAATATTTTTCTGGGCTTTGCCCTTTATCCAAAAAAAAATTGATGATCATGGTGCGCAACGTAATCGTGAATTTACAGGTACACATGAATTCTAGCAAATTCTATTGTGAGCCTATTTTTGAAAACACATACATAGATATTCGCCTACCCCTCACTCTGATAGTTGCAACGGAATTCAAGCAACGTATCAGGACTCTAACATAACATTCATCAAATCTCTCGCTATAGTTCAGATTGCCATATGTCCATGAAAACCTCATTTTATGACTTTACACTTCACATGAAGCATCGAAAGGTTGCTTTGAATGTGGAAAACCAGGGCACTTCAAGAAAGACTGCCCATACCTAACGAACAACCACAACGGAAACAACAACGGTCCGAAGGGACAAGCTTTCATGATTGGGGCTAAAGAAGCCAGAAAGGATTGCAACCTTGCAACCGGTACGTATCTTCTAAACGATCATTACGCTCCTGTATTGTTTAATACTGGAGCTGAGAAAAGTTATATATCTATGGATTTTAGTGAGATACTTGCCATAACCCCAACCCCCTTTAGAGGTTGAATACACTGTAGAGATAGCTTATGGTAAACTGACTGTAACTACACACATTCTGAGGGAATGCAATCTAGAGATAGCAAACCATAAATTTAAGATCGACCTCATGCCAGTTACACTAGGCAGTTTTGATGTCGTAGTGGGCATGGATTGGTTGTTTGAAAGCCAAGCTGAGATAATTTGCCACGATAAAATAGTACGTATACCTCTCCCTGATAGAGAAACCTTAAACTTCAATGGCGAAAGGAGCGAAACTCCTCTGAACATTATCTTGTGCATGAAAGTCACAAATGCCTACGAAAGGGATACACGGCCATTCTGGCGCTTATCACCGACAAGACTGAAGAAGAAAAAAAATAGAGTAGATCCCAGTCGTATGTGACTATCCTGACGAATTCCCTCAGGATCTACCAGGACTACCACCACCTCGACAAGTGGAGTTCCGCATAGATCTCGCGCCGGGAGCAGCACCTATCGCACGAGCACCCTACCGACTTGCACCTTCGGAGATGCAGGAACTGTCCAATCAACTGCAAGAGCTATTGGACAAGGGTTTCGTTAGAGCAAGCTTCTTACCTTGGGGAGCTCCAGTCTTATTTGTAAAAAAGAAGGATGGCACGTTTCGAATGTGCATCAACTACCTTGAATTGAACAAAGTTACAATCAAGAACCGTTACCCCTTACCTCGTATAGACGATCTGTTCGATCAACTACACGGATCAAATTACTACTCTAAGATTGATTAGCGATTTGGGTACCATCAGTTAAGGATTCAAGAGGAAGATATCCCCAAGATAGATTTCCGCACATGGTATGGTCATTACGAGTTTTTGGTCATGCCCTTCGGGCTAACTAATTCACCTGCACTGTTCATGGACCTCATGAATAGAGTGCACAAACCATACCTCGAAAAGTATATCATTGTTTTCAAAGATGATATTCTTATCTACTCAAAGACTCTGGAAGAACACAAAGAGCATCTTCAATTGGCTCTTGAACTTTTACGACAGGAGAAGCTGTATTCTAAACTCTCAAAGTGCGACTTCTGGATTAGAGAAGTCCAATTCTTGGGTCATGTTGTTAATGAACAAGGGATTCATGTTGATAAATCCAAGATGGAGGCGATCAAGAACTGGGAAGCACCGAAAACCCCAACTGAAGTGCGACAATTCCTAGGCTTGGCAGGCTATTATCAACGATTTATTGAAGGATTTACAGCCTTAACACATAAAGATAAGAAATATCTCTGGACTGACAAACAAGAAGCTGCATTCCAACTTCTCAAGTAGAAGCTCTGTAATGCACCTATCTTATCACTTCCTGATGGAACTGAAGACTTTGTAGTATATTGTGATGCGCCTCGATACAAGGACTCGGCTGTGTGCTGATGCAGCGAGAGAAGGTGATCACATATGCTTCTCGACAACTGAATGTCCACGAGAAGAATTACACCATCCATGACTTGGAACTTGGAGCCGTGGTATTTGCACTCAAGATTTGGAGGCACTACCTGTACGACACAAAGTGTACTATATAAACTGATCATAAGAGTCTCCAACACATATTCGAGCTGAAAGAACTAAACATGCGACAACGTCGTTGGCTTGAACCGCTGAACGACTATGAGTGTGCTATCAAGTATCACCCGGGGAAAGCCAACGTAGTGGCCGATGCCCTAAGCCGAAAAAATACCGCAAAACCCAAGAGGGTACGAGCTTTACAACTCACCATCCATCCCAATCTCCCTGAGCAGATACGTAATGCCCAAGTCAAGGCATTGAAGAAAGAAAACCTAGTGGCTGAATCACTAAGGGGAATGGAAAAAACAACTTGAAGTAAAAGCCAATGGCTTACACTATTTCATGGAACCCTTCTGCGGTTCCACTTCACGGGAGCTTACGAGACCTTGTGATGGACGAGGCTCATAAGTCTCGATATTCCATTCACCGTAGATCAGATAAGATGTATCATGATCTGAAACTTCCTTATTGGTGGCCAAACAAGAAAGCTGACATTGCCACTTATGTGAGCATATCCTTGACTTGCGCCAAAGTCAAGATCAAGTATCAGAAACCATCTGGATTACTCACACAACCCAAGATCCCTATGTGAAAGTGGGAATAAATCTCCATGGATTTCATTACCAAATTACCTCGTACTCCTAGTGGATGTGACACTATCTGGGTAATTGTGGATCGACTGACGAAGTCAGCACATTTCCTTGCGATCAAAGAAAATGACACAATGGAAAAGCTAGCCAGAATTTATGTCAAAGAAGTAGTCTCGCAACACAGAGTGCCAATCTCCATCTTGTCTAATCGAGACTCTAGATTTACTTCTAACTTCTGGAAGTCATTGCAAAAGTCGTTTGGTATGCGGTTGGATATGAGTACAGCATACCACCCACAAACTTATGGCCAGAGCGAATGCACCGTACAAACTGTCGAAGACATGCTACGATCGTGATTAGTAGACTTCGGCAATAGCTAGGAAACTCACCTACCGTTGGTAGAGTTCTCTTACAACAACAGTTACCACAGGAGTATAAAAGCAACGCCTTTTGTGCATGAGACTACAGAGAAAATCGTGCAAATCAGAAATCGTGTGGCAGCAGCTCGCGATCGTCAAAAGAGCTATGCCGACAAATGCCGAAAGCCTCTGGAATTTCAGGGAGGAGGCAAAGTTCTTCTGAATGTTTCGTCGTGGAAAGGCATTATTTGTTTTGGGAAATGAGGCAAACTGAACCCAAGGTACATCGGACTGTTTGAAATCCTGAAAAGGATTGGTCCGGTGGCATACCAACTCAACCTACCAGCTGAACTCGATAGAGTTCACAGCGTATTTCATGTCTAAACCTAAAGAAGTTTTTATCCGTTGAGACACTTGTGATTCCACTGGATGAGATCCAAGTGGATGAACAATTAAGGTTCGTGGAAGAATCGGTAGAGATCATGGACAGAGAGGTCAAACAACTTAAGCAAAGTCGGATTCCAATTGTCAGAGTCCAATGGAACTCGAAACGCGGACCTGAATTTACGTGGGAACGAGAAGATCGGATGATGCACAAATATCCCTACCTCTTTAAACAGACAACGTCAAACGCCGTCAACAACGAACAAATTTCTGGACGAAATTTCTTTCAACAAGGGGCTGATGTGACACTCGGCAATTTCAGGTAAATTGCAACTTTTACACTCTATGTATTTCACATTCATACTTGTTACATTTCATTTAATTAGGTTTAATTAGATGAGTTAAACACAAACAACTGCGAAACGATAGTTCGAGGAACTATCGAATCGTACATTGCACATTGGTTTTGGAAAGCAAATATGGCAAACACAAACGCAAACGCAAACCAATAATTCGGGGAATTGTTGAATTGTGCATTACCCGTTGATTAGGATTAATCAAGCATGCAAACATTTTGTAAAACACAAACTATCAAAGATAATTCGAGGAATTTTCGAAACACACACGAATCTCAAGAATGTTGGTGAACAAACAATAAAACAAACAATCATATGCGTTACTATGTGACTATGTGCTCAAAACATATTAGACGTTTAGGATAAACGTTAGAAATAGAACACGAACGAAATCGAAAAACAAAGAAATGAAGCCTTCGCGGTATGCCAAGAACCCTCGGCTAAGGGCTTGGCGGTACGTGAAGCCGAGCGGGAGTCGATACTCCGAAATCCTTGGCAGTACGCCAAGGCCATGCAAGATCGGCCTTGGCGGTACGTGACGGGTCCCAGCAGACAGATTCTTATAAACAGCAAACCCAACTCATTTTGCTCGGTTTCTATCACATACCACCGAGCATTTCCTCTCAAAAACGACCAAAACCTTCTGTCAACAGCTCCCAAACCTCTGGTAAGCCATTTCTAAGTTATTTTCTTCATCCTTGGTGATCTTGGAGCCCTTGGAAGCTTGGAGAAGAGGCTAAAGAACTTGGAACAACATCAAACCACTAGATCTTCATCAACAGCAGCCATTCCCACTGGATCTTGCCTTCTAAGGTAGTTTTATCAGCTCATCTAGTGCTAGATCTAACATACAATGGGTGAAAACCCACATGCATGAATGATGTGTGCAAAGTAGTTTAATTAAAAATAGTAAAAATTGCAACTAACCTAGACACTAAGTAATACTCTAGACTCTCTAAACTAAACTACTAATAGGCAAGTAAACCAATAGTAAAGAAAAGTAAGTCTGGATATTGAACCCACAAACTTCTATAGAAAATGCAAACTAGACTCAAAGACTTATCTATACAAATTTACTTGATTAAAATAATTATTTTAACGGGGGTTTTACTACTTAATGAAAATAAAGTGATAACCTAAAAACCGGATTAAGACAAAGTGATGGAAACCGGGAGCTCGTTTCCTTGAACTTTTGTGCCCAAAATACGTGTTTATGACATGCAAGTACCAAATTACAAAATTGTGAAGCACCAGCTTAAATCGTCTCCAAAATTGAATAAAACTGTACAGAAACTTGACAAAAACCAATAGAAAAATAGATGTGTTTCGCAACACATCACATCCCCACACTTATCTCCTTTTTCTTCCCTAAAAAAGGCTTATGCAAAAATCTGGGATCATAGCTAAGTAAAATGGCTTCTACACAATTAAGCTCGTTAATACAAAATTAAACACTTTGGAAAAGATTGTAAGTATTGTTATCCTGTTAAACCCATACTGATTATTCAGGTCCCTTATTCATGGTTCTATTATGTTAATGTTCTACATTTCATCTCATTAGACCCACACTTAGGAAATTTAAAACCAAATCAATCCTGGATTCCAGCTTTCAAGTTACCCTCACATATAAACAAAACAAGAAATTTCTCAAATCAGATTTTTACAATGGAAGCAAATGAAAGCGTGAGCATTTTTCTTTTATTTATTTTTTTTCAATCCATTGAACTTAGCTTAGTGGTGTTTCAACCAAGCTGCAACTCGGCGTGTGACACATAAGTTTTAGTCCAACTTCTTTTCTTCTTATTATTTTTTTCTTTTAGCTCAGCTCATTTGGTGAAATGAGGGCGCCATAAGACTCGGATTTATTCTCATAAAAAGAGTACTTATGTGCCAAACAAATAAAAAAATCAGATTTTCAAAACTCATGTTTGTTATTATGCAAAGGCTCCTTAAACAACTAGAAAACAGTTTCACTAGTCATAAATTCCCAAGATGTTTCCCATGAAACTCATGTATTTAAATGAAGTTATACCAATCCTATGGGACAAACAAAACCAGTTGAGCTTACCCACACATCCTGTAATCAAAGCATAAACCCCAAACCAATGAGTTAACTATGAATGAAACCATAAAACTTAACTTTTCTATCATTTCCCATCACACTTTTGCAACCGACTTAGACAAGGACAAGAAAGATCTAAACTCACAAAAAACTAATATAAAATAATTTTTTTTACTCAAATAAACAACTAAACTAAACTTCAAAACTACCAAACAAAGTTTCCCATCCCCACACTTAAACTGTACATTGTCCCCGATGTAGAGAAAAAGGAAAACAAAATAAAAAAAACTAAAAATAAAAAACTAAAAACTGAAAATGACTTAGCTGGTTAAAAAGAATACTGTCAAGTGCCAGTCTTTCCAAGAAAGCTCCTCAATCTACAATTTGCTCCACAAGCCATAAACATATAAACAAGATCTACACACAAGAGAAACCAAGCAACCATCAATGAATCCAAAGCATAATAATAATCATATCCAAAAACATGTCCAAGCACAACCCAAACTATCCTCCCCACAAACAAACCAGTTTAGTGTTTACAAAATACAAATTGTTCAAATATCATAACCAACACTAAAACAAGCAACCACAAACAAACTCCTCCCCACACTCAATTCTCATCATCACCCCCTCTATCATCATGCTCATCAGGAGCCCGGTAAATTTCAGGAATGTCAATGTGCAGTAATGTCATCAAGTACTTCATGGCATCCTCCTGCCTCCTCTAATCAGTAGTCCTCCAGTCCCTATATTGCTCATGATACCCATCCATCCTGTGGCATAAAGACTCTAAGGTGAGTGGATCTGGTATGGGTTCCCTAAGTGGATACTGTCAGGGAGGGAAGTCTCTCCTAAAAAGTGGTCTTTGGCGATGAGTGGACACATAACACATGAAAACATCAGCAGCCGGTGTCCACTATGGTGGCATCATCTGAGGACCCATAACAAACCCTGCCCACCTAGGTGGTTCGTCTTTCTCACAAATGCCTGCTCTCCGCAGGTCCCTCAAATCAATAGGGGTAATAATGGCCCTAGTGTTATCAGAACATGCATGTATCTATCAAACACCCTTAAATACTAAGCCATGCGGTAAATGTAAGGACCCATGTCCATCCTCGCTCTACACCCACCGCGCCTACCTTTTGCCAAAGATGTAGCTATCACACAGGCCACATTGGCCTCTCTACCAGTCACCATACAAAACAAACAAAACGTGTCAATCCAATTGACCTTCTCCTCACCAGATGACCTCCCCACCACTGTGCAAGCTAAAACCCTATGGATATATCTCAGAATGGGGTCTCGAATATCAGATTCCACCATGCTGATGGAAAATGGGGAATCAACAATAGTTCCCTAGAACTCACTCTAATCAACATCGAAAATACAAAAATCCTTATTCTTCTTTGTGGCACCTCGAAGGGACGATGTAAACATGGGAGACAAAACCTCGTCCTCAGTATAGAAACCAGTCACAACAGCGAACTGAGGGATAGACATGTCTTAGACACGTATACCTAAGGAAAAAGACACTGCATCCACCGAGTCAAACTCAGAGTCGTCGTACATGAAGGTGGAATGGAACTCCAATGTCGGTTCCTCATATTGAGGCCAGTCACACGGTAAAACCCTCACCCACTTGGGTCCTAAAATCCTTTCCAACCTGTCTCTCTGACCCAACTGATATTCCTATGGTGGAGGAGTTATAAAGAGATAAACCTATCAATCCTATCACTCTCAAAAGTACCTAGCTAAAAAAGTAGCAATGTATGATCTCTCAGTCTCCTGGTCTTAGTGGTTGGCACTCTTTCAGCTTCTAAATATCGGATGGTCCTTTCATCCCGTTGGACATGCACTGAGGAGTCTGTTTCTCCCCTGTGCCTAGGAACTGGGCCTCTTCTCCTTTTACCCACAGTCCCAGAAAAACTTGCGCCAGACATACCTGAAAAACAAAGTTTAAAACCAAAACAGAAACTGCCAGGTTAGCATAAAACCCAAAAAAGTGTAACCGTATAGCATTTCATTCGTGGTTACAACTCAATCCAAACAAGGTTTCAAACAAACACCCATGATGTTTATGGATTAGTCAATACTCATGATCATTTTCATTTCAAAAATCAGTTTCCTCTTCAGTTCTATTATAAAAATAACCACTGTAAAACAAGAGATTTCCCAAAAACTAGCATATGGTTCCATGACCCCAAATTGAAAAAAAATTAAACACAATGGTTTCAAGACTAACACTAATCCAACATGTATATATTGCTATCATGCTCAAACAACCAATAATCAAACATAACTCAACAAAGATAAACTATGAAATACCTAGAAAATCAAAGACATCAAGCAAAATGCAAGAAAAATGACGTTTGGAATACCACATTACCTTAGAAACGAGTTAGAAAACTTCTTTTAGAAGAAAAGATGAAGAAATTTAGAGAATCCCTCTTCTTGATCTTGACCCGTCAATGGTGGATGGGGATGGTGAAATGATGATGAAATGGTGTAGAATGAAGGTAGGGAAAGATGATTTTTGGTCTTGGGTGGTGATTTTGGTTCTTAGATTGTGGTAGAAGGCAGGAATGTTGGTGTAGAAGGGAAGGGCAATGGAAGAGAAGAGTGCCAATGGGGGTAAAAATGAGATCTAGGGCAAGAAACTCTTTTTTACCCGTCTATAGGTCTGTCGCGTAGCGCGACAAGAACCTAAACCAGATTCTGTAGTGTAGCGCGACAGGATCAAGTGTGGGTGTCGAGTGACGCGTCGATGTCAAAATTCCAGAGAATTTCGGTACTTTTCATGCCTTAGCCAAATTTTCAACCCCCTTTTTCCACTAAATCACCCAAAAATATTCTAAGGAAAATAATACATACCTGGGAGCTCCAAACCATCTTCATGACATCAAACTTGATTAAAAACTTGCAAAACACACGAAAACACGCAAAAACGAAAACGAACAACGAAAAATAAATACGAAAAACACACAAAAAACAGTAGGAAACTACTACTTACATACTATACACTTGGGTTCCATCCCAAGAACCCTTTAACACTTTCTCATTCGGGTTTCTCAAGGAGGATCTTTTCCTCCTCATCCTTATCGTCCAATGATCCTCCAATGTAGTGTTTCAACCGATGACCGTTTACTTTCCAAGTGTTGCCATCAACTTCATTTTGCAACTCGACGGTTCCATAGGGAAAAACCTCTTCAACGATGTAAGGACCCGTCCATTTGGACTTCAACTTCCCACCAAACAACGTTAATCGAGAATTGTAGAGCAAAACCCGATCTCCCTTTTTGAATTCCTTTAAACCCTTCAATCTTCGATCATGTAAAGACTTGGTCTTTTCTTTGATACTCAATGAACGAACATAGACCGCATCACAAAGGGCCTCCAACTCATGGATTTGAACTACTCGCCTCGGTAAGATCAAGGTTTACCGTTTTAAGAGCCCAAAGAGCTCTATGTTCCAATTCAACGGGAAGATGGCATGCTTTGCCATAGACGACCATATATGGTGTGGTTCCTAATTGTAGAGCCCGCTAAACGATGAAGACTGACAAAGTCAACCCGGAAGAGCCAAAGCTCAAGATTTTGGTTAATTTTCGTGTACAACATTTCGAGTACACGATCGTACTCGAACCTTTTGTATTTAGATTTCGTGTACTCCTAGACCTAGTATAAATAGACGTATTTTGTACAGGTTTAGGTTGGAATCCCGAGGCAAACGCTCTCTAGACGTATTGAGGTGCTTGTACTCGAAGTTTTGCAATATTTATAAAGTTTGCATTTTTCTACTTGCTTTTGTGTTTCTAACTAGGATTCCGCACTTGTTAGAGATCATTGGTGATGTTTACAGAGATAAATTTTGGATCTTGATCAGTTGAAGGACCTACAAGTGGTATCAGAGCTTGAGTGCTCTTTTCATCATCAAGGTGACAACCTTTCTAAGCAAGTTTGCTACTTTATCATTCTTCTCTACTCCTAGTAGCTGCTATATAAATTTGGGACTCTTAATCTTAAGAAGTAATTTTATAAAATTTTTCTTAAGTATTTTCGAGTTCAAAATTTTTAGAGTTCAGCTACTTCGAGTATAGGCAGAGTGTTCGAAGATCAGTTAGAGTTCGAATACAGAGAAGTTTCGAGTACAACATCAGTTTCGAGTACAGGTTGATTTTAGAATACAGCATAATCTTCGAGTACACAGAGGTTTCGAAGACAGCTTGATTTTCGTGTACTCGATTTCGATTACAACCAGGATTTCGAGTGTAGACTGATTTGTTCACTTCGGGCAGCTTCATTGACTTTCATCTACAGGGAAATACAGGGAGTTCGTGTACAACACTTAGAAATTTTCTGATTAACAATGGCTTCAAAGAATTTGACTAACTTGTCCAACTTGCTCAATATGGACAATGAAATTGGCACCGGAACAAAGCCGCCAAGGCTCGTGTCAGGAGATAACTTCCAAGATTGGAAATTCAGATTTCAATCTTTCATCAAGTATACCGATCCAAAACTTTGGAGATCCATTGAGGAGGGTCCCTATGTGCCTTCATACCAGAGTAAGATAAATGGTCCTCTTGTTCCTAAGGATCCTGAGCTGTATACTGACAATGACATACTATTGATGGAAAAGGATGAGAAGGCATATGCATCAGTCACTATGGCTCTATCAACTGACGTTGCTCATGGATTTAAGGAGCACAAAACAGCAAAGGAACTGTGGAATGCATTGGTTGAAAGATTCGAAGGCAATGAGGACATGAGAGAGAGTCGGAAGGATATGCTCAGGCAGAGATTCAACATGTTTAACCATATCAAAGGAGAGTCTCTCGAAGCACAACTCAACAGATTAACACATCTGATGACCGAGATGACCAGTTCTGGGATTGAGATGACTAAGGGAGAGGTGAACAAGAAGCTGCTGAATTCACTACCTTACACTTGGAACTCTAACTGTACAACTATCAAAAGGACCCAGGACATGTACAAGACTTCCTTGAGTGAGCTGATCTCAATTATCAACTCATATGATATGGATGATAAGCAGAGAGCACTAAATCATGCCAGCTCAATGGGCATTGCTCATACTTCTGAAAACTCTGCTCTTCTGTCAGCAATCAATCTTCAATCACCAGG
Source organism: Mikania micrantha (assembly GCA_009363875.1). Classification (NCBI taxonomy): domain Eukaryota; kingdom Viridiplantae; phylum Streptophyta; class Magnoliopsida; order Asterales; family Asteraceae; genus Mikania; species Mikania micrantha. The sequence goes on along the minus strand of CM018691.1, from coordinate 47,276,543 downwards.
AATGCAACATTATCAGCCTTCTTCATCTCATGGAGTTCCTTTTGAGACTGCTTTCCTGTCATCTGGACAAGCTGGATCGGTGCCTAAAGTCAATCCAGAAAGTGAAGAGAATCTACTGCTATTTAAAGGATTCATGAATAGCTACAATGCTTTCATAGCAGGAGAATTGGCACCCTCAAATCTGACTCAAGACAATCTAGAGCAGATTAATCCAGCTGATGTTGAAGAAATGGATATCTCATGGCAGATGGCAATGGCTGTGTTCATAGCATAGAAGTTTATCAAGAAATATGGAAGAAACAGCTTTGGAAACGCTCCGGGAAAGAAGCTTGGCTTTGATAAGTCAAAATTGCGTTGCTACAACTGTGACCAACCGGGTCACTTCGCCAGGGAATGTAAGCAGCCAAAGGTGGCTAAGGAAGGAGGAGAAAAGAAGCCTGAAGAGAAGTCAGGGCATGCAGCTGCGGGAGGAAACGCTAGCACGTCAAAAGCGTTGGTGACTCAGGAGACTGACTCCTATGATTGGAGTGATCAGGGGCAGGAACTGGAGCTGACTTTGAGTCATGCTTTCATGGCTGAAGTGGACGACAAGCAGACTGAGGTAACTGAAAATCTTTGCTCTACCTCTTGCATAGATAAAGTTTTTAAGTATAGATCACACAATGAATCTTTAATCCAAGAAGTAAATAAGCTTAAATACTTTAACTCAGAATTTCTTAAGAATGAAGGAATTTTTAAAAGAAAACTTGAAGCTGAGGGTCGGGATGTGGCAAGGCTAAAAGAACTTTTGAGTGACAAAGAGTCCAACTATCGAGATGCTCGACGGAAAATCGATGAACTCACTCTAGAGTTGGACCAAGTCAAATCTCAACTTTCCAAAACATGAGTAAAATGTGAAAGATTTGATTATTCAAGCAAGGTTTTGGAAAATATGACATCTATACAATTCAGGGAAAAGAGGGGTAGTGGAATTGGGTATAATGAATGTGAACCACTCTTTAACCATAATTACTCATGCATGCCAAAAATCAACACATGTGTTGATGACATGGAATTGGATTCCAGTCGTGCTTGTGATTTTCCCACCAAACCAGTTATGCTTACAGCTGACCCTGTTATGACTAATGATTCTGAGGTTTGTGCAAAAAAACTAAGTGTTGCAGGTTTAAAGGAGGAGAAGGTAGAAACAAGTGCAGGGAGGAGCACAGATTGTTCATCATCTACAAGCAAATCATATCTTGTTCCAAAAACTGATTTTGTTAGAAAATTTGATGAAATTAACATTAATATCAATGATATGCCAAAACATTTTCAGAAAACATTTGCTATAAAATCAACTCTCTCTCCTTTAACAACACAAACTGCACCGGCTCATTCCACAGTTACCAAAGAGGAAAGTTCACTGTTGAACCCTAACTGTGAACCTTATATTCCCACCTCATCCTCTAGTCAAAGTAACTGTGATGTAAAGCCCTTTGACCCAATTGTATTTCACCAAAAGGTCTGCTGTTATGCATGTGGGAAACCAGGCCACATTGCTAGACACTGTCTGCACCGACCTACTGAATTCTTCTATGGGAAGAATCAGAAGGTCATCCCTAAGGCTAAACCAGTTAATAAACTTGTGAGGACCTTACCATCCTCCAAGCCTAAGGCAACCTATCAGAAGGGGACACAGACTCAGACATCTTCCACTACAAAAAGACCTAAGAAATCCAACAAACCTCCATCTAATTTTCATAAGCAAACACAAAGGATTTTCAAAAATAAGACAAAACCAGTTAACCAGGGCAGTGGAAGCATGACAAAACATATTAGGTACAACTCTGACAGACCCAAAAACAGACCCAAACCCAAACCCAAGGACAGAGTCTCTTCCATTACCAAAGTGCCTAAACCTGTTATGGTTTGGGTACCTGTTTCTCATTGATTGTGTGTGAAATGCAGGGACAGCCAAACAAGCTCAAAAATGTTTGGTATGTAGACAGTGGCTGCTCCCGGCACATGACTGGGGATTTTTCTCAGTTACATGAAGTTACACCATTCAACGGAGGGTATGTGTCATTTGCTGGAGACAGGGGAGGAAGGATAAGCATGAAAGGCACGGTCACAAATGGAACTCTCAGTTTTGAAGATGTGTACTATGTTAAAGAGCTCAATCACAGTCTTCTGAGTGTTTCTCAAATCTGTGACAAGAGTTTTTCCACACACTTCACAAACAAGGAATGTCTTATTCTAAAACCTGGATTTGTGGTGCCTGAGAAGTGGATTTTGATGAGAACTCCAAGGATAAACAATGCCTACATTATCAATATGAATTCAAACTCATTCACTGAGAACACTTGCTTGTTCTCAAAGGCATCGGAGCATGACTGTCTGTTGTGGCATCGGAGGCTGGGTCACGTAAATCTGAAGAATCTAAACAGATTAGCCAAGGGAGATCATGTTATTGGCTTGCCTTCTAAGGACTTCTACACCATTGAGAAGTTCATTGCTTGTGCCAAAGGGAAACTGCCTATCGGAACCAGATGGGTTTTCAGAAACAAACGAGATGACTCAGGTGTCATTATCAGAAACAAGGCCCGATTGGTTGTTCAAGGCTTCTATCAGCAAGAGGGAATAGATTATGAGGAAGTCTTTGCACCTGTTGCAAGACTTGAAGCAATACGGATTTTCTTAGCGTATGCCTCCTACATGAACTTCACGGTGTATCAGATGGATGTGAAGACAACGTTTCTGTATGGAAAGGTAAAGGAAGAAATCTATGTATGCCAGCCTCCTGAGTTTGAAGATTCTCAGTTCCCTGACCACGTCTACATGTTAGACAAAGCTCTCTATGGTCTTCATCAGGCACCGCGAGCGTGGTATGCAACACTTACAGATCATCTGCTTGCAAATGGATATACCCGTGGAGCCATTGATCAGACTTTGTTCGTTCACAAAGATAAGGATGATTTAATTCTCGTTGAAATCTATGTGGATGACATCATATTTGGCTCCACCAGCTCAGCGTTGTGCAAGGAATTTGAAGGGGTGATGAAAAAGAAATTTGAAATGAGCGCGATGGGCGAAATGACCTTCTTTCTGGGTCTACAGGTGTAGCAAGATTCTAAGGGCGTGCTGATTCATCAAGGAAAATATGTCACAGACATTTTGAACAAGTTCAAAATGATGGAGTCAAAACCGGGGTCCACTCCTATGGCTGCTCGTCCTATCCTGACTTCGGATTCGGAAGGTGAAGATGTTGATCAGCACCTCTATCGCTCGATGATTGGTTCTCTGATGTATCTGACTGCTAGTCGTCCAGACATTATGTTCTCAGTATGTCAGTGTGCCAGATATCTGGCAAATCCAAAGGCATCTCACCTCATAGCTGTCAAGAGAATCTTTCGGTACCTAGTCGGGAAGCCTAAACTCGGTCTTTGGTACCCAAAGAACTCTGAGTTTCAATTATTTTCATACTCAGACAGTGACTTTGGTGGATGTAACCTGTATAGGAAGTCAACCACTGGTGGGTGTCAGTCCCTGGGAGATCGCCTTGTCTCATGGCAATGCAAGAAACAAACGACTGTATCTACTTCGACTACTGAAGCTGAGTATGTTGCTGCCTCTAGTTGCTGTTCTCAGGTTATATGGATGCAACAACAGCTCCTCGATTACGGTTTGAATTTTCTTGACTCTCCTATTTTTTGTGACAATGAATCAGCCCTACAGATCGTCAAGAATCCGGTACAACACTCCAAAACTAAACATATTGACATCCGGATTCACTTCATCCGTGACTGTTTCGAACGAAAGCTGATTCATCTTGAAAAGGTCCATACAGATGACAATCTAGCGGACCTTTTCACAAAACCGTTCGATACAGCACGCTTCCATCACTTGCTTGCCTCTCTCAAACTAATAAGCTTTAATTGAAAGTATTTTTGTAAATACATTAAAATTTGTGTCTTACTCAGTTCACAAATTTAGGGGGAGAAAATTTACAAAACAACAAAAAGATTTTTCGTTCTTTGAGTCAAAATTAAAAACAACAAAAAGATTTTCGGTCTTTGAGTAAGTCTAAGATAATCTATAAGTTTAGGGGGAGTTAAGTTTTGAAATCCTAAGAAAAGGAGATTCTGCTTCGTGTTATTCAAAGAAAATTACAAAAAAAAAAATATATATTTTTAACTTTTAACTTTACAAAAACTTAAGAAAATACAAAAAGATTTTATTTGGACAAGCAAAGTGAATCGATCAAATTGGGAAGTGAAATAATCTCTAAGGATCAAAATTTCACTATCTTAATATGATTTCAAAAGGAATCACAACCTTGAATATCTATTCTATGCTAAGAAGTTGAAATAAGTTTTTCGAAACTTAAATAATCAGACTTGATCATACTTAAAATACATATAAGTAGATAAATAAGTGTGAAATTATGATCATTAGATAACTAGAAATGTGTGACAACTATTTGACTTCTAGATTAAATCCTTTAATCAAAACGAGATTGTGTTTCTATAAACTTAAAATTATGTTTGAAAAACACGGGTATTTCCTATGTTTTGTGCAAACAAAGAGCGGGAACTGCCTACTGAAGCATTCTATGTTTTGCGTAAGCAAAGACCTGAATGTGTGACGTTAAGACCAATGTGTCTGCAGATCAGTAAATAAAAGATGCCAATGAGCACAAGATGATAGAACCCCTTCTTGTTCTTGATTCTAATCTAATGGATCTGTTCTTTTCTTTTCTCATCTTAAAACTCTGTCAAAATGATTTTAAGTTCGCTGAAACACAATCAAAGTTTAAAACAAAGGATTTAACAAGACTGATAGGTTGCATATTAATCTAGTCTTACAATCTAATTGATCACAAATTTCCCATAAGATATTTTCAGAAAAACTTGATCATATAACTGATTTTTAAGAGATGGATTAACGAGTGGAAATCATTGGTGGGGAATAGCTATTTAAAGGTTGTGCTTCGCTGAGAAATTAACTAAGATGGTTAAAATTTTGATAACAGATTTGATCCCACAAAATTTGAACCGACTAAACTTTAAACTTGTTCAAAGTTTATTTTATTTTATTTCATTTTATTTTATTTTATTTTATTTTAGAAAAGTTAGAATTTTAAATCGAAAATTAACTAAGTGTTTGTACTCGAAATCGTGTACACGAAAATGTGTATTCGAAGTGACCCTATAAATAGTCCACCGATATTTAATTTCGAATACCACAATTTCGTGTACGCGGTTTCTTCACTTCGAGTACATATTTTTTGCTCTGAGGCGATTTCGATTTTTAGACCCGATCTCAAACTTCTACTCCGGACATCTTATAGATCATCATTAGGCGACCCTAGGTATAGAATTTTATCAAATTTTGACCGTGCATTCGAAAGTTATGGTCAAAATTGATTTTCGAGTACGCAACTTTCGAATACAGGAAGTTTTTGGTCAAATTGACCAAGAAATACTTGAAATTGGAAGGCAATCTGTAAATATGTTATTCGCCTTTCAATTACGAGTATATTGAACCGGATTAGAAATTCTAAGGAGCCAAAATGTTAAACTTTTCAAGGATTTTTCAGTACACGAAATATGAACTTTCGAGTACACAAACAACTTCGTGTACACGAACAATTTTCGAGTACACTCTTACTTCGTGTACAGCCTCAACTTCGAATACTCAAAAAATTTCGTGTACAGCTTGTAGTTCGTGTATAGATTGATTTTCGTGTACTGCAATAACTTCGTGTAATCGAGACTTAGAAATTTCACAAGTTCTTCGTGTACAACAGTTGTATCGAGTACAAACTTTTACACTTAGAAAATTTCACAAGTTATTCGTGTACTACTGATTGTTTCGTATACTCTTCATATTTGACTAACTTAATCAGTTTCCTTTTCAAATGGCAGACCTACGATTCGTACCTGATCACAACATGTCAGCGTACCTCGGAGATCCACCGCAAAAACATTCAGAGTTCAAGAGCATGGTCGATGGTCTGATTTTGTCTCCAGTAAACTATGCTATCATGGAGCATCCTACCATCTTTTCTGATTATATTGAGAGCTTTTGGAGCACCATTACTGAGCACACTAACAGTAATAGAGACATCAGTATTGTTGGGAAGATTCAAGGGAAGCCAATTACCATCACAGAGCAGATCCTACGAGAATGTCTACAATTTGGAGACAAGGATACAGATCCGGTTGAGTTGGACCAAGATTTGGTCAACCGTACTATCTTCCAGATGGGACACGAGGGTGCTTATCCTCCTACCGAGAAGAAACTTCTCCATCCCTACTGGAGATATCTGGCTCACGTTGTCACACAGTGTCTGTCCGGAAGGAAAGGCGGGTATGATGTGCTGAATCAGACACTGAGCTCTTGTTTGACAACTCTGGCTCTGGGAATGGATTTCAACTTTTCAAGAATGATATTTCTTGACATGTATGCTAACATCAAGGGAAAGAGAAAGGAGAGGTTTCTGGCATTTCCTCGCTTCATACAGATCGTCATCAACAAACTGCACCAGGATCTGGTTCCCACTGTCGGCACTCTGGGAATCAAAAGGATGCGTGATGACATCTTTGGCTATATGAAGATGAACAAGCGAGGGAAGAAGCAATATGTTGGTCAAAGGCCTCTGATCAAGTTCGGACGATTTGTGGGGGAAGACAACGTTGTGGAAGATCAAGGCACCCCTATTGCCGTTGTCGCTGACTAGCACGACACCCAAGCGACATGTTCGAGGGCTGAGCCTGCCTCTTTATCAAGTGAGGATTTCATCCCAGAGAGGCCACCTCCCACAAGGCAAGAAAGGGAAGAAGCTCAAGATGCCGACTACACTCCAACTCCTGAGTCTTCGCCAAAGAAGAAGAGGCAAAAGACAATGGCCAAGAGAAAAAGGGATCCACGACTGCAAAAGATGTTCTCGAGCTTATCTTTCTCATCTGCTGCTTCCATTATGTCTCAGGCACCTACTCAACCACAACCACCGCCACCTACTCAACCACAACCACCGCCACCTACTCAACCACAACCACCGCTACCTACACAACCACCTCCACCTACTAAACCACAACCACCTCCGCCTACTAAACCTCAACTATCCACACTTCCCAAGCCACCTACAACGACCAAGCCACTCTCACCACCTCCTACATTTACACAACCACCTTCACCACCTCCCGTTACAAAACCACTTTCACCTCCACATGTTACTCAACCACCTCCACCACCTCCACCTTCTAAGCCTTCAATCTCTAAACCCAAACCAACCAAACCTAAGCCCGTCATCAGAATCCCCACTCCTCGTCCATCCACCACAACCCTTCCACACACCAAGACCCTATCACCTCCACCCCACTCCGGAAGCGACAAAGGAAAATATCCTTTGAACGCTGACTCACCGTATGAACCCAAACACGTGCCTGTAGATATTGTGGAGCTGCAGGATCGAGTATTTTAGCTTGAGAAAGATGCTGAGATCAAGGATGGCATGATCAAGAATTTGCGTGAAGGAAAGATCAAGATCTGCGCCCATCTGAACAAATGTAAAGGAAAGATCAAAGCTCATGAGAAGTTCATCCAATTTCTTCTACTAGAGAACCACAAGATGAAGAAAGACATTAAGCGACTCAAAGGAGAAGAAGTCTCCGAGTCTGAGGACGAAGTCTTGGATTTCAGTGATGATAGTGACGATGATAATGATGATGAAGATGGAGGTGATGAACAGAGCCAGAAAGAGGACAAAGATGAAAAGGATGATAAAGGAGATGATAAGGATGAGCATGACAAAGATAAAGATCAAGGACCCCCAGATGACAAAGATCAGGGAGGAGACTCTGGGAATCCATCCTCATCCGGGAAGCCATCTGGTTTATATGATGATCTATTTGGAGACATTCCAGATGACATCCTATTCGGTGATTGTGTTCAGCCAGATGAGACTTCTGGCACCGGGCTTGAGAGTATATTTGATGATCTTCCTGATGACTTTGATTTTGAGTCACCTGGCGAACCGACAGAGGATCAAGCCAAGTCTTCTGCAGGGGCATCTGTAGAGGAAGAACCAGAGAACATCATTCTTGGCAACGTGTCATCGGATCCTTATATCGATTATTTGTATGCCCACAGATATATTGATGCATTGGGCAAGGAAGTTACCTCTCTGCACGAAGTGATCAACAGCTGGTTTGACAGGAAGAAGGATTGGACACCCTCTCCTCCCATTGATAAAGCTGCATGGTTCAAAGAAATGGGAGATAAACATCCAGAGCATACATTCATATCAGACGATAGAAACCTGTTCACTGTTCGTAACGACAGGTCAAACATATGCTGCTGGATGTATGACAAAGTCAGAGACATCTACTTGGTGAAAAGAATGAGCGGAAAGGTCGAATTCTACAAGAAGCCGAGAGATTTTTGCACCTTGCCTAAGTTTGACATTAGAAGCATTGACAAAGCAATGTTCCTCAATCCTTCTAAAGACTCTCAGGCTGATTTATTTGCAAAGTTTATCAGAGATCAATGTGAGAAGGACTTCCCAGTCATGCGCACGGCAAAGGGAAGACGGTTTGTTTCTTCGTGCATTATTGATCCGAAGACAAAGAAGCCGTGGGTCTACTACAAGTACCCTCCTCCTCGCGTTGAGCAAGCAGTAACGGTTTCGCCAAGAGTTCCTGATAACTCTTTGGCTAACTTCCTTTCCTGGTACTTTGATGATCTGAACCTTGCTGTTGTTATTCTTAGGAATAAGGATGATATTCATGATGTTGATATCATTCTTGATCCTATTGATCTTCTGAAGTATGGTAAAGAAGATATGATGAAGCTGCACGAATCTCCCATTAGGGTATATTCGGGAAATGACGAACAGGCGAAGCCTTTTACTCGAGCCGTTGCATATGCCATGGAGCTAAAGCTGTATGCTGGAGCAGGGCCACACAATGTCACTCTTCCGATAGGATGACTTCGCCAGTCTAGGGGGAGTTTGTAGAGCCCGCTAAACGATGAAGACTGACAAAGTCAACCCGGAAGAGCCAAAGCTCAAGATTTTGGTTAATTTTCGTGTACAACATTTCGAGTACACGAAGTGATCGTGTACTCGAACCTTTTGTATTTAGATTTCGTGTACTCCTAGACCTAGTATAAATAGACGTATTTTGTACAGGTTTAGGTTGGAATCCCGAGGCAAACGCTCTCTAGACGTATTGAGGTGCTTGTACTCGAAGTTTTGCAATATTTATAAAGTTTGCATTTTTCTACTTGCTTTCGTGTTTCTAACTTGGATTCCGCACTTGTTAGAGATCATTGGTGATGTTTACAGAGATAAAGTTTGGATCTTGATCAGTTGAAGGACCTACACTAATGGTGTTTTGTAGGCCGTTCTAAATGCCCACAATGCGTCGTCTAACTTGTCGGACCAATCTCTCTGACTTTTCCCAACGGTCTTTTCAAGTATCCTCTTCAGTCCTCGGTTTGCATTATCCACTTGACCGCTTATTTGTGGATGGTATGCGGTCGCTAAACGATGAGTGACACCGTAGCGTTGTAGGGCCGTTTCTAACATGGTGTTACAAAAGTGCATGCCGCACTCACTTATAAGAGCTCTTGGAGTTCCAAACCAACTAAACAACTTCTTCAAAAATTTTAGAACTACTCGGGCATCAGTTGTAGGTAAGGCTTGAGCCTCAACCCACTTTGAAACATAATCTATAGCCACGAGTATGCACCTATTCCCTTTGGACAAAGGGAAAGGTCCAATAAAATCGATGCCCCACACATCAAACACTTCCAACACTTGAATGGGGTTTTGAGGCATCTCATCCTTAGATGAGATGTTTCCGGTGTGTTGGCAAGGATCACACTTCTTGACAAACTCAAGTGCATCCTTCACCACCGAAGGCCAATAAAAACCACAATCGAAAACCTTTTTGGCGGTGGAATGATGGTCATGATGTCCACCCGTCAAGCCTTCGTGGCAATGCCTAATAATCTCCAAGCCCTCTTTCCTACTCACGCACCTCCTAAGAATCCTATCTCCTCCCACACGATAAAGATAAGGGTCATCCCAAACATACTTACCTACATCCCTAAAGAATTTCTTCTTCTGTTGAGTGGTCATTCCCTCAATCACCACTCCATGAGAAAGGAAATTCGCCTAGTCGATGAACCATGGCATTCCTTGCTTCACCGCCTCTACAAAATCGATCACCTCATGAGGGAACTTATCTCCTATCTCCTCCTCACGAATCTCACTCCTCTTCGGGTCCTCCAACCGGGAGAGATGATCTGCGACCACATTTTCCGCCCTTTCTTATCTTTAATCTCAATGTCAAATTCCGACAACAAAAGAATCCACCAAATGAGACGAGTTTTGGCATCTTTCTTTGCAAAAAGAAACCTCAATGCCGAATGATCGGTGAAAACGGTGGTCTTTGAAAGCACAAGGTATGACTGGAATTTGTCAAAAGCAAACACTACTGCAAGAAGCTCCTTCTCGGTGGTAGTGTAATTCTCTTGAGCATCAATGAGAGTTTTACTAGCATAGTATATGGGGTGAAAATGTTTATCTCTCCTTTGCCCCAAAACAGCCCCAACGTCTTGGTCACTAGCATCACACATGAGCTCAAAGGGCAAGCTCCAATCGGGGGCACTCACAAGCTTCTCTTTCAAGAACTCGAATGACATCATGCATTCCTCATCAAAAACAAACGGAGTATCTTTCTCTAAAAGATGGGTCACAGGCCTAGTGATTTTTGAAAAGTCCTTGATGAACCGCCTATAGAAACCCGCGTGACCAAGGAATCTCTTAATGGATTTCATACTAGAATGTGGTGGGAGTTTACTTATGGTCTCTATCTTAGCTTGATCTACCTCAATACCCGCTCTAGAGATCATGTGGCCTAACATTGTCCCCTCAGTCACCATGAAGTGACACTTCTCCCAATTTTGCATCAACTTTGTCTCTACACATCTCTTCAACATCCTCTCTAAATTCACCAAACACTCATCAAACGAGCTGCCATAAACTGAGAAGTCATCCATAAAAACCTCCATAGACGACTCAATCATATCCTAAAAAATGGCTACCATGCACCTCTAAAATGTGGCAGGAGCATTACATAGCCCGAATGGCATGCGACGGTAAGCATAGGTGCCATAAGGGCTCGTGAAAGTGGTCTTTTCCTGATCCTCCGGTGCAATGGAGATCTGGAAATACCCTGAGAAGCCATCTAAAAAACAGTAGAACTGTTGGCCTGCTAACCGCTCCAACATCTGGTCAATGAATGGGAAGGGAAAGTGATCCTTCCGGGTGGCATCTTTAAGTTTCCTATAATCGATGCAAACTCGCCACCCCGTGACCGTGCGAGAAGGAATGAGCTCGTTTTTCTCATTCATGATGACTGTCATCCCTCCCTTTTTAGGGACAACCTGAGTCGGGCTCACCCAATTTGATTGTAAGAATTATTAAACGAGTTAGTGCTACCCCTACCTTGACCCCCTAAATAGTCAACCTGCTCTAGGTTGACCACCAAACACTCAGATATGGCATGGGCAACCCAACATATCTCACACCTATCAAACTTTATCTTATGCTCCTTCACATCCCTTGACAAGGCTTCGAGAGCAGCTGCCACACTAGTGTCAACATTAACGTGGTGAACTCCTCTTATTGAAGAGGAAGAACTAGAAATAGGATTGGAATTCCTATTAGCAGACATTGCAACTAACCTAGACACTAAGTAATACTCTAGACTCTCTAAACTAAACTACTAACAGGCAAGTGAACCTATCAAAAATAGTAAAGAAAAGTAAGTCCGGATATCGAACCCACATACTACTATTGAAAATGCAAACTAGACTCAAAGACTTATCTATACAAATTTACTTGATTAAAATAATTGTTTTAGAGGGGGGTTTTACTACTTAATTAAAATAAAATAATAACCTAAAAACCGGATTAAGACTAAGTGATGGAAACAAAGCAAGAAGTGACGAATGATGAAATGACTACCTAGGGTTTACTCTATACATGTTCAATGCTTTTTAGACTGATTATGGAACTATTGTGAAACCGGGATCTTTGATTATTAACTAGTAAACAACTTAGAGTATCTTCAACCTTTCTCAAAGACTTCAACTAAAATGTCCACGGGTCATTAAATTACCGGTTTAAGTTAGTTACTTTCACAAGTTACCCAACCCATCAATGACATATCCTAAAGACCATCTACCTCACGGAAACGAAAGTCTCAATACACAAACACATGCATGGGATATCAAGGAAAAACAACATGGACTTAGTAAGCAAGAAAATGTCTAATTAAACTAGTCTTGGTCTTTTCACAAAGACTTTAACTAGTAACTAAACATCCAAGACAAACTAACAAACTTGCACCTCACGGCTTTTGAATTAAGTTAAAAATTTAGTTTGTTTATGACCTAATTAACATTCCTATGAACCACTACGTCTAGCAATTCATTTACAAATCAAGAACACCAACTAATTGATCTAACATGCACCTATTATACGAAAGACATTCGCTAAAGCGCATGAGGAATAGAGAATTCAAATCAATAAACCAATCCAAACATTCATATACATCCAAGAATCAAAACTTAATTTTTATGTCATTGAAAACCAGAAACTTGTTCCACAATCAATCGTTGCAAACATTAAACATGCATAATCATAAAACCCTAGGTAGTTTTAATGGTCTAGCCACAAATCATACTGAAAAAACATTAAAAACTAAAGTAGAAACCAAAAACAAACATCATAAAACCCAATGTAGTTTTAATAGGTGCTTGCTAGCAGGATTGCTAGCATTCACAGGTAGCGAACACACGAAACCGGAACTGCTCTATCAGGTGAGTTCACGGCCCCCTTTTTACATTTTCTATGTTTGGGGGAGAAAACATTGCATTACAACTGTTTTGAATAACAACTCATTTTATTTACATATGGACATGCTTTATCACTATATGTATATGTGTGGACCACATCACAACTCAAAGTCCTCGCGATACTCCACAGACCATTAGTAGCACGGAGCGCCTAGCGTGTTAATCTTGAATAGTACTATTTGGGCCTGACAAGCCCCACCCATCGCGCCTGGGAGGCCAGCCCGATTGGAGGTCAGAATGGGTGCAATATTGACCAATACACTTTGCCATTGTCTTGTGATGGACATGACGGGAGGCACAACTGTCAGCTTCGATACGAACCCGCATATAATATAACTGTATTGACTGGTTGTCAATCGATACCGCATTGTAATGATATGTAATTCAGAAACTCTTACTTTAAATATTTTGATGTTTACTGATTATGAAAAACCTGGGCTCTCACCAACCTTTGTGTTGACCCTTTTACTCACATGTTTTCTCAGGTAAATAAGGTACGCACACAAGGATAGGATGCTAGGATGGAGTCCCATGCATCAGCTTTAGTGTCTTAGATCATTTGAGAACATTTAAACATTTGACTTGTTATGTAATGATGATTACTTAAACCGCTTCCGCACTATTACTCTTTATGATTTGAAAACGGTTTTAAACTTATGCTTCCGTAACTTATATTTACAATGTTATTTTGACAACTTAAATTTTTATTTCCGCAACTCCGATTTTACAAAACTGATTTATCCAAGTTATTGGATGTACGTACGCAACCAGACATGTAGGTCTCGCAACTGTGTGACCGGAGACTGCGATCCTGACTGGTCTTTGCTCGCGCCCCCAACAAGGCCGGGAAGGCCGGGGTGCGACAAAGATCAACCTAAATCTTTTTTTTCAAAATCTTTCTTTTACTTGTACAAGAGTATATTCTTTTATGTGTTTGTGCAAATTCTTTTTTGTTTGAGATTCTACCTCACTTTAAGTTGCCTTACAACACTGTAAATATTAGCACTCTAATATTTACAGTTCTGCAAGGCAACTTACAGTGATGTAGGATCTCAAACAAAAAAGAATTTGTACAAACACATAAAAGAACATACTCTTGTATATGTAAAACAAAGATTTTGAAAAAACAAACAAAAGATTCGGGTTGGTCTTGGTGGGTTATTTCGGATTAATAAAATAAGGGTGGGTTATTAAAGGATGCGAATCCTATATATTTAAATCAATAAATATAACTAAAAATCTTTATTCCATTTTAATTAGGGTTGCTTGTTAATTATGTGCTAGACTTTTGATACAGCATATAGATGATTTTATTAAACTTTATGTTGTTAAATAATTATAGTTTATATTATTATTATTATTATTATTAAAAAAATATTTTAAAGCTTAGATTATTATCTTGCACTCAAAAATAAACCTTATTATTTTGCTTGTATATGCATACATGTATGTATACTTACATACACGTAATAAATCAAAATAAAAATTATGGTTAACTTGTTATAAGTTTATTAAGTTCTTATTAGATTCCAGTTTTATTAATCTTAATTAAATTTGTTGTGTCATATCTTCGTATATACATTTTTTTCCGTATGTGTATATATGTGTGTGCACGCGCATGGAAATACGAAAAATTTTATATTAAGCCAAGATCTTTGTTTTATTAAATTTTGAATTTTGTAGATGAAAACCCTAGGAATTAAAGTCTCCCCTACTTTAGGAAATTCGTCTCGAAATTAAAATGATAGCAACTTTTGTTAAAAGTGTTGATCCTTTCTTACTTTACGTCATTTTGTTCTCTTCTAGATTTTGACGACCGATTTAATGTATTACTTTTGTATTTATCTTATTAATGTCATAAAGTAGTGTCTCGTTTCATTGATTAACATATAAATGATTATAGAGGTTTCAAATTATCTTTGTTTAAGACTTGATGTGTAATGAACGTGGATTTAAATTTATAGGTAATGTACTCTTGTTTAGAATTTTCATACACTTGTGTGCTTTGCTGGGAGGTTTTTGAATTCAGGATATCTTACTTAACTCAAGGTATGCCTAATGATCGATCCCTTTGATTTGACCTGGTGTAAGAATACACACCAGATTTTGATACATGAATAACAGTTGATTTGACTATTGTGTTTGACTGAATCATGGTTTGCTTGACTATGTAGAATAAATCTGGCTAATCCAGCACTTGATCAAACTTTTGGTGCTACTATCAACGTATCATCGATGCTTATATATAGGGTATACCGCAGCCAACCCACCACATCGCTTATACTTTGATAGTATACCAAACGCCTACCAAGACTAACCTAAACTAAAACATGCTTGACTAAGTGTTGAAGACTTTATTGTAGAATGGATCACTCGAATTGTAGCTTGAATTGACAAATCCTATCCTTGGTCAAGCTTTCGGTACTACTATCAATGTATTAGTGGTGCTTATATATAGGGTATACTGCAGCCAACCCACCAAATCACTAATACTTTGATAGCATTCCAATTACCTACCAAGACTAACATAAACCTTGAATACATTTGGATAGATGCTTGAATAATTGACTTTGCTTTAGGAACCATATGAGTTTAGAGATACTAATAATTGCAATCTTGCAACAAAATCCCATAGTTGTGTGGATTGTTAGATGATTGCTTTTGATTATACAAATGCTATAGAATACACTAGTATGTGATATTATATGGTTGTGATAACTAATTATCATTAGCCCTAGCTATGGTATCACTGAATCTTTGAGTATTTGTTTAAACATACAAATATATAATGATTCATTTAAGAATCATTAACATGATTTATGTGATTATTGATAGCTTTGATTTGACCTGGTATATGAATACACACCAAGTATTTGTGATTGAGTACCAATTGGTTTGACTAGAATAGTTTATTCAAAACTGTAGATTGAATTGACTACTCTAGCCCTTGATCAAGCTTTTGGTCCTACTACCAATGTACTAATATTGTTTATATATAAGGTATACCGCAACCAACCCACCACACTACTAATACTTTTATGGCATGCCAAAGGCCTACCAAGGCTAACATAAACTTGAGACATGCTTGCATAGATGTGGAAGACTTTGACTAGCTTTTATGAATTTTACGAGTATAGAGATTCTAAACATTGAAACTTTGAAATGGAATCTCTAAGTTGTTACGTATTAATTTGGTAAATGATCGATTTTTTTTAACTGAAGAATGATGTAGAATTACACAAGTATTTGATATTATATAACCTTAGTTTGTGGTCATAATTAATTTTCATTAAACTTAGCTTTAATATCATTGACTCTATGTGTAATTGTCTAAACATACAAATATAGATCAATTCTTCTAAATCAAATATATGATTAACGTGGACTGGTTTGGAATTTTATATGAAATCACTCATACTAAAATCCCATAAGTTCAAGTCATGTCACCTTATTGAAATTAAACAGGGTATGAAATATTATAAGAAATCATTGTGTCTTGGTTTAAAATAATAAAATCATAAATCATTGTGACTTGTTTAAAACATAGGAAAGAATTTTTCAGGTTTGAATACTTAATGACATGTTAGAATTATTCATCACTAATTTTAGGCATAAATTCTTAGTGAGTTCAAAGTATTATAACATAGTCATCATATATTATATAAAGACATGATATTATAGCTTTTGGATATAATGACAAGTCACAAATCATAAGTACAATACCATTGAGTTTCTATAATAAGTTCGAATATTGAAATATGCAATATTATGACCTTTCAGGTTTTGTGATGAATCACCATCAATAAATCTTTAAGTATAATATTGTTAGTTTTCTTGAGTCACAAAATATACATAATAATTTAAAGAAAAATAACACCATAACCTTTTAGATTTAGTGATGTATTACCATCCCAAATCTTAGGTTTGATGTTGCTTGAATCATAACATGGGTAATATAAAACAAAGAGATGACATCATACATAATGATGAATCACCATTACTAACCTCAAGTATGATATCATGTAGTTTTAAGAATTAAAACATATACATTATCAACCTTAGAAATGTAACACCATGACCTTTAGATGTAGTGATCAATCACCATCACAAGTCGTAGGTATAATGT
The DNA here is from genome assembly GCA_009363875.1 of Mikania micrantha. Lineage (NCBI taxonomy): Eukaryota > Viridiplantae > Streptophyta > Magnoliopsida > Asterales > Asteraceae > Mikania > Mikania micrantha. The sequence goes on along the minus strand of CM018691.1, from coordinate 47,259,505 downwards.
TACTAATTCTTGAACCATAAAATATGTAACATAAATCAAATAGAATTGATATCATATCTTGTGAAATAGTGATGAATTACCGTCACTAACCTCAACTATGATAATATGAAGGTATTGAATCATAACATATTCATTATAAATCCAAGGAAAGGTAACACCATAGCCCTTAGATGTAGTAATGTATCACTATTAGTATCTTGGGTATGATATTATAAATTTTAATAAATCATAACATATATGTTATTCAACAAAGGAAAAATGACATCATATTTTGTGAGATTTAGTGATGAATTACCATCACCAATCTTAAGCATGACATCATTAGGTTTGAAAATTTATAAACAATGTATTGAAATCAATTTGAATTTGATTAGAAATCATAGGGAGTAGTATCCAAGTGGGGCACATTTTTTCTTATTAGAATTAATGTTGTTTGCAAAATGTAACATGCTTTGCCTATAGGTAAAATGCTCTCATTAAGAATCCCTAGGAAAGCTAGACTGGTCCCTCGTCAGGAATTATGAATCGCTTTCCTAGACAGGAGTCTCAACTACCAGTATTCACCCTTCTAGTTACTGCATGTTCATCTTAACAAACTTAATTCTAATGAGAATTTGAATCAAAATTTAACAGATATAGAATCACAAATAAGTAAATCATTTGAAATCGTTTGGAAAATACAAGGAATTGTATTAAAAATTGAATACCGGGTGACATATAAGAATCATTTTAGTTTGTAAGGTGTTTGGTATGATATGCTTTGGCCTATAAGTGATTGTACTCTCATCAGAAGTCCCCAGGAAAGCTAGACAGGTCCTACAGTACATCGGGGATTTATACGAATAACTTTCCTAGACAGGAGTTCCAATTTAACGGTACTACACTCTTCCAGTTAGTACATAGCCACCTTACAAACTTAATTCTAACAGGATCTTAAAATCAATATTGAAATTCCTATTTTGTCTAAGGGATAATATTAGACACTAAGTCTAATGAGTTTGAATTTCTATCATGGTTTGCGCGTACGTGAGTTTGGAATAGAGTTTACTTGAAAGCAATTATAAGGTAATTACTTAAACTAAGTAATCCTCAATATAAGAAGTGATCTTAAACTAAGGCATTCTAAGCTATGTGTAAGCAAAGGTATGCTAAAATCTTTGGCATTTCTCTATGGTAACATGTATAAAATATAACACAATAGATATTGTATAATACATAGCACATAAGCAAGTAATAAAAAATCAATGATAATATGAGATAACGCATATTTGGGTTAGCTTAGTTATAGTCTAGGCCACCATTTTCTAATAACCTAAATCCCTATAATCATGGCTCTGATACCAATCTGTCACACCCCGACCGACGGCGGAATACGTCGGGGCGAGAATTTGTCTGTTCATTAGCTCAAGGTGCTATTATAACGTTTCAATATTTAGTGTATCATTATTGAAAAACAACACAACATTCATTAAATGTTAAAAAAAACATGAATTGAATATTCAAGGTATTACAATTGCAAAGTCTAAACATTTGTTTCAAAGTTAAAATAGGTCACTAAGCCTATCTTATGTCTTCATCATGCTTCCTTAGCCTGTAACACATGTAAAATAGAGTTTGTCAACTATTTGCATAGTTGGTGAGTTCACACACTAAGTTTAAATAATATGTATAAAAATGATGCAAACTATAGCCTAACTAGAATACGTATTATAAGCATTGCATGAATACAAGTTTAAATAAATATAATGAATGAATGGATAACAATTGCTTGTGTCCAAAAAAGTATCCATACAAACCGTTAATTCAAGTATGGCCATACTATAAATTAACCTTTGTATTTCAACAAGTTTGCTAGGTGTACTTTTCACCTTTTTCACACAATGACAAAAACGAATGCGAAGATGATATCTGACACATCTTAGGCTACTAATTACTAGGTTGCTTGACTGGAAACACACATAGAATTACACGTAGAATCAACACATTGTATAAGCATAGCATCTAACACATATGACTAAGTAGGTCTATGGCTAGACACATAGATTGAATGAATAATAGAATGAAATAAGTTTGAATAGGTACATGTGTAACATCCCAAAAACAAAGAATGTAAAAAGGAGTGTGAAGAAACTCACACGTTTGAATGATAGTTAATTCCAAGTCCTTGATTAGTGAATGAGGAAGCAAGGATATCTTCTCACCTAAAGTTTGAGCAATCGATTCTTAGCATCCTATAATTCATGTTCAAAATCCTAGAACTATTTCATCATAATGGAAGTCCTAGTTTTAAATAAATCTATGTCTAACTGAATAACTTTGAATAAGTAATCTCATAGTATTGATTTGTTTAACAATATTTAACATTATTTTTAAAATAAAATATTGAATATTCATTTTATTTATTATTTTGTATTTGAATATCTAAGAATGCTACTTGAATAATTTTCCCATCCATTTCTTTATAAATGTTTATTAAAAACCATTTATATGTAAATTTTATGAGTGTTCAGTTAATAACTTCAAATTGTTATTAAATTTACTAAAAACAATTTAATTTCTTTTTAAAACTTTATTAATAAAAGCATGAACATCATTTATTTGAATAGCCATTTTAAAATAACCTTTTATAAGTTTTTTTTTGTTTTAAAGATTATATATATATATATAGGATTTGGTTCTTTTAATAACGCTTAGTAATTGTGTTAACCAAAATAACTCTCACAAGATCAACCCAAATCTTTGGTTTTCTTTCATGACCTTTATTTTACATTTACAAGATTATGTTCTATTATGTGTATGCGCCAATTCACGAGCGTACGTAAAATTGCACTAGTGTAAAGTTTTGGCAAATTTTAAATGTTATAATAAAATGCCAAAACTTTACACTAGTGCAATTTCGCGTACGCTCGTGATTTAGCTCATACACATAAAACAACAGAGTCTAGCACTAGTGTAATAAAGGTCATGAAAAAAAACCAAAGATTTGGGTTGATCTTGGGGGAGTTATTTGGGTTATCACAATTAAAATGGGATAACAATAGAACCATACGCTATATACATATACATAAATACATATATATATATATATATATATATATATATATATTAGTAAATGGACATCAATGTATGAATGGTTAAAAATAGGTTTTATAAAATCTTAGGAATATTTTTAAACTTTGAATTTTAATTTAAATAACATGTATTAAAATAATTTGGGATATGTTTTATAGACTTTTAGAAACACTTTGATATGTATGTTTTAAATCATTTAGTATGTGCTAAATAAATTTTATAAAATAAATTAATTTAAATCTTTTTTAAATTTTGAATAAGTTATAAGAGAATGTTTAACACCAAATTTTGGGATTTTTAAAATTATTTAAAAAAATTTGATATGGAATGGAAATAAATAACAAAAGCCGGTTTTATGGATAACCGGCAAGAATTGAAACCAGGTCCCAGCAAACCAAGCTCAACCAGGCAAGTCCAGAACCAATTGATTTGGTGTAATATTTATTGTAAAACTTTCATAATTATTGATAAAACTTTTTGAGTTAGGTTTATACAACAATAACAAGTCTTATTTATATGAACTGATTTCATATTTTCACAGATTCTTACAATTATATATATATAAATCAATAAATATAACTAAAAAACTTTATTCCACTTTAATTAGGGTTTCATGTTAATTATGCGCCAGACTTTTGATACAGCATATAGATGATTTTATTAAAGTTTATGTTGTTAAATAATTATAGTTGATATATTATTATTATTATTATTATTATTATTATTATTATTATTATTATTATTATTAAAATATTCAAAAGCTTAGATTATTATCTTGCACTAAAAAATGAACCTATTATTTTACATGTATATACATTCATGTGTGTATACTTACATACACATAATAAATAAAAAAACAATTATGGTTAACTTGTTATAAGTTTATTAAGTTCTTGTTAGATTCTAGTTTTATTAATCTTAATTAAATTTGTTGTGTCATATTTTCAGATATACATTTTTTTGTGTATGTGTATATATATGTGTGTGCGCGCACACATGGAAATACGAAAAATTTTAAATGAAGCCAATAACTTTGTTTTATTAAATTTTTAATTTTGGAGGTGAAAACCCTATGGATTACATCTCACACGTAAGTCCCTTTTCAAGAGTAATTTACAATTAGTTGGCAGTGGTCAACCTAAGGTAACGTAGATGGTACCATTAGTTTAACAAACTTTCAGCGCTGAGGCTGATATGTTACGTGAACTAATACATAGAAAGGTCAAATCTTGGTTCAGATCCGTGTAATCTGACCAACAATGGCAACTCAAGTTAGGTTTGGTAAAGATCACATGTGCGCTATTATGGACAAATTTCACTAATAAACCAACTCGATAATTTCATTTGAGTTGCGACATAAACGATTTTTAAAATAGAGTTTGAACGAGTTTAAAATTGGTTCAAGACAAACAATGCGAGGAAACAAAAAGGAGAGAGATGAGAGAAACCTTCTTTAACTATCAAAGGCAAAGTCATGTCCTGTCAAATGTATGATGGGCTGGCTGCTCCACTTGATGATACATATGCCCTATACATAAGCATTACTTGATTTGTCAAGTTGATGTCTGTAATGAGGTAAAAGGAGTGTAACTAGTGTGATTTTACAATAAACAAAAAGTACAAATTTCAAATTTTAGGAGTAAACATGTAAACATTCACATTTTGATCAAGAGTCAAATTACAAATACTTGTGAGAATTTTATTTCAAAACGGGCGAACTCTCTAATTTCCATTAAGAATACAATCGTGGAAAGTTGAAGGAGTGGTGGGCTGACGGTTGAGTTTCGGCTCTATGTATTTCCTATATATAAGCTTACTCCGATATTTTTGGAAGTGTTGGCAATGAGGTTTAGAGAGAGTGAGCTTGTTGAAATGTGTCATAACTTTTACAGAACTCATTTATTTAAAACTAGCATTAACTCACCAAGCTAGTGTTGACGGTTTTCCTAACATGTCTATCAGGTGACGAACATGTGTGAGCGTTATGCCTATTAGAGACCAAACTAGATGATCTAACACGCTGCATAAAATTTTGTGAAATCTTGATGGCTATAAGATTCAAGACTTGCTCTTTTGCAAGGAATTTTGTGAACATTTTAGACAAATCCAAGATATTTGAACATCTTCATCTGTAATAGAGTTAAATTCTTTTACTTGTAAAAGTTGTAATTTAACTTTGTTATGTGGATGTAAATTAGTTTTCTCATATAAATCATGTTCAATAAATACAATCTGGTCATTCCGATTTAAATCGCGCCTTAGGACTATTCCACCCGTCGGGACGTCGATCCATCCTATCGGCCTGGGTTGACAGATTGGTATCAGAGCCATGGTTATAGAGAATTAGGTCATTTACTTAAAACGGTTTAGCCTAGACTATAACCTAGGGACCCTCATGTAGAGAATTTAGGATAGGAAAATTTCATATGTCTTCTGCATTCGATCACGAGTACTACCCGATATCTTTTCGGAGGTGATCATAATGTCTTCCAGAAGACAACCACGCGTCAATCCAGAGACTGCCGCCTTAGATACTCTCATCACAGAACAACTAATCGTAGCTATCCCCAATATTATAAATCGAATCAATAACATTTCCCGTCACACTACAAGCCCCTCGGAGATTCTGAAGATGAAAGCTGAAGAAACCAAGGGGGAATCGACCAAGGAATTCGACCAGCATCTCGCTAATAAACAGAAGGCCATCGAGAACTACATGAGGACCACTACATCTAATCAAGTAGTTCTAACCCGTCGCCACAAACCTCATAAACCATACACTGGAACGACCCCTCCTTGTGCCAAATGTCAATACCACCATCACGCCGGGAGTTGATGCAAACAATGCTCCAGTTGTGGAAAGTAGGGCCATGGGGTCGAATGTTGTAAATCACCAGTGGACCCGACCCGCAAGCGATACGCTGGTACATTTCCCTTATGTGCTAGGTGTCGATATCATCATGTTGTGGGCAAACCATGCAAACAATCCACAAATTGAGGAATAATGGGTCACTGGATCCAGGATTGTCGAATGCCACCAGCTCATAGCCTGTTCAATGTTCTGGTTGCATCTCCTCCACCTAACAACAACAAGTACTGTTACACGTGTGGCGAGCTTGGCCACCTATATAGGAACCCCCTAGAGGATATAACAAACCCCACATCTCACGATAGAACTTTTGCCTTGGAAGATCCTCCGGCTCGCCAAGACCTGAATAACGGCACAGTTACGTCCTTTCTGCAAAATCTCTATATGCCCATATTGATAGATACTGGTGTTACAAAGAGTTTGCCTCTCCCAATCCCATAATAAAACTTAACGAAACCGATGAGATATTGGATCACTAATACACGATCAAAATAACTACTGGTAAGCTAAATACTACACGCGCTATACCTAGGAACTACACGTTAGCTGTTAACGAACAAATGTTCACCATAGAACGAATTTTAAAGGAAATGGGTAGTTTTGCTTACATCTCAGAAATGGATTGATAATTCCCCATCCTAGTCAAAATCACCTAATCCGAGAAACTCCTATGTACTCCAATGCCAAATGGCTAAGTGCAAGAAGTCCGTCGAGGGCAACCCCAAAAACATAAGGATCATTTCCTTTATGAAAGTACGTTAGTGCTTGAGGGGAAGGTGCACTATCATCTTAGCCCATGTAAGGGAGAAAGACTAAAAGCAGACGAAGATGCAAGATGTATCGGTTGATAGGATGTACAACGACGTGTTCCTCAACTATCTATGTAACATCAGTGCCTGAAAAGTAGTTAAAAATAGTAGGTTGTACAGTAGAATCATGTACGAAACTACGTGTAATGCATATTATGTGAATTCAATACGAAACTATTAGTGAACATTGTGTGAAATCAGTGTTTAACAGTCAAAAGTATATCTGATAACATGAATCAATAATATGAATGTTAGTTAGGAAACTATTATGCGTGAACGTATGTGAGATTATACAATTCAAAATAATAACGGATGTCGTTACGTGAATATTAAACTAACAGTGTATTCATCCGGGTGAAGATTCTTACGAATATACCTGTGAGTTTAATGTTCTAAATGATATCTAATAGTTAGAAAACCAAATCAGAAAGTACAGTTGTCGTCTTGTTCGTACGGGTGACGATCTGTATGAATACGCACGAAAACGATATGATCCTACGAAACAATTAGAATACATGTTTTCGAATTTTTAAAAATAATAAAAAGATAATTAGAATATTTATTAGGAATTACCACTTAAAAAGATTTAAAAACTTATATTTTTACAAAATTACGTAATAATGCGTAACGTAACGAAAACAACATGTTAAAACGTAACCGAACGAAACCGAACGCACCCAAACGATGAAACCCATAAAACCTTTCATTAAATGATACAATCCCCACATTTATTCCCACCCAACTACCCATTCTCTCTCCAAATTTCCGGCCACTCTCTCTAGTTTCTCTCTCTAGAAATTCAAAACCTAAATTACTCAAAACTCAACCAAATCAAGTGATTTTATTGTCAAAACGACTATTTCAATGAGTAAAACATGAAAGTACAAAGGATCAGAGCTTGAGAGCATCTAAATCGAGGTAAAATCAAGCTTGAAGCTTCGGTTTTTAGGGTTTTCTTCCCTTTTCAGCTCTTGAACTTCATAACCGTTTTTAGAAAGTCATCGATACTATTTCAATACCTTCGATACTAACAACTTTGACCCTACCAAGTATACCTAACTTAAAATTAGTAATTAATGATCAAATATAAAGTCATGAGGGTTCGGGGTAGCCATAGTAGTATCGACAATGGCTTGGTTTGGATAATCAAGTGTTATTCGGATTGAAACCCATTGATACTACTTGAAAACCCAATCATACTATTTAAAAACCCATTCATGTAACACCCCTGTGGTTTTCAAGTATTTGAATTACTTATTAGATTGTAATTAAGTGAACAAAAGTAACAAAAGAAACCATGATGGCATATTAAGATCGATGGACTTTCGCATTTTGTCTAAGTACTCAAGTGTCGATAGTGTTAGTATCGACACTCTTTGGAGACTTAGCCTACTATAAATGCAAGCTTGGGTGAAAAATTCAAGTGTCAAAGGATTGATTTCAATCATAATACAAAGAATTAAGTCAAAATAACAAGAACCAAGAAATCAAATAAGGACTTGGAGCTAACTTTGAAAAGTTTAATTCAAGTTCTAACAATTTTAATTTAATGTTATCATGTTCTAAACTTAGATTTTATTAAGAAGTACTAACTAATAACATGCAACTAAAGTTTAACAAGATCACAATAATTTGTTTTACTAAAGTATTATAAATAAAACTAAAGGGTTTTTGTAAAATAAACTGAACTTTTTACAGTCAAATAGAGTTTTTGTAACGATTTACTAATAATTTAAAACATGTATTTTAAACACCATGAACTTATGCAAGTAAGGTTAAGTCTTAATTATTTACGGGTAAGTTTTCAAAAAGGGTAGACCTAATAAGACAGTAGAAGATCAGACACCCAGTAACTCACTAGTATTAAGACCTATACACTATATCAGACAACTACAAACACTTACAATATAAAATCACAATAAATTAAATCAGGTGTTGAAGCTAAATAGTCTACAACGAACGAGCGTGCACATTCTTGGTTGATCCATATACACAGCAACACAGGTGAGTTCATTGCCCCATTTCTAAATGTTTTGTTTTATAATTGCGAGGCTGAGAAGCATGCCTAAATATTTTCTTTTGATTATATTTTGCATGAAATGCTTTAAATTCAATATGTTATGTATGTATAAATACTATCCTAGATGATTTTGGGTAACTTTTATGCAGTTTTCTTTAGAAAACATTATCTACTTATATTATAAGTAGATAGATGATTTCTGTATGTAAATACTTGATAAGAATCAAGTGTGATCTTTCAAATATACCGACACAAGTTTTACAAGAATCAAATGTTTATTTTCAACGAATCAAGTAATCATTTTCAACGAATCAAGTAATCAAATATTCATTTTCAACGAATCAAGTATTCATTTTCAATGAATCAACGAATCAAGTGTTCATTTTTCAACGAATCTAGTGTTCATTGTTCAACGAATCAAGTACGAATCAATAAAACCTTTTTGGTGGAATGTCTGGGAAATATCAAAGATAACATATGCGAGCGAATCAAGAGGAAACAAGAACGAATCTAGAAGAATCAAGAACGAAGCAAAAGTCCTATATTTCAAAAAGTCCTAGCTAGACCATTTGATTTATAGGGCACATGTTTGCTGATATTTACAGATTCTACCACCCCACTAAGAACCTTTGATTGATAGACTAATATACTCGAGTTGACCTAGACCCAATCATTAGGACTTAGTTTTATTTAAATGTTTATTTATTTAAGCATCTTATTTACATTTGTTCAAATTTCCACAATGGGATCATGGGGATGATCGTATGAGGAACAGGAAACACATGGTGAATTCAAAGAATCAAGAACGAATCAAAAGAATCATGTGTGATGTTGGTAGGGGGAGAAACACTTAATTATCATTAATAACAATATCATATGTGGTCCGGTATGTGGTGGGGTGGCGGTAAGCTCGTCCCTACATATACTAGGTGTTGTTGATGAGGTTAAGGTTGTCATTGCAGCAGGTTTGTCAAAACTCATTTTCAATTATAAACTATATGAACTCACCAACCATGTGTTGACTTGATCTGTGACATCCTGTACCAGATCGTCCGGCAAGTCCGTACGGTATGTGTACTTTCGCTTATTACTGTGTGTAAATACAAGTATGTGTACAGTGTTTGTGATAACACAAGCCTGAATACAGTAAACAGTTTTATGTATTTAGGTGAAAACTTAAATAAAGTAAGTACAACAACTCATGTTAAACAATAGTTGTAGTATTTAGGTGAAAACCTAAGTACAATTAATACAACGAATCAAGAGAAACAACAGTGTTCAAGCAAATAACAAGAACAAGTCAGTTGCGATCTGATATCCATAGATGACAGGAATCAGATAGCCGAAAAATCAGTACGAAAACAATGTGAAAACAGGATGTTTAGTTGAGTCCGTCAGTGAGGAAAACACAATTCAAACACAATTGCAGTGTTATTTCAGAATAACGAACTGACAATGTGTTTGCGTGGGCGACGATTCACACAAAAATATCTGTGAGTTTAGAGATCTGAAATAATGACTGGAAAGTAGAAAACAAAAGTCGGAAAGCAAAACCCTCGTCGTGTTTATTTGGGTGACGATTCGAACGAATACGCGCGAAGGCGACGCGTTCTGACGAAACGAAAACGAAAACGTGACGAACGAATGTAATTTAAGAGAATAAAATATTTTAATGCTTTACAATTTTGAAACTCATCAAGAATTAATTAAATAAACTCTTTTGTATTTAAGTTCATAAAACACGCGTGCAACGTTCCGGAAACGCAACGAAAACGCGAACCGAACAACGAAAACGAACCCGAACCCACTCGAGGTATAAATACCTTGAGTGAGCTCATTTTATTCATTTTTACTCCTCTTCTTTCCCACACAAACCCTAATCCCGGATCTCACCTCCCACCACCATTTCTCACCTTCAAACCTCCATATCTCCCTCAATACTCAACCAAATCCTTCCATCTTTGGACCAAATCGAAGCTCTTGACCTCTACTACATGAAAGTACAACCGATCTGAGCCAAACTCCACTAAAAATCGAGGTAACCAGCTGTGAACATTGCGGAAAATAGGGTTTTCACCCCTATGTGCGACCCACAAGATTCAAACCGGTTCTAAGTCTTCCCCCACCCAAACCCCGACCACCAGAACCCTCCTTAACATATGCTATCTTCGAAACCACCATAGAATCCCGAGATGGGGGCGGCTCTAGGTGAGACGAGTTGTGGCCTAACCACAAAACCAGGTGGCCGAATGGCATTAGGCCGAAAGGCCCTTGGCCGAAGGTCTTCAGTCGCCGGCTGCCACCCCCTTCGCCACCCCCATTCTCTCGGTCCACCAACCCCCATTCTCCCTTCATACTCCCTCCCACTTTCGGCAGCCACCACTTCAGAATGAGTCTCATTCGGCAGTTACACCATTCGCCAGGCTGTTTTCATTCGACTGAGAGACATGCTCACCCACATTCAGCCATGCACAGCTTCATTAGAACATTTCTATTTGGCCGACTTCTTTGTTAAGGCCCAATAGTTCAGCCTAGGCCGTGGATCGGCCCACATGTCCTACACCAAGGCCAATAGACTGCTTTGGCCCATGTCCGGCCCAGTAGCGCTCCCTTGGCCCAACAACACTCCTTAGGCCCACATAACCAGCTCACCTAACACTCGATCCATGTGGCCAGCCATGTAATTCGGCCTAAGGCCCGTCGCTTTGGCTCATTGTGGCCCGAATTCATTAATGAGGCCCAAAGACTGATTTGGCCCAATATAACTGGATCCGGCCCAAACACATACAATGACCCATGACTATGTAAATTTGGCCCATTTGATTTTCGGTTCACATTGTTAATGGTATAACTTAACATATTAAGGTCATAAATATGCAAGTAGTTATATACTAATTATATTACTGCAAAGGTTATGGGCGTTTATGTTAATGAGACTAACAAAGCTTAAAACCCTACTTATGATGAAAAAGGAGTCCTAAATCATAAACATAAACTATCCTTATGACTTGGGGTTGGTTTATAAAAATCCTATCAACACAAACAACGAGCACATCATGATCAAGTTTGGGGATTTAAGAACGAGTCAAATTCAAACATATAACATAAAGACATATGGTATTAGCAATCTAATACAATAGAACTGGAGGGCCGAATGATGACCAACCCCACCAAGTGTTAGCCAAATTTTATGGCCAACACATACACGCACACAAATTCGTAAAACGCATACTAATAAGTTACAAACAACATGAAATCAATACAGGATCGTGAACACAACAACAAGGACAATCAAGAGCACGTGCATTATTGTTTTAGACTAAGTCAAGCTCAACAATTACAAGGTGAGTTCATACGCCCCTTTTCTAATCTTAACTGATTTTAAACTCTCGGGGCTGAGAAACATGCTTAACTTTTATTTATTTAAAAGTTTAATGTTTAACATATTGCTTATACTTTGATTAGATAATATTACTTTAATTATTATCGTTTATCATTGTATGCATGCTTGTATGATCATGATATGTCAGGAACAAATAAGATGAATATGATAATATAAATTCATAACTCATCAACACAATAGAATAACATAGTTGCAAGATTTAATCTTCAACACTTAATTATTCTTACAAGAGTGAATATTGAATTAATCACAGTTAAACAGGATGACAAGAGCAAAACACACGAATGATATGAAGATAACACATCTTCCTAACATCATTCAACACTAGAGTTAACTAAGTGTAAGAAGACAAGTGCTTATAACACTTAGTTTACAACTCAACACATATTACAAGAGAACATTGAACATGAATCATCCACTACCTGAGTCGACTAAGTGTAGTAAGACTAGTTCTTACCACAGCTTAGTGATAACATGGTGACTATATGGAATAACTGGGAATGATAATCATGATAATGTAAATTCATGATAACAACATCATTCACACAATAATTAACATAACGTAATAAGACAAGTTCTTATTCAACTTTGTTAATAACAATGAGAACATATAACATTGAGAACAATATCACTGATGAACACGCAATACAATTGATTACTATTGAACTGTCTGCATTATATCATTTCAATCATGTGCCATGTACTTAAGTTGGTCACTGTAAGCCCCTTATAAATCGCTGACCAGTTAGTTTGACGTGACTAAACCGACGATAGCATAGTGGTACCATAGGTTTGACAAACCTCTAGCTTGTAGGGCTAGTATGTTGATCGTATTGATACATTGGCTGGTAACGTATGACCGGTGACAGGGCTACTCAAGTCAGGTTCTAAAAAGCGACACATTGTGATATAAATCTGCAGTGAAATTGTAATTAATCCAGCGGGATCCTATTGACTAGTAGATTGGGAAATTGATCTTTTCTCATGTCACACTACTAGTAATAGATTTTGTTGAGGCCTATGGAAGTACAAGGTGGTAGAGATAAATCGGATGCATTGTACTCTGATTATGTGAGGATTACAATGGATTCCTTTTAGGCTCTATGCACTTTAAGTTGAGAACAAATAACAATTGGTTGACTAACACTCTTAATATTTAAAAGTGATTAACAGTTAACCCCACAAGTAATAGAATAATACAAGGATTAGATTAAATTAATCTAATTTCCTTAATACGATGAGGGTGTATCAATACTTCGGTTTGTTACTAAACCCCTCTAAACCTATTATTCTACATATGAGATACAGATGAATACATAGCATACACGTTAAACATACAGGAGATGGAAATGGATATCCTTAGTTGTATTGCAAGTAGTGTGGAGCTCGATTGAGTATGTGGTGGGATGGCGTCTGGGCTTGACCCTTTCGTATGCCCTATATATAAGCATACTTGATTGGGTGAAATACTACTTGTACATATAACTAAAGAGAGGCCATTGGGTGGAACAGGTGAATCAAAATCATTACAAGTATCAAGTCTGACATTGTGACTGTGTGTCTGAACAATTCAAGGTTTTCAATATTCAAACTTATGAACTAACCAACCTAGTGTTGACTTTGTTTAAATGCATGTTTTCTCAGGTGACAAACAGGTTTAGTCACCAGACATCAAGAACATAACTAGTGGACTTTTAGAAGACCTAGCTACATTTTGTGTGATCATACTTTTGGAATGACAAAACAATGAATCATATTTTGTAGATCTTGTACAGTAACAAGATATAAACACATTGATTCTTTTGGGTAGATTTACTTAGTTAAATTATGAACGATACATTGTAATTTAACTTTGTAATTCTAAATCATTGTCATGTTAGCATTATTCAATTATATATCATGTGCTAGGCAAACAATCTGATCAATTCGATTATCAACCGATATCGCGCCCCGGGAACCTTCCGCTCGGCGGGAAAGTCGATCCAGCCCGCCGGCTCGGGGTGTGACAGATTGGTATCAGAGTCATCGTTATAGAGAAATATAGGTCATATTACTTAAACGGTTTGGCCTAGACTATAACCTAGGGACCCTCATGTAGAAATCATGTGACATAGGATTCTATTTGCATGTGTCTTCTGCATCTGATCACTGCACTAACCGATTTTCTTTCGGTTATGATCAGAATGCCGCCGAGAAGACCACCACCAGCTTTACTGCCACCACCGCCTCAAGATTTAGCACCGCATTCTTCCACGACATCACAATCTGACTCTCCTGTACAACCACATCCACCTCCTCCTCCGCCACCACCTGTTCATCAGTTGGATCCTGCTACTATAGCACCGGCCACTCTACTGACCAGTCAACTAAGGGATGCGATTCCCGAGATGATGAACCGGATCAACAGCAACAACAGTAACAACAACGCCAACTCATCTGGAGAAGGCAACGGTAATATCCGCCATCATCAGGACTACTCCTACAAAAACTTTGTAGGATGCAAGCCACCGATTTTTAGTGGCAGTGAAGGTGCCGTCAGATTGATCCAATGGATCGAGAAGATGGAAACTACTCATGATATCAGTGGCTGTCCTTATCTGCACGAAGTTAGGTATGCTGCGGGATCATTCAACAAAAGGGCGTTAACTTGGTGGAATGCTCAAGTTCAAACCAGGGGCAGAGATGAGGCTCTGTCCATGCCTTGGGATGACTTTAAGGCGATGCTGAGGGCAGAGTTTTGCCCAAGGAACGAACTCAAAAAGGTTGAGACTGAACTGCTCAACCTTGTCATGATTGGTGCTGGGCATCTGGCCTACACCACCAGGTTTCATGAGTTAGCTAATTTGGCACCGGACGTGGTGCCAACACTGGAAAAGAGGATAGAGCGGTATGTTGGTGGATTACCGTCTTGTATCCAAGGGCGTGTGATGTCTGCCCATCCTGCTACTATGGAGCTAGCTGTTACTCTGTCAGCATCTTTGACAGACATGATGGTTGCCTCTGATGTATTCAAGAAGGAAACTGACTCAGCCAAGGCTGGGAGTTCAAGGAAGCTGGATAAAAGGGCGGCGAAGAAACATAAAGTGGTCAGAAATTTTGCTGCAACCACTCAAACTCCGATGGTCAACCAACCACCACCATTACAAATCAAGCGGCCATACACTGGCACTGCACCTTTGTGCAAAACTTGTTAGTATCATCATGCACCAAACACTCAGTGCAAGCAATGCACAAACTGTGGGAAGTTTGGTCACTGGGCCCCACTACAGGAGCACGGGAGCTCCGAACAGAAACAACAACGCAGCTACTACTACTGCTGTTGCTGATAACAGGTCTTGCTACAACTATGATGAGCCTGGACACTTCTCTAGGGATTGTCCCAAGAGAAATCAACAAAGGGCTCCGGCGGCATGAGGTAGAGCCTTTCAGATCGGAGCCGCTGCAGCTCGACAAGACCCGAACGTGATCACAGGTACATTTCTCTTATCTGAATTCTATGCATCCATATTATTTGACACTGGTGCGGATCAGAGTTTTATCTCATCCGATTTTGCTAGCCATCTTAATCATGTTGAGGAATCATTAGACTCCCCTTATACTATTGAGATAGCTAACGGCAAACAGATTACAGTTGACACAATACTTAGGAATTGCCTACTAACACTTGGCGATCACACATTTTCCATCGATTTGATACCGATGGAACTGGGCAGTTTCGATATCATTGTCGGAATGGATTGGCTATCTCTTAACAGAGTTGAGTTTACCAGTTCTGAAAAGCTATTACGCATTCCAGTGTAGAACAATGGGATTTTGGAAATTCATGGAGATCAAGCGAAACGCAGTGTCAAGATAATATCATGCATGAAGGCTCGTAAGTATCTCAGAAAAAAATGTGTCGCATTCTTAGCTCACGTGGTAGAAAAAGACAAGAAAGCAATCAAGATTCTAGATGTGCCAATTATGAAAGACTATGCGGACGTGTTTCCGGATGATTTACCAGGACTGCCACCCGAGAGATCGGTGCAGTTTAGAATTGATTTGATTCCAGGAGCGACTCCTGTAGCTAAGTCTCTTTATAGACTTGCACCATCAGAGATGCAGGAGTTGTCCAATCAATTACAAGAGCTACTCGACAAGGGATTCATCCGACCGAGCTTTTCCCCGTGGGGAGCTCCGGTTATTTTTGTTAAAAAGAAGGATGGATCTTTCAGGATGTGTATCGATTACAGAGAGCTCAACAAATTCACCATCAAGAATCGGTACCCGTTACCGAGGATTGATGATTTGTTTGATCAATTACAAGGAGCTCAGTATTTCTCAAAGATAGACCTGAGATCAGGTTATCACCAGCTCCGGATACAAGAAGAAGACATACCCAAGACGGCATTTCGTACCCGATACGGTCACTATGAGTTCATGGTGATGCCATTCGGACTGACGAACGCACCGGCAGTGTTCATGGATTTTATGAACCGGGTGTGTAAGCAGTACTTAGATCAATTTGTTATCGTCTTTATTGATGATATACTGATTTATTTAAAGAACGAGAAATAACATAAATGACACCTCAAAACAGTCTTGGAACTTCTAAAAGAAGAACGACTCTATGCCAAGTTCTCCAAGTGTGAATTTTGGTTAAGAGAAGTTCAATTTATGGGTCACGTGATTAACGGTGATGGTATTCATGTGGATACTGCCAAGATTGAAGCAATCAAAAACTGGGATGTGCCTACAACACCGACATAGATTAGATCATTTTTGGGATTGGCAGGTTATTACAGGGGATTCATTTCGAATTTCTCCAAGATAGCTTTGCCTCTCACCAAACTCACACAGAAGAGTGAACCTTTTGTGTGGACTCATAAACAAGAAGAGGCATTCCAGACATTGAAACAAAGATTGTGCAATGCTCCAATTTTAACACTCCCAGAAGGCAATGATGACTTTGTGGTGTATTGTGACGCCTCCCATCAGGGACTCGGATGTGTTTTAATGCAACGAGATAAAGTCATTGCTTACACCTCAAGACAGTTGAAGATACATGAGAAAAATTACACAACACACGATCTAGAACTGGGAGCTGTTGTATTTGCCTTAAAGATTTGGAGACATTACCTATATGGTACCAAATGTAATATCTTCACAGATCACAAGAGTCTACAGCACATATTTGATCAGAAGGAGCATAACATGAAACAGAGACGTTGGGTTGAGCTCCTGAACGATTACGATTGTGTGATCAAATACCATCCGGGCAAAGAAAATGTTGTTGCAGATGCTTTGAGTCGGAAGAAAAGAGTCAAACCCTTGCGCGTTCGAGCCATGGGAATGACTGTTCAAACAAGTCTGAAAGATCAAATTCTACAAGCACAACAAGAAGCAGTGGCAAGAGACAATTTGAAACGCGAACTCGATTGTGGGGCCTAGAAACACTTCAAGACAAAACAAGATGGGGTTATCTATTATCTGCAGCGTGTCTGGATTCCAGCAGTAGATGAACTCCGAACACTCATTCTTGAAGAGGCACGCAAGACACGTTATTCAGTTCATCCTGGTGCCGATAAGATGTACCAAGATCTTAGGTCGTTTTATTGGTGGTCGGGTATGAAGAAAGATGTGGCCATTTATGTTGGCAAATGCATCACATGTGCCAAAGTCAAAGCTGAACACCAGAAACCTTCGGGTTTGCTGGAAAAACCGGAGATACCATAATGGAAGTGGGAACAAATAGCTATGGATTTTATTACCAAGCTACCCCGCACTTCTAGCGGACACGATTCGATTTGGGTCATCATTGATAGATTGAGCAAGTCCGCACACTTCTTGCCGATCAGAGAAACATACAAGATGGAGAAACTAGCGAGACTTTATGTCGATGAAATAGTAGTAAGGCACGGGGTGCCACTGTCTATTATTTCAGACCGGGATAGTAGATTTACTTCGCGGTTCTGGCAATCATTGCAACAATCCTTAGGGACAAGTGTTAATTTGAGCACTGCTTATCATCCACAAACGGATGGACAAAGCGAGCGCACTATTCAAACCCTAGAGGATATGTTGAGAACATGCATCCTAGACTTCGGTGGAAGTTGGGATACACATTTACCACTCATTGAGTTCTACTACAACAACAGCTACCACAACAGCATTGGATGTGCTCCTTTTGAAGCACTGTATGGTAGAAAATGTCGGTCTCCAATTTGTTGGACCGAAGTGGGAGACAACAGAATTACTGGGCCTGAACTTATTCAGGAAACTACTGATAAGATAGCCCAGATACAACAAAGACTTCAAGCAACACGTAGCCGCCAAAAGAGTTATGCAGACAAACAGCGCAAGCCTTTGGAATTCGATGTGAGTGACCGAGTCATGCTGAAAGTGTCCCCATGGAAAGGCGTAGTTCGTTTTGGGGCTAAGGGCAAGCTAGCATGTAGGTATGTCGGACCGTTTGAGATTACTCAACGCATAGGTCCTGTGGCATACAGACTCAGACTCCTTGATGAGCTCAGCGGAGCACACGATGTGTTTCATGTATCAAATCTCAAGAGGTGCTTAGTAGACGAAACATTGATCATACCGTTGGAAGAAATACAAGTGGGTGAAAAATTACATTTCATTGAAGAACCTGTAGAGATTATGGAACGTGAAGTCAAGAGACTGAAACGAAGTCGTATCCCTATTGTAAAGGTTCAATGGAACTCTAAGCGTGGACCAGAATTTACCTGGGAGTGTGAGGACAACATGAAGTCAAAGTATCCTCACCTGTTCGAGAATTGAAGCCCGACTTTGATGCTTAAATTTCGGGACGAAATTTCTTTAACAAGGGGAGACTGTGACATCCAGTACCAGATCGTCCGGCAAGTCCTTACGGTATGTGTACTTTCACCAATTACTATGTGTAAATACAAGTATGTGAACCGTGTTTGTGATAACAGAAGCCTGAATACAGCAAACAGTTGTACGTATTTAGGTGAAAACTTAAATACAGTAAGTACCACAACTCACGTTAAACAATAGTTGTAGTATTTAGGTGAAAACCTAAGTACAATTAATACAACGAATCAACAGAAACAATAGTGTTCAAGAAAATAACAAGAACAAGTCGGTTGCGATCTGATATCCATAGATGACAGGAATCAGATGGCCTACAAATCAGTACGAAAACAATGTGAAAACAGGATGTTTAGTTGAGTCCGTCAGTGAGGAAAACACAATTCAAACACAATTGCAGTGTTATTTCAGAATATCGAAATGACAGTGTGTTTGCGTGGGTGACGATTCACACAAACATATCTGTGAGTTTAGAGTTCTGAAATAATGACTGGAAAGTAGAAAACAAAAGTCGGAAAGCAAAACCCTCGTCGTGTTTGTTCGGGTGACGATTCGAACGAATACGCGCGAAGGCGACGCGTTCTGACGAAACGAAAACGAAAACGTGACGAACGAATGTAATTTAAGAGAATAAAATATTTTAATGCTTTACAATTTTGAAACTCATCAAGAATTAATTAAATAAACTCTTTTGTATTTAAGTTCATAAAACACGCGTGTAACGTTCCGGAAACGTAACGAAAACGCGAACCGAACAACGAAAACGAACCCGAACCCACTCGAGGTATAAATACCTGGAGTGAGCTCATTTTATTCATTTTTACTCCTCTTCTTTCCCACACAAACCCTAATCCCGGATCTCACCTCCCACCACCATTTCTCACCTTCAAACCTCCATATCTCCCTCAATACTCAACCAAATCCTTCCATCTTTGGACCAAATCGAAGATGTTGACCTCTACTACATGAAAGTACAACAGATCTGAGCCAAACTCCACTAAAAATCGAGGTAATCAGCTGTGAACATTGATGAAAATAGGGTTTTCACCCCTATGTGCGACCCACAAGATTCAAACCGGTTCTAAGTCTTCCCCCTCCCAAACCCCGACCACCAGAACCCTCCTTAACATATGCTATCTTCGAAACCACCATAGAATCCCGAGATGGGGGCGGCTCTAGGTGAGACTAGCTGTGGCTGAACCACAAAACCAGGTGGCCGAATGGCATTAGGCCGAAAGGCCCTTGGCCGAAGGTCTTCAGTCGCTGGCTGCCACCCCCTTCGCCACCCCCATTCTCTCGGTCCACCAACCCCCATTCTCCCTTCATACTCTCTAGGTCCTTAAACTGATCAAGATCCAGACTTTATCTCTGTAAACATCACCAATGATCTCTAACAAGTGCGGAATCCAAGTTAGAAACACGAAAGCAAGTAGAAAAATGCAAACTTTATAAATATCGCAAAACTTCGAGTACAAGCGCCTCAATACGTCTAGAGAGCGTATGCCTCGGGATTCCAACCTAAACCTGTACAAAATACGTCTATTTATACTAGGCCTAGGTGTTCACGAAATCTAGATACAAAAGGTTCGAGTACACGATTACTTCGTGTACTCGAAAAGCTGTACACGAAATTATCCAAAAACTTGAGCTTTGACTCTTCCGGGTTGACTTTGTCAGTCTTCATCGTTTGGCGGGCTCTACAAACTCCCCCTAGACTGGCGAAGTCATCCTATCGGAAGAGTGACACTGTGTGGCCCAGCTCCAGCGTAAAGCTTTAGTTTTATGGCAAAAGCGACAGCTCGAGTAAATGGTTTTGCCTGCTCGTCATTTCCAGAATATACTCGTATGGGAGAGTTGTGCAGCTTCATCATGTCTTCTTTCCCGTACTTCAGAAGATCCATAGGATCAAGAATAATGTCGATATCATCCACATCATCTATGTTCCTAAGAATAACTGCAGCAAGGTTCAGATCATCAAAATACCAAGATAGAAATTTAGCCAGAGAGTTATCAGGCACTCTCGGCGAGACTGGTACTGCTTGCTCTACATGAGGAGGAGGGTACTTATAGTACACCCAGGGTTTCTTCGTCTTTGGATCGATGATGCATGAGGAAACAAAACGTTGTCCCTTTGCAGTGCGCATTACTGGGAAGTTCTTCTCACACTGGTCTTTGATGAATTTTGCAAACAAATCAGCCTGTGAGTCTTTAGAAGGATTGAAGAACATAGCTTTGTCAATGCTTCTGATGTCAACTTTAGGCAGGGAACAAAAATCTCTTGGCTTCTTCAAGAATTCGACCTTTCCGTTCATTCTTTTGACCAAGTATATGTCTCTTTGTTTGTCATACATCCAGCAGCATACATTTGACCTGTCATTGCGAACTGCAAATAAGTTTCTGTCATCTGAAATGAAGGTATGCTCTGGATGCTGGTCGCCCATTTCTTTGAACCAAGCTGCTTTGTCAACAGGAGGAGCAGGCGTCCAGTCCTTCTTTCTATCGAACCAGCTATCTATCACTTCATGTAGAGAGGTGACCTCATTTCCCAAAGCATCAATGTATTTGTGGGCATACAAATAATCGATATAGGGGTCATCAGACGCATTGCCAAGTATTATGTTTTCTGGCTCTTCTTCTACAGATGCCCCTGTAGAAGACTTGGCTTGATCCCCTTTTTGATGGCTTGGTGACCCAAAATCAAAGCTATCTGGAAGATCATCAAATATACTATCAAGTCCAGCTCCAGTAGTCTCATCTGGTTGAACACAATCGCCAAAAAGGATGTCGTCTGGAATGTCTCCAAATAGATCATCATATAGACCAGGAGGCTTCCCGGATGAGGATGGATTCCCAGAGTCTCCACCCTGATCTTTGTCATCAGGAGGACCTTGATCTTTATCTTTGTCATCTCCATCCTTGTCATCTTTATCACCTTGATCGTCTTTATCATCTTTGTCATCCTTTTCATCTTTATCTTTCTTTTGATCTTGTTCATCATTTCCATCATCATCATCATCATCATCATCATCATCATCATCACTGTCGTCACTGTCTTTACTAACATCTAAGAGATCATCCTCAGACTCGGAGACTTCTTCTCCTTTGAGTCGCTTAATGTCCTTCTGCATCTTGTGGTTTTCCAGCAAGAGAATTCTGATGAATCTTTCGTGAGCTTTGATCTTTCCCTTGCATTTGTTCAGATGAGCACATATCTTGATCTTTCCTTCTCGCAAGTTCTTGATCATTTTGTCCTTTATCTCAGCATCCTTTTCTAACTGATAAACTCGCTCATTTAGTCCAATAAGATCCACAGGCACCTGTGCTGGCTCATAGGGTGAATCGGAATGCAAAGGAGATTTTCCTTTGCTGCTTCCGGAATGGGGTGGAGGTGATTTGGTTTTGGTGTGTGGTGGGATAGTGTCGGATGAACGAGTAGTGGGAATTCGGATGACTAGTTTTGTTTTTGATGGTTTGGCCGTGGGTTTAAGTTGTTTAGGTTTTGTGGGTTGAGAATGTGGAGGTGGTGGAGGTGGTTGAGTGGCGGGTGGTGGTGATGGTGGTTTTGTGACAGGCGATGGTGATGGTGGTTTTGTGACAGGTGGTGGTGAAGGTGGTTTGGTGACATGCGATGGTGATGGTGGTTTTGTGACAGGTGGTGGTGAAGGTGGTTTGGTGACATGTGGTGGTGATGGTGGTAAGGTGACAGGAGTTGGTTTAGCAGGTGCCTGGGTCATAATGGCAGCAGCAGAGGAGAAGGATAATCCTGAGAACATCTTCTGAAGACGAGGATCCCTGTTTTTCCTGGCCATAGTCTTTTGCCTCTTCTTCTTAGGTGAAGAATCAGGAGTTGGAGTGTAATCCGCATCTTGAGCTTCTTCCCTTTCTTGCCTTGTGGGAGGTGGCCTCTCTGGGATGAAATCTTCACTTGATGAAGAGGAAGAAACATCAGCTGCAACCTTTATAGCTTTACTCGCTTTAGCTTTAGAACTTGTAGCATGAGTATCATGTTCTTCTGCTACTATTGCCACTGGGGTTCCGGGCATATCCTCATCTACCCCTTCTCCCACAAATCGTCCGAACTTGATCAGAGGCCTTTGACCGACATATTGCTTCTTCCCTCTCTTATTCATCTTCATATAACCAAATATGTCATCACTCATTCTCTTGATTTCCAGCGAGCCGAATGTACGTTCCAAGTTCGGATGCTTTTTGTCGATGATGATCTGAACAAAACGAGGAAACGCCAAAAATCTTTCTTTCCTCTTTCCTTTAATGTTGGCATGCATGTCAAGGAAAACCATTCTTGAGAAGTTGAAGTCAATGCCGAGAGCCAGAGCCACCAGACACGAACTGAGAGTCTGGTTCAGAACATCATATCCCCCTTTTCTTCCTGAGAGACACTGAGTGACCACATGTGCCAAGTATCTCCAGTAAGGATGAAGTAGCTTCTTCTCAGTCGGAGGGTAGGCTCCTTCATGACCCATCTGATAAACAGTTCTGTTCACCAGATCTTGATCAAGCTCGACTGGGTCAGTATCTTTGTCTCCAAACTGTAGACAATCACGTATAATCTGCTCGGTGATAGTGATAGATTGACCTTGAATCCTTCCGACTATACTGACATTTCCCTCAGCATCTGTGCTTTCTTCTACAGTGCTCCAGAAATCTCGAATAAACGAGGTCACTATCAAAGGATGCTCCATAATGGCGTAGTTGACTGGTGAGAGGATGAAGCCTTCGACCAGACTCTTGAACTCAGAGTGCTTTGCTGGAGGCTCCCCAACAAACGCGGTCATGTTGTGATCATGTACGAACCGTAATTCAGCCATCTGAAACAGAAAACTGATTAAGTTAGATAAACATGAAGAATATACGAAACAATAGTTGTACACGAATGAGTTGTAAAATTTTCTAAGTGTAGAATGCATGTACTTTTGTTCACAAAAGTTAAAAAAAATTGTCTAAGTCTTGTGTACACGAAGACCAAGATGTACACGAAATACTTGATGTACACGAAATGTGATATGTACACGAAGCATAACCTGTACACGAAATTCAGGCTGTACACGAAATCCAGACTATACACGAAATCGTGTACTCGAAAGTTTTATTTCGTGTACTCAAAATTGTTTGAAAAATCTATCATTTTGGCCCCTTAGATTTTCGAATCAGGTTCAATATACTCGTAATTGAGAGGCGACCAACATATTCACAAATTGCCTTTCAATTTTAAGTATTTCTCAGTCAATTTGACCAAAAACCTTCTGTATTCGAAAGTCGCGTACTCGAAAATCAATTTTGACCATAACTTTCGAATGCACGGTCAAAATTTGATAAAATTCTATACCTAGGGTCGCCTAACAATGATCTATAAGATGGTCGGAGTAGAAGTTTGAGATCGGGTCTAGAAAGCGAAATCGCCTCAGAGCAAACAAATCTGTACTCGAAATGAAGAAACCGCGTACACGCAATTGTGGTATTCGAAATTAAATATCGGTGGACTATTTATAGGGTCACTTCGAATACACATTTTCGTGTACATGATTTCGAGTACAAACACTTAGTTAATTTTCGATTTAAAATTCTGAAAAAAAATTCTAACTTTTCTAAAATAAAATAAAATAAAATAAAATAAAATAAACTTTGAACAAGTTTAAAGTTTAGTCGATTCAAATTTTGTGGGATCAAATCTGTTATCAAAATTTTGACCATCTTAGTTAATTTCTCAGCGAAGCACAACCTTTAAATAGCTATTCCCCACCAATGATTTCCATTCGATATTCCATCTCTTAAAAATCAGTTATATGATCAAGTTTTTCTGAAAATATCTTATGGGAAATTTTGTGATCAATTAGATTGTAAGACTAGATTAATATGCAACCTATCAGTCTTGTTAAATCCTTTGTTTTAAACTTTGATTGTGTTTCAACGAACTTAAAATCATTTTGACAGAGTTTTAAAGATGAGAAAAGAAAAGAACAGATCCATTAGATTAGAATCAAGAACAAGAAGGGGTTCTATCATCTTGTGCTTATTGGCATCTTTTATTTACTGATCTGCAGACACATTGGTCTTAACGTCACACATTCAGGTCTTTGCTTACGCAAAACATAGAATGCTTCAGTAAGTATTTCCCGCTCTTTGGTTGCACAAAACATAGGAAATACCCGAGTTTTTCAAACACAATTTCAAGTTTATAGAAACACAATCTCGTTTTGATTAAAGGATTTAAACTAGAAGTCAAATAGTTGTCACACATTTCTAGTTATCTAATGATCATGATTTCACACTTATTTATCTATTTATATGTATTTTAAGTTTGATCAAGTCTAATTATTTAAGTTTTGAGAAACTTATTTCAACTTCTTAGCATAGAATAGATATTCAAGGTTGTGATTCCTTTTGAAATCATAATAAGATAGTGAAATTCTGATCCTTAGAGATTATTTCACTTCCCAATTTGATCGATTCACTTTGCTTGTCTAAATAAACTCTTTTTGTATTTTCTTTTAAAGTTTGAAAAGACACAATCTTTTTGTAATTTTCTTTGAATGACAAGAGGCAAAATCTCCTTTTCTTAGTATTTCAAAACTCAACTCCCCCTAAACTTATGGATTATCTTAGACTGACTCAAAAACCGAAAATCTTTTTGTTGTTTTGTAAATTTTCTCCCCCTAAATTTGTGAACTAAGTAAGACACAAATTTTAATGTATTTACAAAAATGCTTTTAATTAAAGCTTATTAATTTGAGAGAGGCAAGCAAGTGATGAAAGCGTGCTGTATCGAACGGTTTTGTGAAAAGGTCTGCTAGATTGTCATCAGTGTGGACCTTTTCAAGATGAATCAGTTTACGTTCGAAACAGTCCCGGATGAAGTTTATCCGGATGTCAATATGTTTAGTTTTGGAGTGTTGTACCGGATTCTTGACGATCTGTAGGGCTGCTTCATTGTCACAATAAATAGGAGAGTCAAGAAAATTCAAACCGTAATCGAGGAGCTGTTGTTGCATCCATATAACCTGAGAACAGCAACTAGAGGCAGCAACATACTCAGCTTCAGCAGTTGAAGTAGATACAGTTGCTTGTTTCTTGCATTGCCATGAGACAAGGCGATCTCCCAAGTACTGACATCCACCAGTGGTTGACTTCCTATCCAGGTTACATCCACCAAAGTCACTGTCTAAGTATGCAAATAATTGAAACTCAGAGTTCTTTGGATACCAAAGACCGAGCTTAGGTTTCCCTACTAGGTATCGAAAGATTCTCTTGACAGCTATGAGGTGAGATGCCTTCGGATTTGCCTGATATCTGGCACATTGACATACTGAAAACATAATGTCTGGACGACTAGCAGTCAGATACATCAGAGAACCAATCATTGAGCGATAGAGGTGTTGATCAACATCTTCACCATCTAAATCCGAAGTTAGGATAGGACGAGCAGCCATGGGAGTGGATGCCGGCTTTGACTCCATCATCTTGAACTTGTTCAAAATGTCTGTGACGTATTTTCCTTGGTGAATCAGCACACCCTTACAATCCTGTTTTACCTGCAGACCCAGAAAGAAGGTCATTTCTCCCATTGCGCTCATCTCAAATTTCTTCTTCATTACCCCTTCAAATTCCTTGCACAACACTGAGCTGGTGGAGCCAAATATGATGTCATCCACATAGATTTGAACGAGAATTAAATCATCCTTATCTTTGCGAACGAACAAAGTCTGATCAATGGCTCCACGGGTATATCCATTTGCAAGTAGATGATATGTAAGTGTTGCATACCACGCTCGCGGTGCCTGATGAAGACCATAGAGAGCTTTGTCTAACTTGTAGACGTGGTCAGGGAACTGAGAATCTTCAAACCCAGGAGGCTGGCAGACATAGATTTCTTCTTTAACCTTCCCATACAGAAATGCAGTCTTCACATCCATCTGATATACAGTGAAGTTCATATATGAAGCATATGCCAAGAAAATCCGTATGGCCTCAAGTCTTGCAACCGGTGCAAAGACTTCTTCATAATCTATCCCCTCCTGCTGATAAAATCCTTGAAGGACCAGTCTGGCTTTGTTTCTGATAATTACACCAGAATCATCTCTCTTGTTTCTGAAAACCCATCTGGTTCCTATAGGTAATTTTCCTTTGGGTAGAGGAACCAGATTCCAAACCTTGAGCTTCTGAAACTGCATCAGCTCTTCTTGCATTGCCTCAACCCAGCTGGACTCCTTGAGAGCCATTTTGACATTCTTGGGTTCAACCTGCGAAATAAAACAATAATATAAACAAGAATTAATAGGACCAGATTGACTTCGAGTGAGTGTCTCTTCAGGCAACGCGTTCTAAACTGTAATGGATTTGCTTCGAGTAAGAACGCCTTCTGAGAGAGGTCCAATAATATTCTCCACTGGATGATTCTTGTTTACACTAAGTGTTGGCACTTCTTCTACTGCCAGATTATCTAGCAGGTTGCTGATGTTGTTGACTTGTTCTTCACTTGAAGAGGAAATGTGGTCAATAGGAGCAGTTTCACTTGCTTCAGCTCCAGGATCCACACAATGTTCCTCAGGAATGCTATTTGAGAAGAGTGGATTATCAAAGGTCTGATGGGAAGAGGATGAGGTTTGATCAGCTTCAGGAAGAGGCTGAACCGACTGAGAAGTGTCTGGTTCTGATGGAAGAACTTCATAAATTGGCGCTGGCTGAGCTGGAGGGGCACGATTATACATTCCTGGAGGGTCAACTGTCAGGTGACTAGGATCACAAGAAACATAGTCAACCCTGTAGTCCACGTCATTACCCGTAGAAAATTCATCAGCTTGCTCAGATGCTCCTGCGTTCTCGGATGTAGTACTGAAGGGCCTAAAAAGTGGAGTCATACTCAAACAGCCAGTTTGGACCAGAACCGGCATCAGTAGAGTTCATTTCTTGCCAATCAATGTAGTATGATTCCACAATCACCCGAGTCTTCTTGTTATAAACTCTGTATGCTGCTTTTTCAGACGAATAACCCACGAAGTAACATTCGTCTGCCTTGTCATCAAACTTGTGATTAGGCTCGGTATGAAGAAGAGTACAAGGACATCCGAATGACTTGAAATGGCCAACTTTGGGTTTCTGATTGAAGAGAATCTCGTAGGGAGTCTTCTGATGACGCTTGTTTAGTAGAGCTCGATTCTGAACATAGCAAGCAGTGTTAATTGCTTCGGCCCAAAAGAAAATAGGCAGCTTTGATTCCGACAACATTGTTCGAGCGGCCTCTATAAGTGTTCTGTTTCTTCTTTCAGAAACTCCATTTTGCTGAGGAGTTCTTGCTGCACTGTATTGTCTGGCAATTCCATTCTCATCACAGAAATCTATAAGAGTCTGATTTCTGAATTCAGTACCATTATCAGTTCTGATTACCTTAACCTTCAGATTTCTCTGATTCTCAATTAAGGTAATAAACTTCTTAAGAATCTCTGGAGTGTCATCCTTCTTGGCCAGAAAGAATACCCAAGTGTATCTGGAATAATCATCAGTCACTACCAGACAGTATGACTTCTTCCCGATGCTCATCACATTAACCGGTTCGAAGAGATCCATATGAAGAAGTTGAAGAACTGAGGATATTGAGTTGAATAACTTTGGCTTGTTGGATCTTTTGTGTTGCTTCCCTTTGGCACAAGCAATGCACTTCTCAATGGTGGAGAAGTCCTTAGAGGGCAAGCCAATTACGTGATCTCCCTTGGCTAATCTTTTTAAATTCTTCAGATTTACGTGACCTAACCTCCGATGCCACAGTAAACAGTCATGCTCCGATGCCTTTGAGAACAAGCAAGTGTTCTCAGTGAATGAGTTTGAATTCATGTTGATAATGTAGGCATTGTTTATCCTTGGAGTTCTCATCAAAATCCACTTCTCAGGCACCACAAATCCAGGTTTTAAAATAAGACACTCTTTATTTGTGAAGTGAGTTGAAAAACTCTTGTCACAAATTTGAGAAACACTCAGAAGACTGTGATTAAGCTCTTCAACATAGTACACATCTTCAAAACTGAGAGTTCCATTTGTGACCGTGCCTTTCATGCTTATCCTTCCTCCCTTGTCTCCAGCAAATGACACATACCCTCCGTTGAATGGTGTAACTTCATGTAACTGAGAAAAATCCCCAGTCATGTGCCGGGAGCAGCCACTGTCCACATACCAAACATTTTTGAGCTTGTTTGGTTGTCCCTGCATTTCACACACAATCAATGAGAAACATGTACCCAAACCATAACAGATTTAGGTACTTTAGTAATGGAAAAGACTCTGTCCTTGGGTTTGGGTTTGGGTCGGTTTTTGGGTCTGTCTGAGTTGTAGCTAACATGTTTTGTCATGCTTCCACTACCCTGGTTAGCTGGTTTTGTCTTAATTTTGAAAATCCTTTGTGTTTGCTTATGAAAATTAGATGAAGGTTTGTTGGATTTCTTAGGTCTTTTTGCAGTGGAAGAAGTTTGAGTCTGTGTCCCCTTCTGAGAGGTTGCCTTAGGCTTGGAGGATGGTAAGTTCCTCACATGTTTATTAATTGGTTTAGCCTTAGGGATGACCTTCTGATTCTTCCCATAGAAGAATTCAGTGGGTCGGTGCAGACAGTGTCTAGCAACGTGGCCTGGTTTCCCACATGCATAACAGCAGACCTTTTGGTGAAATTCAATTGGATCAAATGGCTTTACATCGCAGTTACTTTGACTAGAGAATGAGGTGGGAATATAAGGTTCACTATCAGGGTTTAACAGTGAACTTTCCTCTTTGGTAACTGTGGAATGAGCCGGTGCAGTCTGTGTTGTTAAAGGAGAGAGAGTTGATTTTATAGCAAATGTTTTCTGAAAATGTTTTGGCATATCATTAATATTAATGTTAATTTCATCAAATTTTATAACAAAATCAGTTTTTGGAACAAAAGATGCTTTGCTTGTAGATGATGAACAATCTGTGCTCCTCTCTTCACTTCTTTCTACCTTCTCCTCCTTTAAACCTGCAACACTTAGTTTTTCTGCACAAACCTCAGAATCATTATTTATAATAGGGTCAGCTGTAAGCATAACTGGTTTGGTGGGAAAATCACAAGCACGACTAGAATCCAATTCTAGTTCATCAACGGATGTGTTGATTCTTGGCATGCATGAGTAATTATGGTTAAAGGGTGGTTCACACTCATTATACCCAATTCCACTACCCCTCTTTTCCCGGAATCGCATTGATGTCATATTTTCTAAAATCTTGCTTGAATAATCAAATCTTTCACATTTAATTGATGATTTAGAAAGTTGAGATTTGACTTGATCCAACTCCAGAGTGAGTTCATCGATTTTTCGTCGAGCATCTCGATAGTTGGACTCTTTGTCACGTAGAAGTTCTTTTAGCCTTGCCACATCCCGACCCTCGGCTTCAAGTTTCCTTTTAAAAATTCCTTCATTTTTAAGAAATTCTGAGTTAAAGTATTTAAGTTTGTTTAATTCTTTGATTAATGATTCATTGTGCGACCTGTACTTAAATACTTTATTTATGCATGAGGTAGAGCAAAGATTTTCAGTTACCTCCTTCTGCTTGTCGTCCACCTCGGCCATGAATTCATGACTCAGAGTCAGCTCCAGTTCCTGCACCTGATCACTCCAATCATAGGAGTCAGTCTCCTGAGTCACCAATGCTTTAGACGTGCTAGCGTTTCCTCCCACAGCTGCATTCCCTGACTTATCTTCAGGATTCTTTTCTCCCCCTTCCTTAGCCACCTTTGGCTGCTTACATTCCCTGGCAAAGTGACCCGGTTGGTCACAGTTGTAACATCGCAGTTTTGACTTATCAAACCCAAGCTTCTTCCCAGGAGCGTTTCCAAAGCTGTTTCTTCCATATTTCTTGATGAACTTCTTTGCTCTGAACACGGCCATTGCCATCTGCCATGAGATGTCCATTTCTTCTACATTAGCTGGATTAATCTGCTCTAAGTTGTCTTGAGTGAGATTTGAGGGTGCCAATTCTCCAGCTATGAAAGCATTGTAGCTATTCATGAATCCCTTAAACAACAGCAGATTCTCTTCACTTTCTGGATTGACTTTAGGCACAGATCCAACTTGTCCAGATGACAGGAAGGCAGTCTCAAAAGGAACTCCATGAGATGAAGGAGGCTGATAATGATGCATTCCTGATGATTGAAGATTAATTGCTGTCAGAAGAGCAGAGTTTTCAGAAGTAAGTGCAATGCCCATTGAGCTGGCATGATTCAGTGCTCTCTGCTTATCATCCATGTCATATGAGTTGATAATTGAGATCAGCTCACTTAAAGAAGTCTTGTACATGTCCTTGGTCCTTTTGATAGTTGTACAGTTAGAGTTCCAAGTGTAAGGTAGTGAATTCAGCAGCTTCTTGTTCACCTCTCCCTTAGTCATCTCAATCCCAGAACTGGTCATCTCAGTCATCAGATGTGTGAATCTGTTGAGTTGTGCTTCGAGAGACTCTCCCTTGATGTGATTAAACATGTTGAACCTTTGTCTGAGCATGTCCTTCCGACTCTCTCGCATGTCCTCATTTCCTTCAAATCTTTCAACTAAGGCGGCATTCCAGAGTTCCTTAGCAGTCTTGTGTTCCTTGAATCCGTGAGCAACATCTGTTGACAAAGCCATTGTGATCGAGGCATATGCCTTTTCATCCTTCTCGATCATGAGTATGTCATTGTCAGTATACAGTTCTGGATCCTTTGGAACGAGAGGACCATTGAGCTCACTCTGGTATGAAGGTACAAAGGGACCCTCTTCAATTGATCTCCAAAGCTTGGGATCGGTATACTTGATAAATGACTGAAATCGAAATTTCCAGTCTTGAAAGTTATCTCTCGACACGAGCCTTGGTGGCTTTGTTCCGGTGCCGATCTCATTGTCTAGATTGAGCAAATTAGACAAATTTGTTAGATTCTTTGTAGCCATTGTGAGCCTGAAAAATTTCTATGTGTTGTACACGAACTCCCAGTATTTCCCTGTAGATGATAGTCAATAAAGCTGCCCGAAGTGAACAAATCAGTCTACACTCGAAATCCTGGATGTAATCGAAATCAAGTACACGAAACTGATGTATTCGAAATCTCTGTGTATTCGAAGTGTATGCTGTATTCGAAGATTTGTGTACTCGAAATTGATGCTGTACTCGAAACTTTTCTGTATTCGAACCCTAACTGATCTTCGAACACTCTGCCTATACTCGAAATAGCTGAACTCGAAAAATTTTGAACTCGAAAATACTTAAGAAAAATCTTATAAAAATTTTATAAAATTATTTCTTAAGATTCAGAGTCCCAAATTTATGCAGTAGCTAGTAGGAGTAAAGAAGAATGATAAAGTAGCAAACTTGCTTAGAAAAGTTGTCACCTTGATGATGAAAAGAGCACTCAAGCTCTAATACCACTTGTAGGTCCTTAAACTGATCAAGATCCAGACTTTATCTCTGTAAACATCACCAATGATCTCTAACAAGTGCGGAATCCAAGTTAGAAACACGAAAGCAAGTAGAAAAATGCAAACTTTATAAATATCGCAAAACTTCGAGTACAAGCGCCTCAATACGTCTAGAGAGCGTATGCCTCGGGATTCCAACCTAAACCTGTACAAAATACGTCTATTTATACTAGGCCTAGGTGTACACGAAATCTAGATACAAAAGGTTCGAGTACACGATTACTTCGTGTACTCGAAAAGCTGTACATGAAATTATCCAAAAACTTGAGCTTTGATTCTTCCGGGTTGACTTTGTCAGTCTTCATCGTTTGGCGGGCTCTACATACTCCCTCCCACTTTCAGCAGCCACCACTTCAGAATGAGTCTCATTCGGCAGTTACACCATTCGCCAGGCTGTTTTCATTCGACTGAGAGACATGCTCACCCACATTCAGCCATGCACATCTTCATTAGAACATTTCTATTTGGCCGACTTCTTTGTTAAGGCCCAATAGTTCAGCCTAGGCCATGGATCGGCCCACATGTCCTACACCAAGGCCAATAGACTGCTTTGGCCCAAGTCCGGCCCAGTACCGCTCCCTTGGCCCAGCAACACTCCTTAGGCCCACATAACCAGCTCACCTAACACTCGATCCATGTGGCCAGCCGTGTAATTCGGCCTAAGGCCCGTCGCTTTGGCTCATTGTGGCCCAAATTCGTTAATGAGGCCCAAAGACTGATTTGGCCCAATATAACTGGATCCGGCCCAAACACATACAATGACCCATGACTATCTAAATTCGGCCCATTTGATTTTCGGTTCACATTGTTAATGGTATAACTTAACATACTAAGGTCATAAATATGCAAGTAGTTATATACTAATTATATTACTCCTAAGGTTATGGGCGTTTATGTTAATGAGACTAACAAAGCTTAAAACCCTACTTTTGATGAAAAAGGAGTCCTAAATCATAAACATAAACTATCCTTATGACTTGGGGTTGGTTTATAAAAATCCTATCAACACAAACAACGAGCACATCATGATCAAGTTTGGGGATTTAAGAACGAGTCAAATTCAAACATATAACATAAAGACATATGGTATTAGCAATCTATAACAATAGAACCGGAGAGCCGAATGATGACCAACACCACCAAGTGTTAGCCAAATTTTATGGCCAACACATACACGCACACAAATTCGTAAAACGTATACTAATAAGTTACAAACAACATGAAATCAATACAGGATCGTGAACACAACAAAAAGGACAATCAAGATCGCGTGCATTATTGGTTTAGACTAAGTTAACCTCCACAATTACAAGGTGAGTTCATACGCCCCTTTTCTAATCTTAACTGATTTTAAACTTTCGGGGCTGAGAAACATGCTTAACTTTTATTTATTTAAAAGTTTAATGTATAACATATTGCTTATACTTTGATTAAATAATATTACTTTAATTATTATCGTTTATCATTGTATGCATGCTTGTATGATCATGATATGTCAGGAACAAATAAGATGAATATGATAATATAAATTCATAACTCATCAACACAATAGAATAACATAGTTGCAAGATTTAATCTTCAACACTTAATTATTCTTACAAGAGTGAATATTGAATTAATCACAGTTAAACAGGATGACAAGAGCAAAACACATGAATGATATGAAGATAACACATCTTCCTAACATCATTCAACACTAGAGTTAACAAAGTGTAAGAAGACAAGTGCTTATAACACTTAGTTTATAACTCAACACATATTACAAGAGAACATGGAACATGAATCATCCACCGCCTGAGTCGACTAAGTGTAGTAAGACTAATTCTTACTACAACTTAGTGACAACATGGTGACTATATGGAATAACGGGGAATGATAATCATGATAATGTAAATTTATGATAACAACATCATTCACACAATAACTAACATAACGTAATAAGACAAGTTCTTATTCAACTTTGTTAATAACAATGAGAACATATAACATTGAGAACAATATCACTTATGAACACGCAATACAATTGATTACTATTGAACTGTCTGCATTATATCATTTCAATCATGTCCCATGTACTTAAGTTGATCATTGTAAGCCCCTTATAAATTGCTGACCAGTTAGTTTGAGGTGACTAAACCGACGATAGCATAGTGGTACCATAGGTTTGACAAACCTCTAGCTTGTAGGGCTAGTATGTTGATCGTATTGATACATTGGCCGGTAACGTATGACCGGTGACAGGGCTACTCAAGTCAGGTTCTGGAAAGCGACACATGGTGATATAAATCTGCAGTGATATTGTAATTAACCCAGCGGGATCCTATTGACTAGTAGATTGGGAAATTGATCTTCTCTCATCTCACACTACTAGTAATAGATTTCGTTGAGGCCTATGGAAGTACAAGGTGGTAGAGATAAATCGGATGCATTGTGCTCTGATTATGTGAGGATTACAATGGATTCCTTTTAGGCTCTATGCACTTTAAGTTAAGAACAAATAACAATTAGTTAACTAACACTCTTAATATTTGAAAGTGATTAACAGTTAACCCCACAAGTAATGGAATAATACAAGGTTCAGATTAAATTAATCTAATTTCCTTAATACGATGAGGGTGTATCAATACTTCAGTTTGTTACTAAACCCCTCTAAACCTATTATTCTACATATGAGAAACAGATGGATACATAGCGTACACGTTAAACATACGGGCGATGGAAATGGATATCCTTAGTTGTATTGCGAGTAGTGTGGAGCTCGATTGAGTAAGTGGTGGTATGGCATCTGGGCTTGACAATTTCGTATGCCCTGTATATAAGCATACTTGATTGGGTGAAATACTACTTGTACATATAACTAAGGAGAGGCCATTGGGTGGAACAGGTGAATCAATCGTTACAAGTATCAAGTATGACATTGTGACTGTGTGTGTGAACAATTCAAGGTTTTCAATATTCAAACTTATGAACTCACCAACCAAGTGTTGACTTTGTTTAAATGAATGTTTTCTCAGGTGACGAACAGGTTTAGTCACCAGACATCAAGAACATAGCTAGTGGACTTTTAGAAAACCTAGCTACATTTTGTGTGATCATACTTTTGGAATGACAAAACAATGAATCATATTTTGTAGATCTTGTATAGTAACAAGATATAAACACATTGATTCTTTTGGGTAGATTTACTTAGTTAAATTATGAACGATACATTGTAATTTAACTTTGTAATTTTAAATCATTGTCATGTTAGCATTTCTCAATTATATATCATGTGTTATGCAAACAATCTGATCAATTCGATTATCAACTGATATCGCGCCCCGGGAACCTTCCGCTCGGCGGGAAATTCGATCCAGCCCGCCGGCTCGGGGTGTGACATGATCTTATTACATGACTTCCCTGGTGACGAATAGGTCTAAGCGTAGGAGCTTATATTACTACTAGGATGCCCGTTTGATGATTTTGTATCTTTTGGATGTGTATATCTTGTGCTCATACAAGATAGTTAGTTATGATTCTTTTTGGTAGATTAACATTTTTAAATTATGAATCATGACTGATGTAATTTAACTTTGTAATACTATTTCATTTTAGTATTTTCTCATTATATACATGTGCAATGTCCACAATCTGATCACTTCGATTATCACCCGATATCATGCCCCGGTTCCATTCCGCCTGAAGGGAAAGTCGATCGAGCCAGCCGGCTCGGGGTGTGACAATCTACCTGGGATGTCATTGTGTGAAACCCCAATTCTTAAAACCACAATTTTCGTAATTATATCATAGTTTTACAAAATAGGACCCAAAAATATTCAAGTTACATGAGTTACATAACCCATCTAGTTCACGTTAACATTCAAAGCTTCTAAAACGTAATTATTATTAACACTAACCACCTTTAAATTATTTACAATGATTTAAAAAAGTTATCTTATCAAAATATTATAGTAATACTTCGAGCTTGGTTCGATCCCTTGTATCCTGATCATCATGCTAGTAACCGAGCCTACTTTTGACCTGAAACAACCACAAACAATCAAGTGTTAGTTCAAAAGGATTAAGTGAGTTAATGTCAAACCTCGGACTGACGGGCTATATCGACTATCCTGTCGAGCGGAATGCTCCCTGTGATAACAGTATATGTACAACAATTAGTCCAGAAATCCAAGGGTGTACACGACAACAGCGGAGAAGACTGTATTGCGAGAGTGACGATAACAATAACAAATACCAAATTTAAATACATGGATAATTCCCAAGCCAGATATGGGAGTCCACTTAATCACATAAACATGAAGCGATAGAAAATACAAAAGTCATGTGAGGGAAAAACAATGAACCAAGCTTGAATGGTTAACATTTTGAGTATCGATCTAACGAGATATTCAGATGGGTGACGATCTATATGGATATGTAGATGGACTTGATACATTAAATGATATCCTTAATGTATAAAACAATGTTAGAAGGTTTGAAAATCGTTGCTTTTGTATGGGTGACGATTCATACAAACGCATACGTGAGTCTTATACTTCTGACATAAAATATTAACAAGAATTACGATTTTCCAACTCATTTTTCCCCAAACTCTCTCAACCGAAACACCATTCGCCCCTCTCGAATTTCCGGTCGTTTTCACATGAAATCGGACCATTCTTGCTTCCAAATCTCGTGTATTTTATCTCGAATCGGAAGAAAGTGAGCGGCCTTTGTCAAACGGTCAACAGTCACCCAAATGGAGCCATAACCCCGAGAAGTTCGTGGGAGTTTAGTTATGAAATCCATAGCAATATCCTTCAATTTCCAAATGGGAATTTCAGGCTGTTCAAGCAATACTGCCGGTCTTTGATGTTTGGCTTTCACTTTTGAGCATGCAAGGAAATTAGATACGAAAATAATATCATTGTTCTTTATTCCCAGCCAGCAGTACTGAACCCTTAGATCTTTGTACATGTTTTCGGCACCAGGATGAATAGAATACCGAGACTTGTGAGATTCGTTCAAAATGAGTTCTCTGGATGATTTCGGCTTGAAATCCATAAACGGTTTTTAATGTGAAGCAAACTATTTGTTTTGGACTCGAGTTGTAGCTCAACAATACTAGGCATTTCTTCAGGTATCTTGCATTCCGAGACCGTTCTTTGTTGAGCTTCAAGAATACGGTTTTGAAGATCAGATGAAATTGGAATACTTTGAAGAATAATGGAGTTGGCTTGATCCTTTCGACTGAGAGAATCGGCTACTACGTTAGCTTTACGGAGATGGTAATGAATTTCTCAATCGTAGTCATTGAGTAGTTCCACCCAACGCCTTTGTCTCATGCTGAGTTATTTTTGTTTTAGAATATGTTGGAGGCTTTTGTGGTCAGTGAACACCACACACTTCGTACCATAAAAGTAGTGCCTCCAGATTTTTAAAGTGAATACGACCACACCAAGTTCAAGGTCACGAGTCATGTAATTCTTTTAATGATCCTTAAGTTTCCTTGAAGCGTATGCAATCACCTAGCCACATTGCATAAGAACACATCTAACACCCTGTTTCGAGGAATCACAATAAACCACGAACTCGTCGTTTCCGTCGGGTAACGTGAGAACAGGAGCATTGCATAGATTTTACTTAAGAGTTTGAAATGCAATATCCTGAGCATCCTCCCACTTGTATGGTTTGCCTTTATGGGTCAAGGCAGTAAGCGGTAACGCAATTTGGAGAAATTAGAAGTGAACCGACGGTAATAACCTGCTAGACCAATGAATATTGGAATCTCAGTCAGTGTTGTTGGAGTCTTCCAAGTCTTCATCGTCTCGATCTTGGCAGGATCAACATTGATTCCATCCTCATTCACAATGTGTCCAGAAAACTGAACCTCTTTAAGCAAAAATTCACATTTTGATAACTTGGCATAAAGTTGCTCCTTTTTCAGAAATTCAAGGATCAAACGAAGATGATTCTCATGTTCGGATTTTGACTTTGAATAAACCAGGATGTCTTCGATGAATACAATTACGAACTTGTCAAGATATGGTTTACAAACGCGATTCATTAAGTCCATGAAAACCGCAAGTGCGTTTGTCAACACGAAAGGCATAACCATAAACTCGTAATGCTCGTATCTTGTACCAAAGGCTTTCTTTGGCACATCTTCTTCAAAAACTCGAAGCTGATGATATCTTGAACGAAGATTGATTTTAGAGAAAAACTTTGCGCCTTGTAATTGATCAAAAAGGTCGTCAATCCTTGGTAATAGGTATCGATTTTTAATCGTAAGTTTGTTAAGCTCACGATAATCGGTGCACATACGAAAAGAACCGTCTTTCTTCTTCACAAAAAAGACTGGTGCACCCCATGGAGAAGAAGTAGGGAGAATTAACCCCTTTTTCAGAAAGTTCTTAAAATTGGCTTGTGAGTTCTTGTAATTTGGTAGGTGCAATCCGATAAGGAGCTTTCGTGACAGGCATCGCTCCAGGAACGAGATCAATTCAGAATTTGACTTGTAAATTCATAGGTAGGCCATTGATATCTTTGGGGAAGACCTCAGGAAATTCATGAACTATAGGAACGTCTTCTACTTTTTTCTCATCGGTTTTGGTTTCCACAATGTGAGCCAAAACAGCGACGTACTTCTTTTGCAAGTACTTGCTTGCATACACAACATGAGTCAAAGTCCCTTCCAGAATTTCTCCCCATATACTAGTAGCTCTTGACCTTCTTTGATCGAGATTTGAATATACTTCTCGTGACAAACTATTTTAGCATGATGCTTTGATAACAAGTCCATGCCGACTATGAGGTAAAAACTTCCCAATTGCGTTGGGATAAGGTCAAAAGATATATCGTGAGAATTAAGGTTCAAAGTGAAATTAGGTATAAAAGAATCAAGCTTAATGGTCTTGCCATCGGCTACTTCAATACTAAAAGGTTCATTAATCTTAGTTCTAGGCATAGCAAGTACGGGTTAAAAATCAAAGGGTACAAAACTTTATCGGCACCCGTATCAAACAATATAGATGAGTAAAGTCCACTTACAAGAAACGTACCGTTCACCACATCGTTTTTGTTTTGGGCTTGATTGGCATTGACATTGAAAGCACAACCCCTTGCACCCTGATTGGCTTGGTTGTTCAAGGCCACCAACGCATTGTTGTTATTGGCTTGAATTGGGCAAGTGTTAGCAAAATGATTAGGGTTCCCACAGTTTTAGCAAGCTTTGGCTTTAGGAGCAGTGATGAAGTTCATATTTTCTTATGGAGCTTGAACCTCTGTCACACGACAATGAAAAGAAAAATGACCTAGTCGATTGCAATTTGTGCACAATCGACACGAAGCAATAGCAGGATAATGAAAGTTGCACCTTGGGCACAAAGGATGAGTGCCTGTGTAGACCTTGTTGACGGCTTGAGTGTTAGGATTGATCGGGGCCACTTGTTGAATAGCATTGGCATGGGTCATAACATAGTTTATGTGATTTGCCTTCCTTTTGTGATTCCTCTTGAAATTGAAATTTGAACCAGCCTTTGGCTCCTCTTTTGGAGCTTCTTTCTTACCGTTTGTTGGTTCCTTGTCTATCTTTGAACCTTTTCTAGTTAAGGTCCCTGTCTTTACATGTTTGTCAGTGAGGGTCGCCAACATGTGAATGGCATCAGCTAAAGTAGCAGTTTTGCTACGAAGGACCGGGTCTTGGATTTGCATTGGCAGGCCATCAATGTACTTTTCGATCCCCCTTTTGAAAGGGGTCACCATGTAAGGGCACAAAAAACTCAGTTCATGAAAGCGATTGTTATAAATCATGTTTTCTCCACTATCCTGTTTGAGCTTCCAAAACTCGAACTCAAGCTTATTGACCTCATCGCAAGGGCAAAACTCTAGGGCCATAAGTTCCTTAAGCTTAGTCCAGGTCAGTTCAGCATCAGTATTCTCACCCAAAGACCTTTTCTCTTTATTCCACAAGGTAAGGGCTCCTTTTTCAAGAGTTCCAGTAGCATAACGAGCCTTCAAATTTGCTGGGCAGTCACTATTTAGAAAAGTACTTTCAATTCCCTCGAACCATTGGTGCAGTCCAGTAGCCCCATCCGACCCATTGTACTTTGGTGGGTTGCAGGAATTAAAGTGCTTGAATGAGCATTTGGGTTGGTTTCCAGTTTCAGGATTCAGGTTTTTTGGGTTAACATTCAGTCGTTGGTGTAGTTGCACAACCATGTTAGGTAACACGGCTTCCATTTGGCCAGCGATCATGGCAGCCACGCGACGTTGGGCAGGGCGTTGTATACGAGCCATTCTAGATAACAAAGGATTGGAATTGATTAGGAGTTGAATACGAATAAATAATAGAAAACATTTAGAATTTTTACATTTATATTATCTTAGATATAGCAGTAAGGAATTATTACTAATCATAGATAATATGTCATTGAATGAAAAAAACACATAAACAAATCAATTGACTTTATTTAAAACATAAGGAATGGTATTCAAAATTGAATACCTTGTGAAATATTATAATTAATTTGGTTTGTAAGATGTTTGGTGTGATATGCTTTGGCCTATAAGTGATCATAGTACCTCAGGGATTTATACGAATAGCTTTCCTAGACAGGAATTCTAACTACCGGTACAACACCCTTCCAGTTACTACATATCCACCTCAAAAACCTAATTCTAACGGGATCTTAAAATCAATATTGGAATTTCATAAACCTAACTTCTCTAAGGAATATTAGGCATTATGCCTAATGAGTTTGAATCTTATCAACCATCGATCGTTCACCCGTACGTGAGTTTATAAAGGATATTGCTTAAAGCAAAGTAGTGACACCCGGCGATTTCAGGTAAATTGCAACTCTTACAACTTTGCATTTCACATTCATACTTGTTGCATTTCATTTAATTATGTTTAATTAGATGAGTCAAACACAAACAACTGCGAAACGATAGTTCGAGGAACAATCGAATCGTACATTGCACATTGGTTTTGGAAACCAAGTGTGGCAAACACAAACGCAAACGCAA
Organism: Mikania micrantha; assembly: GCA_009363875.1. Classification (NCBI taxonomy): domain Eukaryota; kingdom Viridiplantae; phylum Streptophyta; class Magnoliopsida; order Asterales; family Asteraceae; genus Mikania; species Mikania micrantha. Next base: position 47,218,026 of record CM018691.1, on the reverse strand, counting down.
AACAATAATTCGTGAAATTATTGGATTGTGCATTACACGTTGATTATGAGTAATCAAACATGCAATCATTTCTTAAAACACAAACACAAACTATCATCGGTGATTCGAGGAATTATCGGAACACACATGAGTCTCACGAATGTTGGTGAAATAAATGAACAACAAATGAATTGAACAATAATTAAGGCTTATGATAACTTAGAATAAGTTAAACATTGACAATAAGTCAGAAAACGATGATCGTAAGCAAGAATAATCGAATAACGAGCTTAAATAACAAAATTGGACCAATTGGGCTCAACGAGACCACCAGGCGGTACGCCCAAAGCGCTACTTCCACTTGGGGCGGTGCGCGTGGACAATCAGACACCAAAAGGATTATAATAATCCAGGCGCTACGCCTTGACTCGGGTGAGTTCGCTAGGCGGTGCGCCTGGAAGTCGTATAGAGCAAAACTCCTACAACACTCAACCTATCTCATTTTTAATCATTCTAATCCTATTTCTCAACTGAAACACCTCCAACTCGAGAAGCACACCCTGTTAACTCCATCATAAAAACTAGAAACTCCATCGGTGATACTTGGAAGCCATTTTTTGAGCTCTTGGAAGGCTTGAAGCATAAAAGGAATCTTGGAAGCTTGTCCTCATCAACACCATCACTTGAACCTCCTAGGAGATCATTCCTAGAAGGTTTTAGAGCTACCAAGCCCCTTTATCGCTTTGCGAGGTAGTTTTATGAGTTTATCTATAGTTAGATCATACATGCAAGGGGTGAAAACCCACATGCATGAACATCCACCCACATGCAACTCCATGTGGCTCTTGTGCACGAAATTTGTTGGTGTTCTTGTGTATTTTTGATATAGATCTACTGATTTTAGAACATAGGATTGATGGGATTGAGTTTTGATAGGTTATTTTGTTGATTTTGTAGAACTTGCCATAAAATGAAACTTTTCTGTTGCATGTTGTAGATTTGTGATGATCTAGACATATTAGACATGTCTAGATGTTGTCAAATGCATATTGAAATGTTTAGAAACACATTTGGGTATATGATTTTGTGAAAATACGGTTTTATAACAAACTTGCTATTTATGGAAACTTTTGTAAATCAAAAGAGGGGTTTTCATGTTTTAACATGTTTTTAGTGGTTTATGATTATTGCAATATGTTTAAAAATCATTTCTAAGCATAATGGAAACTTTGATTTGTGAAAACGAACCTTTAAACGAATAGTTACTATTTTAGGAAACTTTATTTGAGCAAAATGATATAAATGGTGATTTATGCACAAACGGTATGTTTTAAGTGTTTAAACGTGTTTTTATAAACATATTAGAGGTATTAGTTTTATGAAATGGGATTTCATAAATACACTTTCCTAAAATGGAAACCTTCCAAAAATGGTAACTTTTACGATTCTTACACGTTACTTAAGTGAACGTTGTACGATTAGAGTCATACGATGCATGTTGGTGTCTTAACTTATATTAATGACACATACATAAACTAAACTCAACAAATGCATCACCAACGATTCGTCGAGTCAACACAAGTCAACACACAAACACTCGGTTGAGCACACCGACACTTGGATTTGTATGGGATACAACACAGCACAGAACACATACTCACGACCTATATGATTATAGGTGCTTACTAGAAGGTGCTAGCATTCTCAAGTGGCGAACACATAACCGGAACTGCTTTACCAGGTGAGTTCACGGCCCCTTTTTTTTCTATTTTCAACCTTTGGGGGAGAAAACATTGCATACAAACTATTTTGAACAACAAACATACTTTTTGGTTACATTTGGACATTCTAATATCGCGTATATGCATATGTGTGGCACTCATCCACAAAACAAATAAGTCCTCACTAAACACATCTCGAACCGTTAATAGTGTGTGGTGCTTCACGTGGTAATTTTGTATAACACCCCGACCGGCGGCGGAATCGTCGGGATGCCACGAGGGATGTGTAGATTGCTCAAAAGCTCGTGGGCATCTAATTCAATCATCATATATCATTTAAGAAAACAACATAATTACACAAAAATCAAGTTCGTCATGAATCAATTACATCAATTACACAAAAGAATTAGTTAAACTAACTAAACTCTAATCGCCAGAAATTTAGTTAATTAACTAAGTCCAAGAGCCTATATGATGATGTCCCAAAATAGAAGAGGTCCTCTCTTCATCCTACTTGTCTCCATCACCTGAAACATGTAAGAAAATCAAGTGTCAACTACAAAAGTAGTTGGTGAGTAATCATAAATTTTTATATTTAAAAATGTTTTAGTAAAATGAGTTTGAAAGTTTATGCTTAAGATGGTTTTATAAAATGCTTTGTTTAAAACAAGTATAAAACTTATGATCTTCTTGAGAAAATCCATATGAATACCTGTATGAGATAATCCAACACACATCCATTAATTCAACAATCAAACACATACACAATCACATCACCACATAACCAAATCAATCATAATCAATCACAAATAATCATAATCAAATATAGATAATCAATACACAACTAATCAACCAATCTCATCAATCATATTCTCAAATAATGTTCGTGACTATACATGATCATTATGTAATTAACATAAGTTAAATACATGATTCATGGAGTGGTCGCTAACCACGTGACAATACATGAAGTCAAAGCAATTGACCGGAGTCAAAGGCAATGATTCACGGATGTGGAAACCATCCACGTGACAATACATGAAGTCAAAACAATTAACCGAAGTTAAAAGTAATGATTCACGGATGTGGAAATCATCCACGTGACAATACATGTAATCTTTGTTATCAACTGAAGTCAATCACAAGGTTTACACGGAGGTATAATAATTAGTGATAATCCATAATAATGAATATCATAATGATAAACAGGTATTATCCTTGTATTATCAAAATAATATTTAAACCGGTATACATGTTTCACCTCCGAGTTTTAAAAACTAAAACAGTTTAAAGAAAGGGAGGTTATGAGAACTCACCTGAAGTCCTTAGAATCAGTGTTCTCTAATAATGCGCGCTCGCGTGCGTAACTCAAGTTAACTCAACAATCTGTGATTATTGAGTATTTGCATTTGTGAGTATATATGTTTCATCATTGTTTAGTGTTCATTAGGTTTACTTAAACTCCATAGCATCTTGCTAACTTAGTTTATTTTGCCTAATTTTAATATGAGATGTTAACATCTTATAATTAATTATTATCAACCATGGTTTAACTTGTGAGTTAGGTAAATTAGCAATAGAAGCCAATTATGTTATCTTATGTGTGATCCCTTAACATATGTATTCCAAGATGATAATTCTAGTCATATACCCATTAACTCGTACATGGTCATTTTATAGTTCAACTAACTCTAATTTACATGTATGAAAAGATCAAGTTCAAGATTTAAGAGGATCAATGTTTACCCTATTTTCATAATTGTTTCTCATTATACCAATTTCTTAGTTTATCATGTTAAGAAAAGGTGGTGATTAAATCTTCATGCATACATGCACGTAAATCGTTATAGTATTCCTTACTCATCTTTAACCCTTCATTAGAATGTTTAAGTTTCCATAATTTCCAGCGAACCTCTAGCCCTCCCCCCCCCCTTAGGTTCGGTTAATCATGACGCAACAAGTTCGGCCAACCCCCGAGAAGGGTTCGCTGCATGGATTCGCAGCCCATGATTCGGCCCAAGCTCAAGGGTTCGCTGCATGGATTCGTAGCCCATGGGTCGGCCCAAACTCAAGGGTTCGTTGCATGTGAGTATAGGGTTCGCTGGCCATGGTTCGTGAAGCATAAGGTTCGTTTAGCAAAGGGTGGCTGCATGGTGGGGTTCGGCTGCAAGCTCGTGGCACCAGGGTTCGCGGTCATGAGGCTCACGAACCATAAGGTTCGTTCACCTAACAGCAGGAGGGTTCCGCTGGGGGTTGCAGGGTTCGGCCCCCCTTGCTGTGTCGCGAAGCAGCCATTTCCAACATCATCATCTTCAGTTCCAGCAGATTCGCACTATATGTGGCTTCTACATGATATCTAACAACTCGATTTGGTGTTTTACACTTGTTCTAGGTCGATTACTACATTAGCAAGGCAAGGATTTGAGATCTACTACAAAACCGAAAATAATATCGTAAATTTACCTCGGTTTGTTGCTGAAACGTGAGCTTTCTTTGTATGATCTTGTTCCTCTCAATCTCACGAACGCGTAGCCGCAACGATCTCGCGAATCCGTCAAGAAACGAGCTTGGAAAGTTAGAGAGAAGGTAGAGAAAGAAGTGTGAGTGTTTTTGTCGAATGAGAAAGAAAGAGGAGAATCCTCTTTTCTTATATCGCGTTTTATACCCGCGTGTTCTATCTCATTTTTATCGCGATAAATTAATTACGTGATCGGTTATGCTCGGTTTTTAATCGTAAAATATTTAAAACATCATAGCATTTTTAAATGAATTGATTTTGTTTTAAAAAAATAAAATGACTTTAATTAACTTATTTCATAAGTCGCTTCCGTTTCATTATTGCTACATAATTATTTAAATAAATTAATTTATTCGAAATCATTTTAGGTTGTGATTCCTAATAAATATTTTTAGTTTTCATTTATTAAATTACTATCGTTTGATAATATTTAATTTATCTCGTCGAAACACGTTACTCGCGTACGCATTCGTAAAGATCGTCACCTTTGCGAATCCAACGTTCGTATCGTATTTCAATTCGATTTACGACTTATGGAATATCGTTTTAGAACATTATTCTTAATAATTATATTCGTGTGAATCGTCACTCACGCGAATACATTATTAAGTGAATATTTCTAAATCAACATTCGCGTTTTAAGTAATGCTCGTAACCTCACTTCGCGTAATTAATTCCCATTATTTAATACATTAATATTAGCATTTCCCCAAACCAAAACCCACTAAACCAAGTCACTGACACATCCATGATAGACCGAAATATGCATATATATAGGGCATATGTAAGGGTCAGTCGCAACTTCCCTAGCCACCGTCCCACCGCTATTTCGATAAACCATGACCATGGGTCCTTGACCACGTTTAGCAACCAGACTCTAATAATCTCCCAGTTCCATCTCAATACATTCTCAGACCAATAATCCCTCATTATCAGTGATAAGTAACCGCGATAAACACTACGGGCCTGTTTAGTTGAATTACAACTAAACTTCCCGTGGTTTACGCGTATAATAAATTATAATCATGTATACCAGCAACAGTGATAATATCAGTAATGTCAATCAATAATCTCATAATCATTAATAATTATGAATCTCCAGTCGTAACAGTATAATCGTACGGATGTACAGACGTACGGACAACTGAAAGTACAGTGATGTTACAGTCTCCCCTAGTTAAAGGAATTTCGTCCCGAAATTCAACTTGGAGTGACCGTAGTAAATAAATGTGGGTACTTAAGCTTCATCTGATCTTCCCGCTCCCATGTGAATTCTGGACCCCGCTTCGATTCCCAACTTTCTTTGACAATTGGAATTCTACTGCGTTTGAGCTGTTTAACCTCACGATCCATTATCTCCACTGGTTTTTCAACGAAGTGCATGGTATCATCGATACGAATGTCATCGAGTGGTACCTGAAGATCTTGATCAGCTAAGCACTTTCTTAGATTGGACACGTGAAACGTCGGATGCACGTTACTAAGTTCAGGAGGAAGTTCCAATTTGTAGGCAACCTTCCCTATCCGTTCAAGGATCTTAAAAGGGCCAACATAACGTGGAGCAAGCTTCCCCTTCTTTCCGAATCGAACAACGCCCTTCCAAGGCGACACTTTAAGCAATACCATATCTCCCACTTCAAACTCTAGAGGTTTTCTTCGTTTATCCGCGTAACTCTTCTGTCTGCTGCGAGCAGCTAACAGATTGTCGCGGATCTGGCGGATCTTGTCAGTCGTTTCCTGAATAATCTCGGGACCAGTGATCTGCGAATCGCCAACTTCGTTCCAACAAATAGGTGACCGACATTTCCTGCCATAAAGAGCTTCGAACGGCGCCATACCAATGCTCGCATGATAACTATTGTTATACGAGAACTCAACCAATGGTAGATGGCTATCCCAGTTGCCACCGAAGTCGATGACACAAGTTCTCAACATGTCTTCCAATGTCTGAATCGTTCGCTCCGTCTGACCATCCGTTTTAGGATGATAAGCAGTGCTAAGATCCAGTCTTGTTCCAAAAGCTTCATGAAGCGATTCCCAAAATCGTGCCGTGAAACGAGCATCACGGTCCGATATTATGCTTAAGGGAATACCATGTCGACTAACGATCTCATCAATGTAAATACGAGCTAACTTCCGCACAGGGTAAGTTTCGCGTATCGGTAAGAAATGAGCCGACTTTGTCAATTTATCAACTATCACCCAAATGCTATCTTTACCGTTTGCGGTTCGTGGGAGCTTAGTAATGAAATCCATGGAGATATTCTCCCACTTCCACATTGGTATTTCAGGTTGTATTAACAATCCAGAAGGTCGCTGGTGTTCTGCCTTGACTTTCGCACAGTTAAGGCACTTAGACACATATTCAGCAATGTCCTTCTTCATTCCAGGCCACCGGTACAAGCCCCTAAGGTCTTGATACATCTTGTCAGAACCTGGATGGATTGAGTAACGAGACTTATGAGCTTCATTCATAATCACCATTCTGAGATCACCCATGTTCGGTATCCACAACCGATTCAAGTAATACATTAAACCATCATCCTTAGTTTCCAATAGTATTTCAGCCCCGCAAGACATCTCATTTTTCAAGTCATCTTGAGCCAATGAGTGTTGTTGGGCTGTGAGAATATCATTACGGAGGTTATTGTGCACTCGGACACTATGGATTTGAACTTGACTCTTGCGACTAAGCGCGTCTGCTACTACATTTGCCTTACCAGGATGGTAGCGAATTTCACAGTCATAATCATTCAACAGTTCAACCCATCTCCGTTGTCTCATATTGAGTTCTTTCTGATTGAGAATATGTTGCAAGCTTTTATGATCAGTGAACACTACACACTTAGTGCCATAAAGATAGTGTCTCCATATCTTCAAGGCAAACACGACTGCACCAAGTTCCAAGTCGTGTGTGGTGTAGTTCTTTTCGTGAATCTTCAGTTGCCTTGATGCATAAGCCACAACCTTTCCCCGTTGCATGAGAACACAACCGAGACCTAGGTTGGATGCATCACAGTAAACCACAAAATCATCATTTCCATCAGGCAATGTCAAGACAGGAGCATCACAAAGTTTCTGCTTCAATGTCTGAAATGCCTCTTCTTGCTTCGGTCCCCACTCGTATGGTTTGTTCTTTTGAGTCAAAGAAGTTAATGGGACAGCAATCCTAGAGAAATTCGAGATGAACCGCCGATAGTAACCGGCAAGTCCAAGAAAAGATCGAATCTCCGTCGGTGTCTTCGGTGTACTCCAATTCTTCACAGCATCGATCTTTGCATGATCCACGTGAACACCGTATTCGTTGACTATGTGCCCCAAGAATTGAACTTCCTTAAGCCAAAATTCACATTTAGAGAATTTGGCATACAGTCGCTCTTCTCTCAGGATCTCCAAAACCAACTTAAGGTGTTTCTCGTGTTCTTCCTTGGTCTTTGAGTAGATCAGAATATCATCAATGAATACAATCACGAATTTATCCAAGTATGGCCTGCAAACACGGTTCATGAGGTCCATGAAAACCGCAGGTGCATTGGTAAGGCCGAAAGGCATTACCAAAAATTCATAGTGGCCATATCTTGTTCTAAAAGCTGTCTTGGGAATATCATCATCGTGTACTTGAAGCTGATGATACCCAGACCTAAGATCGATCTTTGAAAACCATGCCGAGCCCTGAAGTTGATCAAAGAGATCATCGATACGCGGCAGTGGATATCGATTCTTAATTGTTAGCTTGTTTAATTCGCGGTAGTCGATGCACATTCGGAATGACCCGTCCTTTTTCTTGACAAACAAGACCGGTGCACCCCATGGCGAATGGCTCGGGCGAATAAATCCTTTATCGGTAAGTTCTTGCAGTTGACTCGCCAATTCTTGCAACTCCGAAGGCGCAAGTCTGTAGGGAGCTTTGGCGACTGGGTTCGCACCAGGTACTAAGTCGATTCGGAACTCAACTTGACGTTCTGGTGGAAGACCCGGCAAATCATCTGGAAATACTTCTGGGAAATCTCGTATCACTGGAACATCTTCAATCTTCTTTCCTTTCTCTTTCTTCTCCACAATATGAGCTAAAAATGCTATACATTTCTTCCTAAGGTACTTGTGTGCTTTAGTGCATGACATTAACTTAAGACCTTTACTAGCAGTTTCTCCAAATATTCTCAAAGTTTCACCCGAAGGTAAGGGAATGCGAATGTACTTTTCATGGCATACTATCTCCGCTTTGTGGGTGGCTAACCAGTCCATGCCTATGATAACGTCAAAGCTACCAAGATGCATAGGTATGAGATCAATTGGGAAAACGTGATCATTTAAGTTCACAGTACATCCAATAATAACTGTGTCAATATCAATAATGTTTCCATCAGCCACCTCCACATTGAACGGTTTATTTAAATATGTACATGTTCTACCAAGCAAGCATTCAAAATCATATGAAACGAAACTCCTATCGGCACCAGAATCAAATAATACAGATGCATAAGAGTTGTTGATCAGAAATGTACCGTTGACCACATCCTGGTTGGCTTGAGTAGCTGGAGCGTTCAGTTGAAAGGCCCGGCCTCTTGCCACCCTCTGGTTATTCCCGGTCAACTTTGGGCATTGATTCCTGAAGTGACCCACTTCACCACACTCATAACAGGCTCTTGCCTGTGCTTGAGGTACTTGACGAACGGGTACAGCTGGTATTGGTTGTGCATGCGGAGCTGGCAGTGCGAGCGGTGCCTGTTGTATCCTTTGTGCTTGCGGTGCACTCCGACAAACATTAGCAAAATGACCAAACTTGCCGCAGTTGTTGCAGACGCGACATGGTAAATTTGGTGCGTGATGATATCGGCAGGTATTACACTGAGGAGTGTTTCCAGTGAAATTCCTGGCAGTTGAATTGTTTGATGATTGCTGCGCAGACTTGGCAGCAGGAGTAGCGACCATGAAGTTTCTGGTCTTTCTCTTCTTGTTGCTGCTTTTGGATGAGCTAGCAGCTTCAGACTTGACTTCAGTTTTGACTTCCTTTGCAGCAGTTTTGGTGTCAGTCTTCTTGTATCCTTTCCGAGTGAGCGTTCCATTCCTCACATGATTGTCAGTAAGAGTTGCAGATAGACGGATAGCAGCCTCTAGTGTTTTGGGATTACTCCCGTAGACCGTATCCTGAATCTGTACCGGCAGTCCGCCGATATATTTCTCAATCGCCCTTTCCAAGGGTGTCACCATGTGGGGTACCAGTAAGCTATACTCATGGAATTGAGTATTATAGATGACATTCTCTCCGCTATCCTGCTTGAGCTCCCAGAATTCAGTCTCAAGCTTCCTCATCTCACTACGAGGACAAAATTCAGTGGTCATCAGATTCTTGACCTCAGTCCACGTCAGTGCAAGAGCGGCATCCACTCCCCTAGTTCGTTTTTCCCCATTCCACCAAGTCAGTGCTCTCTTTTGGAAAACACTGGTGGCATAGCGAACTTTCAGATTCTCGGGACATTCGCTGTTGATGAAGGTGTTCTCCATACTCTCGAACCACTGCAGCAGGCCAGTGGCTGACTCAGCACCCGTAAACTTCTGTGGGTTACAGGAGTTGAAGTGTTTGAACGTGCAAGTTGGTGGGTTTGCACCACCTCGGTTCTGATTGAGAGTTTGATTGGCTTGAGTCAGTTGGTTCACCAATCCCGTAATGAGTGTTGCTAACTCTTGCATGCCTGCGTTGGCATTACTGTTGTTAGCCTCTCCATTGTTTGAATCATCTCCGTTGTGACGACGAGGCATGTTTCTGAAGAAGTTAGAAACATGTTACTACCATTCATAATAGAAATCATACAAACAATGTTCGAATGAGTTCATCTAAACAGTTAGGATTACATATAGGAACTATATTTTTCTCCTATCTGTCATTAAACTCATATCATAAGTAAATTTCCTAATATTATGCTAAGTGTCCTAAGTGGTCATAACTAATATTATCTAACTATTCCTAAGTGTCATACATTCTCCACCCTATACCAACACTGACAACCTCCCGATGCAATGCAACAAGCTTATATATAGGGCATATGCAGAGGTAGATCGCAATCTCCCCTACACCGTCCCACCACCGTTCCATTGCACCACGATTATGCCCTTGTTAACATTTAGGGTGTGTCATGTACCTTACCACAATCTCACTTCACAAACCTTATCCTTGGTAGGATAATTTTGAGTGAAGTGGTCTCTAGTTCCCTTGGGCAATTAGGTTCGCCTAATGTCTAAGTTCACCTGACATGTAGGTTTACCTATTTCTAAGTTCACCTAATGTCTAAGTTCACCTGACATTAAGGTTCCCCTAACTGTCTAAGTTCACTAAATTCCATTACAATCTCAATGTCCATAATCATTAATAAGGGTTCATATCATCACTGAGTGCTCTTATTGTCACTAAGTGTTCATATTCCCCCTATAATTTATTCTCATCAAGTGTCCATACCATCACTAAGTGTTAGTATCATCACTATGCGTTTATATTATCATCAAGTGTCTATATCATCACCCAATTCTACATTTCATTACTAAGTGTTCGTATTGATAGTTGATCCTATGCACCCTACGTGTCCAATCCGTGTGTTTCATAAGTGAATTTATAAGTATTTATCAAATATGATCATCCATGAGTCAATCTTAGTCAATCCATCAGACATTTCATCAACAGTCCACAATCATATCCTCTCAGCCATTCCTAGTAAGGTCCTAATAATATCCTATGTTCCTGACACTGACAGACCCCCAATATACTACAAATGGTATATGTATAGGGCATATGTAGGGGTCAGTCGCAACTGCCCCAGCCACCGTCCCACCACCTTTGTAGTATACCACGAGTGTGTCCTTGTCTGGAGTTTATAGATCAAACAAATAATTCCTAAAGCAGATAATTCCTAAGCATTTAATTTCCTAAGCAGGTAATTTCCCAAACGGGTAGTTCCCACATTCTTCAATACTGACATCCACCCAATGTACCGTAAATGGTATATATATAGGGCATATGTAAGGGTCAGTCGCAACTGCCCTAGCCAACGTCCCACCACCTTTACGATACACCACGTGCATGTCCTTATCGAATCATTAGGGCACACGTAAGCAAGAAATTAATTAGCAGCATACGTATATCAGGTGTATAACAGGAGTTCAATTAGCATGTAATAAACACATAAGCATGAAATCCTGAATATACTAACTAGTGTATGAAATTAATTCATACTAGGGTATCCTACGGTTATAGACTAGGTCAACCATTTCTACTAACCTAATTCCCTATAACCCAGGCTCTGATACCAATCTATAACACCCCGACCGGCGGCGGAATCGTCGGGATGCCACGAGGGATGTGTAGATTGTTCAAAAGCTCGTGGGCATCTAATTCAATCATCATATATCATTTAAGCAAACAACATAATTACACAAAAATCATGTTCGTCATGAATCAATTACATCAATTACACAAAAGAATTAGTTAAACTAACTAAACTCTAATCGCCAGAAATTTAGTTAATTAACTAAGTCCAAGAGCCTATATGATGATGTCCCAAAATAGAAGAGGTCCTCTCTTCATCCTACTTGTCTCCATCACCTGAAACATGTAAGAAAATCAAGTGTCAACTACAAAAGTAGTTGGTGAGTAATCATAAATTTTTATATTTAAAAATGTTTTAGTAAAATGAGTTTGAAAGTTTATGCTTAAGATGGTTTTATAAAATGCTTTGTTTAAAACAAGTATAAAACTTATGATCTTCTTGAGAAAATCCATATGAATACCTGTATGAGATAATCCAACACACATCCATTAATTCAACAATCAAACACATACACAATCACATCACCACATAACCAAATCAATCATAATCAATCACAAATAATCATAATCAAATATAGATAATCAATACACAACTAATCAACCAATCTCATCAATCATATTCTCAAATAATGTTCGTGACTATACATGATCATTATGTAATTAACATAAGTTAAATACATGATTCATGGAGTGGTCGCTAACCACGTGACAATACATGAAGTCAAAGCAATTGACCGGAGTCAAAGGCAATGATTCACGGATGTGGAAACCATCCACGTGACAATACATGAAGTCAAAACAATTAACCGAAGTTAAAAGTAATGATTCACGGATGTGGAAATCATCCACGTGACAATACATGTAATCTTTGTTATCAACTGAAGTCAATCACAAGGTTTACACGGAGGTATAATAATTAGTGATAATCCATAATAATGAATATCATAATGATAAACATGTATTATCCTTGTATTATCAAAATAATATTTAAACCGGTATACATGTTTCACCTCCGAGTTTTAAAAACTAAAACAGTTTAAAGAAAGGGAGGTTATGAGAACTCACCTGAAGTCCTTAGAATCAGTGTTCTCTAATAATGCGCGCTCGCGTGCGTAACTCAAGTTAACTCAACAATCTGTGATTATTGAGTATTTGCATTTGTGAGTATATATGTTTCATCATTGTTTAGTGTTCATTAGGTTTACTTAAACTCCATAGCATCTTGCTAACTTAGTTTATTTTGCCTAATTTTAATATGAGATGTTAACATCTTATAATTAATTATTATCAACCATGGTTTAACTTGTGAGTTAGGTAAATTAGCAATAGAAGCCAATTATGTTATCTTATGTGTGATCCCTTAACATATGTATTCCAAGATGATAATTCTAGTCATATACCCATTAACTCGTACATGGTCATTTTATAGTTCAACTAACTCTAATTTACATGTATGAAAAGATCAAGTTCAAGATTTAAGAGGATCAATGTTTACCCTATTTTCATAATTGTTTCTCATTATACCAATTTCTTAGTTTATCATGTTAAGAAAAGGTGGTGATTAAATCTTCATGCATACATGCACGTAAATCGTTATAGTATTCCTTACTCATCTTTAACCCTTCATTAGAATGTTTAAGTTTCCATAATTTCCAGCGAACCTCTAGCCCTCCCCCCCCCCCTTAGGTTCGGTTAATCATGACGCAACAAGTTCGGCCAACCCCCGAGAAGGGTTCGCTGCATGGATTCGCAGCCCATGATTCGGCCCAAGCTCAAGGGTTCGCTGCATGGATTCGTAGCCCATGGTTCGGCCCAAACTCAAGGGTTCGTTGCATGTGAGTATAGGGTTCGCTGGCCATGGTTCGTGAAGCATAAGGTTCGTTTAGCAAAGGGTGGCTGCATGGTAGGGTTCGGCTGCAAGCTCGTGGCACCAGGGTTCGCGGTCATGAGGCTCACGAACCATAAGGTTCGTTCACCTAACAGCAGGAGGGTTCGGCTGGGGGTTGCAGGGTTCGGCCCCCCTTGCTGTGTCGCGAAGCAGCCATTTCCAACATCATCATCTTCAGTTCCAGCAGATTCGCACTATATGTGGCTTCTACATGATATCTAACAACTCGATTTGGTGTTTTACACTTGTTCTAGGTCGATTACTACATTAGCAAGGCAAGGATTTGAGATCTACGACAAAACCGAAAATAATATCTTAAATTTACCTCGGTTTGTTGCTGAAACGTGAGCTTTCTTTGTATGATCTTGTTCCTCTCAATCTCACGAACGCGTAGCCGCAACGATCTCGCGAATCCGTCAAGAAACGAGCTTGGAAAGTTAGAGAGAAGGTAGAGAAAGAAGTGTGAGTGTTTTTAGAGAGAGAGAGATTTGGCGAATGAGAAAGAAAGAGGAGAATCCTCTTTTCTTATATCGCGTTTTATACCCGCGTGTTCTATCTCATTTTTATCGCGATAAATTAATTACGTGATCGGTTATGCTCGGTTTTTAATCGTAAAATATTTAAAACATCATAGCATTTTTAAATGAATTGATTTTGTTTTAAAAAAATAAAATGACTTTAATTAACTTATTTCATAAGTCGCTTCCGTTTCATTATTGCTACATAATTATTTAAATAAATTAATTTATTCGAAATCATTTTAGGTTGTGATTCCTAATAAATATTTTTAGTTTTCATTTATTAAATTACTATCGTTTGATAATATTTAATTTATCTCGTCGAAACACGTTACTCGCGTACGCATTCGTAAAGATCGTCACCTTTGCGAATCCAACGTTCGTATCGTATTTCAATTCGATTTACGACTTATGGAATATCGTTTTAGAACATTATTCTTAATAATTATATTCGTGTGAATCGTCACTCACGCGAATACATTATTAAGTGAATATTTCTAAATCAACATTCGCGTTTTAAGTAATGCTCGTAACCTCACTTCGCGTAATTAATTCCCATTATTTAATACATTAATATTAGCATTTCCCCAAACCAAAACCCACTAAACCAAGTCACTGACACATCCATGATAGACCGAAATATGCATATATATAGGGCATATGTAAGGGTCAGTCGCAACTGCCCTAGCCACCGTCCCACCGCTATTTCGATAAACCATGACCATGGGTCCTTGACCACGTTTAGCAACCAGACTCTAATAATCTCCCAGTTCCATCTCAATACATTCTCAGACCAATAATCCCTCATTATCAGTGATAAGTAACCGCGATAAACACTACGGGTCTGTTTAGTTGAATTACAACTAAACTTCCCGTGGTTTACGCGTATAATAAATTATAATCATGTATACCAGTAACAGTGATAATATCAGTAATGTCAATCAATAATCTCATAATCATTAATAATTATGAATCTCCAGTCGTAACAGTATAATCGTACGGATGTACGGACGTACGGACAACTGAAAGTACAGTGATGTTACATTTTGAATAGTACAAATTGGGCCTGACAAGCCCCAGTGTTGCGCGTCGTGTGTCCACCCCGACTGGAGGTCGGAATAGTTCAAAATTGACCAATCAACATTGCCATTGTCTTGTTGGATAGACATGGTGAGAGGCAGCATGTTAGCTTCGGTTGCGAATCCGCATATGATATAACACATATTTACTAGCTATCAACGGATATTACATTGTAATGAAATGTAAACTTGCGAACACTTACTTTAAACATTTGATGTTTACTGTTGATACAAACATGTGCTCTCACCAACCTTTGTGTTGATCTTTTACTCGCATGTTTTCTCATGTAACTAAGGCACGCGCACAAAGAACTAGGATGCTAGGATGGAGTCCATGCATCTACTTAAGTGTCTTAGGCCATTTGATAATATTTAAACATTTGCTTGTTGTGTATTGAAAACTACTTAAATCGCTTCCGCAACTATTATTACTTATCATTTTGAAAACTGTTTTCACAACGCTTCCGCAACTTATGAATTATATCTGTTTTGATATTATTAAACTTCCACCACTCTGATTTTACTAAATTGTTATATCCATGTTCTTGGATGTACGTAAGCAACAAGACATGTAGGTATCGCAACTGTGTAACCGAAGACTGCGATCCTGACAGTCTTAGCTCGCGCCCTCGGTGGTCGAAAACTTGGGGGTGCGACAGATTGGTATACAAATTAGGTTTGCATTTAGTGAACTTATTCTATAATGACTAGTCTCCACACAACATATAGTGCTTAGTATTCTGATACTTGCATACAAGATCGTACATATACTTATTACACGCGTCATAGTAATGGCGTCACCATCATCACCGCATGTGATTGCACATGACGAGGATGAGCCGATAGCTCCAGCACTACCCACATCCCCACTGCCAGTGACCATAGAGTCACCTGACCAACATCCCCGATTGTCTAAGGGGAGCGAAATGGACGATCTCTGGGAGGATTTTGATGAGAACCCTGATGAGGATCCACTAATTGAAATTATGTCTATGCATAAAACTACATGTTTCCTTTCAGTACCTACCGCACACACTACATTAGTCATTAGACATACACTAATGCTTATTCTCGCTATGAAGATCATGGCCGGAAGACGCAGAGGACGCAGAAACACGGGAGAACGTGGAAACATCAACCTCACTACCGCTGAACTGAATGCGCTCATCAACGAACGAGTTGAGGAGGCACTTGCTGCATGTGAAACTGGTCGCAACCAGAATTAGTTAAATCAAGGTGACGGAAATTCATTTTTGAATTCACCTTGCACAAACGACCACTTATCTCACATACGACACGTTCACTGAATCCTGAATCAAATTCTTCCTTTGCATATTTCAGGAGGAAACCCGAACACACCTCTCTGCGCATTCAAATGTTCTTGGACTGCAAACCCCACTCATTTAACGGTATGAACGTTGCCATCGGTCTCCTACGTTTGATGGAGAAGGCAGAGTCGGCGCGCCATGAGCAACTGCAAGAATGAAGACCGGGTCCAATATGCAGCTGGAACACTTGAGGGAGCTGCCCTCACTTGGTGGAATGCCAACGTCCAAAACTCGGGGCTCGATGCAGCCAACGCCCTAACTTGGGAGGAGTTCAAGAGGATGTTCAACCGCGAATACTGTCCTCACGGTGAAGTGCAGAAACTTGAGACTGAATTCTGGAACCAAAAGATGGTTGGTTCCGAGGTCGAGGCATACACTGCCCGATCGTATCAGCTGGCACACCTGTGCCTAGAGATGGTAACACCACCATACAAGCACAATGAGAAGTACATCAAGGGATTACCCCCTCAAATTCAGGGAATGGTACTTTCTGCTGACCCCATTACCCTACAACAAGTTGTGCAACTAGCCCACAAGCTCACTGACTCGGCTGTTGCATAAGGACTCTTACCACCCCGTGGTGCAATCACCAAACCTGTTGATAACAAACGCAAATGGGATAACAACCTGAGCAAACCGTCCACTCTATAACCACCACCTCGGCAACGTAAGTTTGAGTCACCCCAAGCTTACACTACACCTACCCCCACCAACCAGAACCCAGGAGCCTACACAGGAAAACATTCCAAATGCCACAAGTGCAATTTTTGTCATGTGCAGGGTCAATAAAGCATCTTTCAATGGCAGCGCTGCGGAAATATGGGACATGCAGCAAAAGACTACAGGGGCGAACTACTGGTCAAAACCCCACAACTGCCACAGCCACAAGGAGTACCAAATGGGTGCTATGAATGTGGAAAGCCAGAACACTTCAAGAAGGATTTTATCCAGAACAACAATGGTCTGAAGAGACGAGCCTTCGTGATCGGAGCAAAAGAGGCCAGAAGAGACCCCAACCTTACAACGGGTACGTATCTCCTAAAAAATCATTATGCTTCTTTATTGTTTGATACTAGAGCAGAGAAAAGCATTATATCTAAGGATTTTAGTGAGATACTTGCCATAACCCTGACACCCTTAGAGGTTGAATACACCGTAGAGCTAGCTGATGGTAAGTTGATCATAACTAAACACATTCTGAAAGAATGCACCCTAGAGCTAGCAAATCACAAATTTAAGATCGACCTCATGCCTGTTACACTAGGCAGTTTTGATGTCGTAGTGGGCATTGATTGGTTGTCCGAAAATCAAGCTGAAATCATTTCCCACGACAAGGTTGAGCGCATACCCCTCCCTAGTGGAGAAACCCTGAACATTATGTAACACCTTGGCCGATGGCGGAAACATCGGGATGCCACGAGGGATGTGTAGATTGTTCATAAGCTCGTGGTCATCTAAATGTATCATCACATATCAATTAATTCAATTAAAGTAATTACACAAAAATCATGTTCGTCATGATTAAATTACAATAAGTTACATAAAAGATATAGCTAAATTAACTAAACACTAGGCTCCAGTAATCCAGTTAATTTAGCTAAGTATGAGACCCTAAGTGATGATGTCAAAAAGATATGAAGTCGTCCTTCTCTACCTACTTCTCTTCATTACCTGAAACATGTAGAAAATCAAGTGTCAACTATGAAGTAGTTTGTGAGTAATCATAATTTTTTCTTTCTTCAAAAAGGTTTATAAAAGTATATAAAAGTTTATAGTTTTAAAAAAAGTTTAAAAGTCACATGTGAACATGTGAGATAATCCAACTCAGTATACACCAACAAACACAACAAGTCAAATAATTCAAGTAATCACAAGTAATAAATTCAAAGATAATCAGTCATTCTCAACCGAACACATCAAATCAAAAATTGCCAATCGTCAATAATCATAATTATCTCAATAGTGTTCCGCGGAGGACCTTAGTCAACTCAATCGATGGTAGGTGGAATCATCGCGGAGGACCGTAGTCAACTCAACCAACGATATTCCTAATATGTATAAGTGTCAATATAGTGCACTGCGGAGGACTGCAGTCAACTCAACCAACAGTGGAATCACCGAGGTGGACCGAAGTCAACTCAACAAACAGTGACTGAATCATCACGAAGGACCGAAGTCAACTCAACCAACGATGACTCACGGAGTTATGATAATCCACATTAATCAATAATTATCTCAATAATAATAAGAATATCACAATGATAATCCAGGGTTCACCCATGTTTTATCAAAATCATATTCGTTTTGGTATACATGCTTCACCCCGAGTTTAAAAGCAAAAAGATTTAAAAAAAGGGTTATGAGAACTCACCTGAATGTCTTAGATTCAGTATTTTGTAGAATGTGCGCTCACGTAAGTGGAATCAATGATGACTCAACAACCTGTATTTATCACGTATTTCGTGTTCATAAGTATATAAGTTTTATCATTATTAAGTGTTCATATGTGTTTTACTTTGATCTGTAAATGTGTCATTATCTATGTGAATTTTATCTAAGTTATAATGATACACTTATATGTTACAATAGTTGTTATAATATAGGTTTTAAAACTTTGTTAGTTTTAAATAAATATGGATGATCTTAATTTAAAACAATTCCATTTAAGTTAACTTGTTTATACATATAAGTATTGGAAAAGTGGTAACCTTACTCCAATACATACGTACATACATGCATTTTTATCCTTGTTATATAAATCATCATTTAAGTTAATTATCATAACTTAATTAAGTTTAAAAGAGTAACAATGAAGTTTTTCACATAAAAAGTCTAAATGATTTAAATTTATAAGTGTAGGTATATAATATGAAGTGGTAAACTAGAGTATATACATGCATGCATGCATTGCATGCAAATGTATTCTTTAGATCGGTTGTTTTTACATATGTATTAATCCACCGATATTAGTATATTCGACGCACACAAGATCAATCAACCCCACCATCGAACTAAGTTAAGCTCGATGGGTTAGTATCGATGGACAAGTTCGAAGATAATATCGGTGGCCTAAATATTGATATCATGGTATCTATCATCTACTATCTACTATCCTCCTTAGAATTTGTTGGTGTCGGTGACCCACCACCCATCGATACTAATAGTCTCAGCAAGGCTTAGTGTCGATGAGGAGGTTCGATTATCTCAATATCGATAGTATAGTATCGATCAGACAACTTCAATGGAGCCTAGTATCGATGATGATTAATATCGGTGAAGGCTAATATCGAAGATGACTAGTATCGACGGTTTTATGATAGTATCGACAACCACAGGGTCGATACTCTCAACCTGTTGCAAGTTTATCCCATGTTTTGAGATTACACATCCACGCTCGTTTTAGGGTTTAAAAAGTGTTACAATCATTTAGGAAGATGGTGCTCAATACCGGTTTTCATTTGGCAAAAACTCTAAAACTAAATCACAAGATCTACCTTCAAATCTCGATCAAATGCTTGAAATCTTGGTGGGTTCTTGTTCTACACGAGTGGAGAAGTCTTTTGGGCCAAGAATCAACGAAAATGGTTGAGTTTTGGAAGAGATATCCTAGAGAGAAGTTCTAGAGAGAGAATAGGTCGGATTTGGTGTTTTAGAGAGAGAGTTTGTAGGTGAAAAGTGAGGAAGAAAGGGTGTTCTTCTCCTTTTATACTCGGATCGATCTTCGTTTACCCGTTAACAATTTAATTGATCGGTTTTTACGTAAATTATATTTAAATTACGAAACGTTTAATAAAGTGATTTCATTTAATAAAATGATTTTATTTAAACTCGTTTTAGGTCGTAATTCCTAATAAACGTTTTTAAATTGTTTTAATTAATTTAATATCATAAAATATTATTTCGGTTATCTCATCGAAATGTGTTACTTACGTACGAATTCATAAAGATCGTCATCTTTTCGAATCAAACGTTCGTATCGTATTTCAATTCGATTTACGATTTATATAATATCGTTTCGGTATTTTATTCCTAATAATTGTATTCGTGTGAATCGTCACCCTCGCAAATACACTATCAGGTTAAAATTCTGAAATAATATTCGAGTTTAAATTTTACTCGTGGTCTCACAATCGCGTAATTATTTTCAATAACGCTTTCATTATTTTATTACATATGTTTATCAATTATAAATTTCCCAAACCTTAACCCCACTAAATTATATCACTGACACATCCATGATAGACCAAAATAAGTTTATGTATAGGGCATACATAGGAGTTGGTCGCAACTTATCCAGCCACCGTCCCACCACCATTTCGATAAACCATAACCATGCGTCCTTAACTATATTCAGTAACCAAACCATAAACCTTAACCAACTCATAATTATATGTTCCACCACCATTTCGATTTCCCATGGTTTATGCTCATAATTATATGTTATCAGCAATGTATACCAGTGATAATATCATCAAATAAATCTCAAAATATATCAAATTATCATAACAGGTTCTATCAATACAATTATATATGTAATAACAATACCTGAAATACAGTGATGTTACAGTCTCCCCTAGTTGAGGGAATTTCGTCCAGAAATTCAACTTGGAGTGACCACAGTGAATAAGTGTGGATACTTAAGCTTCATCTGATCTTCTCGTTCCCAGGTGAACTCTGGACCACGCTTCGACTCCCATCGTACTTTGACAATTGGAATTCTACTGCGTGTAAGTTCGTATACATCATGGTCCATTATCTCGACTGGTTTTTCAATAAAGTGCATGGTGTCATCGATGCGAATGTCATCGAGTGGTAACTGAAGATCCTGATCAGCTAACCATTTCTTCAAATTGGAAACGTGAAAGATTGGATTCACATTACTAAGTTCATGAGGAAGTTTCAGCTTGTAGGCAACCTTCCCGATTCATTCAAGAATATTGACTGAATATCATGGAGGAAGCTTACCCTTCTTCCAGAATCGTACAACTTCCTTCCAAGGTGATACCTTAAGTACTACCATATCATCAACCTGAAACTCTAGAGGCTTACGACGTTTATCCGCGCAACTCTTCTGTCGACTACAAACAGCTAACAGATTGTCACGGATCTGGTGAATTTTGTAAGTCGTTTCTTGAATAAACTCAAGGCCCGTGATCTGCGATTCGCCGATCCTAGTCCAACAGATAGGCGACCGACATTTTCTACCATAAAGAGCTTCGAATGGTGCCATCCCAATGCTCGCGTGATAACTATTGTTATACGAGAACTCGACTAATGGTAAATGGCTATCCTAGTTGCCACCGAAATCGATGACACAAGCTCTTAGCATATCTTCAAGTGTCTGGATCGTTCGCTCAGTCTGTCCATCCGTTTGAGGATGATAAGCCGTGCTAAGATCCAATTGTGTTCCAAAAGCTTCATGCAATGATTCCCAAAATTGTGTCGTGAAACGAGCATCACGATCCGATGTTATGCTTAAGGGAATCCCATGCCGGCTAACAATCTCATCTACGTAGATACGAGCTAATTTCCGCACAGGGTACGTTTCGCGTATCGGTTGAAAACGAGCCGACTTGGTTAATCGATCTATTATCACCCAAATACTATCATGACCGCTTGCGGTTCGTGGGAGTTTGGTAATAAAATCCATAAATGTATTCTCCCACTTCCACATGGGTATTTCTGTTTGTACTATCAATCTAGAAGGTCGCTGGTGTTCAGCCTTGACTTTTGCGCAATTAAGGCATTTTGGCTACATACTAAGCTATATCCTTCTTCATTCCAGTCCACTGGTACAAGACTCTAAGGTCTTGGTACATCTTGTTAGCACCTGGATGAATTGAGTAACGAGACTTATGTGCTTCATTCATAATCATCGTCCTAAGATCATCTCTGTTCGGTATCCACAACGGATTCAAATAATACATCAACCCATCATCCTTAGTTTCCAAATGCAATTCAGCCCCACAAGACATCTCATCATGTAGGCTACCTTGACCCAATGAGGTTTGTTGGGCTATCATAATATCATTGTGGAGATTAGTGTGCACACGGACACTAAGGATTTGAACATGATTTTTGCGACTAAGCGCATCTGCTACTACATTCGCTTTTCCAGGATGGTAGCGAATTTCACACTCATAATCATTTAACAGTTCAACCTATTTCCGTTGTCTCATATTAAGTTCCTTCTGGTTAAGTATGTGCTGCAAACTTTTGTGATATGTAAATACTACACACTTAGTGCCATAAAGATAATGTCTCCATATCTTCAAAGAAAACACGACCGTACCAAGTTCTAAGTCGTGTGTAGTGTAGTTCTTTTCATGAATTTTCAACTGTCTTGATGCATAAGACACAACCTTCCCATGTTTCATGAGAAAACAACCGAGACCTTTGTTGGATGCATCACAGTAGACCACAAAATCATCGTTTCCATCCGGCAGTGTCAAGACAGGAGTATCACAAAGTTTCTGCTTTAATGTCTGAAACGCCTCTTCTTGCTTCAGTCCCCACTCATAAGGCCTATCCTTTTGAGTTAAGGAAGTGATGGGAACAACTATCCTGGAGAAATTCAAATTAAACCGCCAATAGTAACCGGCAAGTCCAAGAAATGAACGAATCTCCGTTGGTGTCTTCGGTGTACTCCAATTCTCCATGGCTTCAATCTTTGCAGGATCCACGTGAGCACCCTTTTCATTGACTATGTGTCCCATGAATTGAACTTCCTTATGCCAAAATTCACACTTGGAGAATTTGGCATACAGTTGCTCTTCTCTTAGAATCTCCAAAATCAACTTAAGGTGTTGCTCGTGTTCTTCTTTGCTCTTAAAGTATATCAATGTATCATCTACGAACACAATCACAAATTTATCCAAGTCTGGCCTGCAAACATGGGTCATGAGGTCCAGAAACTCGCAATGGCCATATCTTGTTCTCAAAGCTGTCTTGGGAATATCATCATGTACACGAAGCTGATGATACCCCGACCGAAGGTCAATCTTCAAAAACCATGTCGAACCTTGCAACTGATCGAAGAGATCATCAATCCGTGGCAATGGATATCAATTCTTGATTGTGAGATTGTTCAATTCGCGGTAATCTATGCACATTCGGAATGACCCGTCCTTCTTGTTGACAAACAGGACCGGTGCACCCCATGGCGAATGGCTCAGGCAAATGAATCCCTTATCAGACAGTTCTTGTAGTTGGCTTGCCAGTTCTTGTAACTCCGAAGGCGCAAGTCTGTAAGGAGCTTTGGCGACTGGGTTCGCACCAAGTACTAGGTGAATTCGAAATTCTACTTGACCCTCTGGTGGAATCCCCGGCAAGTCGTCTGGAAATACTTCAGGAAAATCTCTTATCACAGGAACCTCTTTAATGCTCTTCCCTTTCTCCTTTTTCTCCACGATGTGTGCTAAAAACGCTACGCATTTCTTCCTTAGGTACTTGTGTGCTTTGGTGCACGACATTAACCTAAGGCCTTCACTAGAGGTTTCCCCAAAAACTCTTAGAGTTTCACCCGAAGTTAAGGGAATACGAATGTATTTCTCATGACAAATTATTTCCTCCCCGTGGGTGGCTAACCAATCCATGCCTATGATAACATCAACGCTACCAAGATGCATAGGTATAAGATCAATTGGGAAAACGTGATCATTTAAGTTCACAATACATCCAATAATAATAGTGTCAATATCAATAGTATTACCGTCTGCCACCTCTACGTTAAACGGTTTGTCTAATTTAGTACGTGTTCTACCAAGCATACAATCAAATTCATATGAAACAAAACTCCTATCAGCACTTGAATGAAATAAGATATATGCATAAGAGTTATTAATCAGAAACATACCATTCAAATTCATATGAAACAAAACTCCTATCTTGGGCACTGATTTCTGAAATGACCCACATCACCACACTCATAACAAGCTCTTGCCTGTACAGGTACTTAATGGATGGGTATAGCTTGAAGTGATTGTGCATGTGGAGCACGCAGTGCAAGTGGTGCAGGTTGCATCCTTTGTAATTGCGGTGCACTCCTACATACATTGGCAAAATGGCCATATTTATCGCAAGTGTTGCAAACGCAACATGGTATGTTTGGCGCATGATGATACCGGAAAACATTACATTGTGGAGTTACCCCAACATAATTTCTAGCATTAGATTTGAATGACGATTGTTGAGTAGTCTTTGCAGCAGGAGTAGTCACATAAAACCTTCATGTCTTTCGCTATCGATTGCTGCTTTTGGAAGAGCTAGCTAGTTCTGTCTTAACTTCAGTTGAAGTCTCCTTTGCATCTGTCTTTGTGTCAGTCTTGTTAGTTCCCTTCCGTGTGAGTGTACCAGCCTTCACATGGTTATCCGTCAATGTAGCAGATAGGCGGATTGCAGCTTCCAAAGTGGCATGGTTGCTACCAAAGACAGTGTCTTGAATCTACATAGGTAAACCGCCGATGTATTTCTATATAGCTCTCTCAAGTGGTGTCACAAGATGCGAAATGAGTGAACTCAGCTCATGGAAACGAGAATTATACATCAAATTCTCACCACTGTCTTGCTTGAGTTCCCAGAACTCGGCTTCCAGTTTCCTCATTTCACTGCGAGGACAGAATTCTGTGTTCATCAAGGTTTTGACCTCGGTCCAAGTCAATGCTAGGGCTGTATCAACTCCCTTAGTTCGCTTCTCGCCATTCCAGCAAGTTAGTGCTCTCTTTTGGAAAACACTAGTGGCATAGTGCACCTTCAAATTTTCAGGACAGTCACTATTGACGAAGGTGTTCTCAATACCCTCAAACCACTGCAACAGACCCGTGGCTCCCTCAGCACCCATGAATTTGGTTGGGTTACAGGAGTTAAAGTGCTTGAAAGTGGAAGCAGGTGGGTTTGCACCACCCCTGTTCTGGTTGAGAGTTTGGTTGGCTTAATTCAGTTGAGTCACCAACCCAGTAATGAGGTTTGCTAACTCTTGCATGCCAGTGTTGGCATTATTGTTGTTGGCACCATCATTCATGTTGTTTGCATTATCTTCGTTGTGATGGCATGGCAACATGTTTCTAAGGATGGTTAGAAACTTGTTACTACCGTTTACAATGTAAGTCATAAAAACTAAGGTCAAATGAGTTCATCTTAACAGTTAGGATTAAATATATGGAACTATATTTGTCTCATATATGTTATTAAACTCATGATAAAGCAATAATTTCCTAATGTTATACTAAACCATCCTAATTGGTCATGTCTAATACTAACTAAATATTCCTAAGTTTCAACCATTTCCCACCCTATACTAACACTGACAACCTCCCGATGCAGTGCAACAAGTTTATATACAGGGCATACGTAGATTTGAACGCAGTCACATCATCCGCCATCCCACCACCGTTACAATACACCACGATTTTTCCCTTGTTAGAAATTAGGGTATAAGATATATTTCCCATGTGTTCCACTTCACA
This sequence comes from Mikania micrantha, assembly GCA_009363875.1. Lineage (NCBI taxonomy): Eukaryota > Viridiplantae > Streptophyta > Magnoliopsida > Asterales > Asteraceae > Mikania > Mikania micrantha. Next base: position 47,192,213 of record CM018691.1, on the reverse strand, counting down.
GCCTTATCCTATGGGGGATAATTATGAGCAAAGCGTATTCAAGTACTCCTGACATCTAGGCTCGCCTAATGTCTAAGTTCATCTGACACTAGGTTCACCTATTTTCTAAGTTAACCTAATGTCTAAGTTCGCCTGACATTTAAGCTCCCCTAATGTCTAAGTTTACTATATGTTCACATCATCATCAAGTGTTAATATCATCACTAAGTGCTCGTATCATCGCTAAGCGTTCATATTGTCACTAAGTGTCCATATCAGCACTAAATGTTCAGTTCGTCGCTAAGTGTTTATATCATCCGTCAAGTCTATTCAATAAGTGTATTCATAAGTGAGTTATATGTGTCCATCAAATGTGATCATCCAATCAGTTTAAATCAACATTCCATCAACCATCAACTTTCCGACAATTTCCTAATTTCACGACACTGACAGAACCCTAATATACTACAAATGGTCTATGTATAGGAGTCTGTCGCAACCTATCCAGCCGCCAGCCCACCACTTTTGTAGTATACTATGGGTGTGTCATTTTTTGGTGATTAAAGATCAAACAAGCAGTCCAAAACAAATATTTTCCTAAGCAGATTATTCTCTTAAATATTTCCTTGATTCTTCAGAACTGACATCCACCCAATGTACTATAAATGGTCTATGTATAGGGCATACGTAGAAGTCAGTCGCAACTGCTTCAGCCGCAAGCCTACCACCTTTTCAATACATCACGAGTATATCTTTATCGAGTTGTCAGGGTACAATCAATCACATAATGAAGCAATCAATTATCATATATCAAATCATATATATATATTTGGATTTCAGTTAACATGTAATAAGCATAAAAGCACAAAATCCTGAATATAATAACTAGTGTATGAAATAATTCATACTAGGGTTTCCTGTGGTTATAGACTAGGTCAACCATTTTTAGTAACCTAATTCCTTATAACCCAGGCTCTGATACCAATATGTAACACTCAGACCGATGGCAGAAACGTCGGGATGCCACGAGGGATGTGTAGATTGTCCATAAGCTTGTGGGCATCTAAATGTATCATCACATATCAATTTTGTAGGTCCCAAAACATATCAAGAATTGAGCTTTATGTCTCAAATCTGTATCAAATGACTCTATAACGGGCGGAATCCATAATAGAATCACAAGAACAAGAAGAACAAGAAGAAAGATCAAAACTTTAATATATTCAGTGAAGGATTCGAAAATGTGCCTCAATACGTCTAGAGAGCACACCTCGGGAATCCGACCTAGACAGGTACAAAATACGTCTATTTATACTACTTTTAGGTGTACTCAAACTGCTATACACGAAAATGTTCGAGTACACGAAATACATATGTACACGGAAACTATGTACTCGAAAATTAACAAAATTAGATCAAAATCTGGTCTTCTACTTGTCTATGGTTGGCTTTGTTAGTCTTCGTCTTCAGTTGGGCTTTACAAACTCCTCCTAGACTGATGAAGTCAACCAATAGGGAGAGAGACAGGGTGAGGACCTGCTCCAGCATATAGTTTTTTGCTCTATTGCAAAGGCGACGCGGGTAAAAGGCTTAGCTTCTTCGTCCCATCCACCGTAGACCTTGATTGGAGACTTGTGCAGCTTCATCATATCTTCTCCGTCGTACATCAGAAAATCCATAGGTCCAGTATCATGTCAATGTCATTAATATGATGTTCCTCAGAATAATTGCTGCAAGATTCTTCTCATCAAAATACCATGACAAAAATTTGGCCAAGGAGTTATCTGGGACTCTAGAAGACACAGGAACTGCTTCTTGAGTGTACAGAGGAGGATACTTGTAATACACCCATGGTTCTTTCTTTACTGGGTCCACAATACATCTAGAGACAAAACGTCTTCCTTTAGCAGTTTTCGTCACGGGAAAATCCTTCGCACACTGATCCTTGATGAATTTAGCAAACAAGTCGGCATGGGTATCCTTTGAAAGATTGAAGAACATGGCTTTATCTATGCTCCGTATATCAAACTTGGGCATGGTGCAGAAATCCCTCGGCCTCTTGTAGTACTCGACCTTTTTGTTCAAGCGCTTGACGAAATAAAGATCTCTGTCCTTATGATACATCCAACAGCAAACATTTGACCTGTCATTTCGTACAGCAAACAAACTTCTGTCATCTGTAGTGAAAGTATGCTCTGGATGTTCGTCACTCATTTCCCAGAGCCATGTAGCTCTAACCTCAGGAGGTGTAGGTGTCCAGTCTCTTTTCTTGTCAAACCAACTGACAATAACATCATGAAGGGAGGTAATCTCCTGTCCTTGTGCATCAATGTATTTGTGGGCATACAAATAGTCTATATATGGTTCAGAAGTGACATTGCCGAGTATAAAATTTTCAGGTTCTTCTTCAGCAGATGTCCCTGCAAAAGATTCAGCCTTCTCCTTTCGTTCTTGATCACAAACCGCTTCAAAAACAGAGTCCATAGAGATATCAGGAAATAAATCCCCTAATCCTGCTCCACCTAGCTCTTCACTGAGTCCATCAAATATAAGGTCATCTTGAAGATCCTGGAATAAGTCATCGTGACCTGTTTTCTCCGAGTCAGTTCCTGGAAGACTATCACCAAACAGAATATCATCAGGAATATCTTCAAAGAAGTCATCATAATCACTTGCAAGTTTGCCTAAGGAAGAGGGATTTCCAGTGTCATTCCCTTGATGATCATCATTTGAAGGCTCATCATCTTTCTTCCCTGATGATTCCTTGTTTATGCCCTCATCACCATCATCATCATCGTCATTATCATCATCATTCTTTTCTTCATCTTCTTCTTTGTCTTGTTTGATTCGTCTTCATCATCGTCTTTCTTTGACTTGTCTGATTCGTCTTCATCATCATTGACCTCAATAACCTTCTTAGACTCAGTTAGCTCTTTAATGATTTTCTTTAGTTCCACATTCTCTTTCTTCTGCATCCGGATGTCTTTGCTATATTGCCCAAGCTTTTCACACACTTGGATCATGCCATCTTCTTTAGCAATACTCTATCTTGTAACCATTCCAAGTTGATAAGCACTTTCTCGGGCTCATACGGTGATTTTGTGTGTAAGGGCGACTTTCTCTTGCCCTTTTGGGAGTGTGGAGGTGATGATGATGTGGCATGGGTGGTTTCTGGGGTGGTGGTGGTATATGGAGGAATTTGGGTTTGGGTGGATGCTGTGGGTTTTGGTGGCTGTAGTGGTTTGGATTGTGTTTGAGGTTTGGGCTGTGTAGGTGGTTTAGGATGAATGGGAGGTGATGATGGAGGATTCTGAATCGAAGAAGAAGATCTTGCCATCTTCTTTAGCAATCTTGGTCTTTAATCCGCCTCGACATCATCTTCAGTCGTTTCTTCTTAGGCGAAGACTCAGGAGTTGGTGCATAATCAGCATCCCTAGCATCTTCCCTTTCATCCCTAGAAAGAGGAGGTTTCTCTCCAACAAAATCCTCACCAGATGAAGAAGATGACTAAGAGGTGAATTCCTTGGCAGCTACACCGGCCTGTGTGCTAGTACTGGTAGGATGAATATAATGTTCCTCAGCTACAATGGCAACTGCAGTTCCTGGTTCATCCTCAGTCGCGTCATCACCTGCAAATCTTCCGAACTTAATCAGAGGACGTTCCCCTATGTACTGCTTCTTTCCTCTTTTGTTCATCTTCATATATCCAAAGATGTCATCTCTCATTCTCTTGATTCCCAGAGTGCCAAGAGTGGGAACAAGATTGGGATGTCTCTTGTTGATAACAATCTGCAGAAAGCAAGGAAACGCCAAAAATCACTCCTTCCTTTTCCCTTTAATGTTTGCGTGCATATCTAGGAAGATCATTTAGGAGAAGTTGAAGTCAACTCCCAAGGCCAAGCCTACGAGACATGAGCTGAGAGTCTTATTGAGAACATCATAACCACCTTTTCTTCCTGAGAGGCAATGAGTGACCACATGGGCCAAATATCCCCAGTATGGGTGCAGTAACTTCTTCTCGGTGGGAGGATATTCACCTTCATGTCCCATCTCATAAACAGTCCTGTTAACCAGATCCTGATCCAACTCCACTGGATCGGTTGCTTTATCTCCAAATTGTAGGCACTCCCTTAGAATTTGCTCTGTAATGATGATGGGTTGGCCTTGAATCTTTCCGATGATACTGACAGTTCCATTCGCATCAGTGTGCTCAGAAACCGTACTCCAAATGCCTTGAATGAAATCGGCAACAATGTTAGGATGCTCCATGATAGCATAATTTACTGGTGACAAAATTAGACTGTCAACCAGACTCTTGAACATTGAATGCTTCTCTAGTGTATCCCCGATGTATGCTGACATGTTGTGATCAGATACAAACCGCAAGTCAGCCATCTGTAAACAAAACAGGTTAAGTTAGTTAAAATTCAAATCAAAAGTTAAAGGTCAAAACTCAAGGTCCAAGTCTCGGTCCAAGGAGTTAGACAAAATCATGGATTTCACCAACAGTTCAAGGCATGACAGGGGTATACGAAGATAGAAGTGTTCTCGAAGTTTGGGTTGTAATCAAAAATAGATCTTATTCGAAATTCAAGTTGTATTCGAAAAAGGCCTGTAATCGAAATAGTTTCTGTATTCGAAAACAAGGTGTAGTCGAAGTTTTGGCAGTATACGAAATTCAAAATTTCGAGTACACAAAAATCTTCATAACTCGCTGAACTTTGTTCCTTATAACTCCTATTTATGCTCGGAATGCTCGGAATCAAGAGGCGACCATCGTACTCGAAAACCGCCTTCTAATTTTGAGTTTTTCGAGGTGAATTGACCAAAATTCTATCTGTTTACGGAACTGTGTATTCGAAATTCGTTTTTGACTCATAACTTTTGATTCCATGGTCAAAAATTGATGAAAATCTATACCTAGGGTCAGAGTGAAATTTTGAAATCGAGTCCTGAAATCGAGATCGCCTATGAGAGATAAAAATCGACTATAGAACAAATGGTACTCGAAAATGGAACAACTCGAACTATATATAGACAGAATTTCGAGTACACTGTTTTCGTGTACTCGAAATCGAGAATTCGAATACGCAATTTTCGAGTATGATTATTTTGAAAATATTTCTAACTTTTTCTTAAGTTTTAAATTTAAAACTAAAACTAAAATTAAAATTAAAATTAGAATAAAATAAAATAATATAAGAAATTTCGTGGGATCAAATCTGTATCAAAATTTGACCACCTTAAAATAATTTCTTATGAAACCCATCTTTAAAATAATCATACCCCACCAATGATCTCCACCCGTTAATCCTTAATTCAAAAAGAGACTTTTGACCAAGAGTTTTCTAATTGTTTTTCTCAAACCGCTTTTGGGAAGTTTATGAATAGTCAGACTTTAAAACTTGATTAACATGCAACCTATTAGTTTTGTGAAATCTTTTTTTTCAAGCTTTGGTTGTGTTTCAACGAACTTAAAGAGTTTTGACAGAGTTTAAGAGGAGAAAGAAAAGAACAGATCGATTAGATTAGAATCAAGAACAAGAAGGGGTTCCATCATCTTTATGCTCATTGGCATCTTTTGCTTTACTAATCAGCAGGCACATTGTCCTTAACGTCACACATCCAGGTCTTTGCTTTCGTAAAACAGAGGATGCTTCAGTAAGTATTTCCCGGTCTTTGTGTGCACAAAACATGGAAAATACCCGAGTTTCTCAAAACACTTTCAAGTTTATCTAAACACAATCTCGTTTTGACTTAAAGATTTATGCAAAAAGTCAAATAGTTGTTACATCCTTCCGGCTATCTGATTCTTCTTACTTCTCACTTATTTTTATGTTTAATATTTTGAATGATCATGTCTATTTCTTTCATTTAAGAAAACTTGTTTTAACTTCTTAGTGAATTATAGTTATTTAAAGTTGTTATTCTTTAGAAATTACTTTTAGGTAGTGAATTTCTGAGTGTCAGAAAACATTTCACTTCCCTATTGTGCCACTTAACCTAACCGTTCAAAGGAAAGTCTTTTTGTATTTTCTTAAACATTTGAAAAATGGAAAATCTTTTTGTTGTTTTCTTAAAAATTCACTCCCCCTAAACTTGTAGATCATATTAGACTGGCTCAAGAACTAAAAGAAAATATTTTTGTTGTTTTTGTAAATAGACTCAGAGACCAAAAATCTTTTTGTTGTTTTTGTAAATAATTTCCCCCTAAATTTGTGATCTAATAATTAAAATAAAACAAAACACAAATTTTACAGTATTTATAAAAATGTTTTAATCAAAACTTATTAGTTTGAGTGATGCAAGGAGATGATGAAATCAAGCTGTATCGAACGGTTTTGTGAAAAGATCCGCCAGATTATCATCTGTGTGGACCTTTTCAAGATGAATCAGTTTCCATTCGAAACAGTCGCGGATGAAGTTAATCCGAATGTCAATATGTTTAGTTTTGGAGTGTTGTACCGGATTCTTGACGATTTGAAGGGCAGCTTCATTGTCACAATAAATAGGAAAGTCAAAAAAATTCAAACCATAATCGAGGAGCTGCTGTTGCATCCATAAAACCTGAGAACAGCAACTGGAGGCAGCAACATACTCAGCTTCCGCAGTAGAAGTAGACACGGTGGTCTGTTTCTTGCATTGCCAAGAGACAAGACGATCTCCTAGGTATTGGCATCCTCTTGTGGCGGATTTCCTGTCTAAGCTACAACCACCAAAATCAATGTCAGAGTAAGCGTGTAAATGAAACTCAGAATTCTTAGGGTACCATAAGCCGAGACGTGGTTTTCCAATGAGGTAACGAAAGATTCTCTTGACGGCAATCAAGTGAGATGCCTTTGGATTTTCTTGATATATGGCGCACTAACATATGGAGAACATAATGTCTACTCGGCTGGCAGTCAGGTACATCAATGAACCAATCATCGAGCAATAAAGGTGTTGATCAACATCTTCACCACCAGAATCCGAAGTTAAGACCGGACGAGCAGACATAGGAGTGGATGTAGGCTTTGATTCCAGCATATTGAACTTTGTCAGAATATCGGTAACATATTTGCCTTGATGAATCAGCACGCCCTTTGAATCTTGCTTCACCTAAAGACCTAAGAAGAAGGTCATTTCTCCCATAGCACTAATCTCAAACTTTTTCTTCATCAGAACTTCAAATTCCTTGCATAGCACCGAGCTGGTGGAACCAAAAATAATGCCGTCCACATAGATTTGGATGAGAATCAGATCATCCTTATCCTAGCGAACGAACAGTGTCTAGTCAATGGCTCTACGGGTATATCCATGAGCAAGCAGATGATCTGTAAGAGTAGCGTGTCACGCTCGAGGTGCTTGATGAAGACCGTGCTTTGTCTAACTTGTAGACATGGTCGGGATGCTGCGAATCCTCGAACCCTGGGGTTGGCACACATAAATATCTTCTTTCACATTTCTGTACAAGAAAGCAATCTTCGCATTCATTTGATACACTGTGAAGTTCATGTAGGAAGCATAGGCTTAGAAGATCCGTATAGCCTCAAGTCTTGCGACTGGTGCAAAGACTTCCTCATAATCGATCCCCTCTTGTTGTTAGAAGCCTTGAACTACCAGACATGCCTTATTCCTTATGATGACTTCTAAATCATCTCTTTTGTTTCTGAAAACTCATCTGGTTCCGATTGGCAGCTTTCCCTTGGGCAATGGAACCAGATTCCACACTTTGAGCTTCTGAAACTGCATCAGCTCTTCCTGCATTGCCTCGACCCAGCTTGACTCCTTGAGAGCCATCTTGACATTCTTGGGCTCGACCTGTGAAATAAAACAGGAAGACAAACAAGAACTAATCGGACCTGATTGACTTCGTGAAATGGTGCTTTCAGGCAAGGTGTTCTGAGCTGGAATGGACCAGCTTCGAGTAAGAACTCCTTCTGAAAGAGGTCCGATAATGTTTTCCACAGGATGATTCTTGTTGATGCTTGGGGTCGGTACTTCATCCACAACCAGATTATCAAATAGAATGCTTATGTGCTTCATCTAATCTTCACTAGAGGAAGAATATTTGTCTACTTGAGCTGTTTCACTAGCTTCGGCTCCATGATCCACACAATGTTCCTCAGGAATGTGGTCTAAGAACAGTGGATTATCATAGGTTTAGTGGGAGGAGGATGATGCTTGATCAGTTTCTGGAATTGGCTAAACTGACTGAGAAGTATCCGGATTTGATGGGATTAGTTCATTTATCGGGGTTGGCTGAACTGGAGGAGCCCGATCTTACATGCCTGGTGGGTCAACTGTCAGAATCTTGGGATCATATGGAACGTAGTCAATCCGGTAGTCCATGTCGTCGCCCTTGTAGAATTTCTTGGTTGATTTGGATGGTCCTGCACTCTCTTATGTAGTGTTAAAGGGTTCGAAAGTGGAATCATATTGAAACAGCCATTTAGGACCAGAACCGGCATCTGTGGTGTTCATCTCTTGCCAATCAATATAATATGATTTCACAATCACCCAGGTCTTCTTGTTCTACACCCGGTAGGCAGCCTTTTCTGATGAATAGCCAACAAAATAACACTCATCAGCCTTGTCGTCAAACTTATGATGCGGCTCAGTATGGAGGATAGTGCACAGACATCCGAATGACTTGAAATGACCAACTTTTGACTTCTGATTGAAGAAAATATCATAAGGGGTCTACTGATGCCTTTTGTTCAGCAGTGCTCGATTTTGAACATAGCATGCTGTGTTAACAGCTTCAGCCTAGAAGAATATTGGCAACTTGGATTCTAACAGCATGGTCCGTGCAGCTTCAGTGAGCGTTCTGTTCCTCCTTTCAGCAACTCCATTTTGCTGAGGTGTACGGGCTGCACTGTACTGCGGAGCAATCCCCTTCTCATCGCAGAAATCAATAATAGTCTGATTTCTAAATTCAGTGCCATTGTCGGTTCTGAACACTTTAACCTTTAAATTCTTCTGATTTTCAATCAAGGTGATAAATTTCTTCAGAATCTCTGCTGTCTCATCTTTCTTGGCTAGAAAGAACACCCTTGTAAATCTGGAATAATCATCTGTCACAACTAGACAATATGACTTTTTCCCGATGCTCATAACGTTGACTGGTCCAAAGAGATCCAGGTAAAGAAGTTGCAGAATCGATGAAATAGAGTTGAACAACTTAGCCTTGTGGGGTCTCTTATGCTGCTTCCCCTTGGCACACGCGATGCATTTCTCAATTGTAGAGAAGTCTTTAGAAGGCAAGCCGATAACGTGATCTCCCATATCAAGTCGGTTGAGATTCTTCAGGTTGACATGTCCCAGTCGGTGATGCCAAAGTGGGCAATCATGTTCTGATGCCTTTGAGAACAAGCAAGTGTTCTTAGTAAATGAATCTGAATTCATATTGATGATGTAGGCATTGTTGATTCTAGGAGTCCTCATCATGATCCACTTCTCAGGCACAACAAATCCGGGCTTTAGAATAAGTCACTCCTTGTTTGTGAAGTGTGTTGAGAAGCTCTTGTCACAAATCTGAGAGACACTCAATAAACTGTGATTGAGCTTTTCAACGTAATACACGTCCTCAAAACTGAGAGTCCCATTAGTAACCGTGCCCTTCATGTTGATCTTCCACCCTTGTATCCAGCAAATGAGACATATCCTCCATTGAAAGGTGTGACTTCATGTAACTGAGAGAAATCCCCAATCATATGCCGGGAGCAGTCACTATCCACATACCAAACATTTTTAAGCTTATTGGGCCGTACCTGCATTAGACACACAATCAATGAGAAATGGGTACCCAAATTATAACAGATTTAGGCACAGATGGAACATCGGGTCCTTTCCTGACAACCCCTTTGGATTTGACTGATTTGGCCTTAATAATTTTGGGCCTTTCATCACTGCCATAATCAATTGTTTTAGAGGTGGTTTCATTGGTGGTTTGTCTTTAGTTTTAAAATCCTTTGATTTTTGCTTCTGAAAACGAGATTGATTTTGTTTAACTGGTTTGGACTTCTTGGCAGTGGGTGGATTCCGAGGTACCTTCTGAGGTTTCACCCTAGGCTTTGAGGATTGGTCAGTCCTCATTAATCCTTTAGAGGATTTGGCCTTGGGTGTGATATTCTGATTCTTTCCATAAAAGAACTCAGTAGGTCGGTGCAGACAGTTTCTGGCAATATGGCCTGGTCTACCACATGCAAAACAACATTCCTTTTCATGAAATTCTTTTAGGTCAAATGGCTTTACATCACAATCACCATGATCAGAACAAGTACTTGTAGAGGCTTGTTCCAATGTTCCGGTTGGAACAAAAGGTTCACAGTTAGGGTTTAACATTGAACCGCCTCTTCGGTGATTGTGGAATGAGCCATGTTCACCTGCTTTAAGGAAGAAGAAATTGCTTCTAAAGCATCATCATTCTTAACAAAAGTAGAAATAAAATTCTTAAACATCTCATTTGGTTTGATTTTAATTTAATCAAATCTTCCTACAAAATCTGTTTTTGAAACAAAAGATGTCTTTCTAGATGATGTAGAACACTCTGTGCTTCTCCCAGCACTTCTTTCTTCATTCTTCTCCCTCAGACCTGTATCATTTAAACTATCTGCACATATCTCAGAATCATCAGAAACAAACAAGGGGTCAACCGTAAGTGAGACTGGTTCAGTGGGAAACTCAACAGCATGATCAGATTGTAAAGCCAAGTCATCAAAAAATGTGTTGATTCTGGGCATGCTTGAGTAATTATGGTTAAAAGGTGGCTCACATTCCTTATAACCAATGCCCTTACCCCTTTTCTCCCGGTACTGAATACTGACCATGTCTTCTAAGACTTTGCTTGCATAATCGAATTTCTCACATCTGACTGAAGTTTTAGAAAGTTGAGTTTTAACCTGTTCTAATTCTAAAGTGAGCTCATCGATTTTGCATCTAGCTTCTCGATAATTTGACTCTTTGTCACTTAAAACTTCTTTTAATTTTGAAATATCCCGACCTTCAGCCTCGAGTTTTCTTTTAAAAATTGCTTCATTTTTAAGAAACTCGGAGTTATAATATTTCAGTTTAGTGACCTCTTTAATTAGTGTTTCATTATGAGAGCGGTACTTAAATACCTTCTCAATGCAAGAAGCTGAGCAAAGATTTTCAGTTACATCATTGCGCTTCTCATCCACTTCTGTCATGAAAGCATGACTCAGTGTCAGTTCCAGCTGTTGCACTTGATCGCTCCAGTAATAGGAGTCTGTTTCCTGAGTTACCAGAGTTTTTGATGTGCTAGTTCCTCCTCCTACAGCAGCCTTCTCATCCGGCTTCTTCTCACCCTCCTTTGCCGCCTTTGGCTGTTTGCACTCCCTTGCAAAGTGACCCGGATGGTCACAACTGTAGCATCACAGCTTGGATTTGTCAAAACCTAGCTTTTTCCCGTGGTTGTTGCCAAAACTGTTTCTTCCATATTTCTTGATAAACTTCTTTGCACGGAAGACTGCCATTGCCATTTTCCACGAAATATCCATTTATTCAACATGTGCCGGGTTGATCTGCTCTAGGTTATCTTAAGTGAGATTGGATGGTGCCAACTCTCCAGCAACAAAGGCATTATAGTTATTCATAAATCCCTTGAACAGTAGCAGATTCTCTTCACTCTCTAGGATAATCTTGGGCATCGAACTAACTTGCCCTGATGAAAGAAATGCAGTCTCAAAAGGAACAGACTGAGATGAGTGGTTATGGTATTGCTGAGATCCAGATGCTTGAAAGTTGATGGCAGACAAAAGAGCAGCATTCTATAATGAATGAGCAATGCCCATGGAACTGGCATGATTAAGTGCCCATTGTTTATCATCCAAGTCATATGAGTTGATTATTGAGATCAACTCACTGAGAGAAGTCTTGTACATATCCTTTGTCCTCTTGAGAGTAGTGCAGTTGGAATTCCAGTTTTACGGTAGAGAATTCAAAAGTTTCTTGTTAACTTCTCCCTTTGACATTACAATTCCAGCACTTGTCATTTCAGTCATCAGATGAGTGAATCTGTTGAACATGTTGAATCGTTGCCTCAACATGTCTTTGCGACTTTCTCGCATATCCTCATTCCCTTCAAAGTGTTCCACTAACGCATCCCAAAGTTGTTTAGCTATCTTGTGCTCCTTGAACCCATGAGCCACATCAGTAGACAATGCCATAGTGATAGAGGCATATGCCTTATCATCCTTCTCTTTCAATAGGATGTCTTTTTTAGTGAACAACTCTGGATCTTTTGGAATTAGTCCATTCAACTCACTCTGGTACATAGGCACATAAGACCCTTCTTCAATTGACCTCCATAGTTTCGTGTCAGTGTACTTGATGAATGATTGAAATCTGAACTTCCAATCCTGAAAGTTGTCTCCCAACACGAGCCTAGGTGGCTTTGTTCTAGTGCCAATCTCATTGTCCAAGTTGAGCAGGTTGGACAAATTGGTCAGATTCTTTGATGCCATGATTTATCAGAAAATTTTCTAAGTACTGTTCACGAACTCCCAATTATCCTGAGCACCAAGCACTACTCGAAATAACACCACTGCCCGAAGATCAAAACATACATGAAGTCCAAAGTAGTTGAATCTTCAGTATACTCGAATAATAGCAGTACTCGGAGACAGGTCAGTAACCGAAAAATCTTCACTATTCGAAGATCAGAGGTACCCGAACCAGATCGTGTATACGAAATCCAATGTATTCAAACTCCAACTGTATACGAAATCCAATGTAGCCAAACTCTAACTGTATACGAAATCCAATGTACCCGAACAAGCTATTTTCGAAATTTGAACTCGAAAAGTACTTGAAAAATTTCCGAAGAAATATTTATCAAGATTCAGAGAACCAAATTTGAATAGCAGCTAGAGAAGATGCAGTAGATAAGGAAAGTAATAGACTTGCACTGAAAAGCTTGTACCTTGATGTAGAAAAGTGCACTCAAGCTCTGATGCCACTTGTAGGTCCCAAAACAGATCAAGAATTGAGCTTTATGTCTCTAATCTGCATCAAATAACTCTATAACGTGCGGAATCCATAAGAGAATCACAAGAACAAGAAGAACAAGAAGAAAGATCAAAAGTTTAATATATTCGGTGAAGTAGTCGAAAATGTGCCTCAATACGTCTAGAGAGCACAACTCGGGAATCCGACATAGACTAGTACAAAATACGTCTATTTATACAACTTCTAGGTGTACTCGAACTTCTATACACGAAAATGTTCGAGTACACGAAATACATATGTACACGAAAACTATGTACTCAAAAATTAACAAAATTAGATCAAAATCTGGTCTTCAACTCCTCTGTGGTTGGCTTTGTCAGTCTTCATCTTCAGTTGTGCTTTACACAATTAATTCAATTAAAGTAATTACACAAAAATCATGCTCGTAATGATTAAATTACAATAAGTTACACAAAAGATATAGCTAAATTAACTAAACACTAGGCTCCAGTAATCCAGTTAATTTAGCTAAGTCTGAGACCCTAAGTGATGATGTCCAAAAGATATGAAGTCGTCCTTCTTAACCTACATCTCTTCGTTCCCTGAAACATGTAGAAAATCAAGTGTCAACTACGAAGTAGTTGGTGAGTAATCATAAGTTTTTCCTTCTTCAAAAAGGTTTATAAGAGTTTATATATAAGCTTATAAAAGATTATAGTTTTAAGAAAAGTCACATGTGAGCCTGTGAGATAATCCAACTCTGTATATACCAACAAACACAACAAGTCAAATAATTCAAGTAATCACAACTAATCATTCAAAGATAATCAATCATTCTTAACCAAACACATCAAATCAACAATCATCAATAATCATAATTATTTGAATAGTGTTCCGCGGAGGACCTAAGTCAACTCAATCAACGGTAGGTGGAATCATCGCGGAGGACCGTAGTCAACTCGACCAACGATATTCCTAATATGTATAAGTGTCAATACAGTGCACTGTGGAGGACCGCAGTCAACTCAACCAACAGTGTAATCACCGAGGAGGACCGTAGTCAACTCGACCAACGATATTCCTAATATGTATAAGTGTCAATACAGTGCACTGTGGAGGACCGAAGTCAACTCAACAAACAGTGTAATCACCGAGGAGGACCGCAGTCAACTCAACCAACAGTGTAATCACCGAGGAGGACCGAAGTCAACTCAAGCAACGATGACTCACGGAGTTATGATAATCCACATTAATCAATAATTATCTCAATAATAATAAGTATGTCACAATGATAATCCAGGGTTCACCCATGTGTTACCAAAATCATATTCGTTTTGGTATACATGCTTCACCCCCGAGTTTAAAAGCAAAAAGATTTGAAAAAAAACGGCTACGAGAACTCACCTGAATGTCTTAGATTCATTATTTTGAGGAATGCGTGCTCACGTAAGTGGAATCAATGATGACTCAACAACCTGTATTTATCGCGTATTTTGTGGTCATATGTGTTTTACTTTGATCTGTAAACGTGTCATTATCTATGTGAATTTTATCCAAGTTATAATGATACCCTTATATGTTACAATAGTTATAATCACCATGATATAGGTTTTAAAACTTTGTTAGTTTTAAATAAATATGAATGATCTTAATTTAAAACAATTCCATTTATGTTAACTTGTTTATACATATAAGTATTGGAAAAGTGGTAACCTTACTCCAATACATACGAACACACATGCATTTTTATCCTTGTTATATAAATCATCATTTAAGTTAATTATCATAACTTAATTAAGTTTAAAAGAGTAACAATGATGTTTTTCAGATAAAAATTCTAAATGATTTAAATTTATAGGTGTAGGTATCTATTAGGATAGGTGGTAAACTAGAGTACATACATGCATGCATGCATTGCATGCAAAAGTATTCTTTAGATCGGTTGTTTTTACATATGCATTCATCCATCGATTTAGTATATTCGAAGCACACAAGATCAATCAACCCCACCATCGAACTAAGTTAAGTTCGATGAGTTAGTATCGATGGACAAGTTCGAAGATAATATCGGTGGCCTAAATATCGTTATCATGGTATCTATAATTTACTATCCTCCTTCGAATTTGTTAGTATCGGTGGCCTAAATATTGATATCATAGTATCGATCAGACAACTTCGATGGAGCCTAGTATCGATGATGATTAATATCGGCGAAGGCTAATATCGAAGATGAATAGTATCGACGGTTTATGATAGTATCGACAACCACAATGTCGATACTCTCAATCTCGACGACAACGTAGCACATCTTCAACATCTGGATGTCTCAACCTGTTGTAGGTTTATCTCATGTTTTCATATTACACATACCCACTCGTTTTAGGGTTTAAAAAGTGTTAGAATCGTTTAGGAAGATGGTGCTCAAAACCTGTTTTCATTTGGCAAAACCTCTAAAAGTAAATCACAAGATCTACCTTTAAATCTCGATCAGATGCTCGAAATCTTTGTGGGTTCTTGTTCTACACGAGTGGAGAAGTCTTTTGGGCCAAGAATCAACGAAAATGGTTGAGTTTTGGAAGAGATATCCTAGAGAGAAGTTCTAGAGAGAAAATAGGCCGGATTTGGCGTTTTAGAGAGAGAGTTTGTAGGTGAAAAATGAGGAAGAAAGGGTGTTCTTCCTCTTTTATACTCCGAGTCGATCCCACTCGCTTGGTCGTCTTCGTTTACGCGTTAACAATTTAATTGATCGGTTTTTACGTAAATTATATTTAAATTACGAAACGTTTAATAAAGTGATTTCGTTTAATAAAATGTTTTTATTTAAATTCGTTTAAGGTCGTAATTCCTAATAAACATTTTTAAATTCTTTTTCTTAATTTAATATCGTCAAATATTATTTCGGTTATCTCATCGAAAAGCGTTACTTACGTACGAATTCGTAAAGATCGTCATCTTTTCGAATCCAATGTTCGTATCGTATTTCAATTCGATTTACGATTCATGTAATTGTGTTTCAGTATATTATTCCTAATGTTCGTATCGTATTTCAATTCGATTTACGATTCATGTAATTGTATTACGATTCATGTAATTGCGTTTAAATTGTATTCGTCATCTCACCATCGCGTAATCATTTTCAGTAACGCTTTCATTATTTTATTAAATATGCTTATCAATTATAAATTTCCCAATCCTTAACCCCACTAAATCATATCACTGCACATCCATAATAGACCAAAATAAGTTTATATATAGGGCATCGTAGGAGTTTGTCGCAACCTATCCGGCCGCCGTCCCACCACCATTTCGATAAACCATAACCACGTGTCTTTAAATATATTTAGTAACCAAACCATAAACCTTTACCAACTCAAACCAAACCTCAGATTCTCCTCACCAAATCCTCAACACTGACATAATCATGGTAAATCGAAGACAGCTTATGTATAGGGCATACGTAGGAGTCAGTCGCAACTTATCCAGCCGCCAGCCCACCAACTCTTCGATAGACCAAAAATATACCCTTGTCTATCTTTGGCTATAGAATCCTATACCATTACCAATCCCAATCAACCAATTCATATCATATATATTTAGTTGCAATAAACTCTGTGGTTCCGTCTAGTTGTATTCCAAACTAGATTTCCCATGGTTTATGCTCATAATTATATGTTCTCAGCAATGTATACCAGTGATAATATCATGAAATAAATCTCAAAATATATCAAATTATCATAACAGGTTCTATCAATACAATTATATATGTAATAACAATACCTGAAATACAATGATGTTACACATTAACGGCTAGAGCAGCGACACTCGTCTGAGCATCATCTCGTGCATGAAAGCCCACAAATGCTTACTCAAGGGATACACATCCATATTGGCACTTATCACCGGCAAGACTGAAGAGGAGAAGAAACTAGAGGAAATCCTAGTCGTAAGCGGCTATCCCGACGTATTCCCTGAGGATCTACCAGGAGTACCACCACCTCGACAAGTGGAGTTCCGCATAGACCTCGTACCAGGAGCAACACCAATTGCACGAGCACCCTATCGACTTGCACCTTTGGAGATGCGGGAATTGTCCAATCAACTGCAAGAACTGTTGGACAAAGGCTTTATTGGACCAAGCTTCTCACCATGGGGAGCTCATGTCCTGTTCGAACAACTGCAAGGGCCGAGTTACTACTCCAAGATCGATTTGCGATCTGGGTACCATAAATTGAGAATTCAAGAGGGGGACATTCCTAAAACCGGTTTTCGCACTCGGTATGGCCATTACGAGTTTCTGGTTATGCCGTTTGGTCTCACAAATGCACCTGCAGTA
Organism: Mikania micrantha; assembly: GCA_009363875.1. Taxonomy (NCBI): domain Eukaryota; kingdom Viridiplantae; phylum Streptophyta; class Magnoliopsida; order Asterales; family Asteraceae; genus Mikania; species Mikania micrantha. Next base: position 47,174,950 of record CM018691.1, on the reverse strand, counting down.
TTCATGGACATCATGAATAGGGTGTGCAAACCCTATCTCGACAAGTTTATCATTGTTTTCATTGATGATATCCTCATCTTCTCAAAGACTCAGGAAGAACACAAGGAGCATTTTCAATTGGCTCTTGAACTTTTATGATAAGAGAAGTTGTACGCTAAGCTCTCAAAGTGCGACTTCTGGATACGGGAAGTCCAATTTTTGGGACATGTTGTTAATGAGCAAGCAATACACATGGATAAATCCAAGATAGAGGCCATCAAGAACTGGGAGGCACCGAAGACCCCAACTGAAGTGCGACAATTTCTACGCTCGGCAGGCTATTATCGACGATTTATTGAAGGATTTTTCAAAATAGCCCAACCATTGGCAGCTCTCACACATAAAGATAAGAAATATCTCTGGACTGACAAACAAGAAGCTGCATTCCAGCTTCTCAAACAGAAACTATGTAGCGCACCAATTCTATCACTTCCTGATGGAACGGAAGACTTTGTAGTATATTGCGATGCCTCGATACAGGGACTTGGCTGCGTGTTGATGCAGTGGGAGAAGGTGATCGCATATGCTTCTCGACAACTGAAAATCCACGAGAAGAACTACAACACCCGCGACTTGGAACTTGGAGCCGTGGTATTTGCACTCAAGATCTAGAGACACTACCTATATGTTACAAAGTGTACGATATACACCGATCATAACAGTCTCCAACAAATATTCGACCAGAAGGAACTGAAAATGCAACAGCGTCGTTGGCTCGAACTCCTAAATGACTATGAGTGTGCTATCAAGTATCATCCGGGGAAAGCCATGGTTGTGGCTGACGCCCAAAGCCAGAAGAATACCTTAAAAACCCAAGAGGGTATGAGCTTTACAGCTCACCATCCATCCCAATCTCCCTGAACAAATACGAGATACTCAAGTGGAGGCACTAAAGGAAGAAAATTTAGTGGCCGAAACATTAAGGGGAATGGAGAAACAACTAGAAGTCAAAGCCGATGGCTTACACTGTTTTATGGAAGGCGTTTGGATTCCATGTTACGGGAGCTTACGAGACCTTGTGATAGACGAGGCTCATAAGTCTCGGTATTCCATTCACCCTGGATCAGACAAAATGTATCATGATCTGAAGATCCTTTATTGGTGGCCAAACATGAAAGCAGACATCGCCACTTATGTGAGCAAATGCTTGACTTGCGCCAAAGTCAAGATCGAGTACGAGAAACCATCTAGATTACTTACGCAACCAGAGATCCCCATGTGGAAGTGGGAACAAATATCCATGGATTTCATTACCAAATTACTTTGTACTCCTAGTGGATGTGACACTATCTGGGTAATTGTGGATCGACTGACTAAGACAGCACATTTCCTTGCGATCAACGAAAATGACAAGATGGAAAAGCTAGCGAGAATCTATGTCAAAGAAGTGGTCTCACAACAGGAGTGCCAATCTCCATCATTTTGGATCGAGACGCTAGATTCACTTGTAACTTCTGGAAGTCATTGCAAAAGTATCTTGGCACGCGGTTGGATATGAGTATAGCATACCACCCACAAACTGATGGCCAGAGCGAACGCACCATACAAACTCTCGAAGATATGCTACGAGGGTGCGTAGTAGACTTCGGCAATAACTAGGAAACTCACCTACCGTTGGTGGATTTCTCCTACGACAACAGTTATCATACAAGCATCAAAGCAGTGCCTTTTGAGGCCCTTTATGGCAGGAAATGCCGATCACCCATCTGTTGGGTGGAACTGGGCGACAGTCAGCTCACTGTCCCAGAACTTGTGCATGAAACAACGGAAAAGATTTTGCAAATCAGAAATCGTATGTCAACAGCTCACAATCGTCAAAAGAGCTATTCCAACAAACGCCGTCAGCCTCTGGAATTTCAGGTAGGAGACAAAGTCCTTCTGAAAGTTTAACCTTGGAAAGGCGTCATTCGCTTTGAAAAACGAGGAAAACTGAACCCACGGTATAATGGACCATTTGAGATCCTGAAAAAGATTGGTCCAATGGCATACCAACTCAACTTACCGGCCGAACTAGATGGAGTTCAGAACGTGTTTCATGTCTCGAATCTAAAGAAGTGTTTATCCGATGAGACCCTGGTAATTCCACTAGATGAGATCCATGTGGGTCAACAACTACGGTTCGTGGAAGAATCGGTAGAGATCATGGATCGTAAGGTCAAACAACTCAAGTAAAGCCGGATTCTGATTGTCAGAGTCCGATGGAACTCGAAACACGGACCTGTATTCACGTGGGAATATGAAAATCAGATGATGCGCAAATATCCCCATTGTAGGATCAATTTGGAGCTCGGAAACAATCCGATTCCAATGGATATCTAATCGACAGCCTCTGGAATAGTGTGGAATCCTATTCCAGGGTTTTCCAATCAAAACCAACAGTAACTGTGGTGATCCGAAGGTGTGGGAAGGACTTTTGAGTGAGAATAGAACACCACGGGTTGTGAATCGAACTTGGATTAACAATGGCCGCTCAGATCTTCTAGGGTTTTGACTCTTGGTCTCTGGGAAGAAGAAGGGCTCACAGAAGTTGGGTTTGAAATGGTTTGAACTTGTATATATAGATTGTAGTCATTCGGCCGAATGAGTGGTCGAAGCAGCTCATTCGGCGAATGACTATGTCGAATGGACATGTCATTCGAATGAGTCATTCGGCGAATGACTCATTCAATCGCCTGTCATTCGCTAGGGTTTTCATTCGGCAAATGACTTCATTCTTAGAGTCATTCGCCCGAATGGTCAGAATTAATACTCAAACATTAATAAACCAAATCAAACTATCATATAGTCAATATTAAACATTAAGAATCAATAAAGAAAGGCAACTTCGATTAAAACATGAACTTTACATAATGGATAATACAAAATCGAACTAGGGACATATAGTGCATCTACAAACTCCCCCTTGGACCTAGTTCAATCCTTAGAAGTGTCTTTCTTGAAAAACTTGGCAGAGATGGCTTTCCAATCTGCTCCAGCATGAACCTTTAAGCATATGCAGATCCGGATCACCCTCATGAACTGAAGTGCCTGTTCCATATCTTGTACGTCAGAGAAAATCTGGTGTCGATAGAGAGCTTTGACATCGTTGTGTGACAAGTTAGTCAACCACATCGGGTCAAATATACGTTCAGTCTCCCATTTCTTCTCCTTGCACATAACAATCATAGCTTCTCCACTCCGCCCGTCGTAGTACCTCCATCGGAAGCCCTCTATAAAGTCTTGTCGCATCTTCCTTAACGGAATCTTATTCAAAACTTTAGGAGGAAGCAACTTCAGGATAACTTTATGTTTCCGGGTATCTCCATCTATCTCTGGCAAGTAATATCTTTCAGGTTGTTGAGGCCTGAAGTTCACACACCTCTTTCTGTTCTCGTACTGCAGCTGTCGGGAGAACCATGCTGACATCCCTGAGTCTTCACTATAAAGCATCCTCAGACGTGCAAGCTGATTTACTTCGAATCCTGGCAACGTCTTGAAGTCATGAGGATGCTTAAAGTAATCTATCCCTCTTTCCCTCTTCACTACATAACACTCCAAATCGTGAAAGTATGCCCAGCTCAGAATCTGACCTCCAGCTTTGTAGCCTTTGGTTCTGTAAACCATTTTGTGAGTTGCTGGCATCTTTTCAGTTATTTCTTTCTTTAGAATCTCCCAATAAGCCTGCCATTCTTCTTTCCTTTGTTTAAGATCATCAGCTTCAGACTTAATCCTTTCGACTTCTTCTTCCAGGTACCTGATTAGTAGATCTTCAGTAGCTTGATCAAACAGATCAGTGAAAGTAGGCAGTTTGTCTTCAGCTGATGTATACTTTGGATACTCCTCATCTGTAATGTCCTCCAGAATGACCTCATCAATGTCATCGAAAGTTTCAGGAGTTGGCTCATCAACAATAGGAACTGAGGTATCATCAGCAATAACCTCATCAGGGTTTAACCTGAACAACTCAGCTATCTGCTCCTTTGATAAGCAATGAATAATCTCCCCCTCATCTTTATCATAGCTAACTGAGTTCTGTATAATGCCTTGAGCGTCAAGAATCATAGTGAGAGTCTCATCCAGTTGACGTCTCACAGGCACAGCTTCAACTTCCTTAGTAACAGCTGGTTCATCTGTCTGTGTGGGAGGAGGTTGAGAAGGAGCTTTGTCATGCTTAGTCTTTGTCCGGATCTCAGGAGGAGGGGGTGCTTGATCATCCTCATCAACATCTGAACTTGAGGACCCAGAAGACTCATTCCCTGATCCAGACTGATCATCATCATCAGATTCGTCATCTTTCTCCGAATCTTCATAATCTACCTTTTCCTCCTCAGACTCTTCATCTTCTTCTTCGTCTTCCTCTTCAACTTCTTTTTCTGATTCATCGGAATGAGCAGCAGTGCCTTCGATCCTAGGAGTGCTATCCTTAAGGCTATCAAGCTGTTCACCCAGCCTAGCATTCTCCGTCTCTAGAGACAGGATCCGGTCACTGAAATCAGTGACAGTCAATGCCAACTGATGATGCTCATCAATATACTTCAAGAGTTGCTCCTCCTGCTGAGCAGATCGAGCTCTCAAATCGGCTCTTTGATCGGCAGTCTGAAGGAGTAATGCATCTTGATCAGTTATCCTCTGAGTGAGTTGAGCGATAACCAAATCCTGCTCTCTACTCTTCTTCTCTTGTTCCAGATTCCTCTCCATCAATCTAAGTACCATACTGTTTAGTGTGCTCAGCTGATCAACCACTAAAACAGTAGGCACAAACATGTCGGCTTGTGAAGAGGAGGGACCAGTAAAAGCAGCAGTAAAAATAGGGGCCTGAATCATAGAGGTAGTCAGAGGGGCAATGGTAGTACATATAGGAGTTGCCCTTGACCGGATCAGTGAAGAAACTGCAGTTGCAGCCACTGATGTAACAGTAGTGGTGGCAGCAACTGACAGTTCTGATCTCCTCTGAAAAAGGAACCTAGCTCTCTTCCTTCTGCCAGCTGGAGATGATGTAGACTGAACAGATGCTACAGAAACAGCTGCAGTGGCTGGAGCAGAGGAACGAGGAGGAGGTGAAATATCAAACTCAGGAACGAATGAAGGATCAGTGATCTCTTCCATCTGAGCTTCACTCCTCTTCCTCTTTCTCTTCACCAATCTTCCACCTATCCATACACTCTCAAAATCATTATCTGGAGTGTCTTCTGAATCAGAACTCTCAGAACCATCATCACCAGCTTCACCGTCTTCATCACCTGAGTCATCTGACTCTTTCCAGTCCTCAGCAGATGTGGTGCCTGTCATGTCAATAGGAGTTGTCACGGTGGAGGTATTAGTAGCCATGAAATCCAACTCCAACAGTGAATCAATATCTACATCCTCTTCCTCTGCAACAGACACACCAACTCCACCACCAACACTCACTCCACCAGTCTCAACATAACTTATCTCAATAGTAGTAGTCATATCACTAACCCCAACACTCACACACAGAACTCATAGCTACAGTGCTCACAGCAACTGAGCTCTCACCAGCACTAGTACCAACACCACTACCACCTGCACCACCATCATCATCACCATCATCAGGTACAACAATATCCTCTACCTCAGAGTCTGAGTCATCATGTATCCATCTCCTGCCAGCTGGAGCTATGTAATCAGGCCTCACCATATGGCCAAACAATGAACGAACTGTAGGCTTCCTCTCCTTGCCTCTGTATGACATCACCCTGTTGAGAGTGAGGTCATTCATGTGCTCCAGTCTAATGATATTAGCGTTGATCTTCGGCAAATCAGGTAACTGAGCATCGATCAACTGCTGCAGGAACCTAGGATACATCAAAAACTTCTTATCTCCTTTCAGTGCCACATTCTCCTTCATATGCGTGAAGATCATCTCGGAGAAGTTGAAGGTCCTGTTCAGCACCAATGCAACGAAAGCACACTGAATAGTCTCCCGCATATCATCGAATCCGCCTCTCCTGGACCCAAGGCAGTGAATCAATACATGAGCAAGGTACTTGAATTGTGGATACATGTAAGCTTTGTTGAGGATTCCTGCTCCTAGATCGTCCTCGTACTTACACCTCATAAAGCAGCCACGAACTAAGTAACGATCCAACAGATACGGCTGATCAGGTGAATCCTGGAAACCACTAACTCTCCTGATATGCTCAGCTGATATAACCACATCGTGCCCAAGAACCTTTCCCCTCATGACAGTAGGCTCAGCTTTGCAATCGATATAAGTAGAGGCCCAGAAATCTTGCTGATGCGAGTGATATGGCACATGCATAGTAGATATGGCAGTGAAAATCCTCGAACGTCTCAGAAATGTGATAATCTCGGTGTAATGTCTGGCATTTGGTGTAGTGAGATCCAAATGAGCACAGATGTTGTTCTTTGTCACCGACTTGTATCCAGCCATTCTGATATTCAGATAAAGACATGTTAGAACAATTCAATTGCACAAAATACAGAAATCAGAACAAAGAAACATTTGAACATTCTGACCAAATGAAGTTGATTTAGGTGAATGAGCTCTTTTGTCGAATGATCCATTCGCCGAATGAGTCATTGACAACAGAGGTTCATTCGCCGAATGATCATAGTCGAATGAGTCATTCGTCAAATGGGTTTCGTTCGCCAAATAGCGTCATTCGCCGAATGAGCTTCATTTGCCGAATGAGCTATTCGCCGAATGACATCATTCGGCTGTCTGTTCAAATTCAAACTCCAATTGAAAAGATGTTCAAATCAGTTCACAAAAACTGTATACCCACACTCAAAAACCACCGATTAACAACATTAAAGTTTGTCTCATGTGATTTAGATGTCATTTTGACCATCTATTTAAAAGGCGATATTTAAAACCCTAAAACCCCAAATTTTGAACGGTTTTAGATGATTCCATGGTCAAAAATCATCTAAATCGGATCCAAGTATACCTGAGACAATAAGAAGCAAAGATATCAGTAGCTGGATCAAAAGAAATCACAAGAAAAGAGTGGACCAAAGAAAGTAGGTAATTCGGGCGAATGTCACACACACAGTATTCGGCAAATGAAAATGTGGAGAATGAGGTAGTTCGGCCGATTGAATGCTTATATAGGGTTAGTCATTCGCAGAATGAAACCAGCGAATGAAATGTTTTCCTTCGATAGACATTCGGCATTTGACATTCAAATAACATAGTCATTCGCCGAATGAGCAACGAACGTATTCCTTCGGTCATGAGTCATTCGCCGAATGAACTTCATTCGTAGAATGAAGTCATTCAGTCGAATGTGTCATTCTCATTACTTTTTCGTCCGAATGAGTATCTCCACTCACAAAACACAAAATGATTTTAAGATTTAACATTTTGATCAGTAAAACAGATGCCATTTATGAAGATAAGTCTGGTTGGTTTAGGATTCAGATGAGACAGACATCTGAACCTACAATTGATCACCTAAACTGAAATTGAAAATATAAAATCTTTTTGTAATTTTATGAAACAAAATACAACTGTACAACAAGAAACTATAGACAAAGGAACACATTTTTGTGAGAGGTCTGTTGAAAAACTAGTACATACATCTAATTAAATAAAATCAGCATTAATGAATGTTTCATTTCAGACACTTTTGACTTGTGATATGATTACTGATATATCTGTCCAATTTAAGCTTTTCAATACAAAATTGTTAAACTCATTTGATGATCACTTATGTTATCTGATTGAATTACCTGTTTTATCTATTCAGCAAAGATTAAAATTTGTTTGTAACTCATCTCCGCACATCTTAATGCCCAACATCATAAATTCCATAAGGTTCCAATTTATTTTATTTTTGAATTTTTCTTTTTGTTTTGTCTCTCATGACCAACACATTCTTGTGGACGGCTTCAACTAGGTTCGTCCCAGTAATATGGCATGTATACAGACCTGTGTTGACATGATTGACTTGTTCTATCCAAATGGACGGCTTCAACTAGTTCGTCCCAGTAATATGGCACGTGTATGGAATCGAACTTATTTTATTTTTGTATTTTTCACAAGCTTAATACAATCTTGATTTTCTTTTATTTTATTTTGATTCAATCATTCTTATTTGAATGGACGGCTTCAGCTAGGTTCCTCCCAGCAATATGGCACGTGTACAGACTTTGAATTTATGAATCATTGGAAACCTTATTGGATTTCATGATAACAGGTGTATGTTTGATTTGAGTCATAAACTATTTCTCACTTAACTATCTTTCTAAAACAGATCCCACAAATCAGATTTTCTAAGTTTTCACAAATTTGTCTATTCATTTTGTAAAGTCAACCTATCAGTACATAAACTCACACTTCTCATATGTCTTTCATTTATACCTTCACCAAAGCTTTTAGGACATGATAGATTAATGTATTACTTTCTCAAGGAAGACCTTCTCATTTTTTTACTTTTTCAACTGTTTTTGCATTTTTAAATTTTTCAGATGTTTATGGTTTTTCCAACTAGCTACTATCTCCCCCTAAAAACCTAAAACAGAAAATATTTTTGAGTTTTTGATTAAGATGAGGAAATAGACAAGATAACTAAATGAAATAAAGATATAAATCAAAACGAAACTATCTAAGAAAGTCGATGATCATTTGTTAGATTCAGATGAAAGTATGACTTCATCCTTTTGGAAAACACCATTAGCCGATAACAGATAAGAATCTCGATTTATCAAAATCTTTTGTGAAAAGATCGGATTTTTGGTGATCGGTGTGAATTTTAACAACATCGATTAGTTTCTTTTCAAAACAATCACGTATGAAGTGATATTTAATGTCGATGTGTTTTGTTTTTGAGTGATGGACCGGATTTTTAGTGACAGCTATGGCAGCAGTATTATCAACATATATAGGAGTGTTAGAAAAATGTAACCCATAGTCTCTGAGTTGCTGTTGGATCTAGATGATCTGCGAACAGCAACTAGCAGCAGCAATATATTCAGCTTCACAAGTTGAAGTAGACACCGACGTCTGCTTCTTGCACTGCCAGGTAACTAATCGAGTTCCAAAGAACTGACATCCCGTAGACGTTGACTTGTAGTTTCTTTTGCATCCGCCATAATCTGAATCACTGTATGCAGTAAGCTCAAAGTTATCGTCATTAGGATACCACAATCCAAGATCCGGTGTACCCTTCAGATAACGCATAATCCTCTTCACAACAATGAGATGGGACACCCTTGGTTTGGATTGATAACGTGCTCACAAGCACGTGGCAAACATGATGTCTGGCCAGGAAGCAGTGAGATACATAAGAGACCCAATCATTCCTCGTTACAGAGTGGCATCGATTAACTCCCCCTTTTCATCTGGTGTAATCCCGTGATTAACAGCCAGCGGGGTACCAGCAGGTGTCGCATCTGACATACTGAACCAGCTCAGTATGTCACCAACATATTTGGTCTGATGAATGAAGATTCCTGCCTCAGATTGATCCACCTGTAATCCCAGAAAAAATTTCATCTCTCCCATCGAGCTCATTTCAAACTTCTCCTTCATAACCTTCTCAAACTCTTTGCACAGACAATCATTCGTGGAACCAAAGATGATATCGTCCACATAAACTTGTACCAAGAGTAGATCACCATCCTTTTCGCGAATAAACAGTGTACAGTCGATGACACCTTTTCTGAACCCGTTGTTCAGAAGGTGAGTGGAAAGTGTCTCATACCATGCTTGCGGTGCTTGATGTAATCCATATAATGCCTTGTCTATCTTGTAGACTTTGTCGCGTACAATGGATCCTCAAACCCGGGAGGATGACTGACATATACTGTTTCACTTATCACACCGTGAAGGAATGCACTCTTGACATCCATTTGATAGACTTTAAACTTCTTGAAGGATGCATAAGCCAAGAAAATACGAATTGCTTCAAGGCGAGCAACCGGTGCAAACACTTCATTATAATCCAAACCTTCAATCTGTCTGAATCCCTGTACAACCAGACGTGCCTTGTTTCTCACAATGATCCCATGATCATTCTTTTTGCAACGAAGAACCCATCGGGTGCCAATTACTTTTGCACCTTTTGGCCTGTCAACAAGTTGCCAGACTCCTAATTTCTTGAATTGTAGGAGTTCTTCTTGCATGGCATCAACCCACGATTCTTCCTTTAAAGCTTCAGTGACGGTACGCGGTTCAACGAGGGAGATAAAACAGGAATGGGCACAAAAGCCTACATCTGCAAAGTCCAGAATGTCTGCAAGTCCCCCTGAAGAAAGTTGATTTCTGGTCTTAACCCTATCTAATGGACTACCAATAATGTTCTCTTGAGGATGAATACGATTAATTTTTCCAACCGGATGAGGAGGAACCTCAACCTGTGGATCCAGATTGATCAAATTTAAATCCTCAAGATCAGGTACAAGATCATCAACATCTGGTCCGGGGGCAGCAGGTTGAATAAGAATATCATCTGTGTCTGAACTGTCATCATTTGTCTGTACTGTACGAATTGAAGTGGATGAAGGTTGCACTGGCTCATCAGGTGCATATTGTGCATCATATAACATTTGCACCACAACATCTTCATCTGAGTACATGGGAGGTATATTGAAAGAATCAAAGAGACCCGAATAATCAAACATCCAATCTGGGCCTTTTCCAGGTGGGGGCATAGAATATCTCTGAACATCAACATGGTACCACTCTTCTACATTCTGAGTTGATCTGTTATATACCCTTTTATTCGGAGTGATATACCCGAGAAAGTACCCTTCTTCCACCTTCTCATTGAACATGCCCTGCTCGTGTTTCTTAAGCATCGTGCACGGTGCACCGAAAGGGTCAAGATACTTAAGATTTGGCTTTCTGTTATGAAGCAGTTCAAAGCAAGTCATCCCATGCCTCTTCACTATCAAAACCCTATTCAGTGTGTAGCACGCGTTTGCTACAGCTTCATTCCAGAACTGAACTGAAAGAGATGAATCAGCAAGCATTGTCCTAGCAGCCTCAATCAAAGTCCTATTCATTCGCTCAGCAACACCATTCATTTGAGGGACATATGGAGCACTAAATTGTTGAACAATGCCCCGTTCATTGCAAAAATTTTCCATGTTGTGGTTTTTGAACTCTGTCCCATTGTCGGTTCTGATTATGCGAATCTTGAGCTTATAAAGAGATTCAAGTTTTGTAACCAACACTTAAATGCAGTCAAACGTTTCAAATTTCTCCTTTAGAAAGAAAACCCAAGAGTATCTGGAAAATTCATCAGTGATGACAAGACAATATTGATCCCCAGCTATACTCTTGCGGTTAACAGGACCAAATAGATCCATATGGAGAAGCTCAAGTGGAACAGTGATTGAGTAATACTTCTTTGGTTTGTGAGACTGCTTGACTTGCTTTCCCTTTTTGTAGGATACACAGACATCAGACAGCTTTAAATTCTTCAGACTAACCTCCTCAACCAGATTGTTGTGTACCAAGTGATTCATCTTGCGTAGACTCAACTGGCCCATCCTCTTATGCCAAAGGATTGAATCTTTCTCAGTTGCCTTTGTCATAAAACATGAAGCTGTAGAGGATGTAGTTGAAGCTGTGGCCATATTGAGTACATACAAGTCTTGCTTTCTGGGGGCGGACATCAATATCCAATCTTCAGGAATGGTAACACCTTGCTTTAGAATGTAGTAGTTGGAGTCATCAAAGAGAACTTTGTACTGTTTATCACAAATCTGTGATACTGAAAGAAGATTATTCTCCAACTACTTGACATATCTGACTTTTTCAAAAGAAACTTGCCCATTTGACAGAATACCCTCTCCCGTTATGAACCCACCTTTGTCACCGACAAATGCTACATATCCACCATGAACTGAATGAATATTTGAGAGCAGAGAAATATTTCCAGTCATGTGCCTTAAAGCCCCACTATCGACAATCCAAGAGGCTGTTGGGGCTACCTGCACAAAATTTAAACAATTAAATCATTTTGGGAACCCAAGCCTTTACAGCCTTGGGTTGACCCAAAGAGTCTCGGATCCAAACATCGATCCATTTACCATCAGGGACAGCCTTGTCTGAAATAGGTGGAACTGAAGTCTCAGATGACTTGTTTTTCCAGACGGCATTTTTACTGAAAGAGTTTTTCAGGTAAATGGATGATGACTTTGTTTGATTAACATTAATCACTTGTGAAACATCCAAGTTCACCAGTTTCCCTTTACCCTTGTCCAAAGATTTAACATGTGTTAGTTGTTTGGGTTTTGTCTGAATTGACTTATGTTCAGATTTGACAGCTTTGACAAAAATTTGGTTTGGTTTTCTGGGTGGTGCAATCTTCGGTCTAAGCAACTATGGGCAAGATCTAACAATGTGCCCAGGTGCACCACACTCAAAACAAACTCTGTCACCCTTTTTATGAAAATGTTTTAATTCAGAAAAAGACTGTCTTTTTGGTTTAAAATCATTTGTTTTAGGCTTGTTCTGATTAAAACCCAAACCCTTTTCCCATTAGGAATAAGATTGTCAATCTTGTTTGATAGACAAGCTTCATTTTCTTTTGAAGCTTTCACAAAGCTTAAAGCTTGATAAACTTTTGAAGATGAGATTGGGTCGCATTTCATGACAACTGGTGGCTGATTCTGAACAGCAATACAATCTGATGAATTATCAGATTCATCCTCAGAATCTGAGACCCAATCCTCTACAATTCCATCTACCAAAGATTCCTCTGACAAGGAGGAACCCTCATCAGTAATCATCCCAATTGGATCAATTACTAATGGAGTTATAACTTGGAAATATTTAACATCTTTGTCATCTGGTGAATTGACAAAGTTGTTTAAGATTGGTGGAGGACACCTTTGATAACTCACTGTTCCCTTACCCTTATGATCAGCACCTTTGCTGATCATGTGCTCAATGATATAAGATGAGCTTTCATAGCTCTTGAGCTTTTGTCTTAGGGTCTCATAGTCACAGTCAACTATGGCTAACTTCTTTTTTATCTCATTGATGTTATTGAGATAAGAAGTTATAGCATCTTGCTTGTTCAGAACAGCAATCTCAGCCTCATGAAGTTGTCTGTTTAAAAGTTCAATTTTAGCTTGAAAATCTCTTTCATTAGATTTTAAAACTTTGTTTGCTTCAATACACTGATTGAGATCGCTGATCAAAGCAGCATTGTAATTCGGATAAGAAAGGACCTTGCTTTTAAGGTCAACACAAATAAAACATCTAGAACAAGAAGATGAACATTCATCAGATACCTGATCAGATTGTGAAATTGCAGCAGAAGAAGCAGATGAGTTTACCATTAAAGCAAACTGAGTGAGAGATTCTTCAATATCATCATCAAAATCAGATTGAGTATCTGAATCAGACAAGCTTTCAGACTCTGAACCAGATGTTTCTTCTATCTTGATCTGTGCTTTTTCAGAAGTGCTCTTTTCATTGGACTCATCCATCTTCTGAATCTCAGCAACACATGCTTTATCTTGTCCCCCTTGTTCAGAATTGAATCTGAAATCCCAATTTTCACCTTCATCCTGTTGTACCATCAAAGCTTTGCCCGCATTTGAGGAACTTGTTTGAGCAAGAGAATCAATAGGAACAAGACTTCTTTCTGGATTAGCTGTAGAAGATTTTTGATGCTGAAAAGGATTCTTGTTTCCAGCTTTCCTTGGTTTCTTGCACTGTCTAGCAAAATGACCTTTTTCCCCACAATTGTAGCAAGTAACATAAGCCATGTCAAACCCAAACTTAGACTCCTTGTTCAGGTTGATGTCTTTGCATGTTCTTCTGACAAACTCCTTGGTTCTTCTGACAGCACTAGTTGGAGCCCACATGATATCAATCCTTTCCATGTCATCAGGATCTATCTGAGAGTAGTCATCATTATTCAGACATGGATTGCCAATATGTCCTGCTACCAGTCCATCATAAGAACTAACCAAAGTAGACAAAAGACCCATATGCTCCTTAGCAATCTCAACAGTAACTTTGTCAAAATTATCTGTCTTCAGACTGGTGACAGGTTGGTGATGTTCCTTTTGAGAGCTGGATGACTGATTAAAATGAATCTGAGTAGAAGATGGAGCTTCAGTAGTCTGAGAAACGAAAGCAGTCTTCAGTGGAGCATGACAAGAGGCTTTTTCTACTGTGGGTGTAGAATAATACAATGAAGGATCCTGGACTTAAGCAACTCTCTTGGCTTTCCACTTGTTCTCAATCTCTTGCTCCTTTAACTTCTGAATAAAGTCATTGATGTCCATATTTTTAATCATCTCACTCTGCTTAAGAACCATCAGAAATGACTCCCATTTGGGAGGTAATGCATCAGCCAGGCACTGAATCTTTTCCTGAGTTGTAGTCTTTACTTGATGATTGAACAGCTCGCTCAGAGATGATAAAATCTGGCAAACAGATCATCCAAAGATTCATTTCCAACATACATGAAGCTGTTGAATTCCTTTCTCAAGGCCTTTGACTTGATGTTCTTCAAAGCGTCATTACCCTCATATCGTTGCTGAAAAGCATCCCACAAATACTTAGATGATGTAAACTGTCTGAACTGATGGAAGATATCAGTAGCAATGGACTGAGACAGAATAGCATAAGCCTTCTTCTCATAATCATAAAGTTTCCTCTGAGGCTCAGTCATCCGTGTGACAAGCATAGGAGTTCCATCTTCATTCAAAGGCCTCAGATAACCTCCTTTAATCATCATCCATAAGTTAGTATCCACCCCATTGATGTGAATCTCAAACCGATACTTCCAGTGCAGATAATCATCTAAGGACAACAACTTGGGAGCTTTATTTGAGTTCCCTGTCTCAGTTGCAGTCAACAGCACTGTCTGAATACGATGATTCTGGTTCGCCATCAATGCTAAATCCTCCATAGAATCAAGAATAACAAGATCCAACACTTAAAAAAATTTCCAAACTGATGGCCAAATGAAGGACTTAATGGCGAATGTCGGGGGACGAATGAAATAAGACTGGTGAATAAGAAGATGAGTATGACAGCTTGGAGAATGAACCTATTCGGCGAATGAAAGGAACGAATGAGGCTATTCACCGAATGAGAATTCGAATGAGGCTATTCGCCGAATGAGTGGTCGAATGAGAGCTATTCGCCGAATGAAGGTGTCGAATGGAGCTATTCGGCGAATGGGAGTGATTCGGCCAAAACTATTCGGCCGCCAGGCTTATTCGGGCGATCTGGGGTTTTCAGCAACTAAAATCGTGATATCTCTTGATTTAGACCAAATCTATGCACCAAATTTGGTACACAACACCATGACAAGATTACCAACTAAATGGGATGAATGTTTTGACAAAAACACCACAAAAACCAACTGTTTTGAATGAAACAGTAACTTTGGGGCCAAGGAAATCAAGGTTTTGCAAATCTCGAACCAACAATCTGAGATTAAGTGATTTTGAATGGAAATCGAGTAGAATCAAGAGCCAAAGCTCTGATACCACTTTGTAGGATCAATTTGGAGCTCGGAAACAATCTGATTCCAATGGATATCTACTCGACAGCCTCTTGAATAGTGCGGAATCCTATTCCATGGTTTTCCAACCAAAACCAACAGCAACCGTGGTGATCCGAAGGTGTGGGAAGGACTTTTGAGTGAGAATCGAACACCACGTGTTGTGAATCGAACTTGGACTAACAATGGCCGCTCAGATCTTCTAGGGTTTTGACTCTTGGTCTCTGGAAAGAAGGAGGGCTCACAGAAGTTGGGTTTGAAATGGTTTGAACTTGTATATATAGACTGTAGTCATTCGGCCGAATGAGTGGCCGAAGTAGCTCATTCGGCGAATGACTATGTCGAATGGACATGTCATTCGAATGAGTCATTCAGCGAATGACTCATTCAATCGCCTGTCATTCGCTAGGGCGTTCATTCGGCGAATGACTTCATTCATAGAGTCATTCGCCCGAATGATCAGAATTCATACTCAAACATTAATAAACCAAATCAAACTATCATATAGTCAATATTAAACATTAAGAATCAATAAAGAAAGGCAACTTCCATTAAAACATGAACTTTACATAATGGATAATACAAAATCGAACTAGGGACATATAATGCATCTACAAAGAATTCATACTCAAACATTAATAAACAAAATCAAACTATCATATAGTCAATATTAAACATTAAGAATCAATAAAGAAAGGCAACTTCCATTAAACATGAACTTTACATAATGGATAATACAAAATCGAACTAGGGACATATAGTGCATCTACACCCATCTCTTCAAACAAACAACGTCGAACGCTGACAACAACGAATAAATTTCGGGACGAATTTCTTTTTTCAACAAGGGGATGATGTGACAACCAGAAAATTCTTGGTTCTCAAACACTACCAACAACAATCAAATTTCGGGATGAAATTTCTTTCAACAAAGGGATGATGTGACACCCGGCGATTTCAAGTAAATTGCAACTCTTACAACTTTGCATTTCACATTCATACTTGTTGCATTTCATTTAATTGTGTTTAATTACGTGAGTCAAACACAAACAACTACGAAACGATAGTTCGAGGAACTATCAAATCGTACATTGCACTTTGGTTTGGGAAACCAAGTGTGGCAATCACAAACGTAAACGCAAAAAAATAATTCGTGGAATTATTGGATTGTTCATTACACGTTGATTATGAGTAATCAAACATGCAATCATTTCGTAAAACACAAACTATCATCGATGATTCGAGGAATTATCGGAGCACACACGAGTCTCACGAATGTTGGTGAAATAAACGAATACCAAATGAATTGAACAATAATTAATGCTTATGATAACTTAGAATAAGTTAAACAACGACAGTAAGTCACAAAATGATGATCGTAAGCGAGAATAATCGAAAAACGAGCTTAAATAACAAAATTGGGCCAATTGGGCTCAACCAGACCACCAGGCGGTTCGCCGAGGGCCGAGACTTGGGACTAGGCATTGCGCGTAGGACCAGGCTGTACGCCTGAAGCGCTACTTCCACTTGTGGCGGAGCGCGTGGATCAATCAGGCGCAAAAAGGATTATAATCATCCAGGCTCTAAGCCTGGACTTGGGTGAGCTCACTAGGCGGTGCGCCTGGAAGTCGCAGAGAGCAAAACTCCTACAACACTCAACCTATCTAATTTTTAATCATTCTAATCCTATTTCGCGACTGAAACACCTCCAACTCGAGAAGCACAGCCTGTTAACTCCATCATAACAACTAGAAACTCCATTGGTGATACTTGGAAGCCATTTTCGGAGCTCTTGGAAGGCTTGAAGCATAGAAGGAAGCTTGGAAGCATGTCCTCATCAACACCATCACTTGAACCTCCTAGGAGATCATTCCCAGAAGGTTTTAGAGCTGCCAAGCCCCTATTCCAGCTTCATCTCAGTGTTTTATAGCTTTGCGAGGTAGTTTTATGAGCTTATCTATAGTTAGATCATACATGCAAAGGGTGAAAACCCATATGCATGAACATCCACCCACATGCAACTCCATGTGGCTCTTTTGCGCGAAATTTGTTGGTGTTCTTGTGTATTTTTGATATAGATCTACTGATTTTAGAACACAGGATTGATGGGATTGAGTTTTGATAGGTTATTGTGTTGATTTTGTAGAACTTGCCATAAAAGGAAACTTTTATGTTGCATGTTGTAGATTTGTGATGAGCTAGACATATTAGACATGTCTAGATGTTGTCAAATGCATATTGAAGTGTTTAGAAACTTATTTGGGTATTTGATTTTGAGAAAATACGGTTTTATAACAAACTTGCTATTTATGAAAACTTTTGTAAATCAATAGAGGGGTTTTGTTGTTTTAACATGTTTTAGTGGTTTATGATTAAAAATCATTTCTAAGCATATTGAAAACTTTGATTTGTGAAAACGAACCTTTAAACGTATACTTACTACTATAGTAAACTTTATTTGTGCAAAATGACATAAATGGTGATTTATGCACAAATGATACGTTTTAAGTGTTTAAACGTGTTTTTATAAACATATTAGAGGTATTAGCTTTATGAAATGGGATTTCATAAATACACTTTCCTAAAATGGAAACTCTCCAAAAATGGTAACTTTAACGATTCTTACATGTTACTTAAGTGAACGTTGTACGATTAGAGTCATAGGATGCATGTTGGTGTCCTACTTGTATTTATGACACATAAACGAACTAAACTCAACAAACGCATCACCAACAATTCGTCGAGTCAACACAAGTTAACACACAAACACTCGGTTGAGCACACCGACACTTGGAGTTGTATGGGATACAATAGACCACATAACACATACTCACGACCTATATGATTATAGGTGCTTACTAGAAGGTGCTAGCATTCGCAAGTAGCGAACACATAACCGGAACTGCTTTACCAGGTGAGTTCACGACCCCTTTTTTTCTATTTTCTACCTTTGCGGGAGAAAACATTGCATACAAACTATTTTGAACAACAAACATACTTTTTGGTTACCTTTGAACATGCTAATATCGCGTATATGCATATGTGTGGCACTCATCCTCAAAACAAATAAGTCCTCACTAAACACATCTCGAACCGTTAATAGCGTGTGGTGCTTAGCGTGGTAATTCTGAGTAGTACTATTTGGGCCTGACAAGCCCCACTGTTGCGCGTCGTATGGCCACCCCGACGGGAGGTCGGAACAGTGCAAAATTGACCAATCAACATTGCCATTGTCTTGATGGATGGACAAGGTGGGAGGCAGCATGTTAGCTTCGGTTGCGATCCCGCATATGATATAAACTTACAAACACTTACTTTAAACATTTGATTTTTACTGCTGATACAAACATGTGCTCTCACCAACCTTTGTGTTGACCTTTTACTCGCATGTTTTCTCAGGTAACTAAGGTACGCGTACGAAAGACTAGGATGCTAGGATGGAGTCCATGCATCTACTTAAGTGTCTTAGGCCATTTGATAATATTTAAACATTTGCTTGTTGTGTATTGAAAACTACTTAAACATTTGCGTCAATGTAAATTACATCACGGTAAATTACGTCAATGTAAATTACATAATGTAATTTATCATTGTTAGAAAAAATTTCAAATAAATTTGTTATATTTAAGCTCGTTACAGTGATGTAAATATATGGCATCTAAAAAAAGTAAAAAAAAAAAATTAGTCGAGACTATAACGGAATTAAAGAGAAAAATGAGACGAATATACACTACTAGAAAATCAGCCTAATGCAACCCCAATAAAATGTTGCAATAGGCCTTGAAAAGGTTGCAATAGGTCTGATGCAACCTTTTATTAGGAGCTGCATTAGAAGCAGTTGCATTAGACTTAATGCAACCTTTTCAAAACTTAATGCAACTTTTTTTCAATGTGTTGCATTTAATGTTAAAATGCAACTTTTTTGATATGCAACTTTTTTTATTATAATGCAACTTTTTTTAGTTTGAAATGCAACTTTTTTAATACTCAAATGCAACTTTTTCTACATGCAATTGCAACTTTTATATACTAAAATGCAACTATTATATACTATGATGCAACCTTTATTATAAGTTTGGTTACAAAATTGCAACCTTATTGTAGACTTTATGCAACCATTATTAGTTTTTTAATAGAAAAGAAGCAACCTTTTTTTTAGTAAATGCAACATTTTTACATATTTTAGTTATAACATGAGCAACATTCTTTACGCCCAAACCAAAACGAAATGTAGTAACATAACTTCAATTGCTATTGATTAATATGCTTGCAATTGTAATCCCACAAAACAGTAATAACACACAACTTAAACAGTGCAGTTTAACATAAACTTAAATAACAAAGAAATGAAAACATTCTAAGAAATCAAAACATTCTAATCATCTAGATCTCCAACCGGTAGTTGTTTAATAACCTTTTGCATCATAGCTTCCAAGTTTTGGCGTTGACTGTCAATATCTTCACGAATGGCTTCAAGCTCGGCTTTTTTTCTTTCATGATCATCTTCAATCTCCTTGCGCATTTCGAGCAGTTGATTTTTCTCAACATCAACATTTGCTTTGAATGATTCTATCAGCCCCTCTGGAATCATGTATGATGTAGGACCCTCGACTTTTTTATAAGTGTATTTGTAACACCTCTACCATAAAGTCGACGATATCCGTAATTCTTTTTGTTCATTACAATAAGAAACGGGTCTATTGTTGTGCTTTCATTCTCTGCAGCCTTGTAGTTCTTCATTTGTTCCTGTAATATTGTCAAAAATTATTAAGAAAATATTGTCAAAACAATGTTAATAATTATGTATGAAATGTATAGTATTTTAGAAATCAATTTTAAAAGTAATAAAAACAAAAATCGATACAACTTAAATAATTACAAGACTAAACGAACTAATTTATACTTTATAATTAAAACTTCAAACATAAGTACCATCTAAATAATTGTTGGTCTTAAGACAACAATTATGATGATGTAAAATTAATAAATAACTTAACGGGTCAATTTATACACACACTGCACTCGCGCTACACATACTTACACACAAACTGCACACATTGCATACAAACTGCACATATTTACACACACTACACACAAACTGCACATATTTACACATACTGCACTCAAACGGCACACATTTATACACACACTGCATATATTTACACACACTGCACACACAATTTACACACTGCACACACTATACAGTTGTGCATTTGCTGCACCAATATATACTGCACACACAACATTATAGCTGGTAGAGGGCTGGTCGTATCAACATAGTGACATGTCCGAATGGCTTTGGGTCAAGAAAGGTACTCTAAAAATGAAAAAAATTTGGGTCATAACATGTTTTCCAAAAAAAAAATGTTTAACAAGCCTTGTTGGGATCCCTACTTTGAACCAAAACTATGATTACCATTAATTGAACCTAAAATCAAACTAGAAAACAATTGTCTTGGACTTTAATAGGCATCTTAAAGTTGATTAAAACTTAAAATCCACTAAAATTGAACAAAATCTCAACGACCTAAATCACCAAGGGTCATCACAAGGTTAAAGTTAAAGAACTTACAATTTTCCTTGCCGTGTCGTCATATATTTCAACATATGTACGTCCTTCCGTCCTTTTACACGTACGTTCAAACAACTGGGTTAGAGTAGGGACTTTTTTGTGTGGGTCATCATTTTTATGTATTCATAATAAGAAAAATATCAATGACAAATATTGCAAATCAAACAACAAAAAAGACACAATTCATTAGCTAAAAAAATAAAAACATATTACCATTTCCTCATGAATCCTAGCAAAACTTTTCGGACCAGCCGTATGCATATTTTTTTGTGACATGCGAGATTGCTTTGCTCGAGCACAACGTTGCTGCATACAACATAGCTAATTGACAACTCTTAATAGCAAATACTGTATATTAAAAATTGTTAAAAAAATACCTCCACATTTTTATTACTCCATAAACGCAACAATTGTCTGAAATCATCTTCGGGGATGTTGTTCGGTCGGTTATTCCACCTTGTTTTGTTGTCTTTAAATTGATAAAAGTGTTTTTGCTTAAACCGACACTTGTGGACCTTATATGATTGCCCAATGCTCTTTAAAACCCATGCTTTAGCACCATCAGGGACATCATATTTTTCCTTTAAAAGAGTTAGCGTTTAGTTCAAAATATAAATGCAACAAATAAATGAAATAAAACTACAAAAAAGCCTTACCAAGACATACTCCCATATTTTTTCTTTATGTGGCACCTTCTGCCATGAACTATGAATCAAAGGTGCGTGACTATAATTACGAGCAACTGTGCCCAAAAAACGAGAAATTTTCCGACTACATCCTTTCCCTCTCTTACAGGTCCAACTGGTTGTCCAAATTCGTTACATATAATCACCTCACGCTCGTCCTCTATCCGTGTGTGCACATCATGAAGCATTGTTGGTCCTCGTTTTTTGGTTTTAGAAATTCCTGTACATCCATCTTCATTAAAATATGCACACACATGGATAGTGTTGGACCAATCTTGTAATAATTAAGCAATTAAAGCGGTAAAAATAAGAAAGTTTAGTTTTTAATTGTTTTTGTTTGTTAAATTGAGTTTTAAAGTTTAAAAAAAAAGTTAGATAGGTTTTGTTTGGATTGGATTGTTTTAGTAGGCAGTTTTTTAGGGATAGATATTGACTTTTGTTTATGTTTTATTATATATAGGATTAGAGAGTCTTGGGTTTTTTTGTAGCAGAAACTTTACATTCAATAAATTTGTGGTTTTTGGTTTTTCAATTCTGATCAGTATATACCAGGGTTCAATTGTTATCAGAGCTAATCTATGCCGGTTTGAGGGTGGTGATTTGGAATCGAGAAGGCAGCAGCCTTTTGGCTGCTGCTGTTATTGGTCGACACCGAAGAAAAGGAGACACCAAGGAGTCATGGACACCAAGCTTTGGTTTCAGAAAATTTCTCGCAGGGTGCAAGAGCCTTGCTGTTGCGGGGCTGGGGAAAAAGAGTTAACAGGTCTAATCGGCAAGAATCTGTGTGATTCAAGAGGCTGGGTAAGAAACTTTGTAGTTCAAAGGAGTTAGGAGTCTACATAATCAAAGAAAGATTGATACGAATTCGATATGTCCGAGAAAGGTTGCAAGGGCTGATTGCGTGAAGCAATCAAGAAGCTGATCGAAGCTTGTATGATTCAACTTGGAGCGATCGGGGAGAAAAGAAAAGAACTCGGGATATGTTCGAACTAGTTTTGAAGGCTGTGAGAGCCGGATAAGGCTGACCGAACAGGGGGTTGTGAAGGCTTCAACTGTTTTAAATCTTACCTGTGATAGGTTTGAACGAGGATGGAGGGCTGTGATAGTCTAACACAAGCAGTTGTGAGGGCTGGGAAGAGATGATCGAGAGGTGTGAAGGTTTCAAGATCAGGCTGTGATAAAATCATGTGCGATTCAGGTGAGTGGTGCTACCGTGAAGAAAAAATATCAATCTGTGATAGATTGATTAGTTGCTGGTACTGCATGAAACAATATGAGAGTGTGACCGGTAGGTCTAATCAGTGAGTGATCAAAAACCAGCTTGTGGATAAAATAAAGAGGATGATCTGTGTGATTAGGTTCTTAGACCAAACTTGGTTATGAGTGAGCCAGTAGGAGGTGTTCTATGTGATCAAAAGAGGGTTTAGGTGAGCCAAAAGGAACTTGATGTTTTAGAGAGAGAGCCACATCAAAATTACAAGATTAAGGGGTGATTGTTAATCTTGTAATAATTGAACCATTAAAGGGGTAAAAATCAGAAAGTTTAGTTTTTAACTGTTTTGGTTTGTTAAATTGAGTTTTAAAGTAAAAAAAAAAGTTAGATAAAGGTTTAGTTTGGATTGGATTGTTTTAGTAGGCAGTTTTTTTTAGGAATAAATATTGACTTTTGTTTGTGTTTTATTATAAATAGGGTTAGAGGGTCTTTGGTTTTCTTTGTACCAGAAAGCTTACATTCAATAAATTTTTAGTTTTCGGTTTTTCAATTTTAATCAGTATATACCAGGCTTCACATAGTTAATCACAAAGTTAATCAATACCTAGGCAAAAAAAAACATGGTACAACAAACCTATTGCCTTTTCTAATTTGAGGCGTTGCAGTTCATCATGAAGTAGTTCATTGTCCTCATCTTCCAATTCATCATACTCATTATCCCCATGTGTCTCATCATCAGTATTTGCAGATGCAATTTGGTCCATTTCCTCATATTCATCATCTTGGTCAACATAATCTTATCATTGTTAAATACAACAATATAAATATACATAAATTACAAAACCACAATATAAGAAAATATACAAGTAGTATGATTGAATTTGTTATTACTTAATTGTTAGTTGAAAGTAAAGATTTCGCAAAAAATACCTTGAAGTATGTCATCATCCTCGTCAACATCCTCGTCATCATCCTCATCATCATCCTCATCAACAAGAATCAAATGTTTATTTGATTTGTGTTTACTACAAGTTGAATTTGCCAAATTCTTTTTGAAAACCTCCTTTTTCCTTGTCCCTTTATTACTTGAAATTAACTCACCCATGGTAATTGTTTCTTTAGAATGATGATCTTTTATTACGTTTGAATCCAAGACATTTGGAGCGATCACTCGACGTTGCTTTGCCATGTTAGCAATTTTAGTCATCGACATTGGTGCAATATATCGTTGACGATGTTGCTATAAAAGATGTCATATTCATTAGAACATAAATGTAAAGAGAAAAAATAATAGAAAATATAATTACCTTTTTTGCAATTTGAACGTTTGTCGCAACCTCTGGATTATCCTTATCACTGTCATCACTCATTTCATGACTGTAGTTGTCATCTCTCATATTGAAATCTGTTGAGTTCACCTTCTTTTTCTTCTTTTTTTTACTTTCTACCAAACTTGTCAAAGACTTTGCCACACTTTTAACACCCAATTCTCGTAGTCTTTCTTTATTTTCTTGAACCCTCAATAGTCTAGCTTTCTCGTAATTGTTCATTTTTCGTTGTAAGCTTTGATCGTGCTTGATTTTGTTTACCATTATAAAACTGCTTTAAGTCTAATACAACTTGCTTATGAGTAATCACAACAAAACAATTCATAAAATGTATATGCTGTCATCTCATGTTATTAACATTTTTAAATGAAATTGGTAGTCACAAGCCCATTAACTAAACAAAGAATTTTATTTTCAATAATGGAAATAAAGAAGACAGTTGTGTATTAGACTTAATCAAAGTGCACATCATTATATTGCATCACTTTTAAATGAAATTAATAAATAGTAATAGTTTTAAATGAACTTTTGAAAGTGATCAGCAATTATATAACCTACTACCACTTAGAATCATCAGATTAATAGTTTTAAAGGAGTAACAAGTTAAATTGCTCAACAAGAACACGACCTATATATTTATATGTGTCAATAACATCAATCCTAACTTGGGCACACTTAAAACCATTTAATACTTTGATTTATTTTTTAATTATGTCAACAGGTAGGTCTTTGGACACAATGCAGAATAACATGGAGGTTGTCTTACAGAAACTTTAACTTTGAAGCCTTGTAAGGAGGTAAAATATGTACATAATATGTTCGAGGTAATATGTATTTAGCCTACATTTTTGGTAGTAATAAAAGCATGGATTATGGTTTACACAATGAATGTAAAACAAAATTACTCAAATGGTGCATTAATGCAAGAAATTGGTGGGGAGATGGTAGATGAATCATGCATAAACACCATGTCCCGTAGGTCTTTTTTATTACTACAATTACTCGATTCTGGTTACTCGATTACAGGTAATCACTTCCAGAAATACAGTTCTACACTCCCATTAGCTCTATTAAGAATGAAATTACATCAGTCGACTTAATTATTGCTTTGATTCTAAAGTCAAGGAATTGAACACGAAGATAGAAGGCGGAACACCTTATTTCTAGAATCACATAGCGATGAGTAAATTAAAGAAGATACCTCGAATCAGATTGATGAACGGAACGACTGGATACAAATTTTCTTGAATCAAAGAAGGAGACTAAGAAGCTTGAGTGATCGACCAGGTTAAGAACCAACAGCAACCGACCAGATTGATCAAATTGAGGAGGTTGAGCGAGCAGTTTGATAAGCCAGCAAATGAAATTGTGATTAGATGCCAGGAACCGAAATTGTGAATTAGGGCTGGGGAAACAAAAATTAGGAGGGAATTATAATTTATAATTTGAGTAATACGGGAGGGAATTTCCAATATTTTTGATTCATGGAACAGTTACTCATGTGAAGATATTTAATTTTAAGGAAAATTAGTATTACGAATTTTTTGAATAAATGTACATGATTCATCTTAGACTATCCACAGCGGTCACCCCACTGAAAACCCTTCCCCACTGAAATTTCCTGCCATGTCATCACCCCACTGAAAACCTTTAACACCCACAATAGTCACCACACTGAAAACCCTTCCCCACTATTCCACATCATCAACATTATTTAAATTTAATTGATTTATTTAATTTTTTTGTTGCAAACTAAAAAATAAAAACCTTAGGATTTAATCAAACCTTAGGATCGTATGAAAACGTGTTGAATTTGGAATTGGGATTGTTAGGCCTTGGATTCATGTTTGTAATTTTTTTTAAAAAAATATAGAGAGAAAGATGAAAGATGAAGAAAATTGGGTGGTTTTTTGGGTAAAAAGGTTGAGTATTTATTTAGTTTTAAAAATTTGTTTTTTTTTACAAAATTGTCGTTAACCAACGGCTAGATTTATGGGCCAATCAAATTCCACCCTGCACGACGGGGAGCGGAAGCCGTTGGAGGCTTTTCAGCGGGGGCCGCGATCAAGGGGGCGGTGTTCCCGTGTGATGCCGCCGTGGGGAGGATGCCCGCTGGCCGAGCGGGACGACCATTGTGGTCAGTCTTATGTATCAGTGAGTAGCACACAGCCACACACACATAAGATGTTACATGATTCATGGAACAATTATGGTTTATGGAACAATTTAACGGCCTTCTATCATCATGCCTTTGGGAGCCTTTTGGGTCATGTTTCTCCGGGAAATTGGATTAAATCCATAAAGTATTCTGGTTTTAGTGACATCCATGGAGGCAAATTGTAGTTAACCAGTACCACAGGCCATGTGCTATGAGAAATGCTCATTGTTCCAAATGGATTAAATCCATCGCTTGACAACCCTAACCTCACATTTCTAGTTTCTTTTGCAAAATGAGGATACAAAGAATCAAACTCCTTCCAGCTTTGCCCATCTGCAGGATGCCGTAAATTACCATCTTTAGGGCGTCCCTTATCATGCCATGTCATATGTTTAGCTGTTTCATAACACATGAAAAGTTTTTGCAGCCTCGGTTTTAAAGGAAAATGCCACACCACTTTAGCCGGAATTTTTGAAGCTTTTTTAGAATGCTCACTATCATGCTTCTTTTGTTCATTATCCTTCATTTGTTTCCACTTAGAAGTATTGCAAATGCGACACACTTCAATATGTTCATCCTCTTTCCAGTAAAGCATGCAATCATTTGGACATGCAGGAATCTTCTTATAATCAAGGCCTAAATCCCTTACGATTTTCCTGGCTTCAGTAAAACTACTTGGAAGTTTTGCCTCAGGAATCATCTCTTTTAAAAGTAGTAGAAGATCATCGAATGCCACATTACTTAAACCATGAAGGTTCTTAAAAAGAAGAAGTCTAACATTAAAAGATAGTTTTGAAAAATTCGTACACCCGGGGAATAAATCTTGTTTTCCATCTTCTATAAGTGTATACAATTTTTTAAGTTCTTCATTTAAACCTCCATTTTTTGTACTTCTTTCCTCCATAGTTTCTCTAAATCTATCATGCATTAATTCATCAAAATTATCATGCATATCATCTCTATTATGTCTTGTTTGCGAGTTGGTTTCTCCATGAAAGACTCATACATAATAGTCATCTACAAATCCATGTCCTTTTAAATGATCAAATACTTCATCTCTTCGATGCCAGTAACGGTTCTTACACCATTTGCAAGGACAACATATTTGAGATCCTTTCGCCGCCTTACCAAATGAAGCATTAAGAAATTCAATTACTCCTGCTTCAAATTCAGGTAACCGTCTAGGTAAATACATCCACTCTCTAGCATTCCCCATGTCTCTCATATTCTGAAAATAATATCAAATTATATCATAAAAATACATATTTATCACTTTCTTAAAAAGTTTCAATTTTGTGAAACAAAGTTATGAGTTGCTGCTATAATTGTCAAATTTGATCACTTTAAAATTTTATTCAACCTTTGATATTCAAATATGGATTGTAGTAGACTCAAAGAGCTTTCCAATCATATAAGGCACATTTTCTCCGGATTTTTTTATGATTTTATATGATTTTTCAAAGAACAGGACAGATTCATCATTTTTTACCAAAAATTCAGCTTTTACACTACATTAGAAGCTGTTTCGAAATGTAATTTTCGTGTACCTATCATATTTATCTTTCATATTTCTAAAAATCTGTAAAAAGTAGACTCAATAAGCTTTCCAACGACATATTACACGTCTCAAACCGATTATCGGTTGATTTTATATGATTTTTCAAAAACAGTGCAACAAATAAAATAATTTCAATCAGCACTAAATATAACTTATCATTCAAGCTTTTTAACAAACACTTGGTGTGCATATGACTTCTAACACATGATGTAATCAACTAAAATCTACTAATTAGCTATCATTCATCATCATACAAAATCAAAGTGGGTGATTTCAAGTTAGTATACATGATTAACATTAAAGCCATTAACATTTAATACCATCAAGAAACAATTTTCGGGTTTTTACCCAACCCATCCAAAACCCACGAAATTCTACCCCAAAAATACAATAAATCACTCACCTACATGTAGAGTAACACAAGGAGAACTACAATTTATTGTTGTATTCAAGATCAAGACTTGATTTGATGACGATTAAGCTCCAAATTAGAACTTGATGTTTTCTCCTTGCTCACGTGAGTACGTATACCATACCAAAATTGAGGATTTTGACCAAAGTCAATAAACCTATCCTCTTTAAAAATTAGTTTTACACCTTGACAATTTAACCCTTCTATTATTCTATGATAACTTAACTAGATTTTTTTAACTAGTTAATTATTTACTATCTATCCCACTAATCAAATATCATATTTAAATATATAATGTTTAGAATAAAATTTTGACATAAAAGATTTATTTGTAAATGAATCTTACATTTGGATGCAACATTTAAAACTAAAAGTTGCATTTAAGTTTTAACAATGCAACCTTTTATGATAAAAGTTGTATTTAAAATATTCATAATGCAACTTTTGAAGGTAAAAGTTGCACTTTTAGAAAATTAGCAACTTTTAAATACAAAAAGTTGCAAATTCAATAAAATGTTGCAACTTTTTATAGAAAAAGTCGCATTAGATCTTTTATTGCAACATTTATGTATAATAAAGTTGCATTAGAATCGAATGCAACTACTTTAAAAAAGGTTGCTTCTAAAAAGTTGCATTAGATCTATTTTCTAGTAGTGATAATGGTGCAATTTTTTTAAAAAAATAATATATTATAAAAAGTTATTAATGTTTAAAAAAGAGGGAGGAAAACTTATAAAAGGTAAAATGACTATGATGCCTTTCTAATATTTTAATTAAAAGCTTATGTGTAACTTTGTTATTGGTTAAAATGTGTTATGTAGTTGTAGCAAAAGATAAGGGTTATAAAAAACCATGATTAGCTCCTTCACTTGCATACTTAACAAGAATTATATATGGAAAATAAAATTCAGGATTGGGAACTCACAACTGAAAACACTTATCCAAATTCCATAGTTCAACAAGGAATTCCAGTTCTAAGCTAATTTTTGTTTACCTGTCTGAAAAATTCCTACTCCCACCATCAGAGCAACCAAAAACAACGCTATTGTGGCCATTGTCTTCTTCATTTATTAAACAGGAACCAGTTTTCATATTATTCCTAAATTTTTTTATTTGAATTTAATTAACACAATCTATATTATCTTTCAAAATAATAATACAAAAAATTTAAAAGTTCAAAAACATTAAAGTTAAAAATGTGTAAAAATAAAGTAATTTTTATTAAATGAAATAACTTTTCATGAGAATGATTTGAACAAATTTTGGTTTCTGGAAATCACACATTAGTTTGAAATCATTCAAATTCATAATTTATAGTGCTTAACATAATAGCATATAACCAGTTTCTAAACACAAATCCAAACACTCACCTTGGGTGATCTTGACAAAAGTAGTAGTTGGTGAAGCAAGAATAATGATTCAGCTAAATAACACAAATGCTTCAAGTTAAAAACAAATATGCTCCATCACCTTGTCCCATCCAATGGTGATAGCATATGAGGATATAACTATTTTCTGAAATCAAAGATAGCATATCAGATAGAAGGCCCATCAGGTTTTACAAAAGAGATATAACAAACAATTATATGCATGAGTAAAAAACCTAAAGTAGGTGCAAGAAAATAGCAAGAAAGGAATCCTGATATGACCTAGTACCTTCCAAGTTACAAAATTTCCCAAATTTAAATCACAAAGGTACTTCTGCAAATAATAACAAAAGTGTGTCTGCAAACAATAGCAATATGTCTTACATAAACACATGTTTGATAAGTCAATCTGCAAGTTTATTACTATGCTTCAAAGTGTTCATATGTCATAGTTGGCCATATTCATCAATATAAATGATATAAAAATCATGGTTTTACTAAAATAATGCACAACTTCTTTTCCAGTAGTCATCAATTGCAAATTGCCATCTCAAATGGTCCCTTTGTGTATCTCAAAGCCTTCAAATGTTACACCTCAGAAGTTAAACTCAAATAATTATTAATTCATTTTTTAAGGCTTATTTTTTTATTCATTTATTTATTCTTGAATTACACTACTTCCTTCAAGAAGATGCCCTGAAAAGGGAGCAAGAGATTCAAATAGACTACCTGTTTATTGCCCCTTGAACCAAGACAAGGTGTTGCAAGAGTAACAAAGTTCACTCGAATTAAGCCACCAATTGTTGCCTTTGTTTCCTCACTGTTTGCAACTAACAAGTCATCAATACTCTCTTAGTGGTCTATAAAATCTCCCAATAGCATATCTTGCACTAAACCTCCCACAGAATGCGCAACAAAAGAAATCTGACAAAGATTTGGCTTTTGTTTAATAACTTCAAAAACCTTAGATTAGCATAATATCAAGCTAAAGTGTTTGGTTAATTGAAAAATTATCGTACAACTAACCTCTTCAGATAATCGCTCATCCATTATATCTACACCTTCCAGTGTCTGATATGTTGCATTTCTTTCACTACCTATGTTACATAAAACATAACAAAACAAATGCAGGTGACAATATAGTTTAATTATAACTTAATTAAATGTAAACCTAATGTTTATCCTAAAATTATGCTAACAATATTTTAAAAGTACCTAAAATCTTGTTTATCTGGTCATAAGAAAACAATATGCCAAAATTGATCCTACAATGAACAAGACTTTGCCTGGAAGTGACTTTACTAACAGCTCTGCAGCAAATTGCCAATCTGCAAAACTATAATACAAAAAAGTGGACACTTTAGAAATCATAAATATTATATTAATGTATTTATATGGTAATAGGAACTATAAAGATTTTCGAAACAGTTTTATAAACACCGTAAATTTCAAATACCACATATACAACTCATTTAACACATAATTATAGTTGCTCCTGTTCAAAATTTTAATGAAGTTTGATGATGCTTACATAAAAAATGTTGCCTGAATAGAACATGCATTGGGTAAGTAAGTGTCTTCAAAAGGATACATCTATAAGTAAGTTAGTTAGATGATACCTTTAAAGTGCTACTTGAACTCCTTCAATTGCAACATACCTGTTGCAAAGCAATCAAAACCCCAAATTAAAGATTTATCCGGGGCAACCTAACTTGTGTTTTGGTTGACCTGTTTTGTACTATATTTAATCTTTTATGACAACATACCACACATTGTGACCTCGACAAAATATACACAATTCAATTGTATACAAGCTTAAATTTGTAGCACAAACTCAGTTCGAATTTCATCTAGTAAGAATGCCTTCAAAGTTGAAAGACCATGAAACATGAAAGATATGCCTTCTTTAATCTTGTTCTGTTCCTTGGAAAAATAGTAATCACAATTAAATTTCCTCAAATCTATAGTCCAATTATAAAGTTCGCTTGAGATATAGTAAAGGGTGATTCGGGTAATTTTGTTGTCAAAATTCTGATTCACAAATTTAGAAGGCAAATTATGAAAAAATTAATAAGTTAAAATATTTATAAGATTACGTTGAAATGCAAAAAATATAAAATTACAAGAAAACAAAGGAATTGAAGTTGCAAATAATTAGATTGAGTACCAGCATATTAGATCATGGTGTGAGTAATATTTAGTAGATCGAATGAATCTCTGGCATTGAAGTAATCATTCACATGAAAAGAGATAATCTTGAAAGTGAAATTGTCAACCAATTGAGGCAATTGTGTATAAATTGGGACTAAATCTGTAGCAAAAACAACATTCAAACATTTAGCAAATAGGAACTTACAAGAACATCCTGAAGCTTCAAATAATGTTTCAGACTTTACACAGTTTTCGGTAGATCTTGCTTTTGTGGGTGAAATCAAATCCGTGGTTCGTTTCTTTCAAAATGAAAATCTTGTTTCTATCGATAGAACTCGTATATCATTTGTGGTTGAAGACCAGCAACCCTTTCAAAGGAGACTTCCAAGATTTCAAAAATTTGATTTTGGAGCCAATTGTGTTGATAGATGGCTCTTTTCGGTAGAATTGTTTCATAAGGAAGAACTCAATAAAAGATGCCTTCCTCTTTCGTCTACATGCCTCAGAAGTGAAGATATGAAGAAAGCAATTAGAGAGAGCTCGTTGTCATATTCCATTGACCTAGTTGTTAGAGTTAACGATTAAGGTAAAACGAATCAAAGGAGAATTGGTTAGAAATCTGAGGGTTTCTAACCTGGGAGAATTGATGCTGAGAATAGAAACCATCGTTGGGGGAAAGGGGAAAGCAATAAAGTAGAATGGAAGCCATCGGTTGTTGTACCTCAAACATATTAAGCGGATATGCATTGAAAGGTGGTACCAGATGCTTGTTAGGTAGTAAATTTCTTTATTTTAAGACTTTGAAACCTCCTCTCACCAATATCTATTATAATAGTAGTAAGATATATATATATATATATATATATATATATATATATATATATAGGGAAGTGTTCAAATAATAACCCACTCTTAGAGCGATAACCCATTAACTTTGCCAAAACGAAGCCGAATCTTGAATTTTTTTTAACATCATTGTAACACAATTAGAACACTATGTTCTTTTATGAGTTTCCGAAAATTCATCACCATTTAAGAGATATCATCGCTGTAAGTTTTTGACTTACAGCACTGTAACTGTTTTTGTCAAAAACTTACAATGATCTCTTAAACGATTATGAATTTTCACAAACTCATAAAAGAACATAGTGTTCTAATTGTGTTACAATGATGTTTAAAAAAAATTCAAGATTCGGCTTCTTTTTGGCAAAGTTAACGGGTTATCGCTCTATGAGTGGGTTATTATTTGATCTCAATCCTATATATATATATATATATATATATACATATATATATATATATATAGAGGATTTGGTTCAAATAAGAACTCACCATAATTGCGTTAACCAAATAACTCAAATCCAATGTTTTAAATTTCCAGATGTAATAAGATTTTGCCAAATGTCACTACCCTTTTTAAATTAAAAATAGTATCCAAGTCATTTCACTTAATATAGAAAAGTCAGATTTAATAAGAGAGTGACAAGTGTCACACTCTTAAAATCTATCTATTTTCCTTTTTTTAAATCAAAGTTACCCCCTTGATTTTTATACATTTATAAATTTTTTATACTATGTTATTTTTTTATAAAAATTACACCATTAAACTCGTTATATTTTTCTCGTTAATTCCATAATAGTCATGCCAATTTTTTTTTGAATTTTTTTCGAGCGTTCGTAATTACACCAACGTAACGAACAATAAATACAATAATTTTCTCTCATTTTTTCAAAATCTTTTCATCTTTAAAATGTTTTACAAATTATTTTGAGCGTTCGTCATTTTCTTTCATTTTTTTCGAGCGTTTGCAACTACACCAACGTAAAATCTTTCCATCTCGTTACAAATTATTTTTTATTACAAAAATTAGTTCATTAATATTTTAAAAAATTAAGAACACTTTAAAAAAATCATCTCCTTACATCAGTGTAATTACGAAAACTTTGTAAAAATTCAGCTCGTTACATCAGTGTAATTACATCAGTGTAAAAAAATTCATTTCGTTACGTCAGTGCAAAACGTCTTTGCATCAGTGTAAAACGTCGTTACATCATTTTAAAACGTCGCTGCATCAGTGTTACGAAAATTTTAAAAAAATTTGACAAAATTATACTTGATTTAAAGATAAAAAAGTGACAAATTTAATGGTGAAATTTTTATAAAAAAATAATAATGTATATAAAAGTTATGATTTTTAAAAAATTGGGGGGTAAACTTTTTTAAAAAAAGGAATCAAGTACACCCTTAAACAAATCTCATCCACTTGTTTTTTCCAGATTTAATATGGACCACTCATTTTTAAAAACATTATTTAAAGAACCAATCAAATGTAGTTAAATGGTTACCACACTTGGAGTGGGTTACCAATGGAACCTTTCCCTATATATATATATATATATATATATATATATATATATATATAGACATATATATATATGTACATATATATAGATATGTCTATATATATATATGATCAGGAATTTTACATAACCCACTATTCCCACGCTAACCCAAATAACTTTGACAAGATGAAGCCGAATCTTGGATTTTTTTTTAACATGATTGTAACACATTTTGAATACCATGTTCTTTTATGAGTTTGGGCTAATTCATCACCATTCAAAAACATGGTGTTCAAAATGTGTTACAATGATGTTAAAAAAAATCCAAGATTTGGCTTCATCTTCCCAAAGTTATTTGGATTAGCGCAGGAATAGTGGGTTATGTAAAATTCAATGCCCTATATATATATATATATATATATATATATATATATATATATATATATATATATATATATATATATATCGATTCTTGGCCTTTAACATCCTCTTAATCTATCTATAATGCCTTCAAAGCTTCAATTTCTGATTTAGAAATCAACTTAACAATGTCAGGTGCCATAATTAGTAGGCATTATTTCACCCAAGTAGGTTTCTACCTTTCTTTTCGACATAATGAATCTACTAGCACATTCGTCTTTCAATGATAATACATTATTTTACAATCATAATCTTTAATCAACTTTGATCACTTCGTTTCAACTCATTCTACTCAAAGAAATACTTAAGGCTTTTGTGATTAGTGTAGATCGTGCATTTCACTCCATTCAGGTTGTGTTTCCAAACATCTACTTCAAATATTATTACAGCTAGCTCTAAGTCAATATTGTGATTGTTTGTTGCATGGGGTTTTAGCTCTCAACAAGCATATTCTATCACATTACCATGTTTCATAAGGCCACATCCCAACCCCAAATAAGAAGCAACTAAATAGATCATTAGGTGTTGGGTCTAGTAAATCGAAAACTTAAGCTTGAGTTCATCTATGTTTTAGGTCGTGAAAACCTTTTCCTTTTTGTTTCTCCATGTGATATTTTCTTCTTTCTTCATTAGTTTTGTCATTGTAGATTCCATCTTTAGAAGTCTTCGATGACCCTTTGATAAGAAGCATTTGCTAATCCCAAAGAATTACGAATTTTATAGGGTTCCTTGGGTGGTTCCTATTTCATGAATGCTTTGACCTTAGAAAGATCCACCATAATATCTATTTGGTTTGTCAAATAAAAACATGAAAAGATAAGTTATAGTGTCTAACCTAAGCTAAAGACGCTATAACTAATCTAGCCAATAAACATCAAAACAGAAGCAAACCAGATCGGAATATGGTTTAAATACATGATAAACTTCTGATTTAAACTAAGAACATGAAAAGATAAGAACAATACTCAAAAAGCTCATATTTCTTCACTCCAACAAGCTCTAATCAAGCCCTAACATCCATGGTTAAGCTCTAGCAGCTCCAGGGCTTTATTAGGGTTCCAAAATCGCAGAAGAAGACCTCCAAAATGGGTCTGGTCGAGTCCCATTTGTAGAGAGCATGAAATTAGGGTTTTTGGGCTAAAAATGGTCTGGGGACACTAGGTGTTTAGGTCAAGTCTAGGTCTAGGATTAGTTATAGTGTCTTTAGCTTAGGTTAGACGGCTTTTAATTTGTTCTATTTTTAGGGTACGGACCGCGTACATCAAGTTTTTGACGCCTTTGCCGGGGATACTAGGCAATAGCGAAACTAGCTTTGATTATGTCTGTGTTTTTCTTTGTTTGTTTGTTGTTATTTGTGAGTCTTTTATGGTGTGTCTTGTGAGTCTAGGTTGTATTCTTAGGGTTCAGATCTTGTTTTGGAGTTCAGTACATCATGTATGCATATAGATCTAGAGAGGATCTGAATGCATGGTTTAGAGATGCCAGGGAAGAAAGAAATAGAGAAATCCAAGTTGTGATTAAGTGCATAAACGCATCCCGTGTGGAAAATCAAGGACGATTTACATACGACTTGGATGGTAACTACTTGGGATTTCAAATTCCGCATGATAGTGCGTATGATGAAGAAGAGGAGTTGGACATGGCTGATTCCATTGGTTTTCATGGTTGAGAAGGAGGAAGTTCTGTCCAAGTGTGAAGATGAAGTCATTGAAGAAAACTCTTGGGAAGATGAGTTTGGCGAGGAGCTGCTAGATATACCTTTTGTGGTAGAGGAGGATGTGCATTTTGACCCACTTGGTGATCTAAAGATTTTAGAGACATTATTAAATGGAGAACTAAGTATGGGGATCAAGGTGGAAACCCATGAGGATGTTGAGGAAACTGAAGAGAAGGAAGCTGAGCTTCCTATGATCGAACAAGAAGCATCTGATGAAGAGGTAGAGGACATACTTGATGTTGCTTGTGATGAAGAGGTAGAGGAGGATGTGCATTTTAGGACTCAGCCCAAAGTGAGAGTATATGATGCAAAACCTCCATTAAAATCCATAGAACCTCGGGAGAAGGCAACAAAAAGGAAGGCAGTGAATCCAACCCGACTGAATGTTCTAGGATGGTATCAAAAGAAAAGGAGAACCGAAGAAGCAAAGTTTGTGCACAACCACTCTCATCAGTACTTGTCACGCATCAGGTTTGGTCCATGTAAATTTAAATATTGGTGGCCTGACCCATTCACAGGGTTTGAAATGTTCTTTAATTCCACAAATAATAATGAGAGAAAGGCATTGAATGGGTTGGACAGAGGATAGATTAAAGAGAAGCCTCCTGATTAGGTTGTGCTAGGGATTCGGGCTTCGGCCCAACTTGTATATAGTGTGCATAGTTTTGGTTCAAGTATATCGGGTATTGTGTGATTGGTGATGTTTGTGTGTTTGCACGATTGTGTCAGATTCAAGTGTGGGTATTCATGACGTTCGATATCACCATTTCGGACAGTTGATTACCATTAATTGCTTAGAATTTTATTTCTTTATACTTCACTAGTCACTTAACTCGACTTTCTTTATTTGCTATTAGGTTAATTTTGGTTTTAACTTTTATTAGGGTTTAATTGGTTTTATTCTTATTTAGTTTTAATTTAAGCAGGTTTTTTGATTTTATTAACTTTAGTTTACTTTATTTTCTAGTTTAATTTTGCTTTATTAGAATTTTAGTTAAGACTAAGTGCATTATTAATAGTTTTTAGGAGTTAACTTAGTTTTAATTTTCATTAGTTTAAATTTAACTAGGTTGTCTTTTTGTTTGGGTATGAGTTCGCATTTAGTAATTAGTTTAATTTAATGTTACTTATTTTTAAACCTAGGCGCAACGCCCCATCACAGTGCTCGGTCCAATGCGATGAGCACGGATGGTCAAAGAATTCAAACCGATGGCTCCAGGCGCAACGCCCGGATCAAACTACTGGTCTAAGGCAATGCGCGCGATTCTAGGAATTTCGAAGAAAAAAATAAATAAAACCATCGGTCACCCTTGCGCCTACCACCATAACCACTACGCCCCAGCCCCTTTCTTCGTAACCGAGCATCACCAGTCGTCGCCCTCAGCAACCACATCATCATCCTCATCGTTCTCGCCTACAGCCGCTCACATCACCATCATCGCCCGTCGCTGCCATCATAATCTCTGTCACCGGTCTTCACCGTCGCTGTCTTCACCACCGAACACCATCGTCATATCCATCAGTTGCCATCTATCCACCGAGCACATCTCCGGTCGCACTCATCTATTATCATCATCAACAGCACCTCTGTTCACACTACCACCGATTCCAGCAGCACCACCATCCTCCACCGTCTGTTTACACTACCACCGCAACACATTACACCGGTAACACCCCCTTTACTTCTTGTGTTTTCGTTTTTAATTTAGAAATTAACATAGATTGGGAATAAGTGAGATTCGGTTGTTTGGAATTGAATTTTGAACGGAATTTTGGTCGGGGAAGCCTCGGTGGCCGAACCTCCAATTTTTCCGGTCAATTTTTGCCTTAGGCGGATCGCCTAGCGCCATCACCTGGTATCCAGGCGTTGCGCCCCGATCTTGTTTTCGTTTTTATTTTCATTTTAATTCCAGAAAATTATTTAAATTAAATAAGATAAAAATAAAAATAAAAACAGAAACAGAAATAAAATAACAATAATAAATAAAAAATACATAATAAAAACAAAATATATAATAATAATAATGGTTTCAGAAAAATAGAATAAAAATAAAAACAAAAATAATAAATAATAAGATACATATTTTGTGTAAAATAAATGTAATACAAAATAAAAATAAACAAATAAACATTTTTTTTGTAATATAAATAAGTATTTGTATAATAAAAATATTGTAATATAAAATAAACATAATAAATACTTTAGTAATATAAATAAAGTATAAGTATTATGTTTAGTGATGATAAAAATAATCTAACATAAATACATATATGTATATACATGTTGTAACATAAAAGTAAATAAATGGATAGTATTAAGTTTAATAAATATAAGTTTCATAAATAATAATAATAATAATAAATGTATATAATTATGTATGATAATACTAATGTAAATGTAAATGTAAATGTAAATTAAAATCAATGTAAATTGTTT
This sequence comes from Mikania micrantha, assembly GCA_009363875.1. Classification (NCBI taxonomy): domain Eukaryota; kingdom Viridiplantae; phylum Streptophyta; class Magnoliopsida; order Asterales; family Asteraceae; genus Mikania; species Mikania micrantha. The sequence continues at coordinate 47,136,100 of CM018691.1, read as the reverse complement.
GAAACAATAACTTTACATAAAACAAGTTGTACAAATAAATTGTATTCCTAAACAAATAAATAAATAATAAACTATATAAGTATTTATGTATATTTTCTTTGTAAATAAATAAAATAAAAATAAAATAAGTAAATATATATCTAAATACTTATTATAATTGTATAATAAATAAATTTCCATACGTATATAAATAATGTATTTATGGAAATTAAAAAATAAGTTGTATGTATGTAAAACTTATAACATAAATAAGATTTTGAATGTATACTTGTATAAAATAAATAAAAATGTATGTATCATAATAAACAATGTACTATAGTCTTTTCTCAATAAATAATAATGTTTGTAAATTATTAAATAAAATTTATACTTAATAATTAATTTGTATATAAAGTAAAGAATAACACATTGTACATGTGTATAACACAAATAAACAACTTAATAATAAAAACTTGTACATAAATAACCATTTTAAACAAATTGTATATAAATAAACATTTTTCAAAATAAAATTAATAATCAACTAGGAATTAGGTTTTAGTTAGATTGTAACATGTTGTATATTACCGCACAGATGGCTGATGCATCGAGTTTGAGGGCCAAGAGGGCCAGACATACGACCACAGTCGAGCAGCAGGCACAAAGACAGCAGCCACCAGTCCATGAGATCAGCTACTCAGCGCCTCTGGTCATCCCACCTCCAAACGCTCGCCTAGTTCACCCGCACCTGCGAGCCTTATCAGATCACACTTTCTTGCAGTTCGCATCAGACACTCTGGAGTACTCACACATGACTACGCTCGTAGGCTTAGAGACAATCCAGAATCGTGGATACGACCGAGCAGTCATCGAGCAGCTTGGCCGCGAAGAGGAGTTCGACGCCATGGTGGCTCCACGGTGGGGACGCCTGCTGCGATGCGAGTGGCCGCAGTATGTTGAGTTCACCGTGGAGTTCCTATCCACCTTCCGCTATGACACGCGCTCCCTCACTTCTCCTGGAGCTGTGTCGTTCGCCTTAGGTCGAACGACACATCGCATGAGTCTTGCCGAGTTTGTTGTCAGTATGGGCATCTTCTCCCGGGAGGAGGTGGCCGCTGACGAGTTTGAGGGCCTCCTTAGGGCGTATCCCGGGCAGCCAGGCCCGGATACGTTACCGAAGAGGAGATGGCCGTGTACCGGAGGACGATAGTTGTTCCTTCACACACGGACCAGCGGCAAGCCATGCAGATCCTTGATCCATTACTTCGTAATATTCATCGGATTCTAGCGTGCACCTTGATTCCTCGCCACTCTAGCAAGGACAAGGTGAGCTATTTTGATTTGTTTTGCCTATACTGCTTTCATGGTCGCCACCCGACGAACCTCGCTACCATTTTACTCACTTCATTCGCGAGGCCTCGTCGGGGAGGCCAGACGGCACGCTTGGATATGGATTCGTACGTCTGCCGTATGGCTAGTTGTCTTCAGGTGTTCGACATGTATCCAGTGGAGCATCTGACTGTCGGCCCCGAGACGACACCATATGCGCTGCACGACATGCAGACATCATGGATGGTTACGTTTGACATCCCACCCCGCTGGACGCCTCTGTTGGGAGATCTAGACTCCCCTGTACCCTTGGTCCCTCCGCCATCGACCCATTGCATCCTGCACCGAGGGGAGCGGCCACCTCGTGAGGACCCGCCACGACAGCATGCACCTCCTCGTCTCGCTATCTGGTACATACACCAGAGGATAGACATGCTTGAGTACATGATCAGGTGCATGGCGGACCATATGGGTTGTGTGTTGCCCCCTCGGATGCCTGTGCCACGCGTTCCATCCGACTCTGATTCCGATGAAGGAGAGAATGAGGAGTGATCGGTTGTATGTAGATTAGCTAATGTACTTTTCTTTTGTATGTATTCTGAAAGTACTTTATATATATTTATATTTTGGTATGTCTGTTTCTTTTTATCTATTCATATGTGTGGTTATGTTTAATATATTTGTGGTGTTGTTGTGGATTGTATATTAATTCTGTCATTGGTTGTATTTATTTGAATAAATGCATGGACGGTTCTTATTGAGGTCCCGAGGGGGCCCCGGCCCCCCTGTTTTTCGGTTAGAATGGTCGATTTTGATGTATTTCATCGAAAAATCCTTCGGTTCCTCTCTTTTCCTTCCTAAAAATCCCTCGGCCTCCTCTGTTTTCTTCCTAAAAATCCTTCGCCCCCTCCGTTTTCTTCCTAAAAATCCTTTGGCCCCCTCCGAGCTTTTTTCAAGCTCCGTCACTGAATAACTGTATAAAATTGTTTGTAATATTGTGGTTGATTGTTGTATGATTATTCAATACTGTGTATCATTGGTTGCATTGTAATGTTGTTATATAAATTGTAATGCATTTGTTGTTGTATTAACAATTGTACATTTGAGTTGTGATTTGAAAGGTGCGCGACTCCATGCACGACACGTCTGCATTATATCAGGGAGTTCGTCGCTAACCTTACTGCAATTCTAGTTTTCATTTTTAATCGCCAGTTCTGAATCCACATTGAGAACAGTATGTCGTTCTAAGTGTGGGTACGTCAGGCTGGCGCCTTTTAGTTTTAATTTTTGTAAAATCAAGTCATTGTATATATCAGGTCAATCTTTTAATAAAATTTTTAAATTTTGTATAAAATTTTTGAATTTTTTGTAAAATAAATAAGAACTTGTAAATAAATAATGAAAATTGTAAATATTTAAAGTTAAAAACAAAAAAATATATATAAAGTTGAAAACTTTACAAAAAAAAAAAGATTTTTCTTTTGATTGAGTCAGTTGTAAATAGTTAATCAAGTCGGTCCTTGAGTCTTTTTATTCTACAGTTGATCTTGTTGGTTGTTTGAGGTCTTAATTGCAGTCTGGTTCTAATCACTCGTACGCAATTACATTCGGGTGGCGACTAGTTAGACTATTTCATATGCAAACAACCGGCTGTTGATTGACTTCTTTTCGGATTAGAATCATGCTTGTTGATTCTGCGTTATCAGCTAAGTCTTTTCCACTTTTTACCGTATGTTTCTCTTTCTAGAAATATTCTCTTAATTATTTTGCATGTTCTGATTGTGTCTAGAGTCTTTTGGTTGTACATAGCTAGAGTCTGGAAAATGTCCTTGGTTTTGGCTTGCATTTTATAAATGGAAGATGATCTGATTATGATTAGGACTTTGGTTTTTAGAGGCTAACTTGTGTATTGATTTGGAATTTGTTGGTAGAATCAGCCGATAGAAAGTTCCTTAGGATTGACAGAATAAACCTAAATTCAGGATTCTTGTGGGTATTAGACTTGGTAAATTCGGGAAATCTGAAACCAGGTATTAGTGAATAAAGGAACCTCTGTAAACTAGCAACTTAGAGTTTTTAAAATTTAAACCTCGCACATATGTCCTCTTTTTTGTGGAAATACATCCGAGGCTTATGGCACCCGCTAAATAAAAGAAATTTTACAATCCACTAAGTGAGCTGAGTCTGTACGAATAAAAAAAGAGAGAATAAGAGCTAAAAAAGCAGTTGTCATACCCCGGCTAGCAACCGAGTGAAACAGTGCTGTAATACGCTCAAGTGAGGTAAAAACAAAAGAAAATGAGAGAATAAAAAGGCAAAATGCTCACACCTTCATCCATCTCCATCATTAGGTTGAATTTTGATTATCTCTAGGCAGTTTGCATATCGAGGTGGGTTTAAGTCAATTGACTTAAACCTGTGCCTTGAAAGCTTTTACTTGGAATTAGGATAACTCGTTTTGACCAAGGGATGGGGCCCATAAGATGAATGATTGAACTTGAACATAAATAAGCATGATTAGGGAACTTGAAATCGGTGTTTGGATTTAGATTGGACCATTATACCAACAATCGCCGTTAATACACAAGGATTTAGGATTGTTAAATCTTTTGCAAATAAAAGCCAAGTCCCTAATCTGTGAATCCATTTTGAAAGCTTTTTCGAGGACGAAAAAGGTTTAAGTGTGGGTATTTTTGATGTGTTAGTTTAACATATCCGTTTTTGTACATAATCGAGTCAGTTTTCGTATATTTAGCTTAGAGTTTGAGTCGTTTTCGTTGCTTTTTACATCTTCTTATTTTTGAACAGGTTTATGTCCCGGGGGAGCGGAAATGAAGGAAAACGGGCATCGAAATCAAGTGCGGTTGATCGAGCAAAGAAAACGAAGAATTTGGCCCTAGGCGGTACGCCTGGGAAAATTCTCTGATTCCAAACCTTCTGCGGGCATCGTCCAGTCAGGGTGCTTAGCCGCAAGCGGTACGCCTGCCGCCTGACTAACTTGTCCCTCGTGTATCGCCTAGCCCCACGCAACCCCGCTAGGCGTTGCGCCATAGACCATTTTTAGCCCAAAAACCCTAATTTCATGCTCTCTATAAATGGGACTCGACCAGACCCATTTTGGAGGTCTTCTTCTGCGATTTTGGAACCCTAATCAAGCCCTGGAGCTGCTGGAGCTTAACCATGGATGTTAAGACTTGATTAGAGCTTGTTGGAGTGAAGAAGAAGGAGCTTTTTGAGTATTGTTCTTATCTTTTCATGTTCTTAGTTTAAATCAGTAGTTTATCATGTATTTAAACCATATTCAGATCTGGTTTGCTACTGTTTTGATGTTTATTGGCTAGATCTTGGATTATGCTTAGGTTTGGGATGATAAAGTTGTGATCTTTATGATGTTTGGACTTGATTTATGTTACAGATGATATATGCATTGTAATAAGCTGTAAAGTTTGAATCTTTGATGATATTTGCTTGTGTGAATGATGATATTTGATGATTAATTAGATCCACATGTGTCTAGGAAGGTATTTCCACAAATAAATGCATGTTAGGCCTACTACTTGGTCTTTTAGGTTAGTTTATGGAGTAGTGATCATATTCCATAGGATTTGATGTCATTAAGTATTGTGATTTGCATGTGTGACCTAACCTAGAAATCTGGGAGGTGATAGACTAGATGGTTGGTCTCTTTAACTTGGGATATTTGAGTTAAACGACCCGGGAGGGCGTTGTCTTAGATCTAATTAGTGTTGGTGTGAATTCATGTCAAAGTAGTCACCTTTATAGCTCTCTAGTGTCCTAGGATACACGCGGGTGGAAATCCGGTAGGTGATTCACATGTTGGAGTGCAATTGCATATCGGGAAAATCCGGAAGGTGACTCGGTAGACTAGTGCCTACATTACAGTCTTAGGATTTCCATTGGTGTCGCCTGGTATCTGATCTGGGTCCCATTAGGTTATTCTAAGTTTGTTCCTTAAGATCCCAGTTTTCATCCTTCATATGTCAGTCCACGTCATCACTTGTCACACTTTTGAATCCCAACCTAAATATACATGTTTTCCTTATTGTAGTTAGATTCCATTTACAGTCTCGTTATTAGTTGCAGTTTAGTGTTTAATTGTTAGCTTAGTCGGTTAGTTAGTTCAGTCTCATTATATTAAGTTATGAGAGTTGCACCAAACCCCCCCCCCCCTTACTTTATTTTGTTCACAGTCTAGGTTAGTTTGTTAAAGTACTGTCCTTTGGTTCGATATCCAGTCTTCCACCAGCTATACTGTCACCGATAGGTACACTTGCCTTCGTAGCGGTCTAGTTTAGGATTTTCGATTTTAACTAGGTGTTTAGGTCAAGTCTAGGTCTAGGATTAGTTATAGTGTCTTTAGCTTAGATAAGACAACTTTTAATTTGTTATATTTTTAGGGTCCGCACCACGTACATCAGGCATGCTTTTAAATATTTAGAAACACAATCGAGCATACCAATAACATAAAATATTGATTAAGTTTTAATTTAAAATTTAGAGATACATTCATGCTTTTTATAAACAAATATAGTATATATATATATATAGACACACACACTAGTTAGGAACCCGCGTAATGCGGAGACATTGACAAATGATAACGCGATACTTGTTTTCTGTTAAGTTATCAATGCCATGAGTCTTACAAACCAAAAGCAATACTAAAACAAAAACATAAGATAAAACAATTTGTATAGGAAGTAATCCAATTAAAATAATTTGGTCCTAAAGCAATCCCTTAAAAAGCCATTAAAGCATATGACTTAAAGGAGAATAAAATAATCATGTTTGATAACCTCTCTAAGTTCAGACTTGAAGAGTAGTTCTCTATTGTCCAAATAAGTAAAGATAAACTTTAGCTCGCAAAATGCTTCTGCCAAGCTCAGTGTGTGCCCAAAAAATATTTCTTATCACCCTTTCTCTTAAACTTAAGATGCTCCTTTTGTAGTAACACAAACACAATGACGCATGTAAGGCTGGATAACACAAAAAAAGTCTAACACCATTATATGTAAAGACAATATAAAACTGGTGAATCTGAAATTAAACAAGCTAAACATAAAATTAAAACCCAAGTGTAGCACTGTATCACACATTTACTAAGATTCTACACAATAACTAGACTGCTATGAACATTAAGATTCAAATTTTGCCTAAGATGATAGTGACCAATTATCTAAATAAAAAAAAAACAAAGCAAATTGGTACAAGTCAGTTGAACAACGTGATTGCACATTGTATTGATTTAAGATGTAAGAACCCTAAACATATAAATGATAAAAAATAAAAGTAAAACGCATATCTCAATTGCAATTCCTGGGAAGCTGCTAATTGACCACCGCCATTGCCCGTGGTTCATATCATAGTTGGGTTGCCAGTACACCCAGAATAAATTTTCACCGAAAGCCGAAAATCACTTTAATGGGCGGGTTGAGAAACATATCGAATTAGGCTTGGGTGGGTTGGAATGACTCAAGATACTTTATCTCCAATTTTTCAGGTTTTACTTCAAAACAATTAGTGTGTCAAATAACATTTTCATATATCAATTATTTCATTATATTGAGTAAAATGGTTTACAATATTATGCCCATGAGAAACACACTTTGATGGCCTCTAGCCTATCTTTTAAAAGTTTAAAAAATTTACTGATTTAAGTTGCTTTGACGCGTTAGAGATAAAGCATAACCAAAATAGACCCCTTTGGAATCTTTTCAAATAGACGTTTCTTATATCTATCCCATGCTATGTCGTTTGACACATGAATATGAAAACCAGCAAAGATTTAACCAATGCTAAAAACCTGCACTGATAAAATAGAGCAATAATTAGTTGATAGACGTAAGCTTACTCTGTTGCAGCAGATAGTAATTCCTCTATAGGAAAAAAAAAGATAAAAAGATTTAATTAGTTGAATTGTACCTCAATTTTAGAAGAAGAACCCATCCAATCAGAATCTATAAGTCCTGGTTAGGCTCTGAATGATTCGGTATTACACAACTGAATGTGCGAAATCGATATCAAAAGTGTATGAGTATAAGAATAGCAAATCAAATAGAATTCAAATGCTTCTTGTGCTCATCAATCTGAGTTAAGCTTGTAAAAGTAGAAAGAAATACAAATCTGAATTCTGGAAAATCTGAACAATCGATATCTAACTAAGTTCGACACAACCAATTTATAGACATACATATCGATAATGTTACTATGGCATCGATATTATTCTACTACTGTCGATTCTAATAGTATCGATGACAATTGTGTCGATACTATTAGTATCGACCAATCCAACACTTAGAAAAAAATTTACAATTCTAAATCAAACAAAACAAGAACAAGAAATTACAAATAAAAACAATACAGAAACATAAGATCTTCACATCAAATCTTCCATGCTCTTCATCTTTAATTCAAAAACTGAAGTTGATGCTATCAGGGTACTAACAGAATCCCATCTACATGTGAGATTCTAGCTAATCAATCTCTCTAAAAGATTAATATTTGTAATTTCACAAGCTAAAAATAGCATATGTGTTAGTGTCTAAATAATATATAGACATGCCAAATGTTTGCCCAAACTTCATTGTTTGTGTACTCTATATATTTTAAATGTGACACCCGACAATTTCAAGTAAATTACAACCTTTACAATTCTGTATTTCACATTCATACTTCTTGCAATTCATTTAGTTAGGTTTAACTAAATGAGTTAAACACAAACAACTGCGAAACGATAGTTCGAGGAACTATCGAATCGTACATTGCACATTGTTTTGGAAACCGAGCGTGACAAACACAATCGCAAAACAATAATTTGAGGAATTATTGAATTGTGCATTACACACTTACCATGTTTAATCAAGTGTGCAGAAATTTTGTGAAAGACGAACACAAACGATCATCGATAATTCAAGGAATTATCGAAACACACACGAGTTGTATTACACGAACGTTGGTGAACAAACAATAAACAAACAAACATATGTGTCATTATGTGCTTACGTGCTAAACATGAACTAAACGTTAATAATAGACGTTTTGAATCGAACACGAACGAAATCGATTAAATAAATCAAAGTATTGGTGAAAAGGATCCTTCGCGGTACGTGAGGATCTCTCAGTGAAAAGCTTTGCGGTACGCGAAGTAGAAGTGGGATCTTTGAATCCCGAAATCCTTGGTGGTACGCCAAGGCCATCCACGATAGGCCTTGGCGGTAAGCGAAGAGTTCCAGAACTCAAAAACTTTATAAAATAAACTCCAACTCATTTCACTCGGTTTTCTTACATTTCTATCGAGCTTCCACATTCTCTCTCGACCAAACCCACTGAAAATCAACCCCAAACCCCTGGTAACATCCTTGAAGCCATCTCTTGCAATTTGAAGTGTTCTTGGATTATTGGACCTTCAAAAGGGAGTCTTGGAAGCCATCCACAAGTAAGGAGTTCATTATCAGTCAATTGTAGCTCCTATTCAGCTCAAATCCATCCATCTTAGAGCTGCTAAGGTAGTTCTTATAGTTCATTTATGCTTAGATCGTACATGCAAGGGCCAACCGATCCTCTCACATGCACGAATTTTTAGTTGTTCTTTGCTGTTATTTGGTGCATTGTAATTGAGATTGAAGATAGAAATTATCTAGGATTGAGTCTTGACTGATATGATGATGATTTTGTAGACCTTACTATATTAGGAAACTTTTTATGTTGCATGTCAATGATTTGTAATGATCTAGACATGTTAGATATGTCTAGATGATGTCAAATGTGTATTGAAGTGTTTAGAAATACATGAGTGCCTTGGGAAACGTGCACACCTTTGGCTGGAAGCACATTCTCTCTCTTGTACACGAATTGGAGTTCGAGAAATTCAAGAACCGGTTGTAAATCGCTCAAGAAGAAGAAGGAACACAAGAGAAACTACCAGGAGGATCTTCTAACTGGTAGTAAGTTATTTATGCGAAAAAGTTAGGATTTTTATACAAAAGTGAACTTAGGCATAAAGCTCACACCTTTATGCATAAAGTTCATTCCTTTTTGGTTCCAATGCGTTGGTAATGCCATATGGAACCTAGAACTGGCTCCCCAAAGTCTTGGATAAATTTCTGAGATGTTTTATGCATAAAAGATGTGTACTCGAAATCTTACACAAAATGGGGGTATCCGAACTCAGTTCAAGAACCTCAGTTCGAGAACATCAGTTCGTGAACCTCCATTCGAGAACATCAGTTTGTGAGCCGCAGTTCGTGAACCCCAGATTCGTGAACATTGGTTTCGTGAACATGGCTTCGAGAACTGAGAATCGTGAACTCTTAGGTTCGAGTACTTTGAGTATTTCGTGAACCCTATGATTTCGTGTACATGAGGTTTTGAATACTTAGCCAGTTCGAGAACATGATGGTTTCGAATACTGGGAACTAGTTAAGTAATATACAAGGGCTTAGAATAAATTCTAACTCTAGGAATGTAATGTAATTAGACGATGTGATGATGTAGGGTCCTCAGTCCTAGCTAAGGGATTTCAGCTAGGGAGATAGGAGCTACATTACTGTGTGGTGAGTTCTAGATGCCCTATTTCAACACTATAACAGGGTACGAGAGTCAACCTGACTATAACAGGGTACGAAAGTCAACCTGACTATAACAGGGTATGAGAGTCAACCTGACTATAATCGGGTATGGAGCCTTGTACCTGCATAAACCCGCTGTTCATTTTAATGACAGTGGATGTATGATGATGATGTTTATGTGATAAGGTTTTGGGTTATGTGAACGTAATGATGTTTTATGTTAATTATATTTTAACTCAACAAAACGTTACGATGTTTTATGAAAACTAGAACTCGTCAGCGTAAGCTGACCTTTTAGCATGTATGCCAGTTAAAGCTATGGTAATTGGAAGCATGGAGCTTGGGAATCAAGATAGAGAATCCGATGGTGTTGGCAATCGTTTATGTTTTAATTCAGACATTAATTCATGTTTGACAAACTATGTTTTAAATTTCCGTTGCTGTTTATGAAAGTTTTTAGTTTAAGAGCCATGTGTTATGATGAAAACCAACTCTGGGAGGTACCCGGGATTGGGGCCTCACAAGTTGGTATCAGAGCCATAGTTTGAGAGATCTTGGCATCCAAATTGCCAAGACTTAAACTGAGAATGAGATTAAATGATGCGGATTGCCAACTATGGATGAACGAATGCCACGAGCTGAATGTTTATGTATGAGCTAAGAAATAGATGCAAAGTTAGAAAGGTAGTCAATGTCTTGCACATTGAGGAGATGGGATGGGAAATGTTTAAAGCCTATGAGTTGGGTAAATGGTAAATAAAACCAGATCAACACCATTAACGATTTACAATACTTATTTTGTGCTAAACTGATTCATGTACTGACTCATCAATTGTTGCATCCTGTAGATAGTTAAGATGGCTAGACAAAAGGGTAGACCACGAAAGCGACCCCAGACGACTGAGGAGCCGCGTGTTGAGGAAACAGAGAACAAAATGAAGATGAGATTGAGACCAGCGAACACCATGACAACGAAGAAGAGTTCACACCGGAGCCTATCGTGATAAAGGCTATTTCTGATGAAGTCTGCAAAATCATGGATGAGAAGATGACGGTAATGATCCTTAAGGAATTAAAGGATGCATCGAAGGAGAAGTCTGAAGGAACAAAGGAAAGCACCAAAGAAGACGAGAAAGTCGTGATCCTCGAGACAAAGTGCGGTGATTCCCACCGAGGTTTGATGAAAGGATATGATTATAAGGCCTTCAAATGATGCAACCCACCATCCTTTGACAATAAGAAAGATGATGTGGCCACCTGCCACTGGATATCTGCGATGGAAGCTGTTATTTCCATCAGTGAGTGCCGAATTGATAAAGCTGTCAAGTTTGCAGCTCACTCCTTTGTCGAGGAGGCACTACACTAGTGGAACACAATCAAGCAATCAAAGACTGCTGCTGATATGGAGAAGATGACCTAGGAAGACCTGAAAGAGCTGGTCACAAAACAGTTCTGTCCCAAGAATGAGCTGGATGAAGTTGAAAGGAAACTTTTGGTTCTGAAAGCTGGGAGTATGAACCACAAGCAGTACACTTCACGATTTAATGAGATGGCCAGTCTCGTTCCTCGTCTTGTTTCTACAGAGGAACATAGGGTGAAGTTGTACATGGAGGGTTTGCCTCCAAAAGTTCGGATTCATGTTAAAGGAAATGCTCCAAAGACGTTTGACTCCACTATTGAACTTTGTGGTATTGTATGGGATGATGTGATGGCTGATGAGCCAGTGAAAGAGGAAATAAGGGTGAAGGATTCCCCCGGGACTAAGAGGGGTCGAACAGACCAACAAAAGTTTTCTGGCAAGAAGGTAAAACGTGAGGATGTGAACCGATGTAACAAATGTGGTAAAATCCACACCGGACAGTGCTTGGTGGGCACTAACTTATGATTTCGATGCGGGAATACGGGACACTTTTCCAACAATTGCTCGAGTGCCACCAGATGCTTCAACTGCAATGGGTTTGGACATTTGTCCAAGGATTGCAGACAACCACGGGCCGATGCTTCAGGCTCTCATAGGAAATAGGAGAAAGGAAAGAAGAAGCAGAAGGCTATAGCATGAGCCTTCACGATGACAAAGGATGATGTTATTGAAGACCCAGACGTGGTCGTAGGTACTTTTTCTATCAACAATATTCTTGCTTCTGTATTGTTTGATTCTGGTGCCATTATGAGTTTTGTATCTTCGACTTTCTGTGATGGGTAATCTGGGAAGGTTAAGAAGATAGATGGGGTATTTGATGTAGAGATGGCTACTGGTAAGATGACAAGGGTGACTGAGGCTATAGATGATTGTTATGTTGAGATAGAAGGTCATAAGTTCCCGGTAGGATTGTTTCTTATAACCTTGGGAGGGTTCGACTTAGTCTTGGGAATGGATTGGTTAGCCAAATATGAGGCTATCATCGTATGCCGACGCAAGATTATATGTTTACGAGCATTGGATGGGAGTCCGGTAACGATCTATGGTAATAAAGCGATGAATGCGCAGAAGATCAATTCGATGATCAAGGCTGATGTTATGATGAGGCGAGGGTGTGTAGCCTACTTGGCCTACGTGATTGAGGAACGTACGAATATGAGGACGATTGATGACGTACCCGTGGTGCGTAACTTCCCCTATGTATTCCCTGAGGAATGGCCTGGATCACCACCGGAACAGGAAATTGAGTTCCAAATCGACTTATTGCCAGGAGCACAACCTGTTGCCAAAACAGCTTATCATTTGGCTCCCACAGAAATGAAATAAATGATGGCCAAGCTACAAGAACTCCTTTATAAAGGTTTTATATGACCGAGTGTCTCTCCGTGGGGAGCATCGGTGCTGTTTGTTAAGAAGAAAGATGGAAGCATGCAAATGTGTATTGATTACTAGGAACTAAATAAGTTGATAGTAAAGAACTGGTATCCTCTACCTAGGATTAACGATTTGTTCGATCAATTGCAAGGTGCAATCTGGTTCTCTAAGATTGATCTCTGATCTGGTTACCATCAGTTGAAAGTTCAAGAGCAGAATATTCCAAAGACTGCATTCCGAACACGTTATGGACACTACAAGTTTCTTGTTATGTTCTACAGCAATTATGGATTTGATGAACATGATATGTCGAACGATGTTGGACCGATCGGTGATAGTGTTTATTGATGATATTTTGATTTACTCAAAGAATGAGGATGACCATGCTTGCCACGTAAGTGAGGTATTAGAGATCCTGAGGAAGGAGAAATTTTATGCTAAGTTATCCATATGCGCCTTCTGGTTACGGGAAGTATAGTTTCTGGGTCATGTGGTGAACCCAGAAGGAATTATGGTGACCCAGCTAAAGTGGAAACGAGTATGAAATGGAGCCCTCCGAAGTCACCGACGGAAGTACGCAATTTTCTTGGTTTGGCCGGCTACTATCGAAGATTTATTCAAGACTTCTCCATGATAGCGACGCCACTGAAGAAACTCACGAAGAAAGATGTAAAGTACGAATGGGGTCCAAACCAAGAACAAGCGTTTTCAGTGCTAAAGGAGAAACTTACCCAAGCTCCTGTGTTAGCATTTCCAGATGAAAATGATGACTTAGTTGTGTATGTTGATGCATCACGACAAGGGTTGGGATGTGTACTGATGCAAATGGGAAGGGTGATAGCTTATGCTTCGCGCCAGCTAAAGATTCATGAGGGTAATTACCCAACCCACGATCTCAAACTTGCTGAAGTGGTGTTTGCATTGAAAAAATGGAGACACTATCTGTATGGGGTAAAGAGTACCATCTATACCGACCATAAGAGCTTGAAGCACTTCTTCGAGCAAAAGGATTTGAACATGAGGCATAGAAGGAGTAGGCATTATTGGTGGAGAGGAGTGGCTTGAGCTGCTATAGGATTTTGACTGTGATATTTTATTTCACCCATGAAAGGCCAATTTGGTGGCAGATGCTTTAAGTCGCAAGACCGAGCACCCTGCCATACGAGTAAAATCGTATAGTTTGGTGATAACGCTAGACTTTCTGAACGAGCTCAAGCAGGCGCAACAGGAAGGACTCAAGGAAGAGAATGTGGGCTTCGAACGTGTCTTTGGACAAGTAAAGAGCTTGGAAGACAATGACCACGGGGTAAAGATACGATTCGGTCGTATGTAGGTGCCCAGAAATGAGGACATTCGATCGAGAATCTTAGATGAAGCCCACAAGTCACGTTATTCGGTGCATCCTGGTGCAACGAAGATGTATCAAAATCTTCGAAAGGATTATTGGTGGTCGGGTATGAAGTTTAATGTGATGCACTACGTGAACAAGTGCCTTACTTGTGCGCAAGTGAATGCTGAACATTAGAAGCCCTATGGATATGTGCAACCTCTTGAGGCACCAGAATGGAAATAAGAACACATCACCATCGATTTCATCACCAAGCTACCGAGATCAGCTAAACGACATCATACCATAAGGGTGATTGTGAACTGACTGACGAAGAGTGCACACTTCTTCCCGATCAGAGAAACGTATACGTCCGAAAGGCTGTCTGAGTTGTTCGTGAAAGAGATTATGACCCGACATGGAGTTCCTGTCTCCATTGTATCATATCAGGATACGAGGTCTACTTCTTGATTCTGGAAGCAGTTTCATGATGCTATGGGAACGAGACTGAACACCAGTACCGCCTACCACCCTCAGACGGATGGACAGGATGAAAGGACTATCCAAACGCTGGAGTTTATGCTTAGGACGTGCATTATCGATTTTCGAGGAAGCTCAGATGACCACTTGCCATTGGTGGAGTTTTCATATAATAACAGCTACCACTCTAGTATCGGAATGCCCCCATATGAGGCGTTGTACGGAAGACGATGTGGAACCCTAGTATGTTGGGGTGAAGTTGGACAGAAATAGATGGGAAACAAGGTTGACGTGATCGACATGGCAGAAAAGCTTTGGGTGATGAAAGCACGAATGAAAGCCGCACAAGATCGCCAAAAATCCTACGCAGACAAGCGTAGAAGACCGATAGAGTTTAATGTTGGCGATCGAGTGTTGCTAAAAGTATCACCATGGAAGGGAATCATTGGATTCAAAAAGCGAGGAAAGCTGAGTCCGAGGTATATCGGACCATTTCGGATAGAGGCAAGGGTAGGTAAGGTCGCGTATCGACTTGACCGACCAGAGGAGCTGAACGAGATTCATCCTACCTTCCACGTATTACATCTTAGGAAGTTTCTGGCAGACGAGCAAACATGTGTTCCTATGGATGACATCGAGGTGGATGACCGACTGAACTAAAGTTAAGAACCAGTCGCAATCGTGGATACAAAGAAAAAGCAATTACGGAACAAAACAGTTCGACTAGTCAAGGTTCAGTGGAAGCCTCAGAAGGGTTCAGATGCTACGTGGGAAACGAAGGAAGAAATGAGGAGGTTGTATCCTCATTTGTTTGATATGTAACAAGGCAGGTTTCGGGACGAAACCTATTGTAAGGAGGGGAGACTTATAACACCCCAAAATTTTCTAATACAAGTTTTTTGAAATTTACGAATGCGTAACTAATAATAAACTTGTAGGAAATAAACGAAAAAAAATAATAAACTAAGTTAAGTTCACAAAATGGGGTACTCGAATTGAATTTCGAGAACCCTAAGTTTACGAAGGTCAGTACTCGAAAATGACCGAATTTCGAGTTCCAGGTACGTGAACCCCACATATATATATGAGTGCCTTGGGAAACGTGCACACCTTTGGCTGGAAGCACATTCTCTCTCGAGTACACGAATTGGAGTTCGAGAACTTCAAGAATCGGTAGTAAATCGCTCAAGAAGAAGAAGGAACACACGAGAAGCTACCAGGAGGATCTTCCAACTGCCAGTAAGTGATTTATGCGAAAAAGTTAGGATTTTTATACGAAAGTGAACTTAGGCATAAAGATCACACCTTTATGCATAAAGTTCGTTCCTTTTTGTTTCCAATGCGTTGGTAATGCCATAAGGAACCTAGAACTGGCTCCCCAAAGTCTTGGATAGATTTCTGAGATGTTTTATGCAGAAAAAATGTGTACTCGAATCTTACACGAAATGGGGGTATCCGAAATCAGTTCGAGAACATCAGTTCATGAATCACCATTCAAGAACATCAGTTCGTGAGCCTTAGTTCATGAACCCTATGATTTGGTGTACCTGAGGTTTTGAATACTTAGCCAGTTCGAGAACATGATGGTTTCGAATACTGGGAACTAGTTAAGTAAAATACAAGAGCTTTGAATAAATTCTAAGTCTAGGAATGTAAAGTAATGAGACGATGTTATGATGATGATGCTAGCATGACATGTATATGATGCTAGGATGTTATAATGATATGATGAAATGATTCTAGCATAACGTGTTGTGATGAGCCCTATGCTATTAGGATAAGGATATGATGATATGATGCTAGCATGACATGTTTGTGATGCCATGATGATTATGATTAATGACGATATGATGCTAGTATATCATGTATGATGAATGAATGATGTTCCCATACTTGTTATGGGATATGTATGAATGGTTCTCCAATATTTGTACTGGGTAAGTATGAAAGTCAACCTGACTATAACAGGGTATGAGAGTCAACCTGACTATAACATGGTTTGAGAGTCAACCTGACTATAACAGGGTACGGGGGTCAACCTGAATCTAACAGGGTATGAGAGTCAACCTGACTATAACCGTGAATGGAGCCTTGTGCCGGCATAAGCCTGCTGTTCATGTTAATGACAATGGATGAATGATGATGATGTTTATGATGTTTATGTGAACGTAATGATGTTTTATGTTAAATATATTTTAACTAAACAAAACGTTACGATGTTTTGTGAAAACTAGAACTCGCCAGCGTAAGATGACCTTTTAGTATGTATGTCTGGTTAAAGTAAATGTAAGAGGAAGCATGGAGCTCGGGCATCAAGACAGAGAGTCCGATGGTGTTGACAATCGTTTATTTTTTAATTCAGACATTAATTTATGTTTGGCAAATTATGTTGTAATTTTCCGCTGCAGTTTATGAAATTTTTTAGTTTAAGAGCTATGTGTTATGATGAAAACCAACTCTGGGAGGTACCCGGGATCGGGGCCTCACATGGATTTAAGGGAAAACTTGATTTTATAGAAAGTTACTATTTATGGTAACTTTTAGAAATCAAAAGAGGGATTTCGATGTCTTAACTTGTTTTGATGATTTTAGATTATTGAAATATGTTTAAAAATGATTTGTAAACATATTTGGAACTTTGATTTGCGAAAACGGATCTTTAAATGAATACTGTTATTTAAGGAAACTTTATTTTGGGCAAAATGACATAAATGGTAATTTATGCACAAAAGATATATTTTAAGTGTTTAAATATGTTTTTACAAACATACTAGAAGTATTAGTTTTATGAAATGGGATTTCATAACTACACTTTCCAAAAATAGAAACTTTCCAGAAATGGAAACTTTCTAGAAATGGAAACTTTTATGGTTTCATACGTGACTTACGTGAACCTTGTATGGTTAGAGTCGTAAGATGCATGATGTAGTCCTACGTGCTTGTTAAGATCAATATGACACATTAACGAACTAAACTCAATAAACGTATCACCAACAATTCGTTGAGTCAACACAAGTCAACACACAGACACTCGGTTGAGCACGCCGACACTTGGAGTTGTATGGATATAACCCACCACAGAACACATACTCACGACCTATATGATTATAGGTGATCACTAGCAGGTACGTTGCTAGCATTTGCAGATTGCGAATATACAATCTGGAACTGCTCTATCAGATGAGCTCACGGCCCCTTTTTCTATTTTCGACCTTTGGGGTAGAAAACATTGCATTCATAAACTGTTATTGAACAACAAACATATTTTGGATACATATGGACATGCTTTATCACTATATGTATATGTGTGGAACACATCACAACTCAAAGTCCTCACAAATACATCTCGGACCGTTAGCAGCGCGAGGCGCCTAGCATGGTAATCTTCGATCGTACTATTTGGGTCTGACAAACCCCTGTGTTGAGCGCCTGGGAGGCCACCCCGACTGAGAGTCAGAATAGAGCAAAATTGACCAAACACATTTGCCATTGTCTTGTGTGATGGACATGGCAGGTGGCATGCAGCCAGCTTCGGTTTCGACACATAAAATATAGCTGTATTGACTAGCTATCAATCGGTATTTTTTTTAATGATACGTAGTCCTGCAAACACTAACTTTAAACATTTATTGTTTATTGCTGATACAAAACCTGTGCACTCACCAACCTTTGTGTTGAAATTTTACTCGCATGTTTTCTCTGGTAGTTAACTAAGGCACGCACACAAGGACTTGGATGCAAGGATGGAGTCCCATGCATCTGCTTTAGTGTCTTAGGATATTGAAACATTTAATATTTGTTTTGTTATGTATTGTTAGACAACTTAAATCGCTTCCATAAACTTTTATTTTTAATGTTTTAAGACTGTTTTAACTAAACTTACGAAACTCTGATTTTACCAAAACCATTTTATCTAAGTTATTGGATGTACGTATGCAACCAGACATGTAGGTCTTGCAACTGTAACAGGAGACTGCGATCCTGCAGAGACTGTGAATGGCCAATCGAGTTGCGCCCTCTGGAAGGCCGGGAAAGCCGGGGTGTGACATTAAATTATGTCACATTTCCCGCTTATTGACTTTGACATCATTAACATCAATTTAAAATCATGCTGCTAATCTAAGGATCCCAAGATCTACGTAATTTAAAATTGTTTACGTATGATTAAGAAAGTCTTTAGCAACTCTCTTCATTTTTTATCATATATTCACTCTTTTAAAACATACACTGTGTTAATGAATGTTCATTCTACCTGGCAAGTGCATTCCACTACTTTTGGAGAAGTGGAAACTAGTATAATCTAGCAAAACAATTATATTTTATACTTTTAGTCACTAGAATTTTCAAAGAAATTTCAATAAAATTATAGTAAGCATTTACTTGCTGTGACAATTCATATACCAAATCAGCCCCCAAAGTAAAAATTTTTGTATTTTTGATAATATATTGAACAGTGAGTTCAAGTGCCTGATAATATCTTGAACATACGTAATAAATGTTTGACTCTCCTTTTGCCTATCAATCCAGTAAGAACAATATGTAAGAAAGTGCAACACAATATCAACAACAAAAAAAGTAATTATTGAATAGAGATTGACACGAACCAAAACTTTAGCACTCCCAAATTCACATAGTTTGACCTGATGGGTATCTGTTAAAAAGAAGCATAACACTGTAGAGCCCGACTAAAGACAAAGACCGACAAAATCAAGGTTGATCAAGACAAAGTTAGAGTTCTTCAGTTGTCGTGTACTTATGTATTTCATATACTTTTGATTTTCTTGTACTTTTGGATTTCGTGTACTTAACATTCATGTACTCCTAGACTAGTATAAATAGACGTACAGTGTACTGGTCCAGGGTTAGAATCCCGATGTAGAGCTTCTAGACGTATTGAAGTCTCCTTGTAATGTTCATGAATTCATCAATAGAAATTGCTTTCTACACCTTCTATCCTGGATTCCGCACACAATTAAAGCCATTAGATGTTGTTTGATGTCATAAAGTTAAGATATTGATCAACTTTGGGACATACAAGTGGTATAAGAGCTTCGGAGATCTTTTCAACATCAAGGTAACAACTTTTTACCTCAAGTTCACGAATTTATTGTTCCTTTCTACATTGGGAAGATGCTCTATCAATTTGGAATTCAAAAATTTTGAAGAAAATTCATCTGGATTTCTTTAAGTATTTTCGTGAAGCTTTGTGTACTGAGAGTTCGTGTACTTGGTTATTTGTGTACATCTATCAGTTCATGTACTCAGTCAAGTTTGAGTACAGTGCCTTCGAGTACTCTGTGTTCGATTACTACTAAAATTTCGAGTACTTGGCCAACTTCGTAAACATGGCTGCCAAGAACCTCAATAACTTGTCTAATCTGTTGAACTTAGACAATGAGATCAGAACAGGTACCAAGCCTCCTAGGCTTGTTTCTGGAGATAACTTCCAAGACTAGAAATTCATATTTCAGTCATTCATCAAATATATTGATCCATAGTTGTGGAGATCGATCGAGGGCCATATGCCCCTATGTACGAGAATGAGTTTAGGGGCATAACCCTAAAGATCCTGGGTTATTTAATGAGAATGATATCCTCCTCAAGGAGAAGGGTGACAAAGCCTATGCTTCAATCACAATGGCTTTATCTACTGAGTTTGCTTATTAATTTAAATAGCACAAAACATATAAGGAACTTTGGGATGCTTTGGTTATAAGATTTTAAGGAAATGAAGACATGAGAGAGAGAGTGTGGGAAGGACATGTTCAGACAGAGATTCAACATGTTTAATCACATCAAAGGAGAGACCTTGGAAGCTCAACTCAATAAATTCACCCACCTCATGACTAAGTTGACTAGTGCTGGAATTAAGATGACCAAGGGTGAGGTCAACAGGAAGCTGCTGAATTCTCTGCCATACAATTGGAACTCACATTGCAGTACCATCAAAAGAATCAAGGACATGTACTAGCATCTGCATCAACTACCATCAACTCATATGATATGGATGACAAGCAGAGAGCACTGAATCATGAAAGCTCAATGGGAATTATCCAGCCATGTAGAATGCAACCCTTATCTCCACAAAGAACTATCAAGCATATGCATCTCAGTTTGTTCCTTATGAAACTGCTTTCCTTTCCATAGGACAAGTTCATCATGTGCCAAAAGTCTGTGCTGAAGGTGAAGAAAATCTGATGCTGTTCAAAAATTACATGAATAGCAACAATGCCTTCTTTGTAGGAGAGCTTGCACATGCAAATCTAACTCAGGATAACATGGAAAAAATCAATCCTGCTGATGTTAAGGAGATGGATATTTCCTGGCAGATGGCAATGGCAGTGTTTAGAGAAAAGAAGTTCATCAAGAAGTATGGACGCAACAGCTTCGGGAATAACCCTGGAAGAAAGCTGGGATTCGACAAGTCAAAGCTCTGATGCTAGCTTCCCAATACCAGGAAAAAAACTGAGAAGAAAGCTGATGAATCCATTGGAGCTGGAACTTGAAAGACCTTGGTTACTCAAGAAACATACTCTAATGATTTGAGTGATCAAGTGCAGGAGCTGGAGATAACGTTGAGCCATGTTTTCATGGCTAAGGTAGATGAAAAGCGTTCTAAGGTAGTTGAACACTTGTGCTCATCTGCATGCATTGAAAATGCTTTTAAATACAGAACACATAATGAGGCATTAATCAAAGAGGTAACCAAATTAAAATATTTTAACTCAGAATTCCTCAAGAATGAAGCAATTTTCAAAAGAAAACTTGATACCGAGAGACTTGACATTTCCAATGAAGGTTTGCTGTTATTCGTATGGAAACCAGGACATATTACCAGATACTGTCTGTATAGACCTGTTGAGTTCTTCTTTGGGAAGAATCGAAAGGTCACACCTAAGGCTAAACTGATCAGTAAGACAAAAAGGATTGAGAAATCCTCCAAGACTAAGGTGAAAAGGGCTGATATTAAAGAGTCAAGAAAAACTCATAATCATCATCCAAAAAGGCAAAACAAAATCAAAATGGTTTTCAACAACAAAAGAAAAAAAAGTTTCTAAATATGAAATTAAAACACTTTGGAAAAGAAAATACCTGTAAAACCAACTGTTTCTACAAGAGTGAACAACCCCAATGGCTCAGTCAAAGATAAATCCAAAGAGCCTAAATCTGCAAACATTTGGGTACCTGTTTCTCATTAAATGTTTGTGTATCATCCAAGGACAACTAAATAAGCTGAAAAATATTTGGTATGTAGATAGTGGTTGTTCCCGGCACATGACGAGAGATTTCTCTCAGTTGCATGAAGTTACACCATTTAATGGAAGTATGTCTCATTCGCTGGAGACAAAGGAGGAAAGATCAGCATGAAAGGGACGGTGACTAATGGAGCTCTAATTTTTGACGATATGTATTATGTAGAGGAACTCAACCACAGCGTGTCGAGTGTTTCTCATATCTGTGATAAAATCTTTTCTACACACGTCACAAACAAGGAGTGTCTGATTTTGAAACCCGAATTTGTGATTCCTGAGAAGTGGATTCTAATGAGGACTCCAAGGATAAACAATGCATACATCATCAACACGAACTTAGACTCATTCACAGAAAACACATGTCTTTTTCAAAAGCTTCAAAAACCGACTGTTTGTTTTGGCATCGTCGGTTTGGACATGTTAACTTGAATAATCTCAACAGATTGGCAAAGGGAGAGCATGGCATTGGGCTTCCTTCAAAAGACTTCTCGACCATTGAGAAATGCATTTCTTGTGCCAAAGGAAAGTAACATAAAAGACCCCACAAGCCAAAGTTAATCAACTCCATATATTCTATCTTACAGCTTCTTCATATGGATCTCTTCGGTCTTATTAATGTTATGAGCATAGGGAAGAAGTCATATTGCCTTGAGATCAATCATGATTACTCCAAATTCACTTGGGTCTTCTTCCTGGCCAAGAAAGATGAAACAACTCAGATCTTAAAGAATTTTATTACCTTGATCGAGAACCAGACAAATCTGAAAGTGAAGGTGATTAGAACATACAATGGCAGAGAGTTCAGAAATCAAAATCTTATCTACTTTTGTGGCGAAAAGGGGATAGCTCGACAATACAGCGCAGCTCGAACACCTCTGCAAAATGAAGAACCTGAGAGACATAACAGAACCCTTATTGATGCTGCCAAAACCATGGTGTATGAGTCAAAGTTACCAATCTTCTTTTGGGCGGAAGCTATTAACACAACATGTTATATTCAGAATAGAGCCTTATTGAACAAGCACCATCAGAAGACCTCCTATGATATTTTCTTCAACCATAAGCCTAAAGTCGGTCACTTTAAGTCGTTTGGTTGTCCTTGTACACTGCTCCACACTAAGCCCACCCATAAGTTTGATGATAAAGAATACGAATGCTACTTTGTGGGCTCCTCAGCTGGGAAGGATGCGTATCGTGTGTAAAACAAGAAGACTCGACAGATTGTCGATTCTTATTACACGGATGGAGGAACAGGTCCTAACTGGCTGTTCCAGTAGGATTGTACCTTTGAGCCATTTAATGTTTTTCTGAGTGTGCAGGAACAACTGACCCTGATGATATTTTTTACAAAAGTGACGACATGGACTACAGATTTGACTATGTCCCATGTGATCCAAAGTTTCTGAGTGTTGATCCACCCGGAATTTATCAAAGAGCTCAACCAATCAATGAAGTTCTCCTACAGAATCAAGTGACTTATCAAACATCACAAACACCAAAGACATATTAGACATTTTCATCCTCTCACCAAACCTTCAACAATCCAATGTTCTCAGACCACATTCCTGCATAACATTGTGAGGATCATGATGCTAACCCTAGTGAAGCCATTCTTGATGAAAACACCAGCTCCTCCACTGATGAACAACCGACCCACATCAGCATCCTACTTGACAACTTAGCAGTGGAGGACATACCCACTTCAAGCATCAACAAAAATCATACAGTGGTAAACATATCATTGGACCACTTTCTGAAGGAGTTTTTACCAGAAGCAGACCCATTCCTACTCAGACTGTTTCAACTATGGTAGCTATTCAGTGCAGCCAATCACATCCAATTAATTCTTGTTTGTATTGTTGTTTCATATCGCAGGTGGAATGAAAGAAAATCAAGATGTCTTAAAAGGAATAAAGCTTGATTGAGGCTATGAAGGAAGAATTGATGAAGTTCAGAAGCTCAAAGTATGGAATATGGTTCCCTTGCCCAAAAGAAAGCTACCTATTGGAACCAGATGGGTATTCAGAAACAAACATGATGATTCGGTTGTCATCATCAAAAAAAAGCACGCCTGGTAGTTCAGGGATTCTACCAGCAGGAGGGAATTGACTAAGAAGAAGTATTTGCTGCCGTTGCAAGACTTGAGGTGATTCGTATCTTCTTGGCCTATGCCTCATACATAAACTTCACTGTTTATTAGATTGATGTGAACATAGCCTTCGTGTATGCTAAGGTCAAAGAAGAGATTTATGTATGTCAACCTCATGGTTTCTAGGATTCACAGCACCCAGACCATGTCTACATGATAGAAAAAGCCTTGTATGGTCTTCACCAAGCACCTCGTGCTTGGTACGCTACAGTCACCGACTGTAGGTCCGAAGCTTGATCAAGATCCAACATTTATCCTTTCAATCAGTACGAAATCCTTTTATGAAGTGCGGAATCCAAGATAAAACATACAAATAAGATAGAAAAGTTAATTTTATATTCAAAATTCGTGAACTTTACAGGTGCAACTTTAATACGTCTAGAAGTGCTCTGTCTCAAGATTCCAATCCTAGACCAGTATATTGTACGTGTATATATACGGGTCTGGGAGTACACCTTTTTCTATGTACATGAAAATACAAGTATACGAAAATATCAAAACATGGTCTTCATCTTTGTCTTGAGTTGATTTTGTCAGTCTTTGTCGTCTTATTGGGCTCTACAAACTCCCCCTAAACAGATGAAATCAATCAATACTTAGTGTTACTTGATAAGGACCAGCTCTAGCGTATAACTTGTGAGTTATGGCCAGCGCAAAAACCTTTGTGAAAGGTTTGGCTTCCGAGTCGTATCCACCATATGCCCTGATCGGATTCTTGTGAAGCACGGTCATATCCTCCAACCCAAATTTCAGCAGATCCATGGGGTCCAAAATGAAGAAATTCTCTAATTTTCACACGATGACAGCTCCATATGTAATCTCATCAAAATACCAGAATATAAATTCCCTAAGCGTGCCGCATATGAACTGGAACGGATTTCTCTATGTTTGGAGGAGGATTGTAGATGCAATTTATGTACCTAGTTCAATTTTGTATTTGATAACATGTAAAGTTCATATTATATTAATGGAAGTTATCTTTCTACATTGTTCTTAATGTTTAATATTGGTTATATGTTTATGTTATTGGTTGATATGATTGATTATGTAATTGAGTATGAGTCTGGTTCATTCGGCCGAATGACTCTAACGTATGAAGTCATTCGGCGAATGAAACCAGAGTATGGCTCATTTCAGCGAATGAAACATTCGCCGAATGACTCATTCGGCTGAATTATCATTCGACAGATGCCATTCGCCGAATGAGTTGCTTCGGCCTCTCATTCGGCCGAATGTCGACTGCCTATATATACAAGTTCAAATCATTTCAACCCTAACTTTCCAGAGCCCTCCTTCTTCCCTGAGACCCAAGAGTCAAAACCCTAGGAGATTTGAGCGACCTTTGATCGTCCAAGTTCGATTCTCAACCCGTGGTGTTCGATTGTTGCTTCCACGTTGTTCCTACAACCTCGGATCACCACGGTTCCTGTTGATTTCGATTGGAAAACCCTGGAATAGGATTCCGCACTATTCCAGAGGCTGTCGAGTAGTTTTACATTGGATTCGGATTGTTTCCGAGCTCCCGATCGGTCCAACAAAGTGGTATCAGAGCTTTGGCTCTAGATTCTACTCGATTTCCTCTCTAAATCATCAGATCTGAGTTTTCCAAAACCCTGATTTTCGTAACTATCAAAAACCCTAAGTTTCTTGCTCTCCAAGTCACTATTTCATTGAAAATTGGTGGGTTTTTGTGGTGTGTTTGTCAAAACCTTTTCCCAATTGGTTGATTATCATGTCTTGAACTTCTGTACCTAATTTGGTGCATAGATTTGGTCAAAATCGCAAGTTATCACGATTTTTGTTGCTGAAAACCCCAGATCGCCCGAATGGCAATTGCGGCCGAATAAGTTCAGCCGAATCAGCCCTCATTCGCCGAATAGCACTCATTCGGCGAATAGCCTCATACTCCATTTTCATTCGGCGAAAGTGCTCATTCGATCAGTCATTCGCCGAATAGGTTCATTCGATCTTCTCATTCGCCAGGTGTCATACTCAGTCCTCATTCGCCAGTTTGATTTCATTCGGTCCCCGACATTCGCCCAAATCATCTCATTCGGCAGTGGTTCTGAAAATTTTTCTAAGTGTTAAATTTTATCATTTATGATTAAATGGAGGATTTAGCTCTCATGGCGAACCAGAATCATCGTATTCAGACATTATTATTGACAGAGAATGAGACGGGGAACTCCAATAAAGCTCCCAAGTTACTAACCTTAGACGATTATCCTCACTGGAAGTATCGGTTTGAGATTCACATTAATGGGGTGGATACAAATCTATGGATGATGATTGAAGGAGGTTATCTGAGGCCTCTGAATGAAGATGGAACTCCTATGCTAGTCACACGGATGACTGAGCCTCAGAGGAAGCTGTATGATTATGAGAAGAAACCCTATGCTATTTTGTCACAGTCCATTGCCACTGATATTTTCCATCAGTTTAGACAGTTTACTTCGGCTAAGTTACTGTGGGATGCACTGCAACAAAGATATGAGGGTAATGATGCTTTAAAGAGTATCAAGTCAAAGGCACTGAGAAAGGAATTCAATAGCTTCATGTATGTGGGAAATGAGTCACTGGATGAGCTAATTGCTAGATTTTATCATCTTTTGAGCGAGTTATTCAACCATGAGGTCAAGACTACAACTCAGGAGAAAATTCAGTGTTTGGCGGATGCTTTACCTCCAAAGTGGGAGTCATTCTTGATGGTACTCAAGCAGAACCAGATGTTGGCACATATGGATATCAATGATTTCATCCAGAAGTTGAAAGAGCAGGAGATAGAGAACAAATGGAAAGCCAAGAGAGTTGTTCAAGTTCAGGATCCCTCATTATACTACTCCACTCCAATAGTTGACAAATCCACTACTCATGCTCCTCTGAAGACTGCTTTTGTTTCTAAGACATCTGAGGCTCCATCTACTGCTCAGATTCATTTCAGTCAATCATCCTCAACCAGTTCACAAACAGAGCATCATCAGCCTACTACCAGCCTGAAGACAGACAACTTTGACAAGGTCACCGTTGAGATTGCAAAAGAGCATATGGGTCTTTTGTCTACATTGGTTAGCTCATATGATGGATTAGTTGCTGGTCAGATCGGCAATCCTTATTTGACCAATGATGACTATTCTCAGATAGATCCTGATGACATGGAACGAATTGACATTATGTGGGCATTGGCAAGTGCGGTTAGAAGAGCTAAGGAGTTTGTCAAGAGGACTGGGAAGGATAACAATTTAAACAAAGAGTCTAAGTTTGGATTTGATATGGCATCGGTGACATGCTACAATTGTGGAGAGAAGGGTCATTTTGCCAGACAGTGCAAGCAGCCGAAGAAAGCTGGCAACAAGAATCCATTTCAGCATCAGAAATCCTCTACTGCCAATCCAGAAAGGAGATTAGTTCCCATTGATTATTCTTCTTTAGCTGGATCTTCATCCTCTGCAAGTAAAGCTTTAATGGTTCAACAGGATGAAGGGGTGAACTGGGATTTCAGATTTAATGCTGATAAAGAAGAACAAGATAAAGCTTGTGTGGCTGAGATTCAACAATCTGAAGATCAAGGTGAGGAAAGCATTCGGGAAGACTCAATGGTGAATGATGATAAAGTCTCAAGTTCAGAATCAGATAGCATGACAGATTCAGACACTCAAGATTCTGATGCTGAAGCTGATGACTCCTCTACTCAATTTGCCTTGATGGTAAACTCTTCTGCTTCATCAGAGTCAGAGCAGGTATACACTGACTGTTCATCTTCACATTCAGAGTGTTTTAATTGTGTTGATATTAGAAGTAAGGTCCTTGCTTATCAGACATATAACAGTGTTTTGATGAACGATCTCGACTTATGCATTGAGGCTAACAAAGTTTTAAAATCTAATGAAAAAGATTTTCAAGCTAAAATTGATCTTTTAAATAGACAATTGCATGAGGCCGAGATTGCAGTGCTGAATAAGCAAGATGCTTTCACTTCTTATCTCAATACCATCAATGAGATCAAGAAGAAGTTAGCAATAGTCGAGTGTGACTATGAGACCTTAGGACAAAAGCTCAAGAGCTATGAAAGCTCATCTTATATCATTGAGCATATGATCAGTAGGGGTACTAATCAGGGGAAGGAAAAGGTTAACTATCAAAATTGTCCTCCACCAATCCTCAATGCATTTGTCAATACACCAAATGACAAAGATGTAAAGGATTTTCAAGTTACTACTCCGTTAGTAATTGATCCAGTTGGTCTGAGTACAAATCAGAGTTCATCAAAGACTGCTGGATCTCGGGTGGATGGAGTTGTTGAAGATTGGGTCTCAGATTCCGAGGATGAATCAGAGTATAGTACTCCTCGGAATCAAACCCCTGTTGTCATGAAAGGTGACCCAATCTGCAACTCAAAGATTTACAAAGAATTGTGCTTTGTTAAAGCTTCACAAGAGTCTGAAGCTAAGTATGTTACCAAATCAGCTTTTGTTGGTAACAAAGGGACAAAGGGTTTGGGTTTTAAGCCAGATTGTCAGAAAACAAATGTTTTTAAATCAAATAGAAAACCATTTTCTGATTTAAAACATTTTCATAAAAAAGGTAACAAAGTCTGTTTTGAATGTGGTGAGTCTGGGCACATTGTGTGATTTTGCCCTCATTTGATCAGGCCAAAGGTTGTTTCTTTCAGAAAACTAAATTCTGCTTTACCAAAACCGGTTAAATCTGTACCTAAGCCTGTTCAAACAAAGGCCAAACAACCGATTCAGATTATCACTTCAGACAAGGGTAAAGGAAAACTGGAAACTTTGCATGTTCCAAGTGTGCCTAAAATTAACCAAGCAAAATCATCATCCATTTATCTGAAAACCTCTTTTGATAAACATGCAATTTGGAAAGTTAAATTATCTGAGGATTCTGTTTCACCTATTTCAGATAAATCTCTTCCTGATGGAAAATGGATTGATGTTTGGATCCGAGACTCTATGGGTCAACCCAAGACTGTAAAGGCTTGGGTTCCCAAAGTGAACTGATTGTCTCTTTATTGTGCAGGTTGCCCCAAAAGCTGGAGTTAACAGCAATTGGATCGTTGATAGTGGGGCTTCCAGACACATGACTGGTGATATTTCTCTGCTCACCAATGTGAATGCAGTTCGAGGTGGATATGTTGCTTTTGCCGGTGACAAAGGCGGATTTATTACAGGAGAGGGAATTCTGACAAATGGACAAGTTTCATTTGATAATGTCAGATATGTTAAACAGCTGGAAAACAACCTCCTGTCAGTCTCTCAGATTTGTGACAAAGAGTACAAGGTCTTATTTGATGAGTCAAAATGTTACATTCTCAAGCAAGGTGTTAAGATCGCTGAAGATTGGATTCTGATGTCTGCTCCAAGGAAGCAAGATTTGTACGTTCTCAATATGGCCACAGCTTCAACTACATCCTCCACAGCTTCATGTTTTATGACAAAGGCAACTGAAAAAGATTCAATCCTTTGGCATAAGAGGATGGGTCATTTGAGTCTACGTAAGATGAATCACCTGGTACACAATCATCTGGTTGAAGGAGTTAGCTTGAAGAACTTTAAGCTGTCTGATATCTGTGTATCTTGCAAGAAAGGGAAGCAAACAAAGCAGCCTCACAAATTGAAGAAATTTCATTCAATCAATGTTCCTCTTGAGCTTCTTCACATGGATTTATTTGGTCCAGTGAATCGCAAGAGTATAGCTGGAGATCAATACTGTCTTGTCATCACTGATGAGTATTCCAGATACTCTTGGGTTTTCTTTTTGAAGGAGAAATCAGAAACGTTTGATTGCATTCAAGTTTTGGTTACTAAGCTTGAATCACTTTATAAGCTCAAGATTCGTCAGTTTCGAACTGATAATGGAACGGAGTTCAAAAATCACAACATGGAGAATTTTTGTAATGCACGAGGCATTGTGCAGCAATTTAGTACTCCATATGTTCCTCAAATGAATGGTGTTGCTGAACGCAAAAATAGGACATTGATTGAGGCTGCTAGAACCATGCTTCCTGATTCTTCTCTGCCGGTTCAGTTCTGGAATGAAGCTGTAGCAAATGCCTGCTATACACTGAACCGGGTACTAATTGTGAAAAGACATGGGAAAACTTGCTTTGAACTGCTCCATAATAGAAAGCCAAATCTTAAGTATCTTGAACCGTTTGGTGCACCGTGCACTATGCTTAAGAAACATGAGCAGGGCAAGTTCAATGAGAAGGTGGAAGAAGGGTACTTTCTTGGGTATAGTACTCCAAATAAACGAGTTTACAACATGTCAACTCATAATGTGGAGGAGTGGTACCATGTTGATGTTCAGAAATATTCTATGCCCCCACCTGGAAAAGGGCCAGATTGGATGTTTGATTATTCCAGTCTCTTTGATTCATTCAATATGCCCCCCATGTATTCAGATGAAGATGTTGATGTTCAGATGTTGTATGATGTACAAAACGCACCTGATGAACCTATGCAACCTTCCTCTGCATCTGTTCCAACTACACAGATAAATGATGACAGCTCAGACACAGATGATAATCATCCGGCTGCTCCTGAACCAGTTGTTGATAATCTTGTACCAGGTCTTGAGGATTTGAATCTGAATAACTTAGATCCTGAGGTTGAGGTTCCTGCTCATCCTGTTGGAAGAATTAATCGTATTCATCCTCAAGATAACATTATTGGGAGTCCTTTGGATGGAGTGAAGACTCGAAATCAGATCTCTTCAGGCCGTCTTGCTGACATTCTTGATTTTGCAGATGTAAGCTTTTGTGCTCATTCCTGCTTTATTTCTCAAGTTGAACCACGTACTGTCACTGAAGCTCTTAAGGAAGAATCATGGGTTGATGCAATGCAAGAAGAACTTTTGCAGTTTAAAAAGTTAGGTGTCTGGCAATTGGTTGACAGACCCAAAGGTGCAAAAGTCATTGGCACTCGATGGGTTCTTCGTTGCAAGAAAGATGATCACGGGATCATAGTGCGAAACAAAGCACGTCTGGTGGTTCAAGGATTCAGACAGATAGAAGGGTTGGACTACAATGAGGTGTTTGCTCCGGTTGCTCGACTCGAAGCCATTCGTATCTTCTTGGCTTATGCATCCTTTAAGAAGTTTAAAGTTTATCAAATGGATGTCAAGAGTGCATTCCTTCACGGTGTGATCAGTGAAACCGTATATGTCAGTCAACCTCCCGGGTTTGAAGATCCATTGCATCGTGACCAAGTCTACAAGCTAGACAAGGCCTTATATGGATTGCATCAAGCTCCACGAGCGTGGTATGAGACACTTTCTACTCACCTTCTGAACAACGGGTTCAGAAGAGGTGTCATTGACTGCACATTATTCATCCGTGAGAAGGACAGTGATTTACTCTTGGTGCAAGTGTATGTGGACGACATAATTTTTGGCTCCACAAATGATAGTCTGTGCAAGGAATTCGAGAAGGTTATGAAAGAAAAATTTGAAATGAGTTCGATGGGAGAGATGAAATTTTTCTTAGGTTTGCAGGTGGATCAGTCTGAGGCAGGGATTTTTATTCATCAAACCAAATACGTTGGTGACATTCTGAGCCGGTTCAGTATGTCTGATGCCAAGCCTGCTGGTACCCCACTGGCTGTTAATCACGGGATTACTCCAGATGAAAAGGGGGAGTTAATTGATGCCACTCTGTACCGAGGAATGATCGGATCTCTTATGTATCTTACTGCTTCTCGGCCAGATATCATGTTCGCTACTTGCTTGTGTGCACGCTATCAATCAAAACCAAGAGTATCTCATCTCATTGCTGTCAAAAGGATTATGCGTTATCTGAAGGGTACACCGGAACTTGGCTTATGGTACCCTAATGATGATAACTTTGAGCTTACTGCATATAGTGATTCAGATTATGGCGGATGCAAGAGAGATTTCAAATCAACATCTGCAGGATGTCAGTTCTTTGGAAACCGATTAGTCACCTGGCAGTGCAAGAAGCAGACGTCGGTGTCTACTTCAACCTGTGAAGCTGAGTACATTGCTGCTGCTAGTTGCTGTTCTCAAATCATCTGGATTCAACAGCAACTCAGGGACTATGGGTTACATTTTTCTAACACTCCTATATATGTTGATAATACTGCTGCCATAGCTGTCACTAAAAATCCTGTTCAGCACTCCAAAACCAAACACATCGACATTAAATATCACTTCATACGTGATTGTTTTGAAAAGAAATTAATCGATGTAGTGAAAATTCACACCGATCACCAAAAAGCTGATCTTTTTACCAAAGCATTTGACAAACCCAGATTTTTATATCTGTTATCAGCTAATGGTGTTTTTCAAAAGGATGAAGTCCATTCCTCATCTGAGTCTAACAAATGATCATCACTTTTCTTAGCTATTTTTTGTTTTGCTTATTCTAGTTCAGTTTTTCTATTTTTACTTGTATAGTTTATTTTCTTCATCAAAAACTCAAAAAGATTTTATGTTTTTAGGTTTTTAGGGGAGATATTCTGTAACTTGAAAAAACAAAAACATTTAAAAAATTTGAAAAACCAAAAACAATAGAAAAATTAAAAATTGAGATGGTTTTGCCTTATAAAGTAATACATTAATCTATCATGTCATAGAAGCAGAAGTGAATGTATGAACTGAAATCACAAGAGAATTGTGATGGGATATGCTGATAGGCTGACTATACAGAATGAATAAACAACTTGTGATAACTTAGAAAGTTTGATCTGTGGGATCCATTTTATAAAATCACTTGAGTGAAAAAGTTTTTGACTCAAATCAAGCATACACCTGTCATCATGGAGTCAAATGAGGTTTTAAACAATTAAAAATAAAGGCAAGCTGGTATTAAGCTTGATGGAAAATAAAGACAAGCTGGTATTAAGCTTGATGAAAAACAAAAACAAGCTGGTATTAAGCTTGAAGAAAACCTAATGCAAGCTGGTATTAAGCTTGAGAAATACTTGAACAAATTAAGTTCGATTCCATATATGTGCCATATTGCTGGGACGAACCTAGCTGAAGCCATCCATTTGGATAGAACAAGAAAAATACAAAAAGATAATAATGTTTGAATCTTATTGAATTCATGATGACTGGTTTTAAGATATGCAGAAATGAGTTTTGAACTGATTTTGATCTTTAATGGTGAACTGAATTGGGGAACTCAATCAGAAAATATGAGTGGTCATAAAGTTTGTTTAGTAGTTGTGTATTGTTCAGCTTAAGTTTGGACAAATATATCAGTAATCGTATCATCAAAAAATTGTGTTTGAAGTGAAACATTCATTGAAGATAATGTGATATGATTAGAGTTATGTGTTATTTGTTTAGTAGACCATTCTCACAAAAACATGTGCTTGTTTTTAGTTATTGTTTGTACAGTTGTAGTGGTTGTTTCAGAAAAATACAAAAAGATTCTCTATTTTCAATTTTGTTTTAGATGATCATTTGTAGATTCGGATGTCTGTCATATCTGAATCTTGAACCATCCAGACATATCTTCATAATTGTCACAAATTTTAAATGATTAAAATTAAAAATCTTGAAAAAGTTTGAATTTTGAATGTTGAAAAATCCTATTCGCACGAATGAGGTGTGAGTTTCATTCATTCGGCCGAATGACCTCATTCTGCGAATGAGTCATTCGACCGAATCAATCAGACAAAGTAAAACTCATTTGGCGAATGAGTTGTTATGAATGTCTCATTCGACATTCTCATTCGGCGAATGAGTGATAACGAATGTCACATTCGTCAAATCACATTCGGCGAATGTGTTTGAAAGTCATCCGACCTTTCGCCTTTCTCATTCGGCGAATGAAAGACCTTTATATGCAGTTCTTCGGGCGAATGAAACTCATTCGACTAAATATTCTCTTTCGACCCTTAACTGTGTGTTTTTCGCCGAATCTTCTCTCTCCTTCGTTCGATCATTTCTAGTGCTTATCTTTGACCCAGCTTCTAACTTTCGGTTTCCATATCATTTCAGGTACTGGGGATACAAATCTCAGTGATTTCCAACCGTGAAATCATCAAGATCTGAACAGATTTTAGATTTTTAGGGTTTTAGAAATCGCCTTAGAAATAAACTGTCAAAACGAACTTAAAACCCAAAAGGTCATGTTTTAAACTTATTAGTCGGTCGATTCTGAGTGTAGATGTGCAATTTTATGGACTGATTTGATTTCTCGACAATCAAGGGTCTGAATTTCAAAATTCAGCCGAATGACGCCATTCGGCGAATGTCATTCGGCGAATGACTCACATTCGACGAATGTCTCATTCGATGACACTCATTCGGCGAATGACACTCATTCGACGAATGACTCTCATTCGAATGTCTCATTCGGCGAATGAATGCTATTTGCAACTTATTCGACAGAATTATATGTCATTCGGCATATCAGACTGTTGAGATCTAAATTTCAGAAGTTCATCTGATTTCATCTTGTTGTTATATCTGACTGGTTCTAACTTGTTTTAATCTGTTTTTCTGAATGGCTGGACTCAAATCAGTTACGAAGAACAACATCTGTGCACATCTGGACCTCGAGACCCCGAATGCCAGGCACTATACTGAGATCATTACATTTCTCAGGCGTTCGAGGATCTTCACTGCTATCTCCACGGTTCATACTCCTTATCGCTCTCATCAGCAGGACTTCTGGGAGTCTGCTGATATTGACTGTGAGGCCGAGCCTACAGTTATTCGAGGCAAGGTTTCTGGTCGGGATGTGGTGATTTCTGCTGAGCACATCAGGAGGGTGTGTGGTTTCCAAGATGCTCCTGATCAGCCCTATCTCTTAGACCGTTTCTTGGTCAGGGGCTGCTTCATGCGGTGCAAGTACGAGGGAGACCTTGGTGCCGGTATTCTGAACAAAGCTTTCATGTCATATCAGTTCAAATACCTGGCACACGTGCTGATCCACTGTCTTGGTTCCCGGAGGGGTGGTTTTGATGACATGAGAGAGACGATCCAGTGTGCCTTCGTGGCTCTTGTGCTGAACAGGCCTTTCAACTTCTCAGAAATGGTCTTTACACACATGAAGGAGAAAGTGACTCTCAAGGGAGACAAGAAGTTCCTTATGTATCCCAGGTTTCTGCAGCAGCTCATAGATGCTCAGTTACCTGATCTGCCGAAGATTGGTGCTGATGTGATCAAGCTGGAACATATGAATGACTTAACCCTCAACATGGTGATGTCATATCGAGGCAAGGAGAGGAAGCCAGCCTCTCGATCTTTGTTTGGCCATCTTTCTAGGCCTGACTACCGTGCTCCTGCTGGTAGGAGGTGGAGACACGACGAGTCAGACTCAGACGTTGAAGACATTGTTGTTCCAGATGATGGTGGAGAGGGTGATGATGGAGACAATGGGTTAGGAGGAGATGGTGCAGGTGCTAGTGGTGTTGCAGCTGGTGGGATGGTTGATAGCTCGGTTGGTGTGAGCTTGATTGATGTTAGCACAACAGCTGTGACTGTTGGTGCAGGAGTTAGTACCACCGTAGCTGCAGAGGATGATGTGAACATCGACTCACTGATGGATTTAGATTTCTTGTCTACTACTACATTCTCAGTGACCGCTCCACTAGATGTTACAGTTTCACATTCCTCAGGAGATGGTGATGAGTCCGAGGACTCTAGTGATGGTGAAGATGGTGAAAATGTTGGTCCCAGTTCTGATTCTGAAGAGACTCATGATGATGAGTTTGAGAAAGTGATGGAAGGAGGAAAGCTGGAGATGAGGAAGAGAAAGAGAACCGAAGCAGAGATGGAGGAGATTACTGATCCTTCTTTTATACCAGAGTTTGATATCTCTCCTCCACCTCGGTCTTCTGCTTCTGCTTCGGTGGCTGTGACTGTTGCTGCTTCTCAGCCTACATCCTCTAGGGTTGGAAGGGGAAAGAGATCAAGGTTCTCTTTCCAGAGGAGGTCAGAACTGTCAACAACTGCTGCAACTACTGTTACCTCAGTAGCAGCTGTTGCAGTTTCTTCACTGGCCAGGTCAAGGGCAATTCACGTTCATGCCATTACTGCCCCTCTGACCACCTCTGTGTCCCTGGCTCCTGTATACACTACTGCATCCTCCGGTCCCTCCATTTCACGTGCTGATTTTTCTATACCTACTGTGTCAGTTGTAGATCAGCTGAGTACACTGAACAGTATGGTCTTGAGATTGATGGAGAGGAGCATGGAGCAAGAAAGGAAGAATAAAGAGGAAGAGCTGGTTATAGCTCAGCTCACAAGGAGGGTTGAAGAGCAGGATACTCTGCTTCTTCAAGCAGCAGACCAGAGGGCTGATTTGAGGGCCAGGTCTGCTCAACAGGAGCAGCAGCTACTAAAGTACATAGACGAACATCATCAGCTCGCCCTAACAGTCACTGACTTCAGTGAAAGGATACTGTCCTTAGAGACTGAGAATGCCAGACTGGCAGATCAGATTGACAGTCTCAAGGACAGTACTCCTAGAATTGAAGGCTCTGCTGCTCCTTCCGATGATTCAGACAAAGAAGAAGAAGAAGAGTCTGAGGAGGAACAGGTTGATTATGAAGATTCTGAGAAGGATGAAGAATCTGATGATGATGTTGATGATGACAAGGACGGATCTGGGAGTGGGTCTTCTGAATCATCTGGTACTGATGATGATGATGATGACAATGATGATCAAGCCCCTCCCTCATCAGAGATTCGATCCAAGAAAGCAAATGATAAGAAGAAAGCCTCTGCTCCACCTCCTCCTGCACAGACAGATGAACCCACAGCGGCCGAGGAAGTAGAAGCTGTGCCTTTG
The DNA here is from genome assembly GCA_009363875.1 of Mikania micrantha. Taxonomy (NCBI): domain Eukaryota; kingdom Viridiplantae; phylum Streptophyta; class Magnoliopsida; order Asterales; family Asteraceae; genus Mikania; species Mikania micrantha. Next base: position 47,099,420 of record CM018691.1, on the reverse strand, counting down.
AGACGTCAGCTAGATGAGACGTTGACTATGATCTTGGACGCTCAGGGCATTATACAGCACTCGGTCAGCTATGACAAAGAGGAAGGGGAAATTATTCACTGCCTATCCAGAGAGCAGATTGCTGAGCTGTTCAGGCTTAATCCGGACGAGGTGATCACTGATGATACCTCCGTTCCTATCGTTGATGAACCGGAGCCTGAAGTCTTTGATGACATTGACGAAGTTATCTTAGAAGACATCACAGAAGAAGAGTACCCAAAGTATACATCTGCTGAGGCTGAGCTGCCGACATTTACTGATCAGTTTGATCAAGAGACTGAAGATCTACTGATCCGATACTTAGAGGAACAAGTCGAAGCCAGCAAAGCCGAAGCAGATGACCAAAAGAGAAGAAAAGAGGAATGGCAGACCTATTGGGAGGTCTTAAAGAAGCAAAGCACCGAGAAGATGCCAGCAACGCACAAGAAAGTTTACAGAACCAAAGGCTACAAAGCTAGAGGTCAAATCCTGAGCTGGGCATACTTTCATGATCTCGGGTGCTATGCTGTGAAGAGAGAAAGGGGGATCGATTACTTCAAGCACCCTCACGACTTCAAGACGCTGCCGGGCTTTGAAGTAAATCAACTAGCACGTCTGAAGTTACTGTACAGTGAGGATTCTGGCATGTCTGCCTGGTTATCTAGGCAGAGACAGTACGAGTACAGGAAAAGGTGGGTAAACTTCCAGCCCCAACAGCCGGAACGTTATTATTTGCCAGAAATTGACGGAGATACCCGCAAGCATAAAGTCATCCTGAAGTGGCTTCCTCCTAAAGTCATGAAGAAGATTCCATTACGGAAGATGCGACAGGACTTTATGGAGGACTTCCGATGGTGGTACTATGATGGGAGAACTGGCGAGGTTGTGATAGTATTGTGCAAGGACAAGAAGTGGGAGACCATAAGGATATTCGAGCCCATGTGGTTGACAAATCTGTCCCACACTGATGTCCAAGCTCTTTTCAGGCACCAAATCTTTTTTGATGTTCAAGACATGGTGCAGGCACTACAATTCATGAGAGTGATCCGTCTCTGCAGCATTTTCAAGATACATGCTGGAGCAGACTGGAAAGCTATATCTGCCAAATACTTCAAGAAGGACGCTTCCACAAGCTGAACTAGGTCCAAGGGGGAGTTTGTAGATGCAATTTATGTACCTAGTTCAATTTTGTATTTGATAACATGTAAAGTTCATATTATATTAATGGAAGTTATCTTTCTACATTGTTCTTAATGTTTAATATTGGTTATATGTTTATGTTATTGGTTGATATGATTGATTATGTAATTGAGTATGAGTCTGGTTCATTCGGCCGAATGACTATAACGTATGAAGTCATTCGGCGAATGAAACCAGAGTATGGCTCATTTCAGCGAATGAGTCATTCGCCGAATGACTCATTCGGCTGAATTATCATTCGACAGATGCCATTCGCCGAATGAGTTGCTTCGGCCTCTCATTCGGCCGAATGTCGACTGCCTATATATACAAGTTCAAATCATTTCAACCCTAACTTTCCAGAGCCCTCCTTCTTCCCTGAGACCCAAGAGTCAAAACCCTAGGAGATTTGAGCGGCCTTTGATCGTCCAAGTTCGATTCTCAACCCGTGGTGTTCGATTGTTGCTTCCACGTTGTTCCTACAACCTCGGATCACCACGGTTCCTGTTGATTTCGATTGGAAAACCCTGGAATAGGATTCCGCACTATTCCAGAGGCTGTCGAGTAGTTTTACATTGGATTCGGATTGTTTCCGAGCTCCCGATCGGTCCAACAAGGATATTTGGTGTAGATCCATGGCTTCCTATTGATAGGATCATGAATATATTTGGAAGTAAACCTTCTTCCTTTGACAGGTTTCATGGTTGGGAAATCCTTGTCACATTGATTATTCAGAAACTTGGCAAACAAATCGACTAGATTGTCTTTGAATGGGTTCATGAATACAACATTGTTGATGCTCCGAAGATCAATCTTTGGAAGCGAGTTGAAGTCCTGTGGCCGTTTGAAGTACTCAAGTTTCCCATTGAATCTTTTTCACCATGTACAACTGCTTCTCCTTATCAAACATCCAACAAACGACTCTAGATCTAGCGTTGCGGATTGCAAATAAGTCTTTAAAGCTAGCAGTGTACGTGTAATCTGGATCCTCTACATCATCTTCTGGTCCTGGAGCGACCATGCCTTTTGGATTTCTACGGGAGAGGGTGTCCAATCCAGTTAGTTATCAAACCAACTCTCAATCACACTATTGAGAGAGGTGACTTTCTTCCCAAGAGAATCCACATATTTATGAGCATAAAAGTAGTGTATATATGGTCGGTGGAGATGTTCCCTAGTATGATGTTCTTTGGATCTTCTTCCAGAGATGCTTCTTAGGAAAATCCGGGAATCTCTCCACGTTCTTGTTCACACACAGCATCAAATAATAAATCCAAAGATACATCCTTGAACATATCCCCAAAGCCTTCATTTTTCATCTCCTCTCCAAGCCCCGCAAAATGAAAGTCTTCAGGAAGATCACCAATAAATCATCATATTCATCTAAGGGCTTGCTGGAGGAATGATTTCCTTGATTATCACTGCCCTGGAAATTATTGGGCTTGTCATCCTTTTTGCCTTGACCATCTCCCTTGTCACCATCATCATCACCATCTTTCTTGTCATCATCTTTCCTCTCCTCGTCATCTTTCTTCTCGTCCTCATCATCCTTCTTCTCCTCCTCATCATCCTTCTTCTTCTCCTCCTCCTCATCTTTCTCCTTCTCATCAGCATGTTTAGCCCCTTTGAGAGCTTCAATTTCTTTCCTCAGATCTGAATTTCCTTTCTTCAAAAAGCTGATGTCCTTTTGTTGCCGATTGATGTGCTCAGTGAATTTAATCATCCCTTCCCTAAGATTGTCAATCATCATTGTCTTTGTTGCTGAGTCTTCTTCTAAATGGAGGCTTTCCCTTATCAAATCCGTCTTTAGGTGGGGATGGATGTTTGGAGAAATGAATAGATGTAGGAGAATGAGGTGGTGAGGTCTGTTTGGGTGGAGGTGATGGCGGTTTGGTGGTTTGAATCTAAGGTTGAGTGGTATGTAGTGCTTTGGTGGTTTGGTTCTTCAGCTGGGTGATATATGGTGGTTTGGTAGTTTGTGGTGTAGGAGTGGCTTGTGGTATTTGGGTAGTTTGGGTGGCTTGTGGTGTTTGGCTAGTTTGGGTGGCTTGTGGTGTTTGGGTGGTTTGGGTAGCTTGTGGTATAGGAGTGGTCTGTGGTGGTGGTTGTGTCGGTGGAGAAAAAAATGTCCCTTCAGATGTATTTCTCTTCTTTAGGCATGGCCCCTTGTCCTCCTGGACACCATCTTCAGTCTCCTTTTCTGTGGTGTTGACTATGGAGAAGGGACATAATCAGCATCCCTCTCATCTAAAGTGGCACGTGCATGTGGTGGAGAAACAACCATTGGCTCCCTCCTCTCGTAAGTAAACTCAATATCGGTGTCAGAGGAGTCAGATGAAGGTTCTTTATTTGCATCAGCTGCTTGTGCAGATGTGGATCTAGGAGCCTGGTCATGCTCCTCAGCGACAAATTTTGTGGGAGTGGTCTAATCAGCTGCTTCATCATCTGTCTCAGAGAACAATTTCCCGAACTTCTCCAGTGGCCTGAATCGAGTAAAAATCTTCTTCCCTTTTTTGTTCATGACCAAGTATGAGAAGATATCACAATTCATTCTTTTCAGAGACATCGTGCCAACAGTCGGGATGAGGTTCTGGTGTCTCTTGTTGATGATGATCTGTATGAACATGGGAAAATCCAGAAACCTCTCTTCCTATTGGCCTTGATATTATCTTACATATCTCTGAAGATCATGCATGAAAAGTTGAAGTTGACTCCTTGGGCAATGGCAACAGTGAAAGAACTAAATATCTGGTTCATCAGATCATAACCGCCTTTCCGTCAAGAGAAACACTGAGTGACCACGTGGGCTAGATATCTCCAGTAAGGTCGCAACAGCTTCTTCTCTGTTGGAGGGTAAAGACCCTCATATCCCATCCTCGGCAAAGTGTTGTGGACAAGCTCGTGGACAAGTTCAACTGAATCTGACACTTTGTCCCTGAATTGCAAACACTCATAAACTATCTACTCAGTAATGACAACTGGTTGACCTTGCACCTTTCCAATTTAGCAGACATTTACGTTTGCGTCCGTGTCCTCTGTAACTGAATTCTAGAAATCGTGAATGAAACTAGAGATGATAATGAAAGTATGAGTCCGTCAACCATCGACTTGAACATCACATGTTTCTCGGGAGGATCACCAAGATAAGCTGTCATGTTGTGATCCGGCACAAAACGTAGTTCAGTAGCCATCTGAAAAATAAACAGACTAAGCTAGTCAAAATCAAAATCAAAAATTTAAAATTCAAGTTCACGAAAAACATTAAGTTCATGAACAGAAAAGTTCACCAAGGAAACTTAGTTCATAATGTTCATGAGGTTCACGAAGTTGAGTTCACAAACCAGGGTTCATAAAACTAAGTTCATGAATTTGCAAGTTGACGAACACAGAATTTTCGTGAACTATTCTTCCTTCATAACTTGTTCAATTTTGCTCCACTGACACTCATTTTTGTCTCAAAATGCTCGGAATCCAAAGGCGACCAATATATACAAAAATGGGTGTCCAATTTGGATTATTTCTCGGAGATTTAACCAAAATAGTGCCGGTTTACGAACCAAAGTACTGGAAACATAATTTCTTTGATAACTTTTATTCTAGGGGTTAAAACTTGACCAAAATCTATACCTAGGTTCGTCTTAAGGTGATCTATAAGATGACCAAAATAGAAAAGTCCAAATAGCTTAGGAAATAAAAATCGCTTAGGAAGAAGTCTGGGAGTTCACGAAGTCAAGGTGATCGAATGTGAGCAGTACTCGAAGTATATATAGGCGAAGGGAGTACACGAACTAATTTCGTGTACTGCCTTCGAATACTTTACTTCGAATATTGGGTTCGTGAAATATTATTTTCTAAAATTTTCTAATTTAAAATAAAATAAAACAAATTAAACTCATGAATATTGGACGAGTTTAAGGTTAAATCGGATCAATTTCGTGGGATCAAATCTTTATTAGAAATTTGACCATCTTTTGAAAATTTCTTGAAGAAACCCAACTTTAAAATAATTATACCCCACCAATGATATCTGCTCGTTTATCCATATTACAAAGATAAGATATATGATCAACAATTTTCTAACGGTTTTCTAAAAATCCTTTTAGGAAGCTTATGGACAATCGTGTTATCCTGTTCTACACGCAACCTATCAATTTATTGAAATCTTTTATTTCAAAACTTGATTGTGTTTCAACAAACTTGAAATATTTTGACAGAATTTTAAGATGAGAAAAGAAAGAACAGATCCATCAGATTAAAATCAAGAACAAGAAGGGGTTCTTTCATCTTTGTGCACATTTGCATCTTTTATTTTACAGATCTACAGACACATTGGTCTTAACGTCACACATCTAGGTCTTTGCTTATGCAAAACAGAAGATGCTTCAGTAAGTATTTCCGCTCTTTGTTTCCACAAAACATAAAAATACCCGTTTTTTCTCAAAATAGTTTCAAGTTTATCAAAACACAATCTTATTTTGACTTGAAGATTTTTACAAAAAGTCAAATAGTTATTGCATTTGTCTGGGTATCTGATTTTACCAAAACTTCTCACTTCTTCATTTTTAATATTTTTGAGTGATCATATCTAATCTTCTTATTGGAAAACATGCATTTATTCCTTAGTGATTTACATTTTTCTAAAGTTGTTATTCTTAAGAAGTTATACTAGATAGTAAATTTCTGAGTATCAGAAATCATTTCACTTCCCATTAAACCACTTTTCCTGACTGTCCAATAAAAATTTTTGTAATTTTCTAAAACTTTCGAAAAGCAAAATATTTTTGTATTTTTCTTTTATCAACCAAAAATCTTTTTGTATTTTTGCATTTTAATCCCCCCTAAACTTATAGACATACTCAAAAACTAAAAATTTAAAATCTTTTTGTCCAAAAATCTATTTGTAAATTTTTCTCCCCCACAATTTGTGGTATATAAAAAGAAAACAAAACACAAATTTTGACGTCTTTACAAAAACTGTTTTAATCAAAACTTATTAGTTTGAGTGAGGCGAGCAAGTGGTGGAAGCGAGCAGTATCGAATGGTTTAGTGAAAAGATCCGCAAGATTGTCATCTGTGTGAACCTTTTCAAGATGGATAAGCTTATGTTCGAAACAGTCCCGGAAAAAATTAATCCGGATGTCAATGTGTTTAGTTTTGGAGTGTTGTACCGTATTATTGATGATCTAAAGGGCTGCTTCATTATCACTGTAAATAGGAAAGTCAAGAAAAATTAAACTATAGTTGAGAAGCTGATGTTGCATCCGTATGACCAGAGAGCAACAACTTGAAGCTGCGACGTATTCAGCTTCTGTAGTGGAGGTAGACACTATGGTTTGTTTCTTGCATTGCCATGACACGAGTGGAACGACATCCACATCTGGTTGACTTCCTGTCTAAATTACAACCACCAAAATCACTGTCAGAGTAATAAAATAATTTGAACTCAAAGTTCTTTGGATACAACAAACCGAGACGAGGTTTTCCAAGAAGGTAGCGAAAGATCCTCTTGACATCAATCAGATGAGAAGCCTTCGGATTCTCTTGATATCTGGCACACTGACATACCGAGAACATGATGTCGGGTCGGCTGGCAGTGAGGTACATCAGCGAGCCAATCATCGATCTATAAAGATGTTGATCAACATCTTCACCATATGAATCCAAAGTCAAGACAGGACGAGCAACCATAGGAGTGGAGACGGCCTTGGAGTCCAACATGTTGAACTCGGTAAGTATATCAGTCACGTACTTGCCCTGATGAAGCACCACCCCCTTTTGATTTTGCTTTACCTGGAGACCTAAGAAAAAAGTCATTTCCCCCATTTCACTCATCTCAAACTTTTTCTTCATTATGGTCTCAATCTCTTTACATAGCACCGAGCTCGTGGAACCAACAATGATTTCATCCACATAGATCTGGACTAGAATCAAGTCATCCTTCTCTTTGCGGACGAACAATGTCTGATCTATTGCTCCGCAGGTATATCCATTGGCTAGAAGATGGTCTCTAAGTGTAGCATACCACGCTCGAGGTGCTTGATGAAGACCGTACATGGTTTTTTCTAGCTTGTTGACATGGTCGGGATACTGCGAATCCTCGAACCCGGGAGGTTGACATACTTAAATCTATTCCTTGACCTTGCCATACAGGAAACTTGTCTTCACATCCATCTGATAAACTGTGAAGTTCATGTAGGATGCATAGGCCAAGAAGATGCGAATTGCCTCAAGTCTTGCAACCGGTGCAAAGACCTCCACATAGTCAATCCGCTCTTGTTGTTAAAAGCCCTGAACTACCAAACTTGCTTTATTTTGGATGATAACACCAGAATCATCCCTGTTGTTTCTAAAGACCCATCTGGTTCCAATAGGCAGTTTCCCTTTGAGCAAACTAACCAAATTCCACACCTGGAGTTTCTGAAACTACATCAGCTCTTGTAGGACCTAGGAAACTACTCAGTTCCTTGCGGATTCTGCTCGGCAGGCCCTCGAATAGTGCGGAATCCTATTCGGGGTTTTCCAATCGAAATCAACGAGCCCCGTGGTAATCCGATGATAAGAAGTCAATGTTTTGATCGAAATCGAACACCACGGAGATGAGAATAAACTTGGAAAAAGAGTGGCAGCTCTAAAACCTAGGGGATTTGACAGAGAATGCTTAGGGGTCAGAAAAGTTATGAAACATTCTGATTGCAGGGATATTTATAGACTATACTCATTCGGCCGAATGAGTTGTGCGAAAGACTCATACGGGCGAATGGTTCAGCCGAATGAGCTAGACACCCAAATGAGTCATGCGAGTGACTCATTCGTTCGTCAGAGCCGGCATGTGTAACACCCCGACCGACGGCGGAATCATCGGGATGCCACGAGGGATGTGTAGATTGTTCAAAAGCTCATGGGCATCTAAATCATATCATCATATATCATTTAATCAACCACAATAATTACACAAAAAATCATGTTCATCATGAATCAAATACATCAAATACACAAAAGATTTAGTTAAACTAACTAAACTCTAATCGCCAGAAATTTAGTTAATTAACTAAGTCCAAGATCCTATATGATGATGATGTCCAAAATAGAAGAGATCCTCTCTTCATTCCTACTTGTCTCCATCACCTGAAACATGTAAGAAAACAAGTGTCAACTACAAAAGTAGTTGGTGAGTAATCATAAGTTTTTATATTTAAAAATGTTTTAGTAAAATGCGTTTGAAAGTTTATGCTTAAAATGGTTTTATATAAAATGCTTTGTTTAAAAACGGGTATAAAACTTATGATCTTCTTGAGAAAATCCATATGAATACCTGTATGAGATAATCCAACACACATCCATCAATTCAACAGCCAAACACATACACAATCACATAACCACATAACCAAATCAATCATAGCCAATCACAAATAATCATAATCAAATATAGGCAATCAATCTCAACAAATCAACCAAACTCAATCAATCATATTCTCAATCAATGTTCGTGACTATACATGATTCCTTATGTATTTAACATAAGTTAGATACATGAATCATGGAGTGGTCGCTAACCACGTGACAATACATGAAGTCAAAGCAATTAACCGAAGTCAAGAGCAATACTTCACGGATGTGGAAACCCTCCACGTGACAATACATGAAGTCAAAACAATTAACCGAAGTTAAGAGTAATGATTCACGGATGTGGAAATCATCCACGTGACAATACATGTAATCTTTGTCATTGACCTAAGTCAATAACAATGTTTACACGGATATAAAAGAATAATAGATAACCCAATAATAATAATATTTTCAAATGTGAATATCATATTGATAAACAGGTATTAACCTTGTGTTATCAAAATAATATTTAAACCGGTATACATGTTTCACCTCCGAGTTTTAAAAACCAAAAACAGCTTAAAGAAAGGGAGGTTATGAAAACTCACCTGTAGTCCTGAGATTCAATGTTTTAGAAGTATGCGCGCTCGCGTAAATAAATCTCAAGATCCACTCAATTATCTGCAATTAGCGCGTGTTTTCGTGTTCATAAGTATATGAGTAGTATTTCAACTTAGTTAGTCGTAAGTGTTTATTCTTAATCACAATGTCGTTTTAACTTAGTTTCTTTATTCTAAGTTAAGTTGTACACTTGAAACTTTGAAATGATTATCACAAAAAAAATCATCCAAACTTGTTAGTTTAAGTGATAACCAAAAATCCTTAATAAGTGATCAACACAAAATGCATCTTAGACTCCTAAGTTTTCAACTATAACTTAATAATGTTTAATTGAAAACTTGTGTGTATGATCTCCGCTTGTTAACCAAGGTTATTTTCTTTGTACTTTCGGTTGTCCGTACGTCCGTACATCCGTACGAATGTACTGTTACGACTGGATATTTATGATTATTAATGATTATGAGATTTTTGATTGACTTTACTGATATTATCACTGTTGCTGGTATACATGATTATAATATATTATACGCGTAAACCATGGGAAGTTTAGTTGTAAATTAACTAAACAGAACCAGAGTGTTTATCGCAGATGATTATACTGATTATGGGTTATTGTTATGGAATGAGAATGGATTTGGGATGGAACTGGGAGTTTGTTTGAGTCTGGTTACTAAACGTAGTCAAGGACCCATGGTCATGGTTTATCGAAATAGCGGTGGGACGGTGGCTAGGGCAGTTGCGACTGACCCTTACATATGCCCTATATATATGCATATTTCGGTCTATCATGGATGTGTCAGTGACTAGGGTTTAGTGGGTTTTTGGTTTGGGAAATGATAATATTAAAGTTATTAAAGAATAGGAATTAATTACGCGAAGTGAGGTTACGAATGCTATTTAATCGTGAATATTAATTTAGGAATATTAACTTAATAATGTATTCGCGCGAGTGACGATTCACGCGAATATAATTATTAGGAATAATATTCTAAAACGATATTCCATAAATCATAGATCAAATCGAAATGCGATACGAGCATCGGATTCGCAAAGGTGACGATCTTTACGAATACGTACGCGAGTAACGCGTTTCGACAAGATATGTAAATAATATTTAATGATATTAAATTAATGATTGTGAACTTAAAACGTTTATTAGGAATCACAACCTAAAATGTTTTCGAATAAATTAATTTATTTAAATAATTATTTAACGAAAACCGAAAACGGAATTTATTTTACGGAACAATTTATTTAAGCTTATTTTAATTAAACAAAACTAATTTATTTAAAACGGGTTATTGTTTTAAATATGTTACGTTAGAAAACCGAACATCTTATTTATTATTATCGCGATAAAAACGAGACCGAGCACGTAAAGATAACGCGCATTATAAGAAAGAATTTCATCTTTCTTTTTCATTTCAACAAATTACTCTCTCTCTCTAAAAACACACACACCCACATTCTCTCTACCTTCTCACTAGTTTTTCTTGATCATTACTCCACGAAATCGAGGGATCTTGGTGTCCACACGTTCGTGTGAACGAGAGCTACAAGAGGATACAAAGAAGTCAAGCTTTAGATCGAGTTTGTGAGGTATGTAGACGTTTTTATTTTCGGTTTTCATTTAGGTATCTAGAATCGGTTGATGTTATTACCCCTTAAACGATTTTAGGGTTCTAGATGGGAAATCGAGTTGTGGTTGTAATCATGGAAGCCATTAACGACCTTAAACCTGCAAAAACTTGAAGTTGAAGGTGATGAGCTGATGGTTCGTGACACAGACCAAGGGCCGAACCCTGTAGCTCACCCGGACGAACCCTAGCTGGGCGGGAACAAGGGTGGCGAACTATTGTTTCAGCCGAACCCTAGATGAAACGAACCTCCTTGTTCCTTCTTGCCACGAACCCTGAAAAGTCATGGCCGAACCCTGGCCAATTGCAGGTGGTTCCAGCCGAACCCTGCATGCTCACTATGGTCGAACCTTTTCTTGTCACGAACCCAGCGAACCCAGCGAACCCTCGGCAGACCTTAAGCTTCTACGAACCATATGGGCTTAGCCGAACCCTAGTTACACCGAACCATTTGGTTTGGGACACGAATCTTGATGAGTAAACCCTACTAAGCGAACCTAGCCACATAGATTCTAACTGCCGAACCCTAGTCACCTTAAGAGCCGAACCCTATGCCATAACATTAACAGGTTCGCTGCCCTAGAGGCTATTCAAACCCAAACGAACCTAAGCTAGGGTTAAGGGGAAGATTAAGAACTAGGAGAGATTAAGGATAACCATGCATGCATAATTGATAATAGTCACCACCTTTTACTTGACTATATATACATATATAATTATGTAGACTCATTATGAAATGTAGACTTTGGAAGAAATAACTTAAACATAAATTGTTTTAAATATGGATTTGAATTAAGTGATATGAATCATGGAGTGGTCGCTAACCACGTGACAATACATGAAGTCAAAGCAATTAACCGAAGTCAAGAGCAATACTTCACGGATGTGGAAACCCTCCACGTGACAATACATGAAGTCAAAACAATTAACCGAAGTTAAGAGTAATGATTCACGGATGTGGAAATCATCCACGTGACAATACATGTAATCTTTGTCATTGACCTAAGTCAATAACAATGTTTACACGGATATAAAAGAATAATAGATAACCCAATAATAATAATATTTTCAAATGTGAATATCATATTGATAAACAGGTATTAACCTTGTGTTATCAAAATAATATTTAAACCGGTATACATGTTTCACCTCCGAGTTTTAAAAACCAAAAACAGCTTAAAGAAAGGGAGGTTATGAAAACTCACCTGTAGTCCTGAGATTCAATGTTTTAGAAGTATGCGCGCTCGCGTAAATAAATCTCAAGATCCACTCAATTATCTGCAATTAGCGCGTGTTTTCGTGTTCATAAGTATATGAGTAGTATTTCAACTTAGTTAGTCGTAAGTGTTTATTCTTAATCACAATGTCGTTTTAACTTAGTTTCTTTATTCTAAGTTAAGTTGTACACTTGAAACTTTGAAATGATTATCACAAAAAAAATCATCCAAACTTGTTAGTTTAAGTGATAACCAAAAATCCTTAATAAGTGATCAACACAAAATGCATCTTAGACTCCTAAGTTTTCAACTATAACTTAATAATGTTTAATTGAAAACTTGTGTGTATGATCTCCGCTTGTTAACCAAGGTTATTTTCTTTATTCATCCTTATCTTTAAAGATACACATGCATGCCTTCAATAAATCAACCACCATGATTCATATCACTTAATTCAAATCCATATTTAAAACAATTTATGTTTAAGTTATTTCTTCCAAAGTCTACATTTCATAATGAGTCTACATAATTATATATGTATATATAGTCAAGTAAAAGGTGGTGACTATTATCAATTATGCATGCATGGTTATCCTTAATCTCTCCTAGTTCTTAATCTTCCCCTTAACCCTAGCTTAGGTTCGTTTGGGTTTGAATAGCCTCTAGGGCAGCGAACCTGTTAATGTTATGGCATAGGGTTCGGCTCTTAAGGTGACTAGGGTTCGGCAGTTAGAATCTATGTGGCTAGGTTCGCTTAGTAGGGTTTACTCATCAAGATTCGTGTCCCAAACCAAATGGTTCGGTGTAACTAGGGTTCGGCTAAGCCCATATGGTTCGTAGAAGCTTAAGGTCTGCCGAGGGTTCGCTGGGTTCGCTGGGTTCGTGACAAGAAAAGGTTCGACCATAGTGAGCATGCAGGGTTCGGCTGGAACCACCTGCAATTGGCCAGGGTTCGGCCATGACTTTTCAGGGTTCGTGGCAAGAAGGAACAAGGAGGTTCGTTTCATCTAGGGTTCGGCTGAAACAATAGTTCGCCACCCTTGTTCCCGCCCAGCTAGGGTTCGTCCGGGTGAGCTACAGGGTTCGGCCCTTGGTCTGTGTCACGAACCATCAGCTCATCACCTTCAACTTCAAGTTTTTGCAGGTTTAAGGTCGTTAATGGCTTCCATGATTACAACCACAACTCGATTTCCCATCTAGAACCCTAAAATCGTTTAAGGGGTAATAACATCAACCGATTCTAGATACCTAAATGAAAACCGAAAATAAAAACGTCTACATACCTCACAAACTCGATCTAAAGCTTGACTTCTTTGTATCCTCTTGTAGCTCTCGTTCACACGAACGTGTGGACACCAAGATCCCTCGATTTCGTGGAGTAATGATCAAGAAAAACTAGTGAGAAGGTAGAGAGAATGTGGGTGTGTGTGTTTTTAGAGAGAGAGAGTAATTTGTTGAAATGAAAAAGAAAGATGAAATTCTTTCTTATAATGCGCGTTATCTTTACGTGCTCGGTCTCGTTTTTATCGCGATAATAATAAATAAGATGTTCGGTTTTCTAACGTAACATATTTAAAACAATAACCCGTTTTAAATAAATTAGTTTTGTTTAATTAAAATAAGCTTAAATAAATTGTTCCGTAAAATAAATTCCGTTTTCGGTTTTCGTTAAATAATTATTTAAATAAATTAATTTATTCGAAAACATTTTAGGTTGTGATTCCTAATAAACGTTTTAAGTTCACAATCATTAATTTAATATCATTAAATATTATTTACATATCTTGTCGAAACGCGTTACTCGCGTACGTATTCGTAAAGATCGTCACCTTTGCGAATCCGATGCTCGTATCGCATTTCGATTTGATCTATGATTTATGGAATATCGTTTTAGAATATTATTCCTAATAATTATATTCGCGTGAATCGTCACTCGCGCGAATACATTATTAAGTTAATATTCCTAAATTAATATTCACGATTAAATAGCATTCGTAACCTCACTTCGCGTAATTAATTCCTATTCTTTAATAACTTTAATATTATCATTTCCCAAACCAAAAACCCACTAAACCCTAGTCACTGACACATCCATGATAGACCGAAATATGCATATATATAGGGCATATGTAAGGGTCAGTCGCAACTGCCCTAGCCACCGTCCCACCGCTATTTCGATAAACCATGACCATGGGTCCTTGACTACGTTTAGTAACCAGACTCAAACAAACTCCCAGTTCCATCCCAAATCCATTCTCATTCCATAACAATAACCCATAATCAGTATAATCATCTGCGATAAACACTCTGGTTCTGTTTAGTTAATTTACAACTAAACTTCCCATGGTTTACGCGTATAATATATTATAATCATGTATACCAGCAACAGTGATAATATCAGTAAAGTCAATCAAAAATCTCATAATCATTAATAATCATAAATATCCAGTCGTAACAGTACATTCGTACGGATGTACGGACGTACGGACAACCGAAAGTACAGTGATGTTACAGTCTCCCCTAGTTAAAGGAATTTCGTCCCGAAATTCAACTTGGAGTGACCGTAGTAAATAAATGTGGGTACTTAAGCTTCATCTGATCTTCCCGCTCCCATGTAAATTCTGGACCACGCTTCGATTCCCAACGTACTTTGACAATTGGAATTCTACTGCGTTTGAGCTGTTTAATCTCTCGATCCATTATCTCCACTGGTTTTTCAACAAAGTGCATGGTATCATCGATGCGGATGTCATCGAGTGGCACCTGAAGATCCTGATCAGCTAAGCACTTTCTTAGATTGGACACGTGAAACGTCGGATGCACATTACTAAGTTCTGGAGGAAGTTCCAATTTGTAAGCAACCTTCCCGATCCGTTCAAGGATCTTAAAAGGGCCAACGTATCGTGGAGCAAGCTTCCCCTTCTTCCCAAATCGAACAACGCCCTTCCAAGGCGACACTTTAAGCAATACCATCTCCCCCACTTCAAACTCCAAAGGTTTTCTTCGTTTATCCGCGTAGCTTTTCTGTCGACTGCGAGCAGCTAACAGATTGTCGCGGATCTGGCGAATCTTGTCAGTCGTTTCCTGAATAATCTCGGGACCAGTGATCTGCGAATCGCCGACCTCAGTCCAACAAATAGGTGACCGACATTTCCTGCCATAAAGAGCTTCAAACGGTGCCATACCAATGCTCGCGTGATAACTGTTGTTATACGAGAACTCAACCAATGGTAGATGGCTATCCCAATTGCCACCGAAATCGATGACACAAGCTCTCAACATGTCTTCCAGTGTTTGAATCGTTCGCTCCGTTTGACCATCCGTTTGAGGATGATAAGCAGTGCTAAGATCCAGTCTTGTTCCAAATGCTTCATGAAGTGATTCCCAAAATCGTGCCGTGAAACGAGCATCACGGTCCGATATTATGCTTAAGGGAATACCATGTCGGCTAATGATCTCATCAATATAGATACGAGCTAACTTCCGCACAGGGTAAGTTTCGCGTATCGGTAAGAAATGAGCCGACTTAGTCAATCTATCAACGATTACCCAGATACTATCTTTACCGTTCGCGGTCCGTGGAAGTTTAGTAATGAAATCCATAGAGATATTCTCCCACTTCCACATCGGTATCTCTGGTTGTAATAACAATCCTGAAGGTCGCTGATGTTCTGCCTTGACTTTGGCACAGTTAAGGCACTTTGACACATATTCAGCAATATCCTTCTTCATTCCAGGCCACCAGTACAAGCCCCTAAGGTCTTGATACATCTTATCAGAGCCCGGATGGATTGAGTAACGAGATTTATGAGCTTCATCCATAATCAGCATCCTCAGATCACCCCTGTTCGGTATCCACAACCGATTTAAATAATACATTAATCCATCATCTTTAGTTTCCAATAAGATTTCAGCCCCGCAAGACATCTCATTTTTCAAGTTATCCTGAGCTAATGAGAGTTGTTGGGCTGTGAGAACATCATTACGGAGGTTAGTGTGCACTCGGACACTATGGATCTGAACTTGACTTTTGCGACTAAGCGCATCTGCTACTACATTCGCTTTACCAGGATGGTAGCGAATTTCACAGTCATAATCATTTAACAGTTCAACCCATCTCCGTTGTCTCATGTTAAGCTCTTTCTGATTCAGAATATGTTGTAAACTCTTATGATCAGTAAAGACTACACACTTAGTGCCATAAAGATAGTGTCTCCATATCTTCAAGGCAAACACGACTGCACCAAGTTCCAAGTCGTGTGTGGTGTAGTTCTTTTCGTGAATCTTCAATTGTCTTGATGCATAAGCCACAACCTTTCCCCGTTGCATGAGAACACAACCGAGACCTAGGTTGGATGCATCACAATAAACCACAAAATCATCATTTCCGTCAGGCAATGTCAAGACCGGAGCATCACAAAGTTTATGCTTCAAGGTCTGAAATGCCTCTTCTTGCTTTGGTCCCCACTCGTATGGCCTATTCTTTTGAGTCAAAGCAGTGAGAGGGACAGCAATCCTGGAGAAGTTCGATATGAACCGCCGATAGTAACCGGCGAGTCCAAGAAACGATCGAATCTCTGTCGGTGTCTTCGGCGTACTCCAATTCTTCACAGCATCAATCTTTGCAGGATCCACGTGAACACCGTATTCGTTGACTATGTGTCCCAAGAATTGAACTTCTTTAAGCCAAAATTCACATTTAGAGAATTTGGCATACAGCCGCTCCTCTCTTAGGATCTCCAAAACCAACTTAAGGTGTTTCTCGTGTTCTTCCTTAGTCTTTGAGTAGATCAGAATATCATCAATGAATACTATCACAAATTTATCCAAGTATGGCCTGCAAACTCGGTTCATGAGGTCCATGAAAACCGCAGGTGCATTGGTAAGGCCGAAAGGCATTACCAAAAATTCATAATGGCCATATCTAGTTCTAAAAGCTGTCTTGGGAATATCATCATTATGTACGCGAAGCTGATGATACCCAGACCTAAGATCGATCTTTGAAAACCATGCCGAGCCTTGAAGCTGATCGAAGAGATCGTCGATGCGCGGCAGTGGATATCGATTCTTAATTGTGAGTTTGTTTAATTCGCGATAATCGATGCACATTCGGAATGACCCGTCCTTTTTCTTGACAAACAAGACCGGTGCACCCCATGGTGAATGGCTCGGGCGAATGAATCCTTTGTCAGTCAGCTCTTGTAGCTGGCTCGCCAATTCTTGCAACTCCGAAGGCGCAAGTCTGTAGGGAGCTTTGGCGACTGGGTTCGCACCAGGTACTAAGTCGATTCGGAACTCAACTTGACGTTCTGGTGGAAGACCCGGCAAATCATCTGGAAATACTTCTGGGAAATCTCGTATCACTGGTACATCTTCAATCTTCTTTCCTTTCTCTTTCTTCTCCACAATATGAGCTAAGAATGCTATACATTTCTTCCTAAGGTACTTATGTGCTTTAGTGCAAGACATCAGCTTAAGACCTTTACTAGCAGTTTCTCCAATTATTCTCAAAGTTTCACCCGAAGCTAAAGGAATACGAATATATTTCTCATGACAAACAATCTCCGCTCTGTGGGTGGCTAACCAATCCATGCCTATGATAACATCAAAGCTACCAAGATGCATAGGTATGAGATCAATTGGGAAAACGTGATCATTTAAGTTCACCGTACATCCAACTATAATAGTGTCAATATCAACAGTGTTTCCGTCAGCCACTTCCACGTTAAACGGTTTATCTAAGTATGTACGTGTTCTACCAAGCAAGCATTCAAAATCATATGAAACGAAACTCCTATCGGCACCAGAATCAAACAAGACAGATGCATAAGAGTTGTTGATCAGAAATGTACCGTTGACCACATCCTGGTTGGCTTGAGCAGCTGGAGCATTCAACTGGAAAGCCCGGCCTCTTGCCATCCTTTGATTATTTCCAGTCAACTTTGGGCATTGATTTCTGAAGTGACCCACTTCACCACATTCATAACAGGCTCTTGCCTGTGCTTGAGGTACCTGGCGAACGGGTACAGCTGGTATAGGTTGTGCAGGAGGAGCTGGCAGTGCAAGCGGTGCATGCTGCATCCTTTGTGCTTGCAGTGCACTCCGACAAACATTAGCAAAGTGACCAAACTTGCCGCAGTTGTTGCAGACGCGACATGGCAAATTTGGTGCGTGATGATAACGGCAGGTGTTACACTGAGGAGTGTTCCCAGTGAAATTCCTAGCAGTTGAATTGTTTGATGATTGCTGCGCAGACTTAGCAGCAGGAGCAGTGACCATGAAGTTTCTGGTCTTTCTCTTCTTGTTGCTGCTTTTGGATGAACTAGCAGCTTCAGACTTGACTTCAGCTTTGACTTCCTTTGCAGTAGTCTTGGTGTCAGTCTTCTTGTAACCTTTCCTAGTAAGTGTTCCATTCCTCACATGATTGTCCGTAAGAGTTGCAGATAATCGGATTGCAGCCTCAAGTGTTTTGGGATTGCTCCCATAGACTGTATCCTGAATCTGCACCGGCAGCCCGCCGATATACTTCTCAATCGCCCTCTCCAAGGGTGTCACCATATGAGGCACTAGCAGACTATACTCATGGAATTGAGTATTGTAGATGACGTTCTCGCCACTATCTTGTTTGAGTTCCCAGAACTCAGTCTCCAGTTTCCTCATCTCGCTTCTAGGACAGAATTCAGTGGTCATCAGATTTTGACCTCTGTCCATGTCAGTGCTAAGGCAGCATCTACTCCCCTAGTTCGCTTTTCCCCATTCCACCAAGTCAGTGCTCTCTTTTGGAAAACACTGGTGGCATAGCGAACTTTCAGATTTTCAGGGCATTCGCTGTTGATGAAGGTGTTCTCCATACTCTCGAACCACTGCAGCAGACCAGTGGCTGATTCAGCACCCGTAAATTTCAGGGGATTGCAGGAATTGAAGTGTTTGAATGTGCAAGTTGTCTGGTTTGCACCACCTCGATTCTGGTTAATGTTCTGGTTAGCCTGAGTCAGTTGGCTCACCAATCCAGAAATAAGTGTAGCTAGCTCTTGTATGCCGGAGTTGGCATTACTGTTGTTAGCTTCCCCATTGTTCGAGTCATCTTCGTTGTGACGGCGAGGCGGCATGTTTCTGAAGGAAATAGAAACATGTTACTACCGTTTACAACGTAAGTCATACAAACAATGGTCAATTGAGTTTATTTTAAACAGTTAGGATTACATATAGGAACTATATTTATTTCCTATCTGTTATTTAAACTCATAATGTCTATAAATTTGCCTATTATCATTCTAAGTGTCCTAGTTGGTCATAATTAGTGTTAGCTAACTATTTCCTAGATCCTATACGTTCTTCACTCTATACTAACACTGACAACCTCCCAATGCAATGCAACAAGCTTATATATAGGGCATATGCAGAGGTAGATCGCAATCTCCCCTACACCGTCCCACCACCGTTCCATTGCACCACGATTATGCCCTTGCTAGTGTGTAGAGTGTGTCATGTACTTCACCATAAATCTCACTTCACACACCTTATCCTTAGTAGGATAATTTTGAGTGAAGTGATCTCTAGTTCCCTTGGACAATTAGGTTTACCTAATGTCTAAGTTCACCTGACATTAAGTTTCCCCCAATTGTCTAAGTTCACTAAAATCCATATCAATTCCAATGTCAATAATCATCATTAAGGGTTCATATCATCACGAAGTGCTCTTGTTGTCACTAAGCGTTCATATCCTCCCTATAGTTTATTCTCATCAAGTGTCCATACCATCACTAAGTGTTAGTATCATCACTATGCGTTTATATTATCATCAAGTGTCTATACCATCACCCAAGTCCATATCCCATCACTAATCGCTCATTATCGTTCATTAATCCTATGCACCCTACGTGTCCAATCCGTATGTTTTTATAAGGGAATTTATAAGTGTTTATCAAGTGTGATCATCCAAAGTGTCAATCCAAACCAACCTTAACCATCAACATCCATCTCACAATAATTCCGAGTAATATCCTAAGTTCCTGACACTGACAGACTCCCAATATACTACAAATGGTATATGTATAGGGCATATGTAGGGGTCAGTCGCAACTGCCCCAGCCACCGTCCCACCACCTTTGTAGTATACTACGAGTGTGTCCTTGTCTGGGGTTTATAGCTCAAACAAATATTTCCTAAGGCAAGCAATTCATAAACAATTAAGTTCCTAAGCAAATAATTTCCCAAACGGGTAGTTCCCACATTCTTCAATACTGACATCCACCTAATGTACCGTAAATGGTATATATATAGGGCATATGTAAGGGTCAGTCGCAACTGCCCTAGCCAACGTCCCACCACCTTTACGATACACCACGTGCATGTCCTTATCGAATCATTAGGGCACACGTAAGCAAGAAATTTATGATCAGCATATTTATATCAGATGTATAACAGGGTTTCAATTAACATGTAATAAACATATAAGCATGAAATCCTGAATATACTAACTAGTGTATGAATTTAATTCATACTAGGGTATCCTATGGTTATAGACTAGGTCAACCATTTCTAGTAACCTAATTCCCTATAACCCAGGCTCTGATACCAATCTGTAACACCCCGACCGACGGCGGAATCATCGGGATGCCACGAGGGATGTGTAGATTGTTCAAAAGCTCATGGGCATCTAAATCATATCATCATATATCATTTAATCAACCACAATAATTACACAAAAAATCATGTTCATCATGAATCAAATACATCAAATACACAAAAGATTTAGTTAAACTAACTAAACTCTAATCGCCAGAAATTTAGTTAATTAACTAAGTCCAAGATCCTATATGATGATGATGTCCAAAATAGAAGAGATCCTCTCTTCATTCCTACTTGTCTCCATCACCTGAAACATGTAAGAAAACAAGTGTCAACTACAAAAGTAGTTGGTGAGTAATCATAAGTTTTTATATTTAAAAATGTTTTAGTAAAATGCGTTTGAAAGTTTATGCTTAAAATGGTTTTATATAAAATGCTTTGTTTAAAAACGGGTATAAAACTTATGATCTTCTTGAGAAAATCCATATGAATACCTGTATGAGATAATCCAACACACATCCATCAATTCAACAGCCAAACACATACACAATCACATAACCACATAACCAAATCAATCATAGCCAATCACAAATAATCATAATCAAATATAGGCAATCAATCTCAACAAATCAACCAAACTCAATCAATCATATTCTCAATCAATGTTCGTGACTATACATGATTCCTTATGTATTTAACATAAGTTAGATACATGAATCATGGAGTGGTCGCTAACCACGTGACAATACATGAAGTCAAAGCAATTAACCGAAGTCAAGAGCAATACTTCACGGATGTGGAAACCCTCCACGTGACAATACATGAAGTCAAAACAATTAACCGAAGTTAAGAGTAATGATTCACGGATGTGGAAATCATCCACGTGACAATACATGTAATCTTTGTCATTGACCTAAGTCAATAACAATGTTTACACGGATATAAAAGAATAATAGATAACCCAATAATAATAATATTTTCAAATGTGAATATCATATTGATAAACAGGTATTAACCTTGTGTTATCAAAATAATATTTAAACCGGTATACATGTTTCACCTCCGAGTTTTAAAAACCAAAAACAGCTTAAAGAAAGGGAGGTTATGAAAACTCACCTGTAGTCCTGAGATTCAATGTTTTAGAAGTATGCGCGCTCGCGTAAATAAATCTCAAGATCCACTCAATTATCTGCAATTAGCGCGTGTTTTCGTGTTCATAAGTATATGAGTAGTATTTCAACTTAGTTAGTCGTAAGTGTTTATTCTTAATCACAATGTCGTTTTAACTTAGTTTCTTTATTCTAAGTTAAGTTGTACACTTGAAACTTTGAAATGATTATCACAAAAAAAATCATCCAAACTTGTTAGTTTAAGTGATAACCAAAAATCCTTAATAAGTGATCAACACAAAATGCATCTTAGACTCCTAAGTTTTCAACTATAACTTAATAATGTTTAATTGAAAACTTGTGTGTATGATCTCCGCTTGTTAACCAAGGTTATTTTCTTTATTCATCCTTATCTTTAAAGATACACATGCATGCCTTCAATAAATCAACCACCATGATTCATATCACTTAATTCAAATCCATATTTAAAACAATTTATGTTTAAGTTATTTCTTCCAAAGTCTACATTTCATAATGAGTCTACATAATTATATATGTATATATAGTCAAGTAAAAGGTGGTGACTATTATCAATTATGCATGCATGGTTATCCTTAATCTCTCCTAGTTCTTAATCTTCCCCTTAACCCTAGCTTAGGTTCGTTTGGGTTTGAATAGCCTCTAGGGCAGCGAACCTGTTAATGTTATGGCATAGGGTTCGGCTCTTAAGGTGACTAGGGTTCGGCAGTTAGAATCTATGTGGCTAGGTTCGCTTAGTAGGGTTTACTCATCAAGATTCGTGTCCCAAACCAAATGGTTCGGTGTAACTAGGGTTCGGCTAAGCCCATATGGTTCGTAGAAGCTTAAGGTCTGCCGAGGGTTCGCTGGGTTCGCTGGGTTCGTGACAAGAAAAGGTTCGACCATAGTGAGCATGCAGGGTTCGGCTGGAACCACCTGCAATTGGCCAGGGTTCGGCCATGACTTTTCAGGGTTCGTGGCAAGAAGGAACAAGGAGGTTCGTTTCATCTAGGGTTCGGCTGAAACAATAGTTCGCCACCCTTGTTCCCGCCCAGCTAGGGTTCGTCCGGGTGAGCTACAGGGTTCGGCCCTTGGTCTGTGTCACGAACCATCAGCTCATCACCTTCAACTTCAAGTTTTTGCAGGTTTAAGGTCGTTAATGGCTTCCATGATTACAACCACAACTCGATTTCCCATCTAGAACCCTAAAATCGTTTAAGGGGTAATAACATCAACCGATTCTAGATACCTAAATGAAAACCGAAAATAAAAACGTCTACATACCTCACAAACTCGATCTAAAGCTTGACTTCTTTGTATCCTCTTGTAGCTCTCGTTCACACGAACGTGTGGACACCAAGATCCCTCGATTTCGTGGAGTAATGATCAAGAAAAACTAGTGAGAAGGTAGAGAGAATGTGGGTGTGTGTGTTTTTAGAGAGAGAGAGTAATTTGTTGAAATGAAAAAGAAAGATGAAATTCTTTCTTATAATGCGCGTTATCTTTACGTGCTCGGTCTCGTTTTTATCGCGATAATAATAAATAAGATGTTCGGTTTTCTAACGTAACATATTTAAAACAATAACCCGTTTTAAATAAATTAGTTTTGTTTAATTAAAATAAGCTTAAATAAATTGTTCCGTAAAATAAATTCCGTTTTCGGTTTTCGTTAAATAATTATTTAAATAAATTAATTTATTCGAAAACATTTTAGGTTGTGATTCCTAATAAACGTTTTAAGTTCACAATCATTAATTTAATATCATTAAATATTATTTACATATCTTGTCGAAACGCGTTACTCGCGTACGTATTCGTAAAGATCGTCACCTTTGCGAATTCGATGCTCGTATCGCATTTCGATTTGATCTATGATTTATGGAATATCGTTTTAGAATATTATTCCTAATAATTATATTCACGTGAATCGTCACTCGCGCGAATACATTATTAAGTTAATATTCCTAAATTAATATTCACGATTAAATAGCATTCGTAACCTCACTTCGCGTAATTAATTCCTATTCTTTAATAACTTTAATATTATCATTTCCCAAACCAAAAACCCACTAAACCCTAGTCACTGACACATCCATGATAGACCGAAATATGCATATATATAGGGCATATGTAAGGGTCAGTCGCAACTGCCCTAGCCACCGTCCCACCGCTATTTCGATAAACCATGACCATGGGTCCTTTACTACGTTTAGTAACCAGACTCAAACAAACTCCCAGTTCCATCCCAAATCCATTCTCATTCCATAACAATAACCCATAATCAGTATAATCATCTGCGATAAACACTCTGGTTCTGTTTAGTTAATTTACAACTAAACTTCCCATGGTTTACGCGTATAATATATTATAATCATGTATACCAGCAACAGTGATAATATCAGTAAAGTCAATCAAAAATCTCATAATCATTAATAATCATAAATATCCAGTCGTAACAGTACATTCGTACGGATGTACGGACGTACGGACAACCGAAAGTACAGTGATGTTACAGCATGAATATCAAACGTAAAGCATAGCTGGTTGACTCTCATAAACTGCAGAGCTTTCTCCATATCTTCAACATCAAAGAAGATCTGACATATGTACAGTATCTTCAGATCTTCTCTTGATAGGTTGGTTAGCCACATTGGATCAAAAATGCGTTATGTATCCCATGTCTTCTTTGCAAAGAACTATCATAGCCTCAGCGGTTCTACCATCATAATACCACCATCTGAAGCTGTCTAAAAAGCCTTGAGGCATCTTCCTTAGTGGAATCTTCTTCATGACCTTTGGAGGCAGCCACTTCAGGATAACTTTGTGTTTTCTTGTTTGAGCATCGATCTCTGGTAGATAGTAACATTCTGGTTGCTGTGGCTGGAAGTTCACCCACTTCTTCCTATACTCAAACTGAATTTGCCTAGCAAACTAGGATGAAAACCCCGAATCTTCACTGTATAACATCTTCAGACGAGCCAGCTGATTAACTTCGAACCCGGGCAGCATCCTGAAGTCATGTGGGAACCTGAAGTAATGGATTCCCCTTTCTCTCTTGACAGCATAACAATAAAAGTCATCAAAATATGCCCAACTCAAAATCTGACCGCTGGATTTGTATGCTTTGGTCGTGTAAACTTTGGTGTAAGGATTTGGCGTAGGTGAAACACTGCTCTTCTTCAACACTTCCAAATCATCAAACAAGAGTTGAAATGCACAAGCAACATATAATACTGTCATTGTAATTGAATCATGTAACCATAATGTAATTGTAATGCGAACCCCGAGTTTAAGAAATCCGACGATTTAAAACGGGGTAATGAAATAACGTAAATACATCATTGTAATTGAAATACGTAACCATATTGTTATGGTAATCGAATCCCCGAGTTTTGGAAAACAAAACATTGAAAATGGGGTCTATGAAACTCACCGATGTTGTTGCAATGTTACACACAACTTCAACTGAATTCTGCATATCATTAAGGGTTTATAAGATCTCCGTATCCAATTTGAATTACCAGAACATTCTTTGACATTAAATATCAAGGATAATGTAATTCGATTCATCAAATTGATTCTGAATCACATATTTATTCAGAATCAATGTAATAAGGTTATTAGTTAATTTGTAAAGTTAAAATCACTGATTTTGCGTAGTAATTAAGTTCTTATACTTATTTGAATGTAACTTGATGATAATTGTATCCCGTTGTTAAAACCAGAATCCTAATCGAATTTTAGATCAAAAATCGGGTTTCCAGATTAAGAAATTGATTGCAAAATCGAGTTCGGAACCCGAAATCGATTGAGAATATATTTTCGTATTGAATTTCAATGCTTAAATTAAGTCTTGTATTGAAACCGGAGTTTTAATCAGAAATCAGTTAAAAATCTGGTCACCGGATTGTAAAATGGTTTGCGAAATCGAGTCCGAAATGCGAAATCAATTGAGAATATGTGTTCGTATTGAAAACCAATGCTTAAATTAAGTTTTGTATTGAAACCGAAGTGTTAATCAGAAATCAAATAAAAATCGGGTCATCAGACTGTAAAAATCGGGTCATCGATTCAAAATATTGCTTTTTTATCAAAAACGTATCATCGGATTGCGAACCGGAGCACAAAACACAGTTCAGAACGCAAAACAGACAAAATTATGGTTTCTACCGGAATATTCGCCGGAATATTGGCCGGAATTTGGCCGGAGTCTGACTGTGGCCAGCGGTGGTGGCTCGATGATCAGTGAAGGTGGCTCGGTGGTGGCTCGATGATCAGTGAAGGTGGCTCGGTGGTGGCTCAGTGTCCTTAGCCGGTGGCCCAGCAGCATTGGCCTTGGCCATGGCCTACTTTATGATGGCCGAGGGTGGCCGAGCAAAGGTTGGTCGCGATCCGAAAATGCTCGGCAATAGGGGCCACGTTGGGACCGCGCCGGTGCCGCACGCGGGCCGCGTCCCATGCCATGTTGGGGTCGTGCCGGGCCGCTCCCGTGCCATGTTGGGGCCGCACCTAGGCCGTTGCGCCCACCTATGTGCCATTCAAAGTTTTTGTGTGCCAAACTAGACTTTTCTGCACTTTTACCAAGCCAAAATTTTCAGATCTTAGTTTTTAACATATATCTAGTGTTTTGTGAAAAAAAATCTCAATTTTGACAACTTTGAAAAATCCACTTTTTGGGCCAAAATGCCCTTTTCATGGGTTTTCAAGATCTAATAATTTTCAAACTTCATCCATCATTCAAACATGTTTATACAAGTCATATGAAGCTATTAGAACTAAGAATTGAGGTTAGAATTTACTGATTTAAGTTTGAAGTAGAAAACCCACCAAAAATCAAGCTTTCAGGGTGGATTTCTTGGATTCTCTTGTTCTTGGCATGGATTCTTAATTGGGATTTCTAAGAAATGTTATTTGGGATGATGCTTGAGCTCCAGAAAGGGTAGGAGAAGAGGAGGGTCGAATTTGAGAGAAAAGTGTGATTTTTGTTGACTTGAAAAGTCAACTATGAGGCCTTTTTGCTCTAACCAACTTAAGCAGCAAGTTTGGACACCTAATCAGCTTCTAGAAGCCAGATCAAGTCAGTTTTGAAGCTTTAGTATGAAAAGAGTTTGAGATTTTGAGGATTTTGCAATTTTTGCGATCATTTCTTTGGCTTTTTCGCGCATAACTTCGGAAATTGCTACATTAAATCAACCACCTTTGTTATACTTTCAATTACATTCCATTAAGAATACAATGTGGTTAGGAAGTTCGGGTTGTCATGAATTTTTCAATTACGCATGCCGAATTGCCTTTTCGCAAAAATTCGCTATTTGATTTGCCAAAACCTATGGATTTCCTCGTTGGATTTGTTATTGATATTCAATGTTTTAATTTGTTGTATAAGTCATATTAACTTGATTATGACTTTTGGATTTGGTTTTAGTTCCCGAATTCTCATAGTTTTGACATTATTATCGCAATTACGCGGCAGTTCTGCGTAGTGTCTTTTGAAATTGGTTTCATCTTGTAATTTTCTTAAGTATCTACACAGATTCACATGTATATACATATTCAATCATAATTAAATTAATTAAAATGTTTTTTTCAAGAATTTAGGAAATTACCACACAAGAGGAATGAAATGTCACATTCTTCCCTCGTTAGAGAAATTTTGTACCGAAATTTTAACAGAACTCATTTAGAATCAACTTTGTGTGAAGATAGATGGGGATATTTTCCATCATGCGATCCTCACGTTTCCAAGTGAACTTAATAAGTGGAAGATGAATATCCCAGCTACCACCAAAGTCAATGACGCAGCTTCTGAGCATATCTTTCAAGGTTTGGTTATTATACTCTGTTTGTCTTTCTGTTTAAGGATGGTAAGCCGTGCACATGTAAATTTGTGTGCCCAAAACATTCCGAGGTGTCTGCCAAAACCTAGACGTGAAACGACTATCCCTATCAGAGATAATTGAGATTGGTACTCATTGTCGCATTACCACTTCATCTATGTATAGTTTGGCAAGTCTGTCCATAGTGTAATCTTCACGAATAGGTAAGAAATGAGCAGATTTGTTAATCTGTCTACAATAACCCATATGAAATCATGATTTAGTGAAGTTCTTGGTAATTTCGTAATGAAATCCATAGAAATTTGCTACCATTTCCACATGGAAATTTCGGGTTGTTGCAACAACCCGGAAGGTTTTTGATGTTCTGCCTTTACCTTCAAACATGTAAGACATTTGTTCACATATAATGCAATATCTTTCTTCATACCAGGCCACCAATAATAATCACGAAGATCGTAATACATTTTATCAGCTCCCGGAAGAATAGAGTATTTTGACTTATGAGCTTCATTCAAAATTGTTTGTCGCAAATTACCAAAATAAGGAACGCATACTCGATTCATGAAATACAATACATTATCAGGTTGTGTCTCTAATCGTTTAACCAATCCTTGTAATCCTTCCTCTTCTAGATTTGATTCTTGCAAAGCTTTTTGTTGAGCTTCACGTATATGGGGTAATAAACTGGTTTGAATGGTTATACTGAAACTCTAAGTTCGATTTGGTTTTACTTGCTCTTTGCGACTTAAGGCATCAGCAACCACAATTGGTTTGCCTGGGTGATATCGAATCTCACAATCATAATCGTTAAGGAGTTCCACCGAATGCCTTTGCCGCATGATAAGCATTTTCTGATCTAGAATATGTTGAAGATTCTTATGGTCTGGGTATATCGTGCACTTTGTACCATAAAGATAATGTCTCCAGATTTTTAGGGCGAACAATACAACTCCTGATTCTAGATCATGAGTTGTATAATTCTTTTCATGTATCTTTAATTTCCGGGAAGCATATGTGATTACCTTATCCCTTTGCATGAGTACAGCTCCCAATCCTTGTCTAGAAGCATCACAATAGACCACAAAATCTTCTGTGCCTTCCGGTAGACTAAGAATGGGTGCCTTGCAAAGTCTTTGTTTTAGTAATTGAAATGCTTCCTCCTGTGGCTGATCCCAGTCAAACATTCTACCCTTCTAGGTTACCATTGTTAAAGGTAAGGCTATTTTTGAAATATTTCTTATGAACCGACGGTAGTACTCTGCCAATCTCAAGAATTGTCTGATTTCTGTTGAAGTTGTAGGTGTTTCCCATCGCTTGATAGCCTCTATATTGCTTGGATCAACTTGTATGCCTTTCTCACTGACTATATGTCCTAAGAATTGGATTTCCCGTAGCCAAAATTCACATTTAGAGAATTTGGCATAGAGTTTCTCATGTTTCATTAAAGTGAGAATTTGAGTTAAATTTCGCTCATGATCCTTTGGACTTTTGCAATAGATAAGGATATCATCAATGAACACAATTACGAATTTATCTAGATAGGGTCTGCATACTCGGTTCATTAAGTCCATGAAGATTGCAGGTGCATTTGTCACCCCGAAAGGCATTACTAAGAATTCATAATGTCCGTATCGAGTTCGAAAAGCAGTTTTGGGAATGTCTTCTTCACGAACTGGTACTTGATGGTATCCCGATCTAAGATCGATTTTTGAAAAATAAGTGGCTTCCTGAAGTTGGTCAAAAAGATCATTTAAGGAACATGAGGCATACAGAACCTTGTGTTCATCTAGACATTGACTAATCTTGAAAACTAATTCCATTCTCTCGATCCATTTTAGAATACCTGAGGCTCCTTCATGGCTAGAGAACATGGAAGGATTACAAGATGCAAAGTACTTGTACGTGCATCCTTTAGCTAGAGGGTTTGGATTGATAATTCTTGTACTGGGCCCTGCAGTTCCTCCCTCATTAACCGGCACGTTCTAATGAAATTAATTTAAGAGGTCAGGGAGTATGTTTGTGAGTTTAGTACTAATGATCCTTGTGACATTGGCCTCGCTTAGATTTGTCCTACTAGTCCTAATAGGGTTGGCTCCCCCTATTGGACTAGTTCGGACCCACTTGGTTGTCTTCCCTTGTTTTGGTGGCATTCTGTTTCAAGAATACCTCACACAATTAGAGTTGAGATGATTGAAATACTCATATGATTTGAATTCTCAATTGGTACGGTCACCATACTAAAGACGATTACTATGATGATATTACAATGATAGGATTCCACACCATACCATAATCCGATTTCTGAGTTAATACAACTGATATGAGGAGGTGATTTGGATATTGAGTTGGTATGAAATCATTTGAATAGATATGAGTACACACGTAGGATTAAAATAAGATTTGATCAAAGTACTTGGATATCTTGATTTCATTGTTTTGATATTATGGGATCCACCTCTAAATGGATCAATGTCACTTCCCGTTAGAGCAGATCCAACCAGCTTAAGATGTTCACCACTGTTTTTAATCATATGTAAAGAATTTAATCTCTATGTGCTAGAGTATAGACTAATATTCATAGACTACTCACATGGGTTTACTTATTAAATGTTTTGAAATGAATGTTTTAGTTATTATGTGGACTGTGATTGATGGTTTGTTTTGCGGTTTACCAGGATTCATGTGTACCGTAGTTTTTAGTTACACTGGCCACTCGTAATTGTAAATTGTACCACAAGATCACCCTAATCTTTTCCAATGGTAAACCACCCCCACCGTCCTATTAGTTCTGTTGTATTCGGTATAAATAGTGATATCGGAAATTTAACTTAAGTAGCATAGGATGTTTTAGAATCGAGACATGCGCAAGATGTGAATGGAATCGTTGAAGTGGAAGCACTTAGTACGAACTGGATTCATTTATCACACGATAACTCTGCACTAACACACATACACAACTGATCTGAATTTTTAAATGTCTTAGGAATACCCTCATAGGATACCACAGTATCAAGGGTTTTGAAATTTCTTTGTAACCATACACACTGAAACTGACTTGAAATATAGAATCGTTACAAGAATACCGTCACAGAATACAAAGGTATCAAGGGTTTTGAAATTTCTTAGTAACCATGATTTAGAATTGATTCGTGTCGTGTCGCGGTTCATGAATTAAATATTGCATTTCCCACCTAATTAGCACTGACTCTTTCTTGTTATGTTGACATCGGCTTGTATACAGGGCGCATGTTGCCGCTGCCCACCACCTATACAACACACAAGATCGAGCCCTTGCTAACATCAACACTTTCCTTTTGACCACACTGACTCAGACATACCGTTTTGGATTGGATTTGAACACTAAGCCCACTAACACTGATCGCGTACCTTTCAACAAGAGGTAGATAAGAGTTGGGTGAGTCACAGGGCCTATTCCATCCCTTGACAAGTTGAGTAAGTCACAGGGCCTATTTCAACCCTTGACAAGTTAAGTAAGTCACAGGGCCTATTTCGTCCCTTGACAAGTTGAGTTTCTTCTGCATTCTTATTAGTTAAACGTACACTGGTATTCCTAGGTTTAATGTGCATCCGATAAATTATACTAATTACCAATGCAAAATATAAGCAACATAATGCAACGTTGAAATATTCCATAGATAATTAGCAAGGGTACATGAGTCACTGTTTTCGTCATAACAAAATTACTCGATGTTCATTACTGGGAGATTCTAGAGGCCTTCCCTAGCCTTTGGTTTATTCCTTAGCCCATTATTTCATTTGGGGAAAGTCCTTAACTAGATGGCCAATGCGTTTGCATCTATAACATGGTATTGCCCTAGGTTGTGGTTTTGTGGTTTGAACCACCATTACTCTATGTTTATTGCAATACCTTGTATAATATCCTCCTTCTTCACAGAACTCGAGTTCGGGGCAGTTCCTAGCTAGGTGGAATGAACACCAGTCGTGCTTGTGTGCCCGCCCCAAATAAGGCTTCTTGTGTTAAGAGATGGATTCTTCATCTCTTTGGTTCAGATCCTCACTATCTAGCTTTCTTTTTCCTCGCTGATCCACCCATACAACTTAACTTACATTCCAAGGGTTATAGAGCACAATAGCTTTGGAAGTTTCATCTGAGGCAGGTACGACATTGGTGTCGTTGCTGAACTAGATCTCATCATCCAGCACTCCACAATTCTGAGCTTGCGCAGTAATATTAATGAGCATAATCGCTACATGTTCTTGCACCATCTTGGTTATGACTGCTTCAGTGAGAGGGGTTTGACTGAGTTGGGGGAGGAGTTGCCTCTTAGGGTAGACAAAATTCCTTCATTGTTTGTTTTCCATCTTCTTGTAGTCTCTTGATTTGATCAACCACCTCAACAGTTTGTTTGGGTTGGATATTCGAGGGGTTATGAGTGAAGGCTGAGGCTCTTGATGTCAATCTCGCTAGTTGGGAGGATTCACCAACAGAGTGCGACTGACCTTTTGAGCGTTGGTTAGTTCCACCCCAAGTATTGGCACCCTTCGCATTATGAATCTTAGTAGGAACTAGGCTATGGGTCTGATTGATAGTGCTACCAGACTTAGGAAAGCAAGGTTTTGTCATTGGTTCTGGCAAAACGGAATCAATAATTACAGTAGGTAGTGATGGTGATAGTTGCTCCACAGGATATTCCTCTTTGCCAAGAGACAACTCCATCAGAGACATAAGAGGGGCCATACGCTGCGTGATTTCCTTTGCCATTACTGCACCAAGTTTGAGTTTCGTATGAGGTATGAGTATTAGTATATAAGAATACTAATCGATTAAACTTAGTAATACGGCACTCAATGTGCACTCGGTGACGGCGGTGGCTCAGTGGCTTTAGCCGGTGGCCCAGCAGCCATGGCCTTGGCCTCGCCATGGATCAGGGTGGCCTAGCCTTGGCCTTGGCCGTGGCCTTGGCCGTGGCCTTGGCCTTGGCATAGTTGATGATGGCCAAGGGTGGTCGCGATCCAAAAATGCTCGGCAATAGGGGCCACGCTGGGCTGCGCCCGTGCCACACGCGGGCCGCGTCCCGTGCCATTTTGGGGCCGCGTCCGGGCCGCTCCCGTGCCATGTTGGGGCCGCACCTAGGCCGTTGAGCCCACCTATGTGCCATTCAAAGTTTTTGTGTGCCAAACTCGACTTTTGTGCACTTTTGCCGAGCCAAAATTTCCAGATCTTAGTTTTTAACATAAATCTAGTGTTTTGTGAAGAAACATCTCAATTTTGACAACTTTGAAAAATCCACTTTTTGGACCAAAATGCCCTTTTCATGGGTTTTTAAGATCTGATGATTTTCAAACTTCATCCATCATTCAAACATGTTTATATAAATCATATGAAGCTATTAGAACTTAGAATTGAGGTTAGAACTTACTGATTTAAGTTTGAAGTAGAAAACCCACCAAAAATCAAGCTTTCAAGGTGGATTTATTGGATTCTCTTGTTCTTGGCCTGGATTCTCAATTGGGATTGCTAAGAAATGTTATTTCGGATGATGCTTGAGCTCCAGAAAGGGCAGGGGAAGAGGAGGGTCGAATTTGAGAGAAAAGTGTGATTTTTGATGACTTGAAAAGTCAACTAAGAGGCCTTTTTGGTCTAACCAACCTGGGCAGCAAGTTTGGACACCTAATCAGATTCTAGAAGCCATATCAAGTCAGTTTTGAAGCTTTAGTAGGAAAAGGGTTTGAGATTTTGAGGATTTCGCAATTTTTGCGATCATTTGTTCGGCTTTTTCGCACGTAACTTCGGAAATTGCTACATTTGATCCACCACCTTTGTTATACTTTCAATTAAATTCAAATAAGAATATAATGTGGTTAGTAAGTTCAGGTTGTCTTGAATTTGTCAATTACGCATGCCGAATTCCCTTTTCGCAAAAATTCGCGATTTGATTTGCCAAAACCTATGGATTTCCCCATTGGGCTTTGTTATTGATATTCATTGTTTTAATTTGTTGTATAAGTTATATTAACTTGATTATGACTTTTGAAATTGGTTTCATCTTGTAATTTCCTTAAGTATATACACAGATTCACATGTATTTACATATTCAATCATAATTAAATTAATTAAAATGTTTAATTCAAGAGTTTCGGAAATTACCACACAACGAGGAATGAAATGTCACAACAGATGAAGGTTGTCAGCTTCCAGGCCATCCTCTCATGATACCCATATGCAGTTAGAGCTAGCTGATTATGCTCGTCCACTGACTTGAGAAAACGATCTTCAAGATCAGCATTTCGGGCTCTCAAATCTGCCCTTTGATCAGCCTGCAGCAGTAGAGCATCCTGCTCATTAACTCAATGTCTCAGCTGAGAAATGGCTTGATCTTGCTCGTGGTTCCTCTCCATCAATCAAAGAACTAGACTGTTCAGTGTGCTAAGTTTTTCAGCAACTGAGAAAGTTGGAGGGACCAGAGGAAGCAACTGTAAACACAGCTGTAGCAGTAGCACATGAAGTCTGAGGGAAAGTAGTAACAAGTGTAGGAATAGCCCTAGACCCGGACAGTGAAGAAGTCGTAACTGTTGCAGCAGGTGTAGCAGTGAAGGTTGCAACAGAAACTGACTTTGTCCGTCTTTGCAGGACAAATCTAGTCCTTCTCTTCTTAGCTGATGGGAAGGTAGACTGTGAAACAGTGGCAGAAGAAGTGCGAGGGATAGGATCGATGTCAAACTCTGGAATAAAAGAAGGATCCTCAATCTCCTCATCCCTCGAGGCCCGTTCCCTAGGCCTTTTATCAGCTAAATACACCTGAGATCTGTAAGTAGAAGTGACACGTTCAGGCTTAGTCTCCTCTAAATCAGTGTCATCAGAACCCTCTTCAACTCCACCTCAGTATTTTCATGGTCAGATTCTTGAGCATCCTCCCCCTCATCTGGAGATGTGGTAGCACCGATCTCCATAGTAGTAGAGATGGTGATCACAGAAGTAGCAGTAACATCTAAGTCATGATGAGCAACACTTGCCTCTACATGTCCACCAACATCAACACCACCAACCTCACCATCTCCGGCATCATCATCATGCCCATCATCTCCAGGTACAATCATGTCTTCGAGATCTGAATCTGAGTCCTCGTGTCTCCACCTCCTCCCTACAGGTGCAACATAGTCAGGATTGAGGAGGTGTCCAAAGAGATGACGATTTGGAGGCTTGTTTTCCTTTCCCCGGTTAGAAAGAACTCGGTTGAGCGTAATGTCGAGTAAACACCATCTCTGAGAAGTTGAAAGGAATGTTCATCACTAGAGCAACGAAGGCACACTGGAGTGTCTCTCTTAAATCATCAAATCCCTCACGCCTTGATCCTAAGCAATCAATAAGGACATGGCTAAGATACTTGAACTGTGGGCAAAGATAAGCTTTGTTCAGCACTCCGACTTCCAGATCCTCATCATACTTACACCTCATAAAACATCCACAAACAAGATATTTGTCCAATGTGACTGGGTGATCTGGTAAGTCCTGGAATCCGCACACACGCCTAATGTGTTCAGCAGAAACAACGTCTTGTCCTCTAATCTTCCCTCGAATAATTGGAGGTTCGACCTCAGTCAATATCAGCAAAAATCTAGAAATCTCTCTGATATGACAAGTATGGAACATGAACTGTAGATATGGCTGTGAATATCCTGGAGCGTCTCAGAAATGAAATAATCTCTGTAAATTGTGCAGTGTTCGTTGTGGTGGCATCTAGGGGAGCGCATATGTTGTTCTTGGGAAATGCTTTGATGTTTGCCATTCTGAAATCAATAGAAAAACAACATGTCAGATCAAATCAGTATGAAATGAGACAAATTCAAAATTCAAACACAAGTGTTCAAATTATGCGAATAACACAATTTATCCGAATGGGTCTTCAAGCGAATGAGAAAGTGTGCCGAATGAGTTTGTCATCCGAATGACTCACGAATGAAGACATTCAGTTGATTGAATTCATTTGGAGGTACAAAGACCCGAATGACATTATTCGGTTGACCTCTCATCCGAATGACCCTCATTCGGTCAAAGATCCTCATTCGGTCGGTGTGCATAGCGAATGGCTTTCATTCGGTCGACCGAAGAATCCTTAAACCCATTTCTACCAAAAACAAAAGTTAGGCCCTCAAAATGGTAACATTATGATCAGAGAGGACCGATTAATGACTTAGAACAAGTGTTAATTTCATTAGGGTTCAATTTAGCAGTTAATTTGTTCGAAACAGATGCGATCCCAAAAACCCTAGAAAATCAATCTGTTTTGAAACAAAATCTAGTCAAAATTGAAGAATACTGATCCCAAATGTACCTGAAACAAACAAGCAATGATATTTAATCAGTATGGATCAAATAATCGGTGATTAATGATGAAGAAGATCGAGAATGTGTTTTGGGTGAAAGACCTTCACACAGTAGGTGCAAAGGAGGAAATAAGGAGAATCAGTCGATCGGCCGAATGACTAGCATTAAATGCTAGGACTCATTCGCATGTTTGTGTTTCATTCGCTTGGTTGAGTCACTCGCATGACTCATTCGGGCGAATGAGATTCAGCACTTTATGTAACACCCCGACCGGCGGCGGAAACGTCGGGATGCCACGAGGGATGTGTAGATTGTTCAAAAGCTCGTGGGCATCTAAATCCAATCATCATAAATCAATCAATCAACTAAAATAATTACACAAAAATCATGTTCATCATGAAATAGTTACAGCAAATACAAAAGAGATTTAGCTATCTAACTAAATTCTAGTCGCCAGATATTTAGTTATTTAGCTAAGTCCAAGACCCTATATGATGATGTCCAAAATAGAAGAGATCACCCTCTTCATCCTACTTGTCTCCATCACCTGAAACATGTAAGAAAATCAAGTGTCAACTACAAAGTAGTTGGTGAGTAATCATAAGTTTTTATACTTAAAAGGTTTTTATAAAATGAATTCAAAAGTTTAAGTTGAAAATGGTTTTATAAAAGTTTAGATAAAACGCGTGTAAATACTTATGATTTACTGAGAAATCCACAATAATACCTGTATGAGATAATCCAACAAATCCCCAAACTCAACAATCAATCGCATACACAAACACATAATCACATAACCAATCAGTCATAATCAATCATAATTAATCGTAGTCAGTAATAGATAATCAAACCACAAACCAATCAACCAATCTCAGCATCAATATTCTCATATAATGTTCGTGACTATACATGGTCATTATGTAATTAACATAAGTTAAAAACATGATCCATGGAGTGGTCGCTAACCACGTGACAATACATGAAGTCAAAGCAATTAACCGAAGTCAAAGGCAATGATTCACGGATGTGGAAATCATCCACGTGACAATACATGAAGTCAAAGCAATTAACCGAAGTCAAAGGCAATGATTCACGGATGTGGAAACCATCCACGTGACAATACATGTAATCTTTGTTATCGACCGAAGTCAACAACAATGTTTACACGGATGTATGATAATCAATGATAATCCATAATAGTGAATATCATAATGATAAACAGGTATTATCCTTGTGTTATCAAAATAATATTTAAATCGGTGTACATGTTTCACCTCCGAGTTTTTTAAAACCAAAAACAGTTTAAAGAAAGGGAGGTTATGAGAACTCACCTGTCTCCTTAGATTCGGTGTTCCCGCAATATGCGCGCTCACGTAAGAGAATTCACTAACAACTCAATCACCTGTATTTAACGTACGGTTGTGTTCATCAACATGTGCGTTTCATTTTAATTGAATAGTATAAGTGTTTATTTCTTATTGTTATGTGTTTTGTTCCCCTTAGTTCTTGTATTTAAATTAAGAACAATTACCCAATATTGTATGAGTGTTCACCATTGATATCTATATAGTTGAACTAATTACTTGAACTATATATTGATGGTAACTTATTATGAGCCTTGAGTACATCTTTATAAAATAAGTACTACAAGTGAGTAACCCTAATCTTATACATACTTAAACATCCATGCATGTCTACTTTTGTCAATTGACATATTATAAATGATAAAGTCTACTTAATGCATAACATAACTTATGTATGTCATTTATTCATAATGTTTAAAACCATGTAAGATCTTAACTTCTACTTAGGAAATTTAGAGAATTTAATGACCAGGATTAAGTATGCATGCATGGTTGTTCATATATGTATATGTCTATGTATATCCTCGCTTCCCATTACCCTTAACCTATCAACCTATTGGACTTCAATTCGGTATCCCCTAAGGGCAGCGAACCTTCTATCACCATTAGGATGGGTTTGGCTAACAAGAGGGAAAAGGTTCGACCAATTGAATTGCTAAGGTTCGTCACTCTTATAGTTACATGGTTCGGCAATAATATGTATAGGTTCGCTGCATAGAGTTAACTCTGCCGAGGGTTCGTGACTTGCTAGTAACCAAAAGGTTCGTGGGTGTGAGGATTGCAAAGGGTTCGCCGACCTGCAAAGTGGTTCGCCCATACAAGGTTCGTGTCCCGACTAGATGGTTCGGTGCCCCCAAGGCTCGCCACCTTAGGGTTCGCATGGCATGAGGGTTCGCTGCTGAGAGAGTGGGTTCGTCCATAGTGAGGGTTCGGCCATGGCAGCCACTTCATGCATGGTTCGTTGCCCAGCTAAATGGTTCGTTACATGAAACAGATTCGGCCCAAGTTACCCTAGGTTCGGCCACCCTATAGGGTTCGGCCCTTATGGTTTCCCGCCCAATGAAGGTTCGTGGGGTTAAGGGTTCGGCCAACCCTTGAGGTTTCAGCCAGTCACGAACTACAGCTTATTCTCATCACCATCGATTCCTACATGTTTACAGGTTTACACATTGCTGCCATGGTTTAATACCCAACGATCTACCCATGTAAAACCCTAAAATCATTTACCAAGTTGATATTCATACACGAAATAGGGTTTTCACCCAAAACCGAAAAGTAAAGTGGTCCTCTTACCTTCAAATCGTGGTCAACAGTTGGGTTTCTTCGTATCCTCTTGTAGCTCTCGATCACGCGGTCGTTTTGGCGCCAAGAACACTTGAATCCGTCGAGTAACGAGTGAGATATGTTAGAAAGAAGGTAGAGAGAAAGTGTGTGTGTTTTTAGAGAGAGAAAGAGATTTGAGAAAGTGAGGAGAAATGGTGGAGTCTTCCACCATTTAAGTCCATCCCGTCCCCGCGCGTTCGGTCTCTTTTTTAGCGCGATAACTTAATATATGCTCGGTTTTACTCGAAAAATATATTTAAATTATAAGACATTAAAATAGTTAAATTTCATCTCTATTAAAATGATTTTATTTAAATATTATTATTTCTTACAACGGTTTTCGTTTTATCATCATTAAATTAATTATTTAATAAATTAATTTATTCAACTCATTTTAAGTTGTGATTCCTAGTAAACGTTTTAAGTTTCTTCCATTAATTTTAATATCGTTTGATATTATTTAGTTATCTCATCGAAACGCGTTACTCACGTACGTATTCGTAAAGATCGTCACCTTTGCGAATCCAACGCTCGTATCGTATTTCGATTCGATTTACTATTTATGGAATATCGTTTCAGAATATTATTCCCAATAATTATATTCGTGTGAATCGTCACCCACGCGAATACATTATTAAGTTAATATTTCTGCATTAATATTCGCGATTAAATTATGTTCGTAACCTCGCCATCGCGTATTTATTATTCTCATTATTTTATTAACTTTAATATTAAATCCCCAAACCAACACCCACTAAACTCTAGTCACTGACACGTCCATGATAGACCGAAATATGCATATATATAGGGCATATGCAGAGGTAGATCGCAACCTCCCCTACACCGTCCCACCGCTATTTCGATAAACCATGACCATGTGTCCTTGACTACGTTTAGTAACCAGACCATAACAAACTCCCAGTTCCATCCCTATTCAATCCAATTCCATTCTCAAACCAATAATCCATAATCATCAATAATATGACTGCGATAAACTCTCTGGTTCTGTTTAGTTGAGTTACAACTAAACTTCCCATGGTTTACGCGTATAATATGTTATAAACATGTATACCAGCAACAGAGATAATCATCAAGTAATATGTCAATATTATTAATTACAAAATCTTAGGTCGTAACAGTACAATCGTACGGATGTACGGACAACCTAAAGTACAGTGATGTTACAGTCTCCCCTAGTTAAGGGAATTTCGTCCCGAAATTCAACTTGGAGTGACCGTAGTAAACAAATGTGGGTACTTAAGCTTCATCTGATCTTCTCGCTCCCATATGAACTCTGGACCCCGCTTCGATTCCCAACGCACTTTGACAATCGGGATTCTACTACGTTTGAGCTTTTTAACCTCACGATCCATGATTTCCACTGGTTTTTCAACAAAATGCATGGTATCATCAATGCGAATGTCATCGAGTGGTACTTGAAGATCCTGATCAGCTAAGCACTTTCTCAAATTGGACACGTGAAACGTCGGGTGCACGTTACTAAGTTCGGTAGGAAGTTCTAACTTGTAGGCGACCTTCCCGATCCGTTCAAGGATCTTAAAAGGGCCAACATAACGTGGAGCAAGCTTCCCCTTTTTCCCAAATCGAACAACGCCCTTCCAAGG
This sequence comes from Mikania micrantha, assembly GCA_009363875.1. NCBI lineage: Eukaryota > Viridiplantae > Streptophyta > Magnoliopsida > Asterales > Asteraceae > Mikania > Mikania micrantha. The sequence goes on along the minus strand of CM018691.1, from coordinate 47,059,267 downwards.
CGACACCTTTAACAACACCATATCTCCCACTACAAACTTTAAAGGTTTTCTTCGTTTATCCGCGTAGCTCTTCTGTCGACTGCGAGCAGCTAACAAATTGTCGCGGATCTGGCAGATCTTGTCAGTCGTTTCCTGAATAATCTCGGGACCAGTAATCTGCGAATCGCCGACTTCGGTCCAACAAATAGGTGACCGACATTTCCTGCCATAAAGAGCTTCAAACAGCGCCATACCAATGCTCGCGTGATAACTGTTGTTACACGAGAACTCAACCAACGGTAAATGGCTATCCCAATTGCCACCGAAATCGATGACACAAGCTTATAACATGTCTTCCAATGTCTGAATCGTTCGCTCCGTTTGACCATCCGTTTGAGGATGATAAGCGGTGCTAATATCCAGTCTTGTTCCAAAAGCTTCATGAAGTGATTCCCAAAATCGTGCCGTGAAACGGGCATCACGGTCCGATATTATGCTTAAGGGAATACCATGTCGGCTGATGATCTCATCAATGTAGATACGAGCTAACTTCCGCACGGGGTAAGTTTAGCGTATCGGTAAGAAATGAGCCGACTTGGTCAATCTATCAACAATCACCCAAATACTATCTTTACCGTTTGCGGTTCGTGGAAGTTTAGTAATGAAATCCATGGAGATATTTTCCCACTTCCACATCGGTATTTCAGGTTGTATTAACATCCCAGAAGGTCGCTGGTGTTCTGCCTTGACTTTAGCACAGTTAAGGCATTTAGACACATATTCAGCAATGTCCTTCTTCATTCCAGGCCACCAGTACAAGCCCCTAAGGTCTTGATACATCTTGTCAGAACCTGGATGGATTGAGTAACGAGACTTATGAGCTTCATTCATAATTACCATCCTACGATCACCCCGGTTCGGTATCCACAACCGATTCAAATAATACATCAATCCATCATCTTTAGTTTCCAATAAGATTTCAGCCCCGCAAGACATCTCATTTTTCAAGTCATCTTGAGCCAATGAGTGTTGTTGGGCTGTGAGAACATCATTACGGAGGTTATTGTGCACTCGGACACTATGGATCTGAACTTGACTCTTGCGACTAAGCGCATCTGCTACTACATTCGCTTTACCAGGATGGTAGCGAATTTCACAGTCATAATCATTCAACAGTTCAACCCATCTCCGTTGTCTCATATTGAGCTCCTTTTGATTGAGAATATGTTGTAAGCTTTTATGATCAGTGAACACTACACACTTCGTGCCATAAAGATAGTGTCTCCATATCTTTAAGGCAAACACGACCGCTCCAAGTTCCAAGTCGTGCGTAGTGTAGTTCTTCTCATGAATTTTCAATTGCCTTGATGCATATGCGACAACCTTTCCCCGTTGCATGAGAACACAACCGAGACCTAGGTTGGACGCATCACAATAAACCACAAAATCATCATTCCCATCAGGTAGTGTTAAGACAGGAGCATCACAAAGTTTCTGCTTCAAAGTCTGAAACGTTTCTTCCTGCTTTGGTCCCCACTCATATGGCTTATTCTTTTGAGTCAAAGAAGTAAGCGGGACAGCAATCCTGGAGAAATTCGAAATGAACCGCCGATAGTAACCGGCGAGTCCGAGAAACGATCGAAGCTCCGTTGGTGTCCTCGGTGTACTCCAATTCTTCACCGCATCAATCTTTGCTGGATCCACGTGAACACCATATTCGTTGACTATGTGCCCCAAAAATTGAACTTCCTTAAGCCAGAATTCACATTTAGAGAATTTGGCATACAGTCGCTCTTCTCTTAGGATCTCCAAAACCAACTTAAGGTGTTTCTCATGTTCTTCCTTGGTGTGACAATCCGACTTTTCGAGTTAATCTCGTTAACCCTTGTAGGCCCAATAAGGCCCAGGAAGGCCCAGTAAGGCTCAATGAGATCAAGGTAGGCCCAATTACAAACCCAAGGTCCAAGAGAGGCCCAATTACAAATCCAAGGCCCAAGGTAGGCCTAATTGTATTTTGTAAGGCCCAAGCAGATGGAAGTAGGCCCAGTTAGGATTATTAGGCCCAATTGAGATAACTTAGCCCAATAATGTTCAATCGGCTCAATTAGTGACAATTCGATATTGTCGGGATAGATCCGTTAACAAGATATGGGTAGAAATGATATTGATGTTTCAAAAATCAAATTAGAAGGTTTAGGTTTGAACATAATAGAGTATACTACACTTAGATTATAAGAGATTTGCTTAGAATTTAGTAAATCACACAATTTTGACTAGGAAAGTCAAAATTAGTCTAAAACGATGTGGGGAATTCCAAAATTTGCAATCAATGGGCTGTTACAATGGAATTAAACCGGCTACAATCAATATCTAAATGATTATTAACGGTTTTCAAGTATTAATAACATCTTAACAGCCGAATTAAACCAAATGTCGATCTAATTCTTCAAGACCGTTACTAGTATATGCAAAACCATATAATTCGACAGAAGTTCATGCAATTGAAGCTTCCTGAACTTTAGTCGGCATTCTTAGAGTCCTTCCCACACGAGAATTCAAGATTAAAAGCTTCGTAGTGAAGAATTGGATCGCAAGGGATCGAACTTAGGGCTCAAAGTCGTTCTACATCAATTCGATATCGAAACAGGTTAGTGATTGATCATATATCTTCTAAAACGACCGACGAAACAAATCCCTATGGGTATTCTGGCATTCAATATCGAATCGTAGGAATTCGAGTTCTAGGGTTCTAAGAATGAACGGGTTTGGGGGTTTATAATCAAACGATTGTAAGAATCTAATTGATTGTCGACAATAGTTTCATAAACCTCCGATCAAACTAAACCATGTATTAATTTTATTGTGTTACAGCGAATTGATGGATTTCAATTCTAGGGTTCTTAGTGAAAGAATGTTTTGGGGGTTTGTAAGATTATTAGTTTTAGAATCGAATTAATGGGTATCAATAGTTTCAGAAAGCTCCGATTATGATAAAACATATCTAAATTTTGTTCAATAACATCGAATTTGATATAAACCGGTTCTAGGGTTATTAGTTTAAAGAATTTGGGGATTTCGATGTAAATGGATTTAGTTTTAGAATTAAACGACTCAGAGGGGTTCGAAACCTTCTGTTAAAGGAAACCTATGAACCCAAGATCTCTTGTTAATCAATTTGATCGATTGAGTCATGGATTGGGAAACTCATGTTCGAAACTATGATGAATCCCAAATTTGAACTCTATGTTAATCGATAATCAAATTAAACACATCTTTGAACTCGTTGGAACCCAGTGATGATAAGCCCTATGATTTCGGGTTCATTCGGGTTCGAATTGTGGTTCTATCGAAAGTTTCATGGGTTCGGTTGAATTGGGGGAACCGGCTAAGGAGTGATTAAAAGAATTAATTTGAGAAGACTGATGCGATACCCTAGCGGGCTGAGTTGGTAGAGCGTGTGTGTTGTGATCCTGAGGTCGCGGGTTCGAGCCATGGAGTGGCCGGGTTTTGGAAAAAAATACCATTTTAAGTATTTTTGTAATATATTTCGCATACGAACTCCGTTTCGACCCGTTCGAGTTGCGTTGTAACCGTAACGGGAATACGAACACATTGGGATGTTAAAATTCATATTTTAATCCGAAAACGAAATCGCGTATGATTGCGTTTATTTAAATAAAATCGTAGGGGATTTTATTTAAACGATTTCAAAGTCACGCGTATTTACGTATGCACATTTCCAACACTTTAGCACACGTGTGTTAACACGTATGTGATTTCAAGCACAAAACGACATTCCGAATAACTTTAGGTTATTGTTTAAACCACAGATTCTTCGTAGAGGATTTCTACGCAAGTTCACAAGTATTTGATCATTCTGCTAAAATCAAAGGTGCGTACACGGCCCCTTTCTTATTTTTAAACTGTTTTGGGGGAGAAAACATGTGCAACAAACTATTTTTAGATACATATCACTTGCATGAGTTAGCTGTTTACATTAGGTGACAACATAGCAACTTGAAAGTCCTTACACACCTCGAACCGTTTAGTTTGCTGTAATGCAAAGCGTGGTAGTTGGAAATGGATCTATTAGGTTTGACAAACCTCACCTGGTAGATGGGATCTACGCAGGTGTTTGACTGACCAAACACATTTTACTATTGTTGTGCTAGACAATAGTGGCAAGGCGAAAACATGCTATAGCATGGCAATCCGTCAGCTTCGGTGTCGAACACTTATGTAAATAGTTTATATGACTAGCTATCATGACTGTGCATGTGTGATTATGTTATCTACAATCTTGTTATTCAAACTGCTGTTTTGAACATTGTGAATACTTAAAACCTGTGTTATGCACCAACCTTTGTGTTGACTTGATTTACATGTTTTCTCAGGACGCTAAGGCGCGCGTTAAAGCTGGCATGGACTAGGAGATAGAGTCGCATGCATGTTTTACATTTATATTGTTTAAGTTACACATTTGGGATTTTTGAATTTGTAATTCAACTTTTACACTTGTTATTATTTTAAACGCTTCCGCAAACTTTGAAAACCTTGATATTATGTTTTTAGACAAAAATATGTTTTGAAATTCATATAGAGGTCTTCGTTATGTCTAATGATCTGAGATCCTGGTTTGTCACGTGCCCAAACGGTGTGATTCCGTTAGTTGAAAATTGGGGGTGTGACAGATTGGTATCAGAGCCATTGGTTATAGCGAACTAGGTTTGCATTTGTAGGCCTAGACTATGACTGTTAGACATTAGACACATATGTTTACACATACTGCTTAGAAATTACATATGATAATATGTAATTGACTTGTTTACACATTCCATGACACTGCACTTACATATGGTATTATGTAATAGGCATGGCATCATCATCGGTACCCTACATCTATATTGATGACTCTGAGGACGAGGAACCGATAGTTCCAGCACCACCGTCATCACCACCACCACCTATTCCATCACCTCCACCATATGAGATGGATGACTCAGATCCGGAAGAGGATCCGGAGGAGGATCCGGAGGAGGATCCAGACGAGGATCCCGAGGAGGATCCAGATGAGGACCCGGATGAGGATCCGGAAGAGGAGCCAGTGGAGGGCACTCAGCAGATCCCTGAAGAGATCGCCAAATTGCGCGAGGATTTGGAGGTTGCAGAAGACAGGATTGCACTAAGATCTCAGGAACTATGGGATGCTATTGAGAGGCAGGATAATCTTGCCCATCTGGTTCATGATATGCGGGATGAGATGATTAATTTGATTGGTCGTCTTGAAGATTCAGAGAACCGAGCCGAGATCTTGGAGGGCAGAATAGAAGCCCTAGAGGATTTAGTATCCTCTGAGAATGAGGAAGAGGATGAAGTGGAGGAAGAGGAGGAACTAGCACTAGTTGTTGAGTCCGATCCTGAATCCACCGTTGAGGATGATTGATTTTTCTTTGTTTGTTTTGTTTAAACTTATTAGGAACGGGTTGTGTTCCTACATTAGTAGCTTGAAAACTTATGTTTGATTTCAAAAGTATTGTACTCAAAGAAAGTTTCGATCTATTGAAGAATTATTATTTATTTCCAACAGTTGTGTTGATTTATATTATATGTTGTGTTTGTTGTTTTACTTACACATGTTACATTGGGTTTTGATTACGCGCTAACGTTTCTTGTAAATAGGAAGATAATGGCTGAAGGGAACATACAGATGACAGTTGCTGAGCTCAACGAGCTAATTAACAACAGAGTTGCAGAGGCAATCGCACAATATGCGCAGACACACAACACAGGACCACAGGGTCCAGCTGGGGGATTGGTTAACCCACAGGTCTGCACGTTCAAGATGTTCTTGGACTGTAAACCACACAATTTCAAAGGGTCGGAGGGGGCCATTGGACTCCTTCGGTGGATTGAAAAGGCGGAGTCTGTGTTTGAAATGTGCAACTGTCCTAACGAGAGCAAAGTGAAGTTTGTAACGGGAACATTGGAGGGTCCAGCATTAACCTGGTGGAACTCGAATGTTCAGAATCTGGGGTTGGGTGAAGCAAATGCCTTGACATGGAACGACTTCAAGACTTTACTGCAAGAGGAGTACTGTCCTCGCAGTGAAATGCAGAAGTTAAAGGAGGAATATTGGCACCTCAAGATGGAGGGGTCAAATATTGAAGAGTACACAACCCGGTCACATGAGTTGGCCAGACTGCTACCACACATGGCTACTCCAGCCAGCAAGTGGATTGAAAGATACATTGGAGGACTGGTGCCTCAGATTCAGGGGTTGGTGACTTCAGCAAATCCCACCACCATTCAACAAGCTGTTCGTTTAGCGCATCAGCTTACTGATCAGGCAGTGTTACAGGGGACTCTGCCTAAACGAACATCTGCTACCAAGGTGGGAGATCATAAAAGAAAGTGGGAAGGTAACAACTCCAAGGGTAACAACCAACAATCGTATCAGCAAAACCGGAAGCAAGACTCAAACAAGTCTTACCAAAATTCAAACAGTGGTCAGCAATCGTCATCATCGGGGGGTTATATCGGTAAACACCCCAAGTGCAACAGGTGTGGGTATCATCATGCGGGTAATCAGTGTGAGAGAGCTAAGTGCCAAAGGTGTGGCAAGATTGGGCATGCGGCTAAGGATTGTCGCGGGGAGCTGCAGAACAACTACAACAACCAGAACAATAACCAGAACAACGCTCAGAAGGGTTGTTTTGAGTGTGGCAAGATGGGACATTTTAAGAAAGATTGCCCACAGCTCAAGAAAGGCGGGGACAATAATGTCAATAGCAATGGTAATGGCAATGGTAATGGCAACGGTAATGGTAATGGCACCAACAACAACAATAACAACAACAACAACAATGGTGCTAGGGGCAGGGCGTTTGTGATTGGAGGACGTCAAGCGCGGGAGGATCCCAACATTGTTACGGGTACGTTCCTCTTAAATAATCACTATGCCTCTATGTTATTTGACACTGGTGCCGATCGGAGTTTTGTATCTAGTTCACTTGCTAAGTTGCTAAATGTTAGTCCCACTGCCTTAGATAGTCCATACACTGTGGAATTAGCTGATGGTAAGTTGATTGTAGTGGAAAATATTTTTTAGGGATGTATCCTTGATTTGATGGGTCAAACATTAGAGATTGATCTTATGCCTATTGCCTTAGGCAGTTTTGATGTAGTCATTGGCATGGACTGGTTGTCCAAACACCAGGCTGAAATAGTATGCCATGAAAAGGTTGTTCGTATACCTCTTACAAATGGAGAGACGTTGTATGTACAGGGTGAAAAGATCAGTACGCCACTGCGTCTCATATCTTGTATGAAAGCACATAAGTGTCTACGTAAGGGTCATACAGCAGTTATAGCCCTTATAACTGAAAAACCGGTAGCTGAGAAGAAGATAGAAGACATACCCATAGTTTGTGAATTTCCGGAAGTGTTTCCAGAAGACTTACCGGGATTACCGCCTATCAGACAGGTGGAATTTCGAATCGACCTTACACCAGATGCAGCACCGATAGCTAGGGCGCCTTATCGACTTGCACCGTCAGAAATGCAAGAGTTATCCACACAATTGCAAGAGTTGTTGGATAAAGGTTTCATACGACCTAGTTTTTCACCGTGGGGAGCTCCAGTTTTGTTTGTAAAGAAGAAGGACGGGACTTTCCGTATGTGTATCGATTACCGGGAATTGAATAAGGTTACTATCAAGAACCGGTATCCGTTACCCAGGATTGATGACATGTTCGATCAGTTGCAAGGTTCTAGTTACTACTCGAAGATTGATCTCAGGTCTGGTTATCATCAACTAAGAGTCCAGGAGGAAGATATTCCAAAGACAGCATTCAGGACGCGATATGGCCATTATGAGTTCTTGGTCATGCCATTTGGGTTGACAAACGCTCCAGCTGTATTCATGGATCTCATGAATCGTGTTTGTAAACCTTATCTTGATAAGTTTGTCATTGTTTTCATCGATGACATTCTCATCTATTCACAGTCTGAGGAGGAACACGCTGAACATCTTCGATTACTGCTAGAGCTATTGAAACAAGAACAATTGTATGCTAAGTTCTCGAAATGTGATTTCTGGATGCGAGAAGTACAATTTCTGGGTCATATAGTAAACGAAAAGGGCATACATGTTGATCCAGCGAAGAGTGAAGCGATTAAGAATTGGGAAACACCAAAGACCCCTACCGAGGTACGACAATTCCTTGGTTTGGCGGGTTATTATCGACGATTCATTGAGGGTTTCTCAAAGATCGCTCAACCACTTACAGCTCTTACGCGTAAGGGAATGAAGTATAACTGGACGGATAAACAGGAAACTGCGTTCCAGTTATTGAAACAGAAACTCTGCAGTGCACCGATTCTGTCCTTACCGGAAGGGACGGAAGACTTTGTGGTGTATTGTGATGCATCTACACAAGGTTTGGGATGTGTGTTGATGCAACGTGATAAGGTGATTGCTTATGCTTCCAGACAACTAAGAACGCACGAAAAGAATTACACTACTCACGACTTGGAGTTGGGAGCAGTGGTTTTTGCTTTGAAAATTTGGAGGCATTATCTGTATGGAACTAAGTGTACTATTTACACTGATCATAAGAGTTTGCAACATATCTTTGATCAGAAGGAGCTTAATATGAGACAACGACGATGGGTTGAGTTGTTGAACGATTATGAGTGTGCGATAAAGTATCACCCGGGAAAAGCTAATGTGGTAGTTGATGCTTTAAGCAGAAAAGATACAACGGGAACAAGACGGGTTCGCGCACTTATGATGACAATACATACTGACTTACCTGACAAGGTACGCAGTGCTCAGATTGAGGCCTTGAAAAAGGAAAACTTAGTACCGGAATCTTTACGAGGAATGGAAGAACAGTTGGATGTTAATTCTGATGGAATTCGTTATTTCATTAATCGAATGTGGATACCTTTGTATGGAGGTTTAAGGGAACTCGTGATGGACGAAGCACACAAGTCTAGATATTCAGTTCATCCGGGATCAGACAAGATGTACCATGACTTGAAGGCACTGTATTGGTGGCCTCACATGAAAGCTGATATTGCTAAGTACGTTAGCAAATGTTTGACTTGTTCGAAAGTCAAAGTTGAATACCAGAAGCCATCTGGTTTACTGCAACAACCAGAGATACCGATGTGGAAATGGGAACAGATTTCGATGGATTTTATTACTAAGTTACCCCGTACACCGAGTGGTTGTGATACGATATGGGTAATTGTTGATCGATTAACGAAATCTGCTCACTTCTTAGCAATCAAGGAAACTGATAAGATGGAGAAACTGACTCGCATTTATATCAAGGAAGTGGTAGCACGGCATGGCGTGCCAATCTCTATAATATCAGATCGGGATGCCCGGTTTACTTCCAACTTTTGGAAATCTCTTCATAAGTCATTGGGGACTCGCTTGGATATGAGTACCGCCTATCATCCACAGACCGACGGTCAAAGTGAACGTACGATTCAAACGCTCGAGGATATGTTACGAGCTTGTGTAATTGACTTTGGTGACAGCTGGGAGAATCATTTACCGTTAGTGGAATTCTCTTACAATAATAGTTATCATACAAGTATTCAAGCAGCACCGTTTGAAGCTTTGTATGGTCGCAAATGTCGTTCACCAGTTTGTTGGGCTGAGATTGGAGACAGTCAGATTACAGGTCCTGAACTGGTGCACGAGACGACAGAGAAGATAGTTTCAAATCCGGAACCGTATGGCAGCGGCTCGGGATCGACAGAAGAGTTATGCTGACAAACGACGTAAACCATTGGAATTTCAAGTAGGAGACCGAGTTCTTCTAAAGGTATCACCTTGGAAAGGTGTGATACGATTCGGCAAGCGCGGGAAGCTTAGTCCACGTTACGTAGGACCTTTTGAAATCCTGAAAAGGATTGGTCCGGTGGCGTATCAACTCAAGTTACCGGAAGAACTCAGTGGAGTTCATGATGTTTTCCACGTATCGAACTTAAAGAAATGTCTTTCTGACGAGACATTGATTGTACCGTTGGAAGAAATACAAGTAGATGAACAGTTACGATTCATTGAAGAACCGGCAGAAATCATGGACCGAGAGGTCAAACAACTGAAGCAAAGCAAGATTCCGATAGTCAAAGTTCGATGGAATTCAAGACGTGGTCCTGAATTCACATGGGAACGGGAAGACCAAATGATGAAGAAATATCCTCATCTATTCAAAACAGCTACTGCTAACACTGAGAGCGCACGTTAAATTTCGGGACGAAATTTCCTTCAACAAGGGGATGACGTGATGCTTTCACACATCAACACTGCAAATTTCAAACTGTAAGCACAAACATTTTATTTATTCAGTTGATTTTGTTACAAACATTTGTGCTACATCATATTTTATATTTTATGTGCTACATTTCATATGTTACATGTTATGGTAGTACATGCATGATTAGTTACACACATTTTGGCTATGTGCGGGGTTGCATAGTACATACATTTTGCTATGTGCGGGGTTGCATAGTACATACATTTTGCTATGTGCGGGGTTGCATAGTACAAACAATTATAGACACTCACTATGTGTGAAGTTACACAACACAGTATGATCAAACACAAACAGTCACAGTTAGGTGAACTAACTAGTGTACACGCAAACAGTCACATTGAACGATCACAAGTAGTTGTGATGTTGCAAGCATTAGATTTTGTGTGTGAGTACACACAAGCACACAGAATGATCAAATCACACTAACACGTACGATTTAAACTCGTAAGTAGTTTCCTAACTACTCCTAACACTTACTAATTTTCGGGACGAAAATTCCTTTAACAAGGGGATGATGTGACAATCCGACTTTTCGAGTTAATCTCGTTAACCCTTGTAGGCCCAATAAGGCCCAGGAAGGCCCAGTAAGGCTCAATGAGATCAAGGTAGGCCCAATTACAAACCCAAGGTCCAAGAGAGGCCCAATTACAAATCCAAGGCCCAAGGTAGGCCTAATTGTATTTTGTAAGGCCCAAGCAGATGGAAGTAGGCCCAGTTAGGATTATTAGGCCCAATTGAGATAACTTAGCCCAATAATGTTCAATCGGCTCAATTAGTGACAATTCGATATTGTCGGGATAGATCCGTTAACAAGATATGGGTAGAAATGATATTGATGTTTCAAAAATCAAATTAGAAGGTTTAGGTTTGAACATAATAGAGTATACTACACTTAGATTATAAGAGATTTGCTTAGAATTTAGTAAATCACACAATTTTGACTAGGAAAGTCAAAATTAGTCTAAAACGATGTGGGGAATTCCAAAATTTGCAATCAATGGGCTGTTACAATGGAATTAAACCGGCTACAATCAATATCTAAATGATTATTAACGGTTTTCAAGTATTAATAACATCTTAACAGCCGAATTAAACCAAATGTCGATCTAATTCTTCAAGACCGTTACTAGTATATGCAAAACCATATAATTCGACAGAAGTTCATGCAATTGAAGCTTCCTGAACTTTAGTCGGCATTCTTAGAGTCCTTCCCACACGAGAATTCAAGATTATAAGCTTCGGAGTGAAGAATTGGATCGCAAGGGATCGAACTTAGGGCTCAAAGTCGTTCTACATCAATTCGATATCGAAACAGGTTAGTGATTTATCATATATCTTCTAAAACGACCGACGAAACAAATCCCTATGGGTATTCTGGCATTCAATATCGAATCGTAGGAATTCGAGTTCTAGGGTTCTAAGAATGAACGGGTTTGGGGGTTTATAATCAAACGATTGTAAGAATCTAATTGATTGTCGACAATAGTTTCATAAACCTCCGATCAAACTAAACCATGTATTAATTTTATTGTGTTACAGCGAATTGATGGATTTCAATTCTAGGGTTCTTAGTGAAAGAATGTTTTGGGGGTTTGTAAGATTATTAGTTTTAGAATCGAATTAATGGGTATCAATAGTTTCAGAAAGCTCCGATTATGATAAAACATATCTAAATTTTGTTCAATAACATCGAATTTGATATAAACCGGTTCTAGGGTTTATTAGTTTAAAGAATTTGGGGATTTCGATGTAAATGGATTTAGTTTTAGAATTAAACGACTCAGAGGGGTTCGAAACCTTCTGTTAAAGGAAACCTATGAACCCAAGATCTCTTGTTAATCAATTTGATCGATTGAGTCATGGATTGGGAAACTCATGTTCGAAACTATGATGAATCCCGAATTTGAACTCTATGTTAATCGATAATCAAATTAAACACATCTTTGAACTCGTTGGAACCCAGTGATGATAAGCCCTATGATTTCGGGTTCATTCGGGTTCGAATTGTGGTTCAATCGAAAGTTTCATGGGTTCGGTTGAATTGGGGGAACCGGCTAAGGAGTGATTAAAAGAATTAATTTGAGAAGACTGATGCGATACCCTAGCGGGCTGAGTTGGTAGAGCGTGTGTGTTGTGATCCTGAGGTCGCGGGTTCGAGCCATGGAGTGGCCGGGTTTTGGAAAAAAATACCATTTTAAGTATTTTTGTAATATATTTCGCATACGAACTCCGTTTCGACCCGTTCGAGTTGCGTTGTAACCGTAACGGGAATACGAACACATTGGGATGTTAAAATTCATATTTTAATCCGAAAACGAAATCGCGTATGATTGCGTTTATTTAAATAAAATCGTAGGGGATTTTATTTAAACGATTTCAAAGTCACGCGTATTTACGTATGCACATTTCCAACACTTTAGCACACGTGTGTTAACACGTATGTGATTTCAAGCACAAAACGACATTCCGAATAACTTTAGGTTATTGTTTAAACCACAGATTCTTCGTAGAGGATTTCTACGCAAGTTCACAAGTATTTGATCATTCTGCTAAAATCAAAGGTGCGTACACGGCCCCTTTCTTATTTTTAAACTGTTTTGGGGAAGAAAACATGTGCAACAAACTATTTTTAGATACATATCACTTGCATGAGTTAGCTGTTTACATTAGGTGACAACATAGCAACTTGAAAGTCCTTAAACACCTCGAACCGTTTAGTTTGCTGTAATGCAAAGCGTGGTAGTTGGAAATGGATCTATTAGGTTTGACAAACCTCACCTGGTAGATGGGATCTACGCAGGTGTTTGACTGACCAAACACATTTTACTATTGTTGTGCTAGACAATAGTGGCAAGGCGAAAACATGCTATAGCATGGCAATCCGTCAGCTTCGGTGTCGAACACTTATGTAAATAGTTTATATGACTAGCTATCATGACTGTGCATGTGTGATTATGTTATCTACAATCTTGTTATTCAAACTGCTGTTTTGAACATTGTGAATACTTAAAACCTGTGTTATGCACCAACCTTTGTGTTGACTTGATTTACATGTTTTCTCAGGACGCTAAGGCGCGCGTTAAAGCTGGCATGTACTAGGAGATAGAGTCGCATGCATGTTTTACATTTATATTGTTTAAGTTACACATTTGGGATTTTTGAATTTGTAATTCAACTTTTACACTTGTTATTATTTTAAACGCTTCCGCAAACTTTGAAAACCTTGATATTATGTTTTTAGACCAAAGTATGTTTTGAAATTCATATAGAGGTCTTCGTTATGTCTAATGATCTGAGATCCTGGTTTGTCACGTTCCCAAACGGTGTGATTCCGTTAGTTGAAAATTGGGGGTGTGACAGATTGGTATCAGAGCCATTGGTTATAGCGAACTAGGTTTGCATTTGTAGGCCTAGACTATGACTGTTAGACATTAGACACATATGTTTACACATACTGCTTAGAAATTACATATGATAATATGTAATTGACTTGTTTACACATTCCATGACACTGCACTTACATATGGTATTATGTAATAGGCATGGCATCATCATCGGTACCCTACATCTATATTGATGACTCTGAGGACGAGGAACCGATAGTTCCAGCACCACCGTCATCACCACCACCACCTATTCCATCACCTCCACCATATGAGATGGATGACTCAGATCCGGAAGAGGATCCGGAGGAGGATCCGGAGGAGGATCCGGAGGAGGATCCAGACGAGGATCCCGAGGAGGATCCAGATGAGGACCCGGATGAGGATCCGGAAGAGGAGCCAGTGGAGGGCACTCAGCAGATCCCTGAAGAGATCGCCAAATTGCGCGAGGATTTGGAGGTTGCAGAAGACAGGATTGCACTAAGATCTCAGGAACTATGGGATGCTATTGAGAGGCAGGATAATCTTGCCCATCTGGTTCATGATATGCGGGATGAGATGATTAATTTGATTGGTCGTCTTGAAGATTCAGAGAACCGAGCCGAGATCTTGGAGGGCAGAATAGAAGCCCTAGAGGATTTAGTAGCCTCTGAGAATGAGGAAGAGGATGAAGTGGAGGAAGAGGAGGAACTAGCACTAGTTGTTGAGTCCGATCCTGAATCCACCGTTGAGGATGATTGATTTTTCTTTGTTTGTTTTGTTTAAACTTATTAGGAACGGGTTGTGTTCCTACATTAGTAGCTTGAAAACTTATGTTTGATTTCAAAAGTATTGTACTCAAAGAAAGTTTCGATCTATTGAAGAATTATTATTTATTTCCAACAGTTGTGTTGATTTATATTATATGTTGTGTTTGTTGTTTTACTTACACATGTTACATTGGGTTTTGATTACGCGCTAACGTTTCTTGTAAATAGGAAGATAATGGCTGAAGGGAACATACAGATGACAGTTGCTGAGCTCAACGAGCTAATTAACAACAGAGTTGCAGAGGCAATCGCACAATATGCGCAGACACACAACACAGGACCACAGGGTCCAGCTGGGGGATTGGTTAACCCACAGGTCTGCACGTTCAAGATGTTCTTGGACTGTAAACCACACAATTTCAAAGGGTCGGAGGGGGCCATTGGACTCCTTCGGTGGATTGAAAAGGCGGAGTCTGTGTTTGAAATGTGCAACTGTCCTAACGAGAGCAAAGTGAAGTTTGTAACGGGAACATTGGAGGGTCCAGCATTAACCTGGTGGAACTCGAATGTTCAGAATCTGGGGTTGGGTGAAGCAAATGCCTTGACATGGAACGACTTCAAGACTTTACTGCAAGAGGAGTACTGTCCTCGCAGTGAAATGCAGAAGTTAAAGGAGGAATATTGGCACCTCAAGATGGAGGGGTCAAATATTGAAGAGTACACAACCCGGTCACATGAGTTGGCCAGACTGCTACCACACATGGCTACTCCAGCCAGCAAGTGGATTGAAAGATACATTGGAGGACTGGTGCCTCAGATTCAGGGGTTGGTGACTTCAGCAAATCCCACCACCATTCAACAAGCTGTTCGTTTAGCGCATCAGCTTACTGATCAGGCAGTGTTACAGGGGACTCTGCCTAAACGAACATCTGCTACCAAGGTGGGAGATCATAAAAGAAAGTGGGAAGGTAACAACTCCAAGGGTAACAACCAACAATCGTATCAGCAAAACCGGAAGCAAGACTCAAACAAGTCTTACCAAAATTCAAACAGTGGTCAGCAATCGTCATCATCGGGGGGTTATATCGGTAAACACCCCAAGTGCAACAGGTGTGGGTATCATCATGCGGGTAATCAGTGTGAGAGAGCTAAGTGCCAAAGGTGTGGCAAGATTGGGCATGCGGCTAAGGATTGTCGCGGGGAGCTGCAGAACAACTACAACAACCAGAACAATAACCAGAACAACGCTCAGAAGGGTTGTTTTGAGTGTGGCAAGATGGGACATTTTAAGAAAGATTGCCCACAGCTCAAGAAAGGCGGGGACAATAATGTCAATAGCAATGGTAATGGCAATGGTAATGGCAACGGTAATGGTAATGGCACCAACAACAACAATAACAACAACAACAACAATGGTGCTAGGGGCAGGGCGTTTGTGATTGGAGGACGTCAAGCGCGGGAGGATCCCAACATTGTTACGGGTACGTTCCTCTTAAATAATCACTATGCCTCTATGTTATTTGACACTGGTGCCGATCGGAGTTTTGTATCTAGTTCACTTGCTAAGTTGCTAAATGTTAGTCCCACTGCCTTAGATAGTCCATACACTGTGGAATTAGCTGATGGTAAGTTGATTGTAGTGGAAAATATTTTTTAGGGATGTATCCTTGATTTGATGGGTCAAACATTAGAGATTGATCTTATGCCCATTGCCTTAGGCAGTTTTGATGTAGTCATTGGCATGGACTGGTTGTCCAAACACCAGGCTGAAATAGTATGCCATGAAAAGGTTGTTCGTATACCTCTTACAAATGGAGAGACGTTGTATGTACAGGGTGAAAAGATCAGTACGCCACTGCGTCTCATATCTTGTATGAAAGCACATAAGTGTCTACGTAAGGGTCATACAGCAGTTATAGCCCTTATAACTGAAAAACCGGTAGCTGAGAAGAAGATAGAAGACATACCCATAGTTTGTGAATTTCCGGAAGTGTTTCCAGAAGACTTACCGGGATTACCGCCTATCAGACAGGTGGAATTTCGAATCGACCTTACACCAGATGCAGCACCGATAGCTAGGGCGCCTTATCGACTTGCACCGTCAGAAATGCAAGAGTTATCCACACAATTGCAAGAGTTGTTGGATAAGGGTTTCATACGACCTAGTTTTTCACCGTGGGGAGCTCCAGTTTTGTTTGTAAAGAAGAAGGACGGGACTTTCCGTATGTGTATCGATTACCGGGAATTGAATAAGGTTACTATCAAGAACCGGTATCCGTTACCCAGGATTGATGACCTGTTCGATCAGTTGCAAGGTTCTAGTTACTACTCGAAGATTGATCTCAGGTCTGGTTATCATCAACTAAGAGTCCAGGAGGAAGATATTCCAAAGACAGCATTCAGGACGCGATATGGCCATTATGAGTTCTTGGTCATGCCATTTGGGTTGACAAACGCTCCAGCTGTATTCATGGATCTCATGAATCGTGTTTGTAAACCTTATCTTGATAAGTTTGTCATTGTTTTCATCGATGACATTCTCATCTATTCACAGTCTGAGGAGGAACACGCTGAACATCTTCGATTACTGCTAGAGCTATTGAAACAAGAACAATTGTATGCTAAGTTCTCGAAATGTGATTTCTGGATGCGAGAAGTACAATTTCTGGGTCATATAGTAAACGAAAAGGGCATACATGTTGATCCAGCGAAGAGTGAAGCGATTAAGAATTGGGAAACACCAAAGACCCCTACCGAGGTACGACAATTCCTTGGTTTGGCGGGTTATTATCGACGATTCATTGAGGGTTTCTCAAAGATCGCTCAACCACTTACAGCTCTTACGCGTAAGGGAATGAAGTATAACTGGACGGATAAACAGGAAACTGCGTTCCAGTTATTGAAACAGAAACTCTGCAGTGCACCGATTCTGTCCTTACCGGAAGGGACGGAAGACTTTGTGGTGTATTGTGATGCATCTACACAAGGTTTGGGATGTGTGTTGATGCAACGTGATAAGGTGATTGCTTATGCTTCCAGACAACTAAGAACGCACGAAAAGAATTACACTACTCACGACTTGGAGTTGGGAGCAGTGGTTTTTGCTTTGAAAATTTGGAGGCATTATCTGTATGGAACTAAGTGTACTATTTACACTGATCATAAGAGTTTGCAACATATCTTTGATCAGAAGGAGCTTAATATGAGACAACGACGATGGGTTGAGTTGTTGAACGATTATGAGTGTGCGATAAAGTATCACCCGGGAAAAGCTAATGTGGTAGTTGATGCTTTAAGCAGAAAAGATACAACGGGAACAAGACGGGTTCGCGCACTTATGATGACAATACATACTGACTTACCTGACAAGGTACGCAGTGCTCAGATTGAGGCCTTGAAAAAGGAAAACTTAGTACCGGAATCTTTACGAGGAATGGAAGAACAGTTGGATGTTATTTCTGATGGAATTCGTTATTTCATTAATCGAATGTGGATACCTTTGTATGGAGGTTTAAGGGAACTCGTGATGGACGAAGCACACAAGTCTAGATATTCAGTTCATCCGGGATCAGACAAGATGTACCATGACTTGAAGGCACTGTATTGGTGGCCTCACATGAAAGCTGATATTGCTAAGTACGTTAGCAAATGTTTGACTTGTTCGAAAGTCAAAGTTGAATACCAGAAGCCATCTGGTTTACTGCAACAACCAGAGATACCGATGTGGAAATGGGAACAGATTTCGATGGATTTTATTACTAAGTTACCCCGTACACCGAGTGGTTGTGATACGATATGGGTAATTGTTGATCGATTAACGAAATCTGCTCACTTCTTAGCAATCAAGGAAACTGATAAGATGGAGAAACTGACTCGCATTTATATCAAGGAAGTGGTAGCACGGCATGGCGTGCCAATCTCTATAATATCAGATCGGGATGCCCGGTTTACTTCCAACTTTTGGAAATCTCTTCATAAGTCATTGGGGACTCGCTTGGATATGAGTACCGCCTATCATCCACAGACCGACGGTCAAAGTGAACGTACGATTCAAACGCTCGAGGATATGTTACGAGCTTGTGTAATTGACTTTGGTGACGGCTGGGAGAATCATTTACCGTTAAATGGAATTCTCTTACAATAATAGTTATCATACAAGTATTCAAGCAGCACCGTTTGAAGCTTTGTATGGTCGCAAATGTCGTTCACCAGTTTGTTGGGCTGAGATTGGAGACAGTCAGATTACAGGTCCTGAACTGGTGCACGAGACGACAGAGAAGATAGTTTCAAATCCGGAACCGTATGGCAGCGGCTCGGGATCGACAGAAGAGTTATGCTGACAAACGACGTAAACCATTGGAATTTCAAGTAGGAGACCGAGTTCTTCTAAAGGTATCACCTTGGAAAGGTGTGATACGATTCGGCAAGCGCGGGAAGCTTAGTCCACGTTACGTAGGACCTTTTGAAATCCTGAAAAGGATTGGTCCGGTGGCGTATCAACTCAAGTTACCGGAAGAACTCAGTGGAGTTCATGATGTTTTCCACGTATCGAACTTAAAGAAATGTCTTTCTGACGAGACATTGATTGTACCGTTGGAAGAAATACAAGTAGATGAACAGTTACGATTCATTGAAGAACCGGCAGAAATCATGGACCGAGAGGTCAAACAACTGAAGCAAAGCAAGATTCCGATAGTCAAAGTTCGATGGAATTCAAGACGTGGTCCTGAATTCACATGGGAACGGGAAGACCAAATGATGAAGAAATATCCTCATCTATTCAAAACAGCTACTGCTAACACTGAGAGCGCACGTTAAATTTCGGGACGAAATTTCCTTCAACAAGGGGATGACGTGATGCTTTCACACATCAACACTGCAAATTTCAAACTGTAAGCACAAACATTTTATTTATTCAATTGATTTTGTTACAAACATTTGTGCTACATCATATTTTATATTTTATGTGCTACATTTCATATGTTACATGTTATGGTAGTACATGCATGATTAGTTACACACATTTTGGCTATGTGCGGGGTTGCATAGTACATACATTTTGCTATGTGCGGGGTTGCATAGTACATACATTTTGCTATGTGCGGGGTTGCATAGTACAAACAATTATAGACACTCACTATGTGTGAAGTTACACAACACAGTATGATCAAACACAAACAGTCACAGTTAGGTGAACTAACTAGTGTACACGCAAACAGTCACATTGAACGATCACAAGTAGTTGTGATGTTGCAAGCATTAGATTTTGTGTGTGAGTACACACAAGCACACAGAATGATCAAATCACACTAACACGTACGATTTAAACTCGTAAGTAGTTTCCTAACTACTCCTAACACTTACTAATTTTCGGGACGAAAATTCCTTTAACAAGGGGATGATGTGACAATCCGACTTTTCGAGTTAATCTCGTTAACCCTTGTAGGCCCAATAAGGCCCAGGAAGGCCCAGTAAGGCTCAATGAGATCAAGGTAGGCCCAATTACAAACCCAAGGTCCAAGAGAGGCCCAATTACAAATCCAAGGCCCAAGGTAGGCCTAATTGTATTTTGTAAGGCCCAAGCAGATGGAAGTAGGCCCAGTTAGGATTATTAGGCCCAATTGAGATAACTTAGCCCAATAATGTTCAATCGGCTCAATTAGTGACAATTCGATATTGTCGGGATAGATCCGTTAACAAGATATGGGTAGAAATGATATTGATGTTTCAAAAATCAAATTAGAAGGTTTAGGTTTGAACATAATAGAGTATACTACACTTAGATTATAAGAGATTTGCTTAGAATTTAGTAAATCACACAATTTTGACTAGGAAAGTCAAAATTAGTCTAAAACGATGGGGGGAATTCCAAAATTTGCAATCAATGGGCTGTTACAATGGAATTAAACCGGCTACAATCAATATCTAAATGATTATTAACGGTTTTCAAGTATTAATAACATCTTAACAGCCGAATTAAACCAAATGTCGATCTAATTCTTCAAGACCGTTACTAGTATATGCAAAACCATATAATTCGACAGAAGTTCATGCAATTGAAGCTTCCTGAACTTTAGTCGGCATTCTTAGAGTCCTTCCCACACGAGAATTCAAGATTAAAAGCTTCGGAGTGAAGAATTGGATCGCAAGGGATCGAACTTAGGGCTCAAAGTCGTTCTACATCAATTCGATATCGAAACAGGTTAGTGATTGATCATATATCTTCTAAAACGACCGACTAAACAAATCCCTATGGGTATTCTGGCATTCAATATCGAATCGTAGGAATTCGAGTTCTAGGGTTCTAAGAATGAACGGGTTTGGGGGTTTATAATCAAACGATTGTAAGAATCTAATTGATTGTCGACAATAGTTTCATAAACCTCCGATCAAACTAAACCATGTATTAATTTTATTGTGTTACAGCGAATTGATGGATTTCAATTCTAGGGTTCTTAGTGAAAGAATGTTTTGGGGGTTTGTAAGATTATTAGTTTTAGAATCGAATTAATGGGTATCAATAGTTTCAGAAAGCTCCGATTATGATAAAACATATCTAAATTTTGTTCAATAACATCGAATTTGATATAAACCGGTTCTAGGGTTTATTAGTTTAAAGAATTTGGGGATTTCGATGTAAATGGATTTAGTTTTAGAATTAAACGACTCAGAGGGGTTCGAAACCTTCTGTTAAAGGAAACCTATGAACCCAAGATCTCTTGTTAATCAATTTGATCGATTGAGTCATGGATTGGGAAACTCATGTTCGAAACTATGATGAATCCCGAATTTGAACTCTATGTTAATCGATAATCAAATTAAACACATCTTTGAACTCGTTGGAACCCAGTGATGATAAGCCCTATGATTTCGGGTTCATTCGGGTTCGAATTGTGGTTCAATCGAAAGTTTCATGGGTTCGGTTGAATTGGGGGAACCGGCTAAGGAGTGATTAAAAGAATTAATTTGAGAAGACTGATGCGATACCCTAGCGGGCTGAGTTGGTAGAGCGTGTGTGTTGTGATCCTGAGGTCGCGGGTTCGAGCCATGGAGTGGCCGGGTTTTGGAAAAAAATACCATTTTAAGTATTTTTGTAATATATTTCGCATACGAACTCCGTTTCGACCCGTTCGAGTTGCGTTGTAACCGTAACGGGAATACGAACACATTGGGATGTTAAAATTCATATTTTAATCCGAAAACGAAATCGCGTATGATTGCGTTTATTTAAATAAAATCGTAGGGGATTTTATTTAAACGATTTCAAAGTCACGCGTATTTACGTATGCACATTTCCAACACTTTAGCACACGTGTGTTAACACGTATGTGATTTCAAGCACAAAACGACATTCCGAATAACTTTAGGTTATTGTTTAAACCACAGATTCTTCGTAGAGGATTTCTACGCAAGTTCACAAGTATTTGATCATTCTGCTAAAATCAAAGGTGCGTACACGGCCCCTTTCTTATTTTTAAACTGTTTTGGGGAAGAAAACATGTGCAACAAACTATTTTTAGATACATATCACTTGCATGAGTTAGCTGTTTACATTAGGTGACAACATAGCAACTTGAAAGTCCTTAAACACCTCGAACCGTTTAGTTTGCTGTAATGCAAAGCGTGGTAGTTGGAAATGGATCTATTAGGTTTGACAAACCTCACCTGGTAGATGGGATCTACGCAGGTGTTTGACTGACCAAACACATTTTACTATTGTTGTGCTAGACAATAGTGGCAAGGCGAAAACATGCTATAGCATGGCAATCCGTCAGCTTCGGTGTCGAACACTTATGTAAATAGTTTATATGACTAGCTATCATGACTGTGCATGTGTGATTATGTTATCTACAATCTTGTTATTCAAACTGCTGTTTTGAACATTGTGAATACTTAAAACCTGTGTTATGCACCAACCTTTGTGTTGACTTGATTTACATGTTTTCTCAGGACGCTAAGGCGCGCGTTAAAGCTGGCATGGACTAGGAGATAGAGTCGCATGCATGTTTTACATTTATATTGTTTAAGTTACACATTTGGGATTTTTGAATTTGTAATTCAACTTTTACACTTGTTATTATTTTAAACGCTTCCGCAAACTTTGAAAACCTTGATATTATGTTTTTAGACCAAAGTATGTTTTGAAATTCATATAGAGGTCTTCGTTATGTCTAATGATCTGAGATCCTGGTTTGTCACGTTCCCAAACGGTGTGATTCCGTTAGTTGAAAATTGGGGGTGTGACACTTGGTCTTTGAGTAGATCAAGATATCATCTATGAATACAATCACAAAATTATCCAAGTATGGCCTGCAAACACGATTCATGAGGTCCATGAACACCGCAGGTGCATTGGTAAGGCCGAAAGGCATTACCAAAAACTCATAATGGCCATATCTTGTTCGGAAAGCAGTCTTGGGAATGTCATCTTCATGTACGCGAAGCTGATGATACCCGGACCTAAGATCGATTTTTGAAAACCATGCCGAGCCCTGAAGCTGATCGAAGAGATCATCGATACGCGGCAGTGGATATCGATTCTTGATTGTGAGTTTGTTTAATTCGCGATAATCGATGCACATTCAGAATGATGCGTCCTTCTTCTTGACAAATAGGACCGGTGCACCCCATGGCGAATGGCTCTGGCGAATGAATCCTTTATCAGTAAGCTCTTGCAGCTGGCTCGCCAATTCTTGCAACTCCGAAGGCGCAAGTCTGTAGGGAGCTTTGGCAACTGGATTTGCACCAGGTACTAAGTCGATTCGGAACTCTACTTGACGTTCTGGTGGAAGACCCGGCAAATCATCTGGGAATACTTCTGGAAAATCTCGTATCACAGGAACATCTTCAACTCTCTTTCCTTAATCTTTTTTCTCCACAATATGAGCTAGAAATGCTATACATTTCTTCCTAAGGTACTTGTGTGCTTTAGTGCATGACATAAGCTTAAGACCTTTGCTAGAAGTTTCTCCAAAGACTCTTAAAGTTTCACCCGAAGGTAATGGAATACGTATGTATTTTTCATGGCAAACTATCTCCGCTTTGTGGGTGGCTAACCAATCCATGCCTATGATAACATCAAAGCTACCAAGATGCATAGGTATAAGATCAATCGGGAAAACGTGATCATTTAAGTTTACAGTACATCCGATAATAACAGTGTCAATATCAATAGTGTTTCCATCAGCCACCTCCACGTTAAACGGTTTATCTAAATATGTACGTGTTCTACCAAGCAAGCATTCAAAATCATATGAAACGAAACTCCTATCGGCACCAGAATCAAATAAGACAGATGCATAAGAGTTGTTGATCAGAAATGTACCGTTGACCACATCCTGGTTGGCTTAAGCAGCTGGAGCATTCAGTTGAAAAGCCCGGCCTCTTGCCACCCTCTGATTATTCCCAGTCAACTTTGGGCATTGATTTCTAAAGTGACCCACTTCACCACACTCATAACAGGCTCTTGCCTGTGCCTGAGGTACCTGGCGAACGGGTACAGCTGGAATAGGTTGTGCATGAGGAGCTGGCAGCGCAAGCGGTGCTTGTTGCATCCTTTGTGCTTGCGGTGCACTCCGACAGACATTTGCAAAGTGACCAAACTTGCCGCAATTGTTGCAAACGCGACATGGCAAGTTCAGTGCATGATGATATCTGCAGGTATTACATTGGGGAGTGTTCCCAGTGAAATTCCTGGCAGTTGAGTTGTTTGATGATTGCTGCGCAGACTTAGCAGCAAGAGCAGTGACCATGTAGTTTCTGGCCTTCCTCTTTTTGTTGCTGCTTTTGGATGAACTAGCAGCTTCAGACTTGACTTCAGTCTTTGTTTCTTTCCCAACAGTCTTCACCTCTGTCTTCTTGGTTCCCTTCCTTGTAAGTGTTCCATTCTTCACATGATTGTCAGTAAGAGTTGCAGACAATCGGATCGCAGCCTCAAGTGTTTTGGGATTGCTCCCGTAGACTGTGTCCTGAATCTGTATAGGCAAACCACCTATGTACTTTTCAATAGCTCTCTCAAGTGGTGTCACCAGATGAGGCACCCGCAGACTATACTCGTGGAAACGAGTATTGTAGATAACATTCTCCCCGCTGTCTTGCTTGAGTTCCCAGAATTCAGTCTCAAGCTTCCTCATCTCGCTACGCGGACAGAATTCAGTGGTCATCAGATTCTTGACCTCTGTCCATGTCAAAGCTAAGGCAGCATCCACTCCCCTAGTTCGTTTTTCCCCATTCCACCAAGTTAGTGCTCTCTTTTGAAAAACACTAGTGGCATAACGAACTTTCAGATTATCGGGGCAATCGCTGTTGATGAAGGTATTCTCCATGCTCTCAAACCACTGCAGTAGACCAATAGCGGTTTCAGAACCCGTAAACTTCAGAGGATTACAGGAGTTGAAGTGTTTGAATGTGCAAGTTGGCGGGTTTGCACCACCTCTATTCTGAGTGAGAGACTGATTGGATTGTGTTAGTTGATTCACCAATCCAGATATGAGTGTTGCTAACTCTTGTATGCCGGAGTTGGCATTACCGTTGTTAGCATCCCCACTGTTTGAGTCATCTTCGTTGTGACGGCGAGGCGGCATGTTTCTGAGAAATTTGAAACATGTTACTACCGTTTACAACGCAAGTCATACAAACAATGGTCAATTGAGTTCATTTAAATAGTTAGGATTACATATAGGAACTATATTTCTCTCCTATCTGTCATTAAACTCATAACATCTATAAGTTTCCTAATTTTATACTAAGTGTCCTAGTTGGTCATAACTAATATTAACTAATTATTCCTAAGTTCCATAAATTCCCCACCCTATACCAACACTGACAACCTCCCGATGCAATGCAACAAGCTTATATATAGGGCATATGCAGAGGTAGATCGCAATCTCCCCTACACCGTCCCACCACCGTTCCATTGCACCACGATTATGCCCTTGTTAGCATTTAGGGTGTATCATGTATCTTACCATAGTCTCACTTCACAAACCATATCCTAGGCAGGATAATTTTTGAGTGAAGTGGTCCCTAGTTCCCTTGGACAATTAGGTTCACCTAATGTCTAAGTTCACCTGACATGTAGGTTTACCTATTTCTAAGTTCACCTAATGTCTAAGTTCACCTGACATTAAAGTTTCCCCTAATGTCTAAGTTCACTAATTTTCATACCAAATTTCAATGTCCATAATCATGGATGAGGGTTCATATCATCACTAAGTGCTCTTATTGTCACTAAGCGTTCATATCTTCCCTATGATTTATTCTCATCAATTGTTCATACCATCACTAAGTGTCAGTATCATCACTATGAGTTTATCTGATCACCAAGTGTCTATATAATCACCCAAGTCCATATTCCATCACTAATTGCTCATATCGGTCGTTAATCCTATCCACCCTACGTGTCCAATCAGTGTGTCTCATAAGTGAATTTATAAGTGTTCATCAAGTGTGGCCATCCATAAGTCAATCCAAATCAATCCACAAACAGTCCATCAAACAGTCCATATCCCATCGTTATCAGCTTCACAACATATCCTAGTACATCCTAGTAATATCCTAAGTTCCTGACACTGACAGACCCCTAATATACTACAAATGGTATATATAGGGCATATGTAAGGGTCAGTTGCAACTGCCCTAGCCAACATCCCACCACCTTTGTAGTATACCACGAGTGTGTCCTTGTCTGGTGTTTACAGAATAAACAGATAATTCCTAAAGCAAACAATTCCTATTCAATTAATTTTTCCTAAACAAATAATTTCCCAAACGGGTAGTTCCCACATTCTTCAATACTGACATCCACCTAATGTACCGTAAATGGTATATATATAGGGCATATGTAAGGGTCAATCGCAACTGCCCTAGCCAACGTCCCACCACCTTTACGATACACCACGTGCATGTCCTTATCGAATCATTAGGGCACACATAAGCAAGAAATTTATAAGCATCATATGTATATCAGATGTATAACAGGAGTTCAGTTAACATGTAATAAACACATAAGCATGAAGTCCTGAATATACTAACTAGTGTATGAGATAATTCATACTAGGGTATCCTAAGCTTATAGACTAGGTCAACCATATCTCGTAACCTAATTCCCTATAACCCAGGCTCTGATACCAATCTGTAACACCCCGACCGGCGGCGGAAACGTCGGGATGCCACGAGGGATGTGTAGATTGTTCAAAAGCTCGTGGGCATCTAAATCCAATCATCATATATCAATCAATCAACTAAAATAATTACACAAAAATCATGTTCATCATGAAATAGTTACAGCAAATACAAAAGAGATTTAGCTATCTAACTAAATTCTAGTCGCCAGATATTTAGTTATTTAGCTAAGTCCAAGACCCTATATGATGATGTCCAAAATAGAAGAGATCACCCTATTCATCCTACTTGTCTCCATCACCTGAAACATGTAAGAAAATCAAGTGTCAACTACAAAGTAGTTGGTGAGTAATCATAAGTTTTTATACTTAAAAGGTTTTTATAAAATGAATTCAAAAGTTTAAGTTGAAAATGCTTTTATAAAAGTTTAGATAAAACGCGTGTAAATACTTATGATTTACTGAGAAATCCACAATAATACCTGTATGAGATAATCCAACAAATCCCCAAACTCAACAATCAATCGCATACACAAACACATAATCACATAACCAATCAGTCATAATCAATCATAATTAATCGTAGTCAGTAATAGATAATCAAACCACAAACCAATCAACCAATCTCAGCATCAATATTCTCATATAATGTTCGTGACTATACATGGTCATTATGTAATTAACATAAGTTAAAAACATGATCCATGGAGTGGTCGCTAACCACGTGACAATACATGAAGTCAAAGCAATTAACCGAAGTCAAAGGCAATGATTCACGGATGTGGAAATCATCCACGTGACAATACATGAAGTCAAAGCAATTAACCGAAGTCAAAGGCAATGATTCACGGATGTGGAAACCATCCACGTGGCAATACATGTAATCTTTGTTATCGACCGAAGTCAACAACAATGTTTACACGGATGTATGATAATCAATGATAATCCATAATAGTGAATTTCATAATGATAAACAGGTATTATCCTTGTGTTATCAAAATAATATTTAAATCGGTGTACATGTTTCACCTCCGAGTTTTTTAAAACCAAAAACAGTTTAAAGAAAGGGAGGTTATGAGAACTCACCTGTCTCCTTAGATTCGGTGTTCCCGCAATATGCGCGCTCACGTAAGAGAATTCACTAACAACTCAATCACCTGTATTTAACGTACGGTTGTGTTCATCAACATATGCGTTTCATTTTAATTGAATAGTATAAGTGTTTATTTCTTATTGTTATGTGTTTTGTTCCCCTTAGTTCTTGTATTTAAATTAAGAACAATTACCCAATATTGTATGAGTGTTCACCATTGATATCTATATAGTTGAACTAATTACTTGAACTATATATTGATGGTAACTTATTATGAGCCTTGAGTACATCTTTATAAAATAAGTACTACAAGTGAGTAACCCTAATCTTATACATACTTAAACATCCATGCATGTCTACTTTTGTCAATTGACATATTATAAATGATAAAGTCTACTTAATGCATAACATAACTTATGTATGTCATTTATTCATAATGTTTAAAACCATGTAAGATCTTAACTTCTACTTAGGAAATTTAGAGAATTTAATGACCAGGATTAAGTATGCATGCATGGTTGTTCATATATGTATATGTCTATGTATATCCTCGCTTCCCATTACCCTAAACCTATCAACCTATCAACCTATTGGACTTCAATTCGGTATCCCCTAAGGGCAGCGAACCTTCTATCACCATTAGGATGGGTTCGGCTAACAAGAGGGAAAAGGTTCGACCAATTGAATTGCTAAGGTTCGTCACTCTTATAGTTACATGGTTCGGCAATAATATGTATAGGTTCGCTGCATAGAGTTAACTCAGCCGAGGGTTCGTGACTTGCTAGTAACCAAAAGGTTCGTGGGTGTGAGGATTGCAAAGGGTTCGCCGACCTGCAAAGTGGTTCGCCCATAAAAGGTTCGTGTCCCGACTAGATGGTTCGGTGCCCCCAAGGCTCGCCACCTTAGGGTTCGCATGGCATGAGGGTTCGCTGCTGAGAGAGTGGGTTCGTCCATAGTGAGGGT
The DNA here is from genome assembly GCA_009363875.1 of Mikania micrantha. Lineage (NCBI taxonomy): Eukaryota > Viridiplantae > Streptophyta > Magnoliopsida > Asterales > Asteraceae > Mikania > Mikania micrantha. The sequence continues at coordinate 47,030,641 of CM018691.1, read as the reverse complement.
TCGGCCATGGCAGCCACTTCATGCATGGTTCGTTGCCCAGCTAAATGGTTCGTTACATGAAACAGATTCGGCCCAAGTTACCCTAGGTTCGGCCACCCTATAGGGTTCGGCCCTTATGGTTTCCCGCCCAATGAAGGTTTCGTGGGGTTAAGGGTTCGGCCAACCCTTGAGGTTTCGGCCAGTCACGAACTACAGCTCATTCTCATCACCATCGATTCCTACATGTTTACAGGTTTACACATTGCTGCCATGGTTTAATACCCAACGATCTACCCATGTAAAACCCTAAAATCATTTACCAAGTTGATATTCATACACGAAATAGGGTTTTCACCCAAAACCGAAAAGTAAAGTGGTCGTCTTACCTTCAAATCGTGGTCAACAGCAGGGTTTCTTCGTATCCTCTTGTAGCTCTCGATCACGCGGTCGTTTTGGCGCCAAGAACACTTGAATCCGTCGAGTAACGAGTGAGATATTTTAGAGAGAAGGTAGAGAGAAAGTGTGTGTGTTTTTAGAGAGAGAAAGAGATTTGAGAAAGTGAGGAGAAATGGTGGAGTCTTCCACCATTTAAGTCCATCCCGTCCCCGCGCGTTCGGTCTCGTCTTTATCGCGATAACTTAATATATGCTCGGTTTTACTCGAAAAATATATTTAAATTATAAGACATTAAAATAGTTAAATTTCATCTCTATTAAAATGATTTTATTTAAATATTATTATTTCTTACAACGGTTTTCGTTTTATCATCATTAAATTAATTATTTAATAAATTAATTTATTCAACTCATTTTAAGTTGTGATTCCTAGTAAACGTTTTAAGTTTCTTCCATTAATTTTAATATCGTTTGATATTATTTAGTTATCTCGTCGAAACGCGTTACTCACGTACGTATTTGTAAAGATCGTCACCTTTGCGAATCCAACGCTCGTATCGTATTTCGATTCGATTTACTATTTATGGAATATCGTTTCAGAATATTATTCCCAATAATTATATTCGTGTGAATCGTCACCCACGCGAATACATTATTAAGTTAATATTTCTGCATTAATATTCGCGATTAAATTATGTTCGTAACCTCGCCATCGCGTATTTATTATTCTCATTATTTTATTAACTTTAATATTAAATCCCCAAACCAACACCCACTAAACTCTAGTCACTGACACGTCCATGATAGACCGAAATATGCATATATATAGGGCATATGCAGAGGTAGATCGCAACCTCCCCTACACCGTCCCACCGCTATTTCGATAAACCATGACCATGTGTCCTTGACTACGTTTAGTAACCAGACCATAACAAACTCCCAGTTCCATCCCTATTCAACCCAATTCCATTCTCAAACCAATAATCCATAATCATCAATAATATGACTGCGATAAACTCTCGGGTTCTGTTTAGTTGAGTTACAACTAAACTTCCCATGGTTTACACGTATAATATGTTATAAACATGTATACCAGCAACAGAGATAATCATCAAGTAATATGTCAATATTATTAATTACAAAATCTTAGGTCGTAACAGTACAATCGTACGGATGTACGGATGTACGGACAACCTAAAGTACATTGATGTTACACTTTATAACTTTCAAAGAACTTGGTTATATCAGCACCAAAGACATAACACACTTTTAGATTTTACATTTTGAGCATTTAAAGAATATCATTATGAAGTTTTGTCTGGTTTGGTGAACAATTAAGACGAGATTGAATATCCGAACAAACAAATGATCAGTTAAAAATAAAATTGAAAATCTTTTTGTATTTTTCTGATAAAAGGATAACTGTACAACTAACCTATGACAAACAAAACACATATTTTTGTGAGTAGTCTTTCAAGAAAATAACATATATACCAGAACACATCAAATCAGCATCCTTGATTGTTATACTTATGACACGTTGGGTTTATGATGCAACTATTGATATACTTGTCCATTTTAAACCAGACCATACTATATTTCTAAACAAATCAGTGATCACCCATATATTCTGACTGAGTTACCAATTTTAGTCAACCAATAAAGGTCAAAACTAGTTTATAACTCATGTATGCATAACTTATTACCTAAGATCATAAATTCTATAAGGTTCCAATTATTATATTTTTGCATTTTTCTGATAATCAGTTTCTCAAGTTCAACACATTCTCACGGACGGCTTCAGCTAGGTATTTACAAAGCAATATGGCACAAGTCAGAATTGTGTTGATCAAGAACTTGGTTCTATCCAAATGGATGGCTTCAACTAGGTTGCAACCCAGTGTATGGCACATCTATGGAATCAAACTTATTTTATTTTTGTATTTTTCTAGCTTATCCTATCTGAATGGACGGCTTCAGCTAGGCTGTAACCTAGTAATGTGGCACGTGTACAGAGTAGGACTTACTTTTATTTTCATGTGATTCATTTATTCTTATCTGAATGGACAACTTCAGCTAGGTTGCGGCCCAGCAATGTGGCACGTGTACAGACTTGAACTCACGAATCATTGGAAGCCTCATAAGATCCTATGATACCAGGTGTATGCTTGATTTGAATTATAATATATTTATACCTTAAATCACTTTTCTAGACTGGATCCCACAAATCAGACATTCTAAGCAAACACCAATAGTCTGTAAACTTGTAAAGTCGGCCTATCAGTACAATAAAGCATAATAACCATGTGCTTTCAGTTCATGCATTCAATTTTGCTTTTAAAACATGACGGGTTAACACATCATTTTCCCAAAAAAGACTTTCTCATTTTTACAATTTTTTTAAATGTTTTTGGTTTTTCAATAAAATGCTTTTTCTCCCCATACAAACCTAAAACGGAAAATATTTTGGGTTTTTGAATAAACAAAAGAAATGCAAAGGAAATTCTGTATATACAAAAGAAAAAGAAAAATAAGGACAATGATCATTTGTTTGATTCAGATGAAGGAATGACTTCATCTTTCCTAAAGACACCATTAGCTGATAACAGATATAGAAATTTGGGTTCATCAAGAGCTTTTGTGTAAAGATCGGCTTTCTGATGATCGGTGTGAATCTTAACAACATCGATTAATTTCTTTTAAAAACAGTCACGTATGAAATGATATTTAATGTCGATGTGTTTTGTTCTTGAGTGCTGGACAGAATATTTAGTGACAGCAATGGAAGCAGTATTATCAACAAATATAGGAGTGTTAGAAAAATGTATCCCATAGAGCATGAGTTGTTGCTGAATCCAGATGATTTGAGAGCAACAACTTGCAGCTGCAATGTATTCAGCTTCACAAGTGGAAGTAGACACCGACGTCTGCTTCTTGCACTGCCAGATAATCAGGCGTTCCCCAAAGAACTGACACCCCGTAGATGTTGACTTGAAATCCCTCTTGCATCCACCATAGTCTGAGTCACTGTAAGCAGTCAGATCAAAGTTATCATCATTAGGATACCATAAGCCTAGATCCGGAGTACCCTTCAGATAACGCAAAATCCTCTTCACAGCAATATTGTCACACCCCGAGCCGGCGGGGTTGGATCGAAGTCCCCGTCGGGCGGAAGGTTCCCGGGGCGTGATATCGCGGGTGATAATCGTGATGATCAGATTGTTTACATAGCATCAATGTTTAAGAATAACTAAAGCACAATCAAATGATAATTAGGATTACAAAGTTAAATTACATTATCAAAGTTCTGCAATTTAACTAAGTAAACCTATCAAAAGAATAACATGTTTATATCTTATAACTGTACAAGATATCAAAAGTGTATCGCATCCATAGCAAAATATGTGCTTTCCCCAAAAGTCTACTAAGTTGGCTAACTGGCATCCTAGTATGCAATCCAAAAGATTAAGCCTACTCCTGTGCATTACCTGAGAAAACATGCAAGAAAACAAAGTCAACACAACGGTTGGTGAGTTCATGGAGTTTATAAGTTTAAAAGAAAATAGCTTTAGCAAACCTCCTTCGGTAAAACCTTAACCTCATTAACAACACCTGTATCATCCAACTCGGTATGCTTATGTATAGGGCATACCCCTGAGTCGAGCCTACAACCCGCCCAGACGCCGTCCCACCACATACTAAGTCACATAGGACATTGTTATTAATGATAATTAAGCATTTTACCTATCATTCGATTCATTCCTCATCACAGCTTTAGTTTATTGTCTCAAAGTTTACAAGTCTATAGCATTCGTATGTAATAGCTTCAATATTCGTTTAAAAGCATCATGTTTAAAGTTTATGATATTGACCCCAAAAGCATTCATGTTTCCCCTAGGTAACAACCTTAATTTCATTAACACCACCTGTATCATCCAACTCGGTATGCTTATGTATAGGGCATACCCCTGAGTCGAGCCTACGACCCGCCCAGACGCCGTCCCACCACATACTAAGTCGCATAGGACATTGCTGTTAATGAAAATTAAGCGTCTTACCTACCCTCCATTTCGTTTATAGCTTTAGCATTATGTTTAAGTTTATAGCATGAGTGAACTTTGAGGAATCACTATATGGCAAGCACTGAGAGGCCATAAGTCTACCCCTCAAGTCCCGACTATAAAGGTCGCCCTATGGCAAGCACTGAGAGACCATAATAGGTGCCTTCTAGTCCTGACTGTGAAGAACACATGAAGGCAAGCACTGAGAGACCAACTATTGTTCTTCAAGTCCCGACTAGGAAGAACACATGAAGGCAAGCACTGAGAGACCAACTATTGTTCTTCCATAGTCAATAGTTTATAGCATCCAATGTTTAACAACCGGAGAGGCAAGCACTGAGAGGCCAAACCGTTGTTTTAGCTTATCAAATTTATAGCTTTTAAGTTTAACACCCGGTGAGGCAAGCACTGAGAGGCCAAACCGTTGCTTTTGCATAACAAGTTTATAGCATTAAATGTTTAAACAACCGGAGAGGCAAGCACTGAGAGGCCAAACCGTTGCTTTTGCATAACAAGTTTATAGCATTAAATGTTTAAACAACCGGAGAGGCAAGCACTGAGAGGCCAAACCGTTGCTTTTGCATAATAAGTTTATAGCATTCAATGTTTATAGCATTATGAGCACTTCAAGCATTTCGAGCATCTAAGCATGATAAGCATATGGTATTTGCATTATTGCATTAGCACTTAGCATTAGTATATAGCATTAAGCATCTAGTTTATGAATATAGTTTATAGCATAAGCATTACAAGTATAGTTTAAGATTATAGCTTGTAGCATAAACATTTCAAGTATAGTTTAAGATTATAGCTTATAGCATAAGTATCGAGTGTGTAGTTTAAGAATCTAGTTTATAACATCAGCATTAAGCACTTAATTTAAGCATTAAGTGTATAAATTGAGCTTCTAGTTTGCAACATAAGCATCAATCACCAAGTTTAAGCATATTGTGGTAGCATAAGCATCAAGTCTCATATAGTAGAATCAAGTCTAATGTAATTGTATCAAGTCTCATGTAATTGAATTAAGTCTCAGGTAATAGCATTTAGTCTCATGTAATTGTATCAAGTAATCAACAATTGGTTTTAAGCATCAAACCTAAAGTAAAGGTTTGATTCATAAGTGATCATGTTTATATTTAAAGCATTAAATAACATTTCAATAAAAATGTTTAACATGCTTCTCAGTCCCGAGGTAAAACAAATAAGTTTGAAAGGGGACAATGAACTCACCTTGTGTCCGAAATGCTTGACTAAGTAGAATAAGAATACACGCGCTCTTTGTTTGCTTTCGTTACGATGTTCAAGCTCCTGTATTGATTTCATAATGTTGTAACCTATAAGTAAGTTATAATTGACGCGTATGTGTGTAAGCGTTAGTGTTAGCCCTGAAGTTGGCTAACACTAAAAGTCTAGATCGTATTTTCGGCCCCTTTTTGCTTATTAAAGAATCTAGTTACACTTATGTAATATCGCGTTTTAGATCATGTACTTTGGTTTCCATATTTATAACAACCCTTGTAATAGTTTTGTTCAAAACTTTGGCATAATAACCAAGTTAATTATATCAAAGTGTTATGCCTTTTATTTGACTATTATGGGCCGAAATACGGATTTGGGCCAAGAAATCGCGTTGGGCCTAAGATCAACGATTTGATCCTAAGGGGTATACTTGGGCCTTGTTACACCTCCATCGGGCCGAATGGTCGAGCCGGTTACCATGCTTGAGCCGAAAACGAAGTTGGGCCGGATGACAAGTCTCGTGGGCTATTTTAAATGTCTTGGCCCAAATCTCATTTGAATCGAGAAACATGTGGGCCAAACATATTCTTTGGGCCGAGTCCATCCTAGTGGGCCAAAGAGATTTCGGATTTGAGTTAATCTAGGTTGTTTACCGGACCAATTAAATAATTATGGGCCTAAGGGCTGCTTGGGCCGAATACAATTGGACCTAGGTAGATAGTTGGGCTTTATGAATTTTACATGGGCCTAGTAATGGACTAAACTATTTTTGTAGATCAACACTATTGGGCTGCCTGAAATATAACAAGATGATCCAACTGTGGGGCTAAACCGAATTGGGCCAAAACAGTGCTGGGCCTAAAACAAACCTGTTGGCCAAACAAGAAACTATACAGAAGGTGGGGGTGGGCTGAAGGTTTTCTTGAATTTGGGCTGACTAATAAGCTGTTGGGCCATCTTGTTGGCGTTGGGCCCATCTAAAGTTTGCATTGTCGTTCAAGAAGCAACTAAATCCTATGGTTCCAGATCTTAGTAGTTCGTAGGTTCGGCCACATGGGAATGAACAGATTCGTTCAACTCTGGTAACAGGTGGGTTCGCCATCATGCTGCTGTAGTAGGGTTCGGCCAGAACCTCAAATGGTTCGTTGATCTGAGAGGGTTCGCCACAGAAGGTTCGTAGCTTGGGGTGACGGCTGCCATGGGTTCGGCTTCCACCTTTCTCACGAACCCATGGTTCGTGACCGACAGGTTCGTTCAGATCACCGCATCGTAGGTTCGTTGGTGGGTGGAGTCAAACAGGGTTCGGTGGTTTGTAGCAGGAGGGTTCGTGGTTCCTAAAGGGTTCGTCTAAGTGGATTCTCACGAACCCTGGTTCGCGCTCAGCACCATCATCAGCTTCTACCCATTGAATAGCTCATCCTCATGGTGCTGCTGCCTCTCAACATGTTCCCGAAGGTTTAATGGTCGTGGGGTTTGCTTAGGATTGTTTACAGCATGTATCACAAAAAGAAACGAAATGAAACCCTATTTTTCAGTTGTTTTCGTCGATCATACCTCGTCTTTCGGTGGTTATCTCTTCCGATCTGTTGTACTTTCACGTAGAGGACTTCGAGATGAACGTTTAGGCGCAAGAATCACGAAAATTGGTGGAGTTTTGAGCAAGATCCAAAGCTTCAAAGTTCAAAAATGGTGATTTTTGTTGTAGAGAGAGAAACGAACGGGAAGGAGATGGTAGAGAGAGAGAGAGTATGCATTAAATGAGAAAATCATCCTCATTTGGTGCTTAAATACCCCGCGGGTATTCGGGTTCGTTTCGGTTGCTCGGTTCGTATGTTTGTCGCGTATCCGGGTCGTCACGCGTATTTTTCGTAAACAAAATAAAAAGAATTATTTCAGCATGACTAACTTATAAATACTATTAAAAATTATATTAAATATCGTTGCGTGAAATTAAATATCGAATTATAAGATTTTACGCGTTGTATTAATTTTCACGTTTCGTAAATTTATTCGCGATATAATAAAATAAATAGAATTTAAATTATTTTATGATGAGTTTCAAAATTGTAAAATAAGAAATATAATATTTCTTTAAAATTATTATCGTTCGAATCGTTATTCGCTATCGTTTCATCAGATCGCGTCACCATCGCGCGTATTCGTTCGAATCGTCATTCGAACGAACACGTCGATGGTTTGACTTTCTGATTCTTGTTTTCTATTGTTAAGTTATTATTTCAGAACGTTAAACTTTCAGAATTATTCGTACAGATCGTCACCTATACGAATAACTCGTCGGTTTAGCATTCCGTAACAATAACCGTTAAGGTTTTATTTTGTTTAACCTCACATACGTTTATGCAGCTAATGTCACATCAAGTATTTATGTTTCACCACTGTGTCGTCTGACATGTCTCTGACTGTTAAACCCTAAGGTTTAGGTCAGATTCAGACAATCATTTAATAGTTTCACGTTAATCAGAAATGTATCAATAGCATAACATAGTTTCCCGTGATGTGTACCTGAGTTACTGTACATGCTTACTGTTACGATTTACTGTTCCGGTGACGATTCCGGCACAGATGTTACAGTGAACTCCACTCCAGCGCGGCTGGCTAATCCCACATGGGTTGAGTAAGGGGAACGAAACTTCCTTATAAGAGGGAGTGGAGACCTTCTCTATTGGACGCGTTTTGGGCTTAGTTGGCTGTGGAGCACATGAAAACTCCACAGTTAAGCGTGCTCAGGTGGCAGCAATCCAGGGATGGGTGACCTCCCTGGGAAGTTTTCACCCGGGTAACCAAAAGCAAATCCGTGAGCCCGGTGGTGCAGAGCGGACAATATCCAATACGGCCGGCTGTTACAGATGGTATCAGAGACAGGGGCCGAATCCATGTGATCAGCGGGGACGCTGATTCCCCAGTGGGGGAGGAACTCCACTCCAGCGCGGCTGGCTAATCCCACATGGGTTGAGTAAGGGGAACGAAACTTCCTTATAAGAGGGAGTGGAGACCTTCTCTATTGGACGCGTTTTGGGCTTAGTTGGCTGTGGAGCACATGAAAACTCCACAGTTAAGCGTGCTCAGGTGGCAGCAATCCAGGGATGGGTGACCTCCCTGGGAAGTTTTCACCCGGGTAACCAAAAGCAAATCCGTGAGCCCGGTGGTGCAGAGCGGACAATATCCAATACGGCCGGCTGTTACAAATATGATGAGAGACTCTTGGCTTTGATTGATAGCGTGCACACAAGCAAGTAGCAAACATGATGTCTGGCCAAGAGGCTGTGAGATGCATAAGAGATCCGATCATTCCTCGATACAGAGTGACATCAATTAACTCCCCCTTTTCATCTAGAGTAATCCCGTGATATACAGCCAGTGGGGTACCAGCAGGTTTTGCATCCAACATACTAAACCATCTCAGAATGTCACCAACATATTTGGTCTGATGAATAAAGATCCCTACCTCATACTGATCCACCTGCAATCCAAGAAAAAATTTCGTCTCTCCCATGGAACTCATCTCGAACTTGTCTTTCATAACTTTCTCAAAATCTTTTCACATTACGTCATTTGTGGATCCAAAGAAGATACCGTCCACATATACTTGCACCAAGAGCAAATCACCATCCTTCTCTCTAATGAAAAAAGTGCAGTCAATGACACCTCTTCTGAACCCGTTGTTCAGAAGGTGAGTAGAAAGTGTCTCATACCACGCCCGCGGAGCTTGGTGCAATCCATATAAGGCCTTGTCTAGCTTGTAGAATTGGTCACGATGTAACGGATCTTCAAACCCGGGAGGTTGATTGACATACGCAACTTCATTTATCACACCATGAAGAAATGCACTCTTAACATCCATCTGATAAACCTTGAACTTCTTGTATGATGCATAAGATTGGAAAATTCGGATTACTTCAAGACGAGCAACCGGTGCAAATACTTCATTATAGTCAATCCCTTCAATCTGTCTAAAACCTTGCACAACTAGATGTGCTTTGTTTCTAACCACAATGCCATGATCATCGTGTTTTCAGTGTAGAACCCATCTAGTGCCAATGACTTTAGCACCCTTAGGTCTATCAACAAGCTGCCAAACTCCAAGCTTCTTAAACTGCAACAAATCTTCCTACATGGCATCCACCCATGCTTCTTCTTTCAATTCTTCACTAATGGTTCTGGGTTCAACTTGGGAGATAAAACATGAATGGGCACAAAAGTTCACATCTGCAAAGTCGAGTATGTCAACACGACCACCTGAAGATAATTGGTTTCAAGTCTTCACTCTATCATTCAGATTTCCAATAATATTCATTTGAGGATGCATGTTGTTAATTCTTCCCACTTGATGAGCAGGAACAACAACTTCTGGATCAAGATTGTTAAGATTAAGATCCTCAAGAGCAGGTACAATATTTTCAACATCTGGTTCTAGAACATCTGGATGAGAGTGATGATCATCTGAGTCTGAACTGTCATCATATGTCTGCATTGGAGCTGGAAATGATAAAGGTTGCACTGGTTCATCAGGTGCATTTTGTGCATCGTACATCATTTGAATAGCAACCTCTTCATCGGTGTACATGTGACACATATTGAACGAGTCAAAGAGGTCAGAATGATTGAACATCCAGTCTGGACCCTTTCCATGTGGTGGCATTGTGTATCTCTGAACATCCACATGGTACCACTCCTCCACATTGTGAGTTGGTCTGTTGTATACTCTTTTGTTAGGAGTACTATACCCAAGAAAATAGCCTTCTTCCACCTTTTCATTGAACTTGCCTTGCTCATGTTTCTTAAGCATTGTGCATGGAGCACCAAATGGTTCAAGATACTTAAGATTTTGCTTTCTGTTATGGAGCAATTCAAAGCAAGTCTTCCCATGTCTCTTCACAATCAACACCCGGTTCAAAGTATAACAAGCATTAGCAACAGCTTCATTTCAGAATTGAACCGGTAGGGAGGAATCATCAAGCATAGTCTGAGCAACCTCAACTAACGTTATGTTCTTACGCTCAGCAACACCATTCATCTGAGGGACATATGGAGCACTAAATTGTTGGACAATACCACGTTCATTGCATAAAGTCTCCATGTTATGATTCTTGAATTCAGTCCTGTTATCTGTTCTGAGTATCCTAACTTTGAGCTTATACAGTGATTCAAGCTTGGCAACCAGGACCTGAATACATTTGAAAGTTTCAGATTTCTCCTTCATAAAGAACACCCAAGAGTATCTGGAGTACTCATCAGTAATGACTAAGCAGTATTGATCTCCAGCAATGCTCTTGCGGTTGACAGGACCAAAAAGATCCATGTGGAGAATCTCAAGAGGAACAGTAATTGAATGAAAGTTTTTGAGTTTGTGGGACTGCTTGGTTTGCTTTCCCTTCTTGCATGAGACGCAGACATAAGATAGTTTGAAGTTCTTCAAACTCACTCTTTCAACCAGATTGTTGTGAACCAAATGATTTATCTTTCGCAGGCTCAAATGACCCATCTTCTTATGCCAAAGGATAGAATCTTTCTCTGTTGCTTTAGACATAAAACATGAAGCTGTAGAAGATGTAGTTGAAGTTGTGGCCATGTTGAGAACATAAAAATCTTGCTTCCTTGGAGCTGACATCAAAATCCAGTCTTCAGGAATGGTGATGCCTTGCTTGAGAATGTAGCAGCTAGAATCATCAAAAAGAACCTTGTACTTCTTGTCACAAATTTGTGACACTGAAAGGAGATTGTTCTCCAGCTGCTTCACATATCTAACTTTGTAGTTGAAAGAATTCCTTCTCCAGTGATAAACCCTCCTTTATCTCCAGCAAAAGCAACATATCTTCCTCTGATTGAAAAGACATTGGTAAGAAGAGATATGTCTCCAGTCATGTGCCTTGATGCCTCACTATCAACAATCCAAGTGCTGTTAAGAGCAGCATTTGGGGCAACCTGCACATACACAAATCATTAGTTGAAATTGGGAACCCAAGCCTTTACAGTCTTGGGTTGACCCAATGAGTCCAGGATTTTCATCTCAATCCATTGTCCATCTGAGGTCACTTTATCCGGAGTGTTTATAGCATAAGTCTCATAGGACTTAGCCTTCCAGATAGAGTTCTTGTTGAAAGAATTTTTAAAATAGACAGAAGATGGTTTGGATTGTGTGTCAAAAACAATTCTAGGTGTATCCTAACCAATCATTACCCTCTTTCCCTTGTCTGGACACTTGATAGGAGATGGGTGTTTAGGTTTAACCTGAGGTGAATGATGTATGGATTTGACCTTATTAACAAAACACTGATTTGTTTTTCTATGTGGTGCAACATGTGATCTAATCAGATGAAGGCAAGATCTAGCAAAGTGTCTAGGTGCACCACATTCAAAACAAGCTCGTTTATTTTTAGTAAATAACTTTCAGTTTGAAACTTTAGAAACATGGTTTCTATGGAAATCAGTTGATTCTGTCTTTTCATGTTTAAAAACCAAACCCTTTATCCAATTAAAAACAGGATTGTCAGTCTTGTTGGACTCACTTGCTTCACTCACTTGTGAAGCTTTCACAAAGCCTATTGCTTTGGAGAATTTTGAAGACAAAATTGTCTTGGATGAAATTGGGTCAAACTTTTTGACACAAGATGTCTGATTCTTAACAGTGGACACTTAAGGTGAAAAATCAGAATCATCCTCAAAATAAGAGACCCAATCCTCAACCACTCCCTCCACAAATGATTCTTCAGATAATGAAGAATCCTTATCAGAAATAACTCCAATAGGATCAATTACTAACAGGCTTTTTACTAGAAAATCTTTAATTTCTTTGTCATTTGGTGAATTTACAAAACAATTTAGAACTGGTGGAGGACAATGGTTGTACTTTGTTTCTTTTCCCTTTCCCTTCATATCAGTCCCATCACTATCATATGCTCAATGATATACGAAGCACTTTCATAGCTCTTGAGCTTTTGACTCAACGTCTCATAGTCACATTCGACTATGGCTAGCTTCTTTTTTGTCTCATTAATGATGTTGAGATAAGAAGTGATAGCATCTTGCTTATTAAGCACAACGATCTCAGCCTCATGTAATTGCCTGTTTAATAAGTCAATTTTAGCTTGAAAATCTTTTTCATTTGATTTTAAAACACGATTTGCCTTAATACATTGGTTGAGATCACTGATCAGGTCTGCGTTATGCTCCTGATAAGCCAAGACCTTACTTTCAAGATCAACACAATGAAAACATCTAGAGTTAGGTGATGAAAATTCATCATATACCTGACCAGTCTGAGATGAAGCAGAAGTATCCACCATCAAAGAAAATTGTGTAGCATGTTGTTCTTCAGAATCAGTATCTGTTTTTCCTTGAGTTTCTGAATCTGATATGCTTTCAGACTCTGATCCTGATGATTCATCCAGCCTAGTCTTCATTTCTTTCGAATCACTTTCAGCAATGAGATCAACAACTTCCTTGATCTCTGCAACATAAACTTTCTCATCTGCTCCCTTATCTGAATTGAATCTGAAATCCCATTTCTCCTATTCATCATTCTGATCCATTAGGGCCTTTTTTGCATATGATGAGCTAGCATGAGAAGGAGTCTCAATTGGTACTAATCTTCTTTCTGGATTTGCAGCAGATGATCTTTGATTCTGAAAAGGATTCTTGTTTCCCATCTTCTTTGGCTTGTTGCATTGCCTTGCAAAATGTCCTTTATCACCACAGTTGTAACAGGTAACTGTGGACATGTCAAAACCAAACTTTGAATCCTTGTTCAAGTTGATATCCTTCCTAGTTCTTCTGACAAAATCTTTTGCCCTTCTGACACCACTTGCAAGAGCCCACATAATATCAATCCTTTCCATGTCATCTAGATCAATCTATGAGTGATCTTCATTGGTTAAGTGTGGATTTCCAATCTGTCCAGCCAACAATCCATCATTAGAGCTCACAAGTGTTGATAAGAGGCCCATATGCTCTTTAGCAACCTCCACTAGCTCAGCTGATTACAGGAGCAATCCAGACATGTTCAAGCAGCACCCCAGTGGGTTTGGAGCTTTAGAAGGTAGTTATATGGTTCTTGTAGTCTAAAAACACCCAAACACACACATGCAAGGCTTGAAACCCACATGCAGACACTCTCTCAACACATGTACGAATTTCCACTTGAACGAATATGTGTTTTATCATCTTGATGATTCATTTGATGATTTAGAATGATCTACTTGTGTGTATTGATGATATTTGATGATATGTTATTGTAGACAGTCTGATTGCTCTCCTTCTCATTCATTAAGGTCATATAAATAATACATTAAGATCCTATATTCTAGGATAAGATTTACATTGACTTATTTAAATACAATCCCAGAGAGGTAAACGGCACTGACGTTATCACAGTAGACTAATGTAGCAGTCGGTGAGGGCTGTTGAAGTTCAAGAAGCAAATTGTGTAGCCAACATGTTTCCGAGACTACATTAGCAACGCCGCGGTACTCGGCTTCGGCACTGGAGCGAGAAAGAGTAGCCTGGTGCTTAGAGCTCCAGGAAATGAGATTGTCTCCAAGGTAAACACAGTAGCCAGATGTGGAACGACGAGTATCCGGGAAACCGGCCCAGTCATCATCCGTGTATGAGCAAAGAGCAGAAATTGAGGACTGGGTGAGATGTAGTCCGTATGCTGATGTGCCTTAAATGTATCGGAGAACTTGTTTCAAGGCTGGCATATGAGAGGAGCGGGGTGCATGCATGTGCATGCATAACTGTTGCACCGCATAGCTAATATCCGGTCTGGTAAATGTCAGATACTGCAAGGCTCCAGCGAGTTGACAGTATAATGTGCCCCCATCATCGAGTAAAGTACCGGATGAGGTACTAAGTTTGGATTTTGTGTCAACAGGTGTAGAAGAGGGTAGACACGAACTCATTCCTGCACGTTCCAGAATTTCAAGTGCATATTTTTGTTGTGATAAAAACAAGGCATCCTTGGTGCGACTTACCTAGATACCCAAAAAATAACTCAGGGGGCCGAGATCAGTCATAGCAAATTCATTTGCGAGCAGGTCCATGAAATAATGGCGTAGGCTATCTGACGAGGTGACCAAAATTATATCATCTACGTAAAGAAGAATGTAGGCTGTGTGGGAGCCATGATGATAGATGAAGAGAGAGTGATCACACTTGCTGTTGCGAAAGCCAATGGAAAAGGCAAAGTCCTCGAACCATTGGTACCATGCTCTAGGGGCTTGTTTGAGGCCATATAGGGATTTCTTGAGGCAACAGACATGATTAGGGTAAATGGAGTCGCGAAATCCAGGTGGTTGATACATGCACACTGTTTCGTGTAAACTGCCATGCAAAAAGGCATTCTTAACATCCAATTGGTGGATGGGCCATGAATAAGATAAAGCAATAGATAGAACCACGCGGATGGTGGACAGTTTGACAACGGGACTGAAAGTTTCACCACAGTCAATGCCAATTTGTTGAGAATGGCCATCACACACCAGTCTAGCCTTATATCGTTCCAAAGTACCGTCAGATTTGGTTTTGTGACGAAAAATCCACATGCTTCGAACGATGTTCATGTCTGGGGATATTGGCACTAGGTCCCACGTGCTATTATTAATAAGGGCGCGGAACTCATCGGTCATGGCTTGTTTCCAATCCGGGTTACGAAGGACATCAATGGGATTACGGGGTAAAGGAGAAATATTTGAGGTGGTAATGTTGAGGTTGAGTGGGTGTTTAAGTTTGGAGATGCCCGACATACTTCGGGTTTGGATAGATCGCGAAGGGACTGGTGGGGGAGGCGGTGGGGTAGGAGTGGGAGTTGTGTGGCCAGAAATGTTGTTTGTAGGTGGATGTGACTGAGTGGAAGAAGAAGGGCAGGCCGTATGGCATGGTGTTGAGTGAGTGGGAGGTTTGGGCCTTAGGGAGTATGTAAATATGGGTTTGGCAGGGGTATGCGAAATGCTAGCAGGGGTATGCCAAATGCTAGGATGAGGGGAGGAGTCTGTAAAGGGAGTGTAAGATGATGGGGAAGCTGGGTGAGGTTGAGAAAAAGGGAACATCGTTTCTTCAAAAACGACATGTCGAGAAATGAGAATTTGATGGGTGAGAGGATTGTAGCATTTGTAACCTCTGTGATTTGAGGGATAACCAAGAAATATGCAAGGAGTGGATCGATTTTGGAGTTTGTGGATGGTTGAGGGAGGAAATAGAGGGTAACATAAGGAACCGAACACATGTAGGTGAGTGTAGGATGGAATGAGATTGAAGAGGAAGCGAGGTTGAGTTAGGTTGTGAAGAAGTTTGGTTGGAAGAATGTTGAGAAGGTAAGTAGCGTGTTGAAGAGCATGGTGCCAAAATGAGAGTAGGACCAATGCATGAGATAGGATTGTTCGCATAATGTTATTGATTGAACGAATTTTTCTTTCGGTTTTACCGTTTTGAGGCGAGGTATGTGGACATGAGAAACAAAATTGAATTCCGTGAGTATTACAAAAATTGTGAAACTGTGCATTATTGTATTCACGTCCATTATCGCATTGGAATGTTTTAATAGGTAGATTGAATTGAGTTTTAATAAGATTGAAGAATTTACAGAAAATATCAAAAACTTGGGACTTGTTAGCAAGAGGGTAAGTCCATAAGAAATTTGTTTTGTCATCAAGAAATAAAAGATAATATTTATGACCACCGGAACTAAGCACCGGTGAAGTCCACAAATCCGTATGTATTATATCAAAAGGTGAATAAGTAACTGAATTAGAGGAAACAAATGGTAGTTTAACTTGTTTACCAAAAACACAAGAAGAACAAATAAAATTTGAGTGTTTAGTACTAGAATGCAAAGATAAAAAAACAATTTAAAAACTGTAAAACAGCAGCTCCAGGATGACCAAGTCAAGAATGCCATAGGTCTTGAGCAAGAGAAGCAAAAGCAGTAGGGTTGTTGAAGCATGAACTTGAATTGTTGGAGAGGGGATAAAGATCACGGAAGTCCTTCACATCAAAACCAAAAGGATCAAATTCGATTGAAATATTATTATCTGTAGTTAGTTTACGATCAGAGACAAAATTTTTAATTAAAGATGGGACATGAAGGATGTTTTTGAGCTGTAATGGTGGTAATGGAGAGGAAGGGTATGGTGCCCGGATCCTTGGATTGGAACTTTGGAACCATTTCCAAGAATGATGTTCCGACAGAGATCATTATTAATAAATGACGAAAGGTTACCTGAGGAGTGGGTCATGTGAGATGTCGCCCAAGTATCCATATACCACTGTTGGTCCGGTGAATGTAAAGTCATTGAGTTGAAAGCTTGATTAAGGTCTGTTGGTGTGTAGTTGAACTCTGATGCGGCATAAGCTTGAGCAGGTCTTGGACCCATAATACCTGGGCCGGGATTGGGGCTTGCGCTAAAAGATGGACGGGTAGGGGAAGAAGTAGGTTGGGTCGGGTAAGGGCAAGGTGGGAAAGACCAGGGAGAATAGGCATTTGGTGTCCAGTGATTGGGATTAGGCCACGGGTAAGGAGGGTTAAATGAAGGAAGGATTCGGGTATTAGGAAAAGGCTGAAAGTGATTGGTGTTGGGAGTGGTTGGGTTATGTCTTCCCCGACCAGTATTGGTGGACTGCCTCGTCCCCTAGCGTTACGGCCATGGCCTCGGCCACGAGAGTTATAAGAGGGTTGGGATGTGGGTGAGTCATGGTATTTGGTGGTGGCAGTGGGGTGGGTAGAGGTGAGTAAGGCAGAGGGATCAGATGGTGGGTTTGAGGAGGTGGCCTGGTGTGATTTTCTGGTTTCTTCCAAAATAAGACGGGATCGGGCTTCATAAAAATCTAGAAGAGGAATGGTTTGTTGAATCATAGTGGCGATATTTTCAAAGTTTTCATTGAGACCAGAGATTAGTTGAAGCACCAACCGTTGATTGGAAACAGGGGCATCCATTCAAGGTCTGGCAGTAAGATGAGATGTTTGGATGATTATCAAGACGAGTGGTAACAAATTTGTGTTCAAGATAAATGGCACGGGAGCCCTGGTTGCCTTGATAAATATTTTCAAGAGCAATCCAAGCTTGAGAAGTAGTAGAGTTAGGTTTAAGTATGGTGTGGAGAAGGTCATTAGAGATAGTGCTATAAATCCATTGGAGCACAATTGCATCCAGACGAGACCAGAGAGCCGCATCATCAATTTTAGGGGTTTTGGCTTCATCCGAGGTTGTAGGGGCTGCCGTAGAGTTGGGAATTTTGATATTAGGATCAAGATGATCAGTGACTTTGAAAGCCCTACAATGGATACGAAAAAGCTCTGCCCAAGAATTATATTGGCTGCCATCCATCTCCAAAACAAAGGGAATGAAGTTACGAATGTTGGTGACGGTGATTGCTGGGTGGAGTTTGGAGTCCATGATGAGTATGGAAAAAGAAGAAGAAGTTGGCGAAGGGTTAGGGTACCGGCGACAGAGGGTCGGTCGAGAGAAGGAGGAGGATCGTGATTAGGGCTGATACCATGTAAACAGTCTGATTGCTCTCCTTCTCATTCATCAAAGTCATATAAATAATACATTGAGATCCTATATTCTATGATAAGATTTACATTGACTTATTTAAATACAATCTAGACCAAATATAACTATATAACAGATATATATAAAATATATAGGTAATAGTTATGTGTATTGATGATTATTCCCAAAATAGTAACTTTTTGGGTCATGCATGTGCAATCTATGAGGATTTGAGTAATTTTGATTATATATGAAGGATGATTTGAGTTATTGAGATCACTACAATGGGTATGGTAAAGATTGTTAGTCATTTTAGGTTGTTTTGAACAAAGTTACTATTAATATTAACTTTTGTATGGTAAATCTTGCTAGATGATGATGCTCATGAAATAAACATGGTTAAATAATGATTTGTGACAAATGATGATGATATTTGTATCCTCAAACCAAAATTTTTAAATTGATATTAATATTTAAGTAAAAATAACTATTAGACTTAAATTCTCAATTTAAAATACCAAATGTGTTAAAAGAATCAAATTGACCAAAAGGGTAAAAAAAAAAAAGATTCATTTAATTTGAGAATATTTTTGTTTTGGAGTCATTTTATACCACTTTATTTCTTTTTTTCTTTGAACAGCACCATTATATTTCTTATTGACAATAGAACAAGCTAAAAAAAACCTTTTAAAAGATTATATATTGTGATTTAAAAATTGTATATAAGAAAAACTCTTGTGTAAAATTACTTTATGTGTTTCCAATATGAATTAGAACTTGTTCTATAAATATTTTAAGCCTAATAAGATGCGACGGGTCACGAGTCATTTTGAAAAGTAATGATTTCTATTCACAAACAATCTTACTTTACAGGTAATTGTTTTTATAAGAATAGATCGATCATTTAAATATAAGTGAATGATGATTTAAAACTTTAAACCTCATGAAACTCTATCAAAAAGTACGCTAATCCCTATCCTATGTTGATTCCTGAATCGGTACATGACTGAATGCCGTTTCAATAAATCATGAGGGTCCTGTCACAACACGATCGCCTGCAAGCACCTATTAAAACCGAGTAACTGAAAAAATAAATAAATAAATAAATAAATAAATAAATAAATAGTACCTGCATTATCATGTGTTTCGGAACTTGTCATGCACCTTTCTGAGTTTACTTGGACTAATTCAGAGTTGACCACAAAAGACTGATATCCATTTATTTAGTTATTGCCCATTATAATAAAAGAAATTCTTTTTACATAAGTCCTTCAACTTTCTAAAAAATAACAAAATTTCATCGTTTGTGATTGAATTTTTAAAGAATTTTTTTCCCTTAAATTTAGAAGTCAAGAGATTTAATTATGGGTAAGGGATTGAGTCTATTTGATAAATACATAAATACTAATGACTCTCAAAGAAAATGTTTTTTATTTGATTCTTAGCAAATAATGTATCGGTGTTGTTTATGAGTATATTAGTGAATATTACATTTGTCGTTCAAAAAAGAAAAATGACAAAGTCGACGTCGAAAAGTTGTTCATTCCCGTAAGGTTAAGAGTTTGACTCCGCCAAAGACAGATTGGCATAAAAATTAATGGTAGTAAAGGGAAAAAATTGTTTAATTATAACAATATAAATTAAAAGCACTCTAAGTGCAAGTTCAACAAATGTTTATAAAGTTTGGTACTAAACTATAACGAGGAAACATGTGCCACTAGAGTTGCCGGGAAAGGTTTCATAAATTCATCAATAAAGTTTAGCGGTGTTTAAAAAAAATCCATTTGAATTCGGATAGTAGTTTTGAAAAATTTCGGATAGTTTGGATATCCGAAATAGTTATTTTTCTCGGATATTATTCAGATATTCAGATATTTTTTCAGATACTCAGATATTTTTCGGATATTTCGGATAATTTTTCGGATATTCGGATAGTTTTTCGGATATTTCGGATATTTTTCGGATTTTCGGATATCCTAATATATTTTTCATAATTTTTTTATTTTTATTTTTGGGTTCGGATATCCAAATCTTCAGATATCCGAATTTGAACACCCTAGTTGTAAGTGTGTGTAACTATTTGTATGTTTTAAAACAGAAAGAAATTAGTATCACTCGGACAAAAGAGACAAACAAATGAGTAAACATAACTTTCCAACCCAGTCCTTTTTATTTAATAAAAAAAAACAATGTACATCATATGCTATTCAAAACCCAACCTCACAATCCTATCCCAAAGGAGTAATCGAATTACGAAGGTCTCATTATGCAACCCAGTCGTAGAAAAAATGAATATTGTAAAATTAAATAAAGGGACCTGTTAGGGAGACACCAGACACGTTCCTTGAACACCATCTATACGACCCATATAGGTCTATATACGAGTCGTATGGAAATCTGACACCCGACAAACTCTGACACATCACATCACAGGCCTGACATGTTCATGCGATGCCAACCATACGACCCGTATAGAGCTATACGGCCCGTATGGAAATTTGCCAATCATTTGGGTTCTCGGTTTGTGTATCAATTATTTGACGTGACGTTTAAATAAATACTCGATTTACGTGCGAATACCTACTATACAATGAATGATGAAGTTTATGTTTTCTTTATTCAATCTATTGCTCGTGAAATATTACTTGTTTGTATTTCTTCGAAATCGTACTAAAGTTTTAAAATGTCGATGGGAAACAACAACTTCGGAGATGAATATATGTGTGTCTATGAAACTCATCAGGTAATAAGATTATATGGGTTTAAAAAATAACTAAACCGACCCATTACAACCCGGATAGCCTTTATATGGGTTGGTTTGCGGGTTTCATTTTTTCAACTTAACGGTTCCGGTTCGGTCTGGTCCGTGTTTAGTCCGACGCACACCTCTACGACGAGACATTTAAGATAAATTAAAGTTAGCTTAATTGAATTCAACAAAAAGTGGAGCACGTTCATTTGATTTGCTATATAATTGATCAATGTTGTCTAATTTCTTAGTTTTTTCTTATATATTTATAATAACATTGCAACGATGACCTTTCCTTCTTAAATTTTTTAAGAGTTAATGATTTTATATTTAAACTTTATATGTTATTTTACATTGAGTATATTTTTTACTTTCACTAATAGAAAAAAAATTGTATTTCCGACGCAAATTTGCGTCGCAAATGGGTCACAATACACGATTTCCGACGGATTCGAGACATAATTAGGTCACCGGAAAACCCTTGGTCGGAAATGCAGTTTCGACAGGCAACCGACTAAAAAAGTGACAAATTTGCGACGAAAACAAGACATCGGAAGTTCTGACCTCTTTCAGGCACAAATTAATATTTATTATATTTACTATAATATATATGTATTTAATATCGATTCTGTTGCAAATCGTTGTGACACAATTCCAACAAAACAGTTTACAACAGAATTTCGACAAAAAAATTTGCGACACAATTCCGACAAAACAATTTGCGACACAATTCCAACAAAACAATTTGCGACGCAATTCTGACAAAACATTTATGAAAATTGCGACGCAAACCTGATAAAGCATTTATATTTTTTGCTACGCAAATCCGACGAAACATTTCAATTTTTGCGACGAAAATCCGATGAAACATTTCTAGTATTTATGTGACGCAAATCCGACGAAACAATTATGTTTTTTGCCATGCAATTCCTACGAAACATTTCTTTCTTTGCGACACAATTCAAACGAAATCTCTTTTTTTTTCTTTTATACAAAGAAACCAATTCAAACGAAACATTTATGTTTTTTCTTTTTTTGTAGCAATCTGCCACGCATTTGCGACGACAAATTTTATTAATTAGACGAAATTTCTTTCGTTGTAAATTTGTATCAATCTGCAACGCATTTGTGACGAAAACTTTTATTAATTAAATTAAAATTATTTTTGTCGGAAATTTGTAGCGATCTGCAACGCATTTGCGAAAAAAAGGATATAGAATTGTACTAGTTACCAATTTACCATTTTCGGTTTCATATTGATTTGTTCATGATACACTTTATTTGATTAGTTATGTTTATAACGAAATTTTTGTGTCATATCTAAGCTGAAGGTTTTTTTTGGTATGGAGTCTTTTTATCATACTAGGATACAGGTAAGCACTACAAGAATCTAATCTTGTGCCGACTAAACCCACATTCCAACGAAATACTACTACAACACATTCCGACTAAAGGAATTTGTTAAAGACATTTTACAGCGGATTCATTATTGTATGCAGATTTTATATACAATCTATTGATATGTGAAATGATCACAATAATTTAACTATATAATCAAGTAAAATAGCATTTAGAATATAAAACATTTAGAATTCATTATTGACTTTTTCATGTGAGGTCTTGGGTTCGAATATGAACCATGACATTTGTTGAGACAAGATTAGAGAGTTTACCTAGTTGTGTGGCTCCTTCTGGGTTGGACTCAGGTGTATGCCTCAGAGCGTCAAATTCGAGGGGATGGTTGAAATCTCGTCTTGGTTTCCGCATTCAAAGCCGTTCAAAAAAAAAAACAGAAGACAAGAAACTAATGATTTAATAAATAAGTTCCATCATTGAAGTGATGACAAAGAAATTTTAAATAAGCATCAAAGCCATTGAATTTTGGTTTAAATCCATGCCCCTACTTAAATGACAAATAATTGTTTCTTGAGTTCACCTTAAAGTCATTGAAATTTTGCACTCTAAACATTTAATTAGCTCCTTCGCTTCCTCCATCATCCGGCCTAGTTGTAGTTGCCGAATACCATTACAGCCAGACGTTATACCGATGTTTCTGGTCACGACAAAGACGATTAACTTCGGTGCCTAGATTTCTGATTTGCCACTGATCACATCACGTTGCTTGGTTTTGCTGTTGAAACCGGTCCGGATGAGCCAGTGAGCCACCATAACATTGCTGCTTTCGTGTAATATTTGGCTTTGTCAATCACCAATATTGTTCGATTGTCCACTCGGAGCCCACGGATTTTCCTTTGGTTGCCGGGATGGAAACTTTTAGGGAGGTCTTATATCCTGGATTATTGTTAGCTAAACACACTTGACTATGCATCTTTATGAACCAAGAATCTCTCCAGACCACGCTCGGTTTGGGATTTGCCTAGTGTGTTATATTTCATTTGGCATGTCTAGTTCGCTTCTTTGCATAAATCCATGACTCAGTTGAAAACTTCTTTAATTTGCTTCAAAGGTAACAAGTTTGATCATTAATTTGATGCTTATAATAGATGATTGAACTGTCTAGATATATCGAAATTAGATTGTTGGGTTTGTGACGTTGGTAGAATATATATAATTACTACTACAAAAAAGACCATTTGCGACTGTCAAAACGGTCACAAAACGGTCGCAAATGCCATTTTGCGACCAATTTTCGTGGTCGCTTATACCTTGGTCGGTAATTATTTTGCGACTAATTTTTTGTGACCGATATATTGTTGCGAACGATTTTGCGACTAAAGATTTGGTGGCAGATTTAACGACCGAATTTGCGACCGAATTTTTTTTGTGACCACTTTTGTGACAAAAGATTTGGTGGCTAAATTAATGACCGAATTTGCGACCGTTTCATTTTTCCAACCGCTTTTGTGACCGAACCTTTAGAAAGCGTTGGCAACCACAATTGCGACCGCAATTTTTTGCATCCGAACCTATTTCGAAAAATTTTGAGACCAAATTAGTAGACTTGAAATCGCAACAAAGTTATTTACGACTAATTTAGAAACCGAGCTTTAGTTAAACTTTTGGCTAGATTTGTTACCATTGTTTTGGTCACTGACAATGTAGAATTAAACAATTAGTTTTTCTGTGCTCTGGTATATATAAAATGCAATACCATAATCATATATTTTAATGAATTGATAAGATTGTACTAGTTCATTAATCAAACAAACATTCAAAAAAAATATGAAAAAAATATCTAAATAAATGCAAGTACAATGAGAAATACCAAACATAGGTATGATACCAAACATATGACAATATCTAACAAAAGATCAAATGCCTAGCTAGTTAGAGCGATTTTTTGACATGTTCTTCAAAAGGATGTGAATTTGCTCTTTCATTTCGGCATTTGCATTCCTATTTTCCTCAATTTGCTCCATCATTTTAAGCTTCTATGCCCTTTCTTTTTCTTTCTCTTGTCGTTCCGTTTCTTTCTCTTGCCGTAGTTTAGTTATTTCCTCATTCAACCTTTGTACCTATAATTAATATACCACGTTAAAACCAAGCAGCACATTACAACAAATTATATCAACTATAACTCATTTCAACAAACTAGTTAAACAAGTTTCGTGTGAAGCGGATTTGTAAAAATTTCATGACAAAACCAAATACCAACTTGTAAAAAGTCAAATAAGGAGTAATAATATAACTAAACCTTAATTTGACCCATTTAATTTGGCCAGAATACTAATAAAAATCAACACATAAACCAACCCATTAAGATTACACCCAACATATATAACCTGAATGCAAATGAAAACATTGACTAAAATAGAATAAACATACCTGTTCATTTGTTGGCGTAGACGATGTACCTGTCATCACAACATGTGGATCACTGATGTCACTAAAACCATAGACTCTGCCTTTTTTCCTCCCCCAACAGCTTGTATCCATGAGTCTAGATCAAACAATGGTTGTTTGCTAGCATCATCTCCATATCTCTTTTTAACACATTCTTTATATGATTTCTATAATATAGAAAAACAAAATAACTTACTAATAATTATAACTTTTGATAAGTAACTAACTATAACATAACTTTTAAAAATAAAGAAACTTACAAGAGAATCCTTTGCCCTAGTGTCAACCCATTTAACAGTGGTTTGTAGATCAATTTCATCCAAATTTCCAGTCTCTTGTGACCTCTCGCCTCCTTTACTAGTCAACAATTTATCTAAAGGTCTTGTCCCTTTCTTCCCGTGTGATTGCATCCAAATTTCATCAACTGTAGCAGGCCGCCCAAGTAGCTTATCCTAGAAAGGCACATTTGAAATTTTATATTTTCATGCTATATTAATAAAAAGGGACAAATTAGTATGGCTTACCGCTTTTCGTTTAAGCGTGACATAGGTTTGTGAGCCGAGAGTATGTTTGACCCCAATTAATTTTCCTCTATTACTTGCGTTTATAGAAGATTTTGCTTTCCAATCGTCAGTGTTCCAATATTCAACCAGTTTTTCCCAAATTTGAGACCCCATCCATCGTGGCTTATATGGAATAATAACTGATAAATCATCTCCAACTTTTACGTTAGCATTACACGCAGCTTTCTTAGCACTATTCCGAGCCCTACTCAATAAATTCTTTACCTTTTTCTTCATAAACTTCACCCAACAAGATCAAATTTGTTCATCCAGTCATTTTCCCATTGATAGTGTAACTACAAAAACTCACATTTTAGCAATGTCTATACAGTTGAGTTATTTACAATGTTATATACAACCTTTTTAATATACAAACCTTGAAAAGGTCAAACATCCTGTTTTCATCCTCTTTAGAGATATCTTTCCAACTCGTCCAGGGATGGGACCAGAAAGCCTGCAAAGTTTCCCCAATAATACGGGTTGCCTTCCCTTGATTACTGAATCTATGACATGAAACAATAAAACACAATCAACATTACTTGTAACATGGTTGTCCAAAAAGATCGAAGCACGGACTCGGCTCGTAGCACGTTCGGAAAAAGCTCGGATAAAGCTCGGCTCGAAAAAAAGCTCGTTTGTAGCCGAGTCCGAGTCAGGGCTGGCTTGGCTCGTATGCTCGTCTAGTGGCCCGGCTCGTTTGTACAACATGCTATACTAAAATATAAAATTATAGGGTTACCTTCAATAATAAATATAATTGGGTGTTATTTTATAATTATGTTAAAAAAATAAGAATAAAAAAAATAAAAGAAAAAAGGAAGGAAATACGAAAAGAATCTCAATTCTCACGTGCCCCACTAATTCCTAATTCTTACATCATATTCTTAATTCCTAGTTTCACATATTCACTCCTTATGTTAAAACCGAGCCAAAAACGAACCGAGCCGAGTTGAGGTAAATTCAATTCAAATATTAAATTTCTTATCTAAAAACCGAGCCAAAAACAAGCCGAGCCGAGCCAACTCAGTTAAAAACGAGCTGAGTCCGAGCCAAGAGGCCCAAGCTCAGTTTAAATCCGAGCTGATTCTGAGCTGACCCTGGCTCGGCTCGTGAACACCTCTAACTTGTAATAAATTGTGACAATCCGACTTTTTGGATTAACCTTGTTAACTAAAAATGGTTAGATCACAGGCCCAATAAGACATGTAAGGCCCAGTAAGGCCAAAGAAGGCCCAGTAAGGTCAAAGTAGGCCCAATAGAGCCAAGTTAAGCCCAATCACAAACCTGAGGCCCAAGGGAGGCCCAATTACAAATTCAAGGCCTAAGATAGGCCCAATTATATTTTGTGAGGCCCAAGTGGACAGAAAGTAGGCCCAATAAGACTAATGTAGGCCCAATTGGCCCAAATGGGTAAACTTAGCCCAATAATAGTTCAATTAGCCTGATTAGTGACAATTCGGGATTTTTGGTGAAATTTTGTAAACTGAATTGTTATGCAATTAATCAAAATTAAACCCAAAGGATTAGAATCAATAGAAATCAGGCCCAAAGTGTTTAGATTTCAGGTATTAGACTTGTATTCATCTAAGGAATGGACAATTTTGACTTTTAAGTCAAAATTCGTTTATGGAATTTGGGGAAATTCGAAATTGGTGTTATTACACTGTAATTAATGGAATTAACCTTTCAATCGATCCATATTATTGATCATTAGCAGTTATCATACGTTACTAAACCATTAAATATCGTAATTAATCAAGAATTTGTATCAAAAGTGAAACCGTTGCTATTTATTATCCAAAATCGCACCATTCGGCTTCATTACATTAAATTGAAGCTTCATAATCCTTAATCGGCACTTTTAGCACCTTATACATATCACAATCGGAAACATTAGCTTCGGGATTGAAGAACTCGATTAAGCTCGACCGAATCTCAACACACAAAGCCAACTACATTAATCGGGGATCAAGTAAGGTAAGAAATCACTCCTATACACTCTAAAACGACCGACTAAGACAATCCCCATGTCAATTCGGTGTTTCAATATCGAATTACAAGATTTTAAATCTTAGGGTTCTTGAGTTAAACCTTTTTGGGGGTTTCGACTTAAACCAATCTGGAAATGAAATTAAATAGCATTAGTAGTTTCATATTATCCCGATTTAAGATAAACCCATGATAATTTGATTAAATAATAACCAATTGATCAAGTTCCTGTTCTAGGGCTTTTTAACATAAACGGTTTAGGGGTTTCGATAAAAATGAGGTTTAAAATCGAATTAATCTATACTGTCAGTTTCGAAATCATCTCTACAATGAAAACCATATGACAATTGGATCAAACAACAGCGAGTTTAGGGATTTCTAATTCTAGGGCTTATAATGTAATCGGGTTTAGGGTTTTCTAAATAAACCAGGTTTAAAATTGGGTTAAGTTACACAGAGTGATTCGTTTTGATTCAAGGATAAAAAGCCCTAAGAATTTGGGGATTGACAGAGTCGAATTCGACTAAATTGAATTGGGGATTGAGGCGTTCGAACTCGATTTTTGATCGGGACTTAATCGATGTGATTAATCGAATCATTTGACGAATTGAAACTACCCTTAAACTCTTTTAGATCTCTGGATTCAAAGCCCCATGATGATGGACTTGGTTGGGTTCGGATCGGACCCAATTGGAATCAATTGATTTGGTAATGGTTAACAAAGGGGGGAAACCAGTCAAGTTGGGTTTAAAATCATTTAATTCGAAAGTTGTTAAACAAAAATTGAGCAGAAGAGATGGTAAGGTGTGCGAGTGGTGAAGGAGTGGTCGCGGGTTCGAATCCAAGAACCATTGGGTTGTTAGTTTTAAACTAATTTTTTAGTATTTTAAACATAACTTCTTTATTCTAACTCCGATTCGGTCCGTTCCAGTTGCGTTGGAATCGTAATGGAATCCTGAACTAAATAATATAATAAAAATTATATTTTGACCCGAAACTCTAATCGCATGTGTTTACGCGTGTGTAAACATAATCGCAAATACTCAAATAAGTTAAACCAATGAAATTGAAATCATGCATACCTTAGTATGAATGTCTCAGACAAACTAACATACGTGTGTTGACACGTATGTGATTTCAAACACAAAACGACATTTCGAATAACACAACGTTATTGTTTAAACACAGATCCTTCGTAAGAGGATCATCTACGCAAGTTCATATATTTGATCATTCTGCAACAATCAAAGGTGCGTACACGGCCCCTTTCTTATTTTAACTGTTTTGGGGGAGAAAACATGTGCAACAAACGCTTTTAGATACATATCACTTGCATGAGTTAGCTGTTTACAATAAGTGCAAACATAGCATTACAAAGCCTTCTCTTTCGAACCGTTTAATTTGCCGGAGTGCAAAGCGTGGTAGTTGAAGATAGATCTATTGGGTTTGACAAACCTCACTTGGTAGATGGGATCTACGCAGGTGTTTGACTGACCAAACATACATTTCTATTGTTTGTGCTAGACAATAGTGTTAAGGCAAAAACATGCTATAGCATGGCAACTCGTCAGCTTCGGTGTCGACCACTTGTGTAAATAGTTTATATGACTAGCTATCATGACTGTGCATGTGTGATTATGTTATCTACAAACTTGATATTCAAACTGCTGTTTTGAACATTGTGAATGCTTAAACCTGTGTATGCACCAACCATTGTGTTGACTTGATTTACATGTTTTCTCAGGACACTAAGACACAAGCAAGGACAAGCAGGGACTAGGATGTTGAGTCTCATGCATGCATTACAGTTCAAGTGTTTTAGTTTTGATCAATTAAGACATTGAATGTTATTGGATTTGTACTTTACATTTTCAAACCGTTACGTTTTATTATTGGTTTTAAAACGCTTCCGCAAACATTGAAACTTTGATGTTACAATTTTAGACCAACATATGTTTTGAAATTCATATAGAGGTCTTCGTTATGTCTAATGATCTGAGATCCTGGTTTGTCACGTTCCCAAACGGTATAATCCCGTTAGTTGAAAATTGGGGGTGTGACATAAATAGACAATATTAATATCACACACAGACTTACTCTCCATGTATAATAAAAATTTGCTCACGGTTTCTTGGTTCAGGTAAAGGGGTAGGGGCAACTGGTCCTCGTCGGCCAACAGTTGACTCATCATCATCGCTGCTCTCATGTTGAGAACCTGTCTCATATGAATTAGAGTGTAATCGTCCAGCGATGCCAATATCAATGTCTTCATATCCATCATCTTGATCAACATCATCTACTTCCATATCCACTCTACTACCTGCTTAAAGAATAACAAAGTAAATTACTATAAAATGTACTTTGATTTTAATAAATTAAAGCTTAACAAAATAATACCTTGAAAGATCTCATCATCCTCGTCATCATCCCTCATCGTAACTATTTGTTTTGTTTTATTTTTTTTTGTTGCATTTGAGGTTGATGAAACCTTTTGGGAGACATTAGGAGTAACCATATGCCGTATCTTTTTTAGGTTAGCAACTTTATTCATTGACATTGGTGGAATATATTGTGGACGCTTTTGCTATAACAAATTGTGTTCGTTAGAAGATTTGTGCATCTAAAATAAAATAAATGAAGTTGATAATCAAATTACCTTTTTGGATGCAACAACACTACCACCAACTTGTTGGTCATCGTCCTCACTATCATCTTCTGCACTAGGAATATAGTCTACATCCCTCGCATGAGAGTTGCGTTTGACTGTTTTTTGCTTCATTTGTTGACTTTCAGCTAAACTAGTCAAAGATTTTACTATATTTTTAACTCCTAGATCACTTAGTCTTTTTTTGTTCTCTTGCATCCTCAATTGTCTTTCTTTCTCAAACTCATTGCCTTCTATTGTTAAACTTTGTGTTTTCTTGATTTGTTTTGCCATTAGATCTGGACAAAGTCAAAATGTAGAGAGAGCTAATATGTTCAATCCATAACTCCACATCATAGAACAGAATGGGTTTGGGTTAAAAAACTGTAAACTTTTTACAGAAAATATATGAAGTGCGGATTAAAGCGAAAGTATACATATACTAAAAGACAATATAGTTGAAAAGTAAAAAAAAAAACAAATCACGTTTTTTCTACATATTGCCTTCTGTTGTTAAACTTTGTATTTTCTTGATTTGTTTTGTCATTAGATCTAGACAAAGTCAAAATGTAACCATAAAATGTGTAATTAATTGGGTTGGTTATTAAGACCCATAACTTCGTGGGTTACTTGTTTTGTTATGGGGTTGGGATGTATTGGATCACCACTTGTATGCAAAAGAGTTACTGGTTTTGCCCTTGTACTAGTATAATTATATCCAGGTGGCTGCAATTTCAGGTGCAATGTTATTTGTTGAGTGGTTTAGTTGCATAGCTATGCCTAAGATTCTCGATCCTATCCGTTTTGTACATCCTAATTCAATTGCTAAACCTGATCGTGGTTTCTTGCTTCAGTATGGGGCTTATGTGGACTTTAGTTGGGCTGTTGGGAGCATGGGGCTGGATACATAGGCTGGTTGATAAGGGTCTGGGTCATGGGCTTAATTGGATGGTTAGTAGAAGCAAGGGGAAATACCATAATGGGGTCATGAAGGCTGCTAATTGGGCCTCATATGTAATGATTGGGTGGCACGTTGAATGGCTTTCTGGTTGGTTATGGTGGTTGATAACGTGGGCTTTGCTGCACATAGTGGGCAATAGTTGCAGTGGTCAAGGGCATGGTAAGATGCACAGCATAGGTCATTAGCTGGTTTGGCCTCTGATAGACATGGTGTTGGTGTACAAGGGGCAACCTGGTGATATAGTTAAGGCTCACTTTTCTCACAGGTTGTGGCTTAACTCAGGTTGCTACCGGTGGAAAGGGGTAAACTTTACTTGACAGTACATTTGCTTGTATTGGTTGGATTGTATTGGTTGGATTCTCATGTTCAACTTTACTTGGCAGTACATTTGCTTGAAGTTTTTAAAAAACGACTCATTTATACCCAAACTAATTTTGCTTAAAACCTATCATGGCCCGTACCCATTCTGACCCGTTACCCAACCCCCCATTTTGCCAGGCTTACAAATAATAAAGCTAGAGTAAAAAATTGAATAGAAATAAAGAGTTAATAGTTTTACCTCACAGATCACAAAAAACTAGTTAATAGTTTTACCTCTTCAGATGCAGTCAACACCACTCAAAGATTCCATGGGAAAATCCAACTTGAAATCTCTGTTACAGCAACAGCTTGAGAATCCAAATTGGTTTTCCAATATCACCTTCTAATCTCAATTTTGCCACTGATTAGAATAGAAATTAGAATATCCTCGATCATTACATAATCGACAATAAAATAAAGCCACCGACATTTAGCACTACAAAAAACTAATTCAATCAACATAAATAAAATAAACATTAACATAAAGAAAATGAAGTTTGAACTAAATAGATTATTTTTTTAGCTATAACTCAATTTGACATGACTTGAACTAAATAGAAGTTTTTAAAAAAACGACCCACTTATACCCAAACTAATTTTGCTTAAACCCATCATGGCTCGTACCCATTCTGACTCGGACCAGTTATGATCCGTTACCCAACACGACACAACCCACCCATTTTGCTATGCTTGAAAATAACAAAGCTAGAGATAAAAATTGAATATAAATAAAGAGTTAATAGGTTTACCTATGATTCCAATTGTTCATAATATATTCATGAGCAGGTGGTGATTATCATTTGTTTATGTATGGCTTCAAATACAACATAAATTGGTTAATTAGAGTATACAGATTAAATGTCATAAACATAACGATTCATAAAGATACAAATTTGGGACCTGAGCAAAATCAGTTCAAATGTTAAACCAAAGAAGCTCCAAGCCTCCAACTTTATCATTAAAATTGTAATTTTTTTTTCACCCAACTGCATAAGTTTGACTACAACTTGCAATCAAATCGTTATATTCAACTTATAGTGATATTACCTTCTAATCCTGCCACTAATTAGAATATCAATGGAATACATAAAACTAATTCAATCAACATAAATAAAATAAACATTAACGTAAATAAAATGATGTAGAAAATAAAATAATGTTGGTTATAA
Organism: Mikania micrantha; assembly: GCA_009363875.1. Lineage (NCBI taxonomy): Eukaryota > Viridiplantae > Streptophyta > Magnoliopsida > Asterales > Asteraceae > Mikania > Mikania micrantha. The sequence goes on along the minus strand of CM018691.1, from coordinate 46,998,219 downwards.
AACTGATATCATCTTTGGCGACTAATTAATATTGGATTTCTAATAAAATTTTCATTTATGCATTTTGTCAAGCACTTGGTGTGCCACAAACAAACAGCCACATAATCCATCACTAGCACTACAAAAGGCTAATCAATGACGTTTTAACTTAAAACTAAAAGCAACAACAAAAGGCTAATCAGTTGAACACTGAAAATCACAAAATACCTCCAACTAATGATATGTGAATGAACATAATTTATACTCATCCATTTTGTGACCTGCTTGTTGAGTTTGACTTTTTAGTCATTTTCATTGCTCTTTTAAGTTGTTAGTGATGTATCATAATTCGAATTGATCTTTTATAAGTATTTGTTCAACATGCCACCTCTACGTCAGTTCAATGGCACTTGATTATCTTTTTTCTATTTTATTTTGATGCACTTAGTTCTGTAATTTCGTCTGCAGTTGCAAGGCTTTTTGGGATTGTAATTGGCAGAGAGAAAGATGATTGCATCAAGGTTATTAAATAGCCTGCTCTTCTTTTAGTTCTTGTTTCTTTTTCAAAATTTTAACATCGTCGATATCAAGTGGTCAAATATGATCTCTTAAGGTATACCATCAAAATCAACATGCGGCGAAGCGCGGGTCGCTCATACCAGTTATTGTAATTATTAAAGAAATTTCATAAGTTTAATAATTGATGTAATATATAAAAGTTTATAAATTTTATTTACTAAAACTATCAATTTTTATTTATAAAAATTTTCTGTGAAATTAAAATTAAAAAAAAAAACCTTAAAATAAAAAGAAAAAAATGGCTCATAACAGCCCTGGCCAAGAATCGAACCAGGTACCTCCATGAGCCCAAAACACATATCACAACCTCCAAACCAGTTGGTCTGAGAATTGAGAAGGGAGATCTTTATTTCATTAATACTTATTCCTTCTTCCAACGCCCCCAATTAAGATTATAACCGAAGAACCCTAATATTTTTGGATCCAAAATTCGTTCTAGTACACTCAGATTGGATCCAAAATCATAGGGCTATTGTTCGTGACCATAAAACGAAGGTAATGGTGTAAAGATTACTAACCTTTGTGTTCGTTTAGGTAGTTTTCGATCTGGAGTTTAAAAACATGTGACCGAGGACTTTAGCACCTTGATTTCGAGATCAAATCGATTAGTGAGGGTGTTTTGTGTGCCCAGAACGATTCGTAGCAGTTAGATGCACGATTAGGTGAATTTAATTCGATTTTTATACTTGTTAATGTCAAGTTTGAATTCGAGTTTATCCTTTGCGTTCATAGGGCCGATTGGGTTTAAAATCGGTCGTTATCAGCTTAGATTTCGTTTTTTTCTCATTCCTTCTAGCTTCTTTGTTGATAAACATTAAAACTTGATAGGATTTATCCACTAATTACGTCTAAAGATCAAAAACGGGTCGAATTTGTTCTTGGATCAGGTTGGAGCAAGAAAACGGGTGTAGAGGGAAAAGGGATAGTGAGATTGGGATATTGGCAGCTTTAGTCCCTCTTATTCTTTCCCCTTATTACTAGTTTCGAATTTGACACTTTTTTCCCTCCAGATTTATTGTTTACTTTCTAAATAATGTTTTGAAATATTTATTATGCAATCTGACCGTCTCAACTCCGGTGAGTATCAAACTTTTTTTATTTTATTTTTTTAAAATTTTTTTTATATTTTACATTTGTTTGATGTACGCCCCGTTAGCGGTGCGCACATATAATGTATATATGTGTCGACAGCTCTTGAAGGGCAAAAGTAAAATTGCACTAATTTTAACGTTATTTTACTTATTCAGTGAAAATAACGTTAAAATCGTTTCGGACGGTTGATCAAGCATCATGAGCCGAGGGTCTCACTGGAAGCAGCCTCTCTACCCCTACGGGGTAGGGGTAAGGCTGTCTACATCTCACCCTCCTCAGACCCTGCCTTAGCATGCTAATGGCGGGATATACTGAGTACGTTGATTGATTGATTGATTGATTTGTTTGATGTATTGCAGGTTTATTTACCTGGTAAGATAATATTCAACTGGGTTTTTGTAATTATGATCTATACTGGGAAAAGACCAATTTTTTTTGTAAATATAAGCGTCTTAAGAGTGTGTGGTACTGTGTGTTTTCTGCTGCACAAAAAGATATTAAGATCTGATCATCCATTTTGATGTTAGTTTCCAAACACAAAAAATCGGATGATATTGATCTTCAAAAACATTGATTAAGAAAAGCTTCTAAGATTGATTTACTTATGGTTTGACTCCTAAAGTCAAATCTCCGTTATTTGTTCTTCAATGATTATTAGCCTTCATAGTCTGACATCATGTTTTATGGTTCTTGATAGACAACCGAAATCGGTTCATCATGATTCTATATCCAAAATTTCCTATTGTTTTGTTTGACCCTCAGTCAAACTGTAATAGTTTGCATCTCTTGATGATGTCAGATTCAAATTCCATAAAAAATGGTTCAAAAACCCTCAAAACGGATTGTTTATTTTTTGATGCAGATAATCGTCTGACAATGGACGAAGAAGATGATGATGATGTTAGAGGATGGTTTCCATGCCCTTTTTGTTATGTTGAAATTAAAATCCCTGTGTTTTGTTGTCATCTGCGAGAAGAACACTGTTTTGACCTCAAAAACGCGGTATTTATGGCCAAAAATTCCTGTTCTATAATATGCTGCAGATGAATTAAGAAAGGGAGGTTATTTACACATCCATTTTTTTAATTTAACAATACACACTGATTCGGTAACAAATTGATTTCTTATATACATTCTTATATACACCGTAAAGGACCTATATGTCGCATATAGGCCTATAAGAGGTCAATCATTAACGCTGAAAAAATATGACAATTAATGACTTGTCTCATTATATGCATCATACAGGCTTATATAAAACGTATAGGAGGTGTGAAATTCGAGAGTTGGGCGTGTGTATAATACGACCCTTAAGAAATCTAGATTTATACTCGACTGTAGCTGAGATTAAAATTTTTTTGTTCAGGTTTGTCCAATATGTGCAGCAAGTTTGGGCAAAGATGCAATTGCCCATTTCACATCCCACCATGTCCACTCGATAAAGGTACTAATACATATCTTCACAGGCATGATAAGCTCAACCACCATCTTCACACGATCACCAGACATAACCATCTTTGATTTTTCGTCTTTATCGTTCATAAAAGCTGTCACCTTCCTTGTAACATCAGTGGTCATCAGCTCATGTAGAACTGAGGTCTGTAACCTGCAAAAAATGGTGAATGCCTTCCACCCTCTTCTTTCTTCAACACATACACCAAAGCTTCAATCTTTGTATGTGGGGTAATGGTTGCAGGCTTAGCCAAAACCATACCTCTCTGAATATCAATCTTCTGAATACCTCTCAACAAAAGCCCTACATTATCACCAGCCATAGCTTCATCAAGAAGCTTCTGAAACATTTCAACCCCTGTAACAGTGGTGGTTCTAGTTTATATAAAATCTTTGTTATTATATATGTGTGTGTGTGTATTTGACCATTATTCTAGTGATAACTTTTATAAAATTTGCTTAACATCTCGGTAATTATTTCAAAAACAAACAAAAAACATACGATTTTAATAACAAACGTCTATGAGCAACTTAATTATAAGGCTAAAATACTACGTTTAGCACCTAATGGTACAACAATCAAACAACATCAATCAATAACACGATTTTGTATAACATATGCATAACTAAAAGATGATGCGCCTCTACACATTGATTTTGTTGAACTTGAAGATCTGAAAACAAAAGACAACCAAAATTAACGTCCAAACTTAAGTGGTCACTAATTTTGCAACCGCATTTCTTGTGGTTGCTAAAGCTGCGACTATTTTGCAACCGAATTTTTTTTGTCACTAATTTTGCAACCGGTTTTGTTTTGCTTGCTAAATTTGCGACCATTTTCTAACCAAAATTTTTTGGTCATTAATTTTGCGACCAATCTTGTATTGGTTGCTAAAGTTGCAACCATTTAGTATTCTGTCACAAATACGGTTGCTAACTTTGCGACCTTTTTTTGACAGTCGCAATTTTTGGTCACTTTTGCCCATTTGTGTAGTAGTGAATAGAATGAATTTATCTGATTTTAGCACGCAAATATAGATATATAATTACTTACTGCTGGAAATTTAGTGAAAAGAAGTTTTTCGCTAATGTTAATGAATGGGATTTTGATCTCAAGTTAAATGGTTGAAAGGTAAAATATAAAAGCTGACAAGAATGTATTATATCTTTTAAGTAAATGTTGAACAATTAAATTCTTAAATAAACCTTTTAAAAAAAATCACTACTGTCCGAGGAATACAAAACTATATATATACATCCGCCCTTGGGTTGTGCATATAGCGCAATTGAGGATTTCATCTAGCCAACATTTATGGGGCTCCATGACATAACAACTGTAGGTACCAAACCTTTGGTTCAAAATTGAATCAAACAAAGAATTACAAACAAGTATATTTGGTTTGAATGTTATGCAATTGAAAACTCACGTACTAAACCTTCTTCCATTTATGAGACCCACAAACTTACATATAAATGAAATAAACACTACAACTAAAAACATGCATACGTGATAACATGAGAGGAAAACCACCCCATGTTTTGACCCACTAACAAAAACTTATAATAATTAATAAACTACAAATAAACTTCTAATATGACCCATGACCCATAATTTAACCCATCAAGATTACCCAACAACTAAGAGGCTTCTATGTGATTTGGATTCCTGAAACCTGGATCATGCTGGGTGATTTTAACTCGGTAAGATCTCCAGGAAAAGAATAAAGTCGGAGTTCAACACAACTAGTTTCAATGATTTCAGTTCCTTCACTATTAGTTTCGGGCTACAATCTACATGAATACATGATGAGTGCAAAGCCGACTATACTTAAAAAGAATTTTTTTAGGCATCCAAATCACAGAGCCCACTACAATATTAATGGAAATTCATGTTCATTTGCCTTCAATATAAGCTTTTTTAACAATGTGATGTGATTGCTCGTCAACACAAAATAGTTGTAATGTTTTGAGTAATTTAGATACTTAAAAAATCTTATTTTGTTGTTAAAATTATGATGTTTTAAGTTTGTAGATTCTTACTATTCTTTTCCTTACAAGTCACTTGTATAATTTAGGTTCATAAGATTCTGAAATTAATTTAAAACCCAAAATATTTTTTGAATCTAACTGGTATGTGATAGACGCCTGAACTCTAATATGTAACTTGACACCAGGGACTCAGATTTTTATCTCGTTTAGGCTACCAAAATGGTTAAGCATTTCCTAAAAACTAAAAAGTGATAGAAGATATACTTTCAATTGATAGTACTCTTGTTTGCTCTTCGTTTTTTAAATTTTACCGTATTTATTGTCAAATGCGTCATATATTCTTGTCTACTAATCTTATAGATTTTGGTATTTCCCCATTCACGTTTTATAACACATGGTTAGAGATGCTGAACTATGACAGATGGTTGAGGTTGCCCTGGTGAACCCAATATTCACCTAGAAGCCCGACAAACGTCTTGCAATGACGACGTTGAAAAACACAAAAGAAGATGCTAAAATTTGTAGAAATAGTTGTAAGATAAAGGAGGATGCTACTCTAGTGGATCTCAAAGACCACACATACTGGTTTGACATCATGGCAGAAACAAAACTTTTGTCCGCAGAGGAGATCACTAACACGAGGAACAAGAAACAAGTGTAACATAATGGATTTCCAGGATTGAATTTGTTTTGTTGTTCTTCGTGTTCTTCGTGTTTGAATGTAGTGAGAGATTTGAAAACAGAAAAACATAAAATAAACTTTTATTCCAAAAGAAAGATGCATACATGTTTACAGACATTATGTTGGAAAATAAGGACTGACGAAGCAAAACCACCTTTCAAATAATGAATTTGAATAAATGTTGCAGGACACTAACTTCCGAAGACATGAAGAATAAGGCTTTAGAAGATGCTTCGGAAGACACTAAATAAAAGTCAATTGCTTCCGAAGACAAAACTTCATAAGATGCTTCGGAAGACAAAACTTCAGAAGATGCTTCGGAAGACTCTATCGAAAGACAAACCTCAGAAGACACTATCGGAAGAAAACAATTGCTTCTGAATAATAAAAGACAATTACTTCGGAAGATATCTGCTTCGGAAGAAAAACGCTAACTTCGGAAGACTTATGTATTTACATCAGCTTCCGATGAAAGAATAAATGCTTCCTTCTTCAGCTTCCGATAGGATAGCTGATTCTCTTAATCAGTTTCCTATGAAGAACTTCTGAAAGAATAACTCCTTAGCATCAGTACAAATGTCTGAACCTCGGAAGACTTCAAGATCTTTGAAGAACCTAAGTTGACTTTGCACTTGTACTATTCTGATGCTACAGTGTCTGTAATAGTGTCATCAGTCTTATCTGTTTGTCTTTTTCTTGTATTTGTCCTGAAACATTAAATGTCGGGGCTATTTATACCCCAACATCAACTGTATAATTCACAACACTTTTCTGAATCTTCTTTGTGTTGCCTAACTGTTTTCTGTTCTCTCTTTTCTTTAAAACAAGAAAACTAAACACTAAAAATAACTTAAGGGCAAAACCCTAGAGGGAGCCAATACCAAAGGCTTTGACTAAGTATCTAAAGCTCTTGTTTCTGGTTAAATCAGCCTCTCCTTGGGTCACTGATTTTCTACAATTGGTATCAGAGCTTTGTTCATTAGTCTTGGTTTAACCATCAAGTGTAAAATTCAAAAGCTCACTTTGATATCTTGTGTTTAGTTTTCTGTACTCATCTTCTTTTCATAATCTGCTGAAGATTGATTTTTGAAACTCTAAAGTGTTCAAGAATCATTCAACCAAACTACCTTGAGTACTCATTACTTGTTGATTTACTCATAACTGTTTGAACACATGGTAGAAAAATTCACCTTAGACCCCCATAACACCGGTTCTGCCACAAAGCCACCAATTTTGGTTAGGTATCAATACAATATTTGGCAGAGACGGATGTTACATTTCCTGTCAAATAATCATACAGGATGTTGGAAAGTCTGTCATGTTCGGACCTCATAAACCAATGGTCCTGGACACAGAGACGGGAGATGATGTCCCTAAGGACCCCCGGAACTACACTGAAGAAGACTTTCAGAAATTGGAGCTTGATGCCAATGCACATGCACAGCTGGCTATGGCCCTTCCGAATGAAATTTATTCGGGTCTTCTTCACCATGAATCCGCTAAGGACTTATGGGATGCTCTAAAAGAGCAATTTGGTGGTAACGATGATGTTGTAGCCAACACTAGGGAATATATTGGCTCAACAATATGAGACTTTCTGCCAACTAAATAATGAGTCACTGACTCAGCAATTTGAAAGGTTCACTTCTCTCTTAAGTGAACTAAAATTAGATGGTCAAGTGTACCCTCCTGTCTCAGTTCTTAATCGATTTTTAAGATCTCTTCCTGAAAAATGGGAAACTTATTCTATAGTCATGAGATCTTCACCAGATTTTGGCAAACTCTCACTTACCCAACTTCATGGTAAGTTGCTCACCTTTGAGCGAGAGATTGACCAGAAAAGAAAACTAATAAAATCTGGTAAATCAACTGAAGAGTATGTTCAAGGGAACACAGCTCTTCTTAGTCATAACTCTGTGATAAATGATCAGGGTTATGATGAACACATTGACATAACTACTGGCATCACCTCTTCATTCTCTTCTCGTGATGACCACTCTCTCCCCTCTGACCATCTGTGTTTTATCATGGACGATCTTCATCAAGTTCCAAGTGATGACTTGGAAGAGATGGACATTCTCCATCAACTGGCTCTCTTGAGCATAAGAACTAACAAGTTCTACAAGAGGACATGAAGAAAATTTCCTGGTATCCATGGAAAAACCAGAATTGGTCTAAATAAGGCTAATGTCCAATGCTATATGTGTCATGGCACTGGACATTTTGCCAGGGAATGCTCTAATGCTACAAACTCTAACCCTTCTTCTTATGTGACCTTTCCAAACATACCTTCACACACCTCTTCAACACCATATTCATCCACCTCTTCCTCCTCCTTTTTCAAAAGGTCCAATAATCCTCAAGAATCAGCACACATTGCACAAAACTCTTCTTCCACCAATGTGCAATATGTACAAGCTGCAAACGGTAACATGTACCAACTCACTCCTGTTTCACTTCAAGTTGTTGCAGCTCCTTCTTCACAAATAAATGCACCAGGCCATGCTGTCCAGTCTTCATCGTCTAGTCAACTGGCTCTTTTCTCTCAAGAGTACATAGACCGGAGCAGCTTGCCTGAAGATGTTGGCTATGCCCTCATCACTTCTGAACCAACAGAATTTGCTCTCATGGCTGTTGGTGAAGACTCATGTTCTTCTGTTCAACCTGAAGCAGAAAATTCTGATGCTCAGGTATCTTCTTCTACCTTAGAAAAACTATGTTCCAATGCTTGCATAGAGGCTTTTGCAAAAATAAAGAAAGCCAATATGTTGCTTCAAAAGCAAAATCAGGAGTTGGAACAACTCCTTGACAATAAAAATTCTGAAGTGGAAAAATTAATAAAAATAAAAGATAATGAGATCTCCGCTTTAAAAACTGAGAAAATCAACTTACAAGCATCATTTGATCTACAAAAAGAAAAATATTATGCTTGTAAAGATGAATTATCTCAAACTCAAGTAAGTTGTGAAAAGTGGGTTGAGTCTTGCAAAGGATTCAAAATGCTTTTACAAAAGCAAGTTCACAGCAAAGTAAGATTTGGGATTGGGTATAATCACACTGCTCAACCAGAGGATTACACCCCAATCGATAACAATAAGGAAGAAACCACTCCTGAACCTATCTCACCAACCTTTCTTCCTGATGAAATTCCTCCAATAATAGATACACCTCCATTGGTGTATCAGCCAAACTATTCTTCTAAGTTTGTATACCCCACTAATGCAAATCTAACAAGAATAGAAAAACCTTAGTTGAACTCAGTTCAACACAATAACTCTTCAGAACAAAATGAGATTTCTCCTGATATGAGCTCTACTCATAGTTCAGAAGAAACAACAAAACCGGGTCTCTCTTCTAGCATCAAGTCAAATCTTGAAAAAGGAAAAGGACCTATAGTTAATATCCAATTTCCTCTTTCTCATCCTCATCCTCCTTACCACACAATGAAAGTAAACAGACCTTTCATCCCAAATTATTCATCTCTTTCTCCAGCCTGCTTAAAATGTTTTAAGTACAACCATGCTACTGAAAACTGCAGAACAAAAACGCCTTTGGAGAAAGCTAGATTGAAGGCTAATAAGTTGAAAGCTGATCATGCCTCTTCATCTAGGGGGAACCTCCCTAATAAGATGAAGAAAGTAAGAACAACAAGTAACCAATCTGTTGGACCACACCCCCATTCTTCGTTCATCTTACCATCTTCCTTGACTGCAAACTATAGACCTTCTATTTTGGGAACACCACCTCCTTACTCTAAGGTGAACCCAGTCTCTTACTCTCATAATGTTGCTAACACTTCTCCCGTGGATTCTCAAATCAATCTTCTCCAACAGAATCAGCAACAACTGTTGTTAATGATGCAGAAATTGATGAATGATACACAACAAAATAAACAAAACAAATAAAATAAAATAAAATATTCCATGTCTAATCTTTTGTACTTAATCCTCATGTGCAGAAACCCTCTTCAAACCAAAATCATCTCCGGTATGTGGATAGTGGAGGATCTAGGCACATGACAGGATGCAGATCCATTCTAAATGACTTCATTCCAAAAAATGGAGGATCTATTTCCTTCGGAAACAATGCAAAATGTTGGATAGTGGGGTCTGGTTCTGTCTTAAGTGGAAATTTGAAATTTAAAGATGTTAGCTTAGTTGAGAATCTCAAGTTTAATCTCTTGAGTGTTTCTCAACTAGCTGACAAGAATTTTAGTTCATTTTTCACTAAAGACAGTTGTAAAATTCTTTCTCCAGAAATAAACTCAAAAATAAAGGTCTTGATTGATCAACACACTCTGCTAACGGCTAGAAGAAGTGGAAATGTCTATGTTGTAAATATGACTACTGACTCTCAAACATCTTCTCCTACATGTTTGATAGCCAAAGAATCATCTTCTGAAACTACTCTTTGGCACAGGAGACTCAGTCACCTTAATTACCAAACTCTTCATAAGCTTTCAACCCTTTCTTTAGTAAGAGGATTGCCTTCTAAAGAATTTCACTTTGAAGGTCAATGTGAATCTTGCTTAAAGGGAAAGCAACATAAAACTTCACATAAGTCCATTGAGGAATCCAAAACAACTAACTGTCTTAATCTGCTTCACATGGATCTGTTTGGTCCAGTAAAGGTAGCCAGTTTGGCAAGAAAAAGATATTGTTTAGTTGTTGTGGATGATTACTCAAGATTTTTCTGGACCTTCTTCCTTTTCAGCAAAGATGAGACTTCTGATAAAATAATTGCTCTTATCACTCATCTTGAAAGACAATTCAGTCTTCCTGTTAAAATGATAAGGAGTGACAATGGCACAGAGTTCAAGAATCAAGTTCTTGATAAATTCTGTATCTCTAAAGGAATCCTTAGATAATATAGTGCTCCTAGAACTCCTGCTCAGAATGGAGTTGTAGAAAGAAAGAACAGGACACTAATTGAAGCTGCAAGAACCATGCTTGCAGACTCAGGATTACCTTTATCATTCTGGGCTGAGGCAGTAAACACTGCTTGTTATGTCTTAAACAGAGTTCACATTGTAAAAAGACATAACAAAACTGCCTATGAAATCATGTATAAAATAAAGCCTCTCATTTCCTTCTTCAAAGTCTTTGGATGTCCGTGTTTTATCTTAAATACAAAAGACTCTTTGTCCAAGTTTGCTGCTAAAGTTGATTCTGGATATTTTGTTGGATACTCTCAGACTTCTAAAGCATATCGAGCTTTCAATCTCAGAACAAAAATCATTGAGGAATCTATTGATGTAAAATTCAATGAATCAGCATCAACCTCATCCTTCCCTTCTGCTCCTGATGATCTCTTTGATCTTGAAAGCTTCTCATTCATCCCTCCTATCTCCTCTTCTTCTCCTTCATCAGAGTCATGTCAAACTTCTGAAGATCTATCTTCTCTTGAGGAATGTTTTGTCTCAAAATTCTTTACTTCCTTTCCTTCTTATCAAACAAATTCTCAAGAAACAAATTCTCAAAACCAAGACAATCAAATATCTACTCCTTCATCTCCTGTCTTGGATAATGTATCTGTAGACGTTCCTGAAAATACTCAAAACTCTCATCTAGAAAACTCTTTGAGCCCCATCGAAAACTCACCTTCTTCCGATGCTGCCTCCTCAAATAACTGTTTGGACATCATTCCTTTCAACAAAAATCATCCTCTAGAACAAATCTTAGGTGATCTAAGTAAAGGAGTTCAAACTAGGAGCCAGATTTCAAACTTTTGTCTTCATGCAGCCGTCCAAATATCAGGAGGCTCTTAAAGACAATAATTGGGTAGAGGCAATGCAAGATGAGCTGTTGCAGTTCAAAAGGCAAAATGTTTGGACTCTATGTCTCTTGCCCGATGGAAAATATCCCATCGGAACCAGATGGGTATTCAGAAACAAAACAGATGACAGAGGCATTGTAATTAAAAATAATGCCAGATTAGTGGTGCAAGGTTACTGCCAAGAGGAAGGTATTGACTATGATGAGACCTTTGCTCCTGTGGCAAGATTGGAAGCCATCAAACTCTTCCTAGCATTTGCCATCTCTCATAATATAAAGGTATCCCAAATGGACATAAAAAGTGCTTTCCTGTATGGGACAATAAAAGAGGAAGTCTATGTGTGTCAACCACCAGGATTTGATGATGTTCATCATCCTGATTGGGTGTACAAACTAGACAAGGCACTTTATGGTCTAAAACAAGCTCCAAGAGCATGGTATGACACTCTTTCTCAGTTTCTTCTTTCTAATAAATTTTCTCGGGGGACCATTGATAAGACCTTGTTCATGAAAAGGGTAGATAAGGAACTCTTGCTAGTCCAAATCTATGTTGATGACATCATTTTTGGATCAACAAAACCTTCCATGTGTGAACAATTCTCTAAATTAATGTCGTCTGAGTTTGAAATGAGTGCTTTAAGTGAACTAAAAACATTTTTAGGACTTCAAGTCAAACAAACCCCAAATGGAACTTTCATTCATCAATCTAAATATGTAAAAGATCTTCTAAATAAATTTGATATGAATGATTGCAAAATAATTTCTACTCCCATGGCAACAAGTCCTGGCATATGTCCAGACGACAACGGTGAACCTGTAGATCAAACTCTCTACAGATGCATGATTGGTTCTCTGATGTATCTTACTGCATCAAGGCCAGACATCATGTATGCAACATGTGTCTGTGCAAGATACCAATCTGCTCCCAAACAATCTCATCTTTCATTTGTGAAGAGGATACTCAGATATCTCAAAGGTACTTCTGTGTTAGGTATTTGGTATCCTGCTAATCAAATTTGTAAGCTTGTTGGTTTTTCAGATAGTGATTATGCTGGCTGCTCGCTCACCAGAAAGTCCACTTCAGGAGGTTGTCAAACATCAGTGTCAAATTCAACTGCTGAAGCCGAATACATTGCAGCAGCCCATTGCACTGCCCAAATTCTTTGGTTACAATACCAACTGCTAGATTTTGGAATAACTGAACTCAAGACACCTCTCCTAATAGATAGCGAAGCTGCCAAGAACATAATAAAGAATCCTGTCTATCATTCTAAAACCAAACACATTGAAATAAGGCATCACTTCATTAGAGACTGTTTTGAAAAGGGATTAATTGTTCCAGAACATGTCTCTACAAGTGACCAAATAGCCAACATATTTACCAAGCCCTTAGACTCCTCAACTTTCTCTAAGTTTGTGGCAAAATTGGGAATGATAAATATGAGTTAATAAACATAGTTAAGATTATGTTTATTAAACTTTATACACATACACATAAAAGGATAATTTTTATAAATTGTCCTAACAATGGATATCTGATAAACAACTGGTAAAGAAATCTTGGTTTCTTTCAGTGATTCTCTCAATACACGGATAGGATCAGTGGTAAAATGGTCACTGATTCATATCTATCTGATGTTTAAACCTTCCATTGTTACATTCTATAACCATTTTGGTTTCTTCTCCTTCCGATGATCTCTCTTCCTTCCGAAAATCATCACATGATCAATTAACTTGCTTCCGAGGATTAGATTCTTCCGATCTGAAAATAAAATTTTTGAGCTTTGCACCTGATGTGACAGTTGTCAATCTCTCTGCAAGATCCGATTCTCAATGCTGACTCCCACGGCTCGAGAAGATACTTACCGTCATCTTAATTACCAATAATCTTATTTAAATCAATAATCATCTTTTTCATTTCTCATCTCTTTCATTTCTCATCTCTCTCACCATTAATCTATTTAAACCTTCTTGCCCCTCTGAATACCAAGAAACCCTTCATCATCTTTAAATTCTAAGTAATGCTCATGGCTACGGATGATCACTTGTCAGGCATGTCGACTCATTCATTTTTTTTTTGTGATTATAAGGTTAACCTGAAAAACCTGATTATGTATAAACATTTCTTCTGCTCTTTACAGAAAATCATTTCAATAACATACGATATGTTAGCATATCCTTGATCATCTGGTATATTACCAGAAATGTCTCTAGTCCCGGCTGTGCTTTTAGTTTGTCCCATTGAAGGATTTGACCAATTAGTGTTCACAAGTTTGAACACTGATGGATGACACTGAAGGAACACCCATCTTCAGTGAACCGACATCCACCCTTCTTTCACACCTATAACAGGTACCAGCCATAAAATAATTTTTCTCAAAACCTTTTAGGCCTAATAAACCCAAAAAGTCTGTTCAGGAAGTTGAGATCCCTGAACATGACTGTGTTCCTACTAAACACATGGATACATCTGTTCCATCCTCACAGATGAATCAAGAATCTCTTCCCATCCAGCTCCTCATCAATCCTCTCAACAGGATGATGTTGTATTCCTAAGGGAACCCTCACTAACCACTGAAATGTCATTTGACACTCAGATGGTCGTCCTCTCTCCCAAGGACATCTCTGTTTTTTTTAAAAAGCTCCCCACTCTCTCTTGACAAATATCTTACCCATGAAACGAGGATGAGATCAGGATGTCAAGTCCATCTAGACTTCTTGATCATATATCAGGAGCATCCATTTCACATGAAAATCCAATGAATTCTCATCTAAATGGATTAGGCAATAAGACTCCTGGTATGGCAACAGCCAATGAAGTTTTCTTTTAAACTAAGGCTGGAAATCCCTAGAACCAAGAAAAAGGGGTTCATGACATTTCTGAGATGGACTCAGGTCATGATAAAACTGACTCTCAAAGTCAGGGATTCGGATGACATTTGTAAAATGATGGACGGATCAGTTCTTAACATTAAGGAATTGACGGATTCCACTTTTCATATTCAGATTGCTCTGACCACATTCATTGTGTTAAGTCACAACAATATTGAATATCCAAAGTCCTGCAATCCAAATCCAACCCAATGCAGGCACCTTCATTTGAAGGTCTCCCAAACTCTTTAACCACCTTCATTATTCCCACCTTTCTTCCACTGCCTTTCAAGGAGCATTTAACTCACTTGTTTCTGCCTTTCTCCCTTCCCTGCCTTGCCTCCTGGCTGATAAAGCCAAAAAGAGGGAGAAGACATAAACCATTCTCAAAAAGAGGCTGAAGCTTAAATAAACAAAGAAGCATTTGCTGTACTTTCTTTGCTGCACTGAGACCCCATTTGAACCATTCTCAAGTACTTTCCCCACTGAGTTTGATGTTCTAGAAATTGGTTTGGTTCTATAGCTAAGTGGTTTTGGCTTCATCAGTCCAGAGGGAGATTGTTGGAAAATAAGGACTGACGAAGCAAAACCACCTTTCAAATAATCAATTTGAATAAATGTTGCAGGACACTAACTTCCGAAGACATGAAGAATAAGGCTTTAGAAGATGCTTCGGAAGACACTAAATAAAAGTCAATTGCTTCCGAAGACAAAACTTCATAAGATGCTTCGGAAGACATTAAATAAAAGTCAATTGCTTCCGAAGACAAAACTTCAGAAGATGCTTCGGAAGACTCTATCGAAAGACAAACCTCAGAAGACACTATTGGAAGAAAACAATTGCTTCCGAAGAATAAAAGACAATTACTTCGGAAGATATCTGCTTCGGAAGAAAAACGCTAACTTCGGAAGACTTATGTATTTACATCAGCTTCCGATGAAAGAATAAATGCTTCCTTCTTCAGCTTCCGATAGGATAGCTGATTCTCTTAATCAGTTTCCTATGAAGAACTTCCAAAAAAATAACTCCTTAGCATTAGTACAAATGTCTGAACCTCGGAAGACTTCAAGATCTTTGAAGATCCTAAGTTGACTTTGCACTTGTACTATTCTGATGCTACAGTGTCTGTAATAGTGTCATCAGTCTTATCTGTTTGTCTTTTTCTTGTATTTGTCCTGAAACATTAAATGTCGGGGCTATTTATACCCCAACATCAACTGTATAATTCACAACACTTTTCTGAATCTTCTTTGTATTGCCTAACTGTTTTCTGTTCTCTCTTTTCTTTAAAACAAGAAAACTAAACACTAAAAATAACTTAAGGGCAAAACCCTAGAGGGAGCCAATACCAAAGGCTTTGACTAAGTATCTAAAGCTCTTGTTCCTGGTTAAATCAGCCTCTCCTTGGGTCACTGATTTTCTACACATTCAGACACATATATATAGGACAATCGCATGCTTTGACGGTTAAAGTCATCAAGATCATCAAAGATGTCTTCAAATTCATCTATTCTTCCACTTAACATTTTATCTTCTTTTTCTGGATCATTTACACCTTCATTTTCAGCAGCTCCGAAGAGTTCTTTTTCATCATCCATAGTCTCAATATCTTATATGTTGATTGCTGCGTTTTTATGCTCCTCATTAAAGCTTTGAGTTTTTCCAATTGCCTTGAATTTGTTATAGTAGAATAAAAACAGATCCAAATATCCCATAAAATGGGATTAAGATTAATCCCATAAGGAATAGAAATTCCCAAATATTAACCAATCTCTTCCCAATTTTTATTATTAAGATTGTTGTATCCACCATTTGCCTTTACAAACATGTAGAGATCAAGTAATTCAACTTCATCACAATTGGGTAACATAGGCGAATATCTCTTGGTGTCCGGTTGCCCGATTCGTTTAAAAAAACAAGCAATAACGTTGAGAAATTGCTTTTGTAATTGCTTCTTGTATTTCATTACATAATTTGGTTCATTGATCATATCAAGAAACAAATAGCAACTTTCAAGTGAATCAATAACAATGGGAATAAAACCGGAATCTTCATCCATCTTTTGTTCATTTCAATCATGCTAAACATGGCTCCATCATGATCAAAAGAATTTGTACACGAAGTTCCTTCACCATAAAAACTTTCAGATTTGATTTTTACATTGGGACTTAAACCCATTTTCTCAATTTCACATGAGATGTCTTCATCCACACTAAATCATACTTATTCAATTGCTTGTTTTCACCTTCTTCATAAACCACAACTTCATCATTCATACAAGAGTTTTGCCCTTCAAACAATTCAATAACACGACAAACATCACCCTCAAACATTACTTCATACACTTGACTTTTCAGTAAGTTCAAACTTAAAACATTTTTGTTTTTTAAGGATGATACATAATTAACACAAGGAATTACTCTTGTTTTTTCATTCATGAAGATCTCAACTTCTCCTATTCCATAAGAAAACAAAATGCTTTGTCCATTTGTTTTAGTTTCAACACTATAACAATTTTTCAAATTCCTAAAAAGATTTTTGTTTCCTGTCATAAGATAAGTTTACAACCTAATAATCATTCCAAGAACCCATATCAGTGCCTTTAACAAGGTATTCAATAGTATCTCTAAAACCTGATGAAGAGGATTGGAATTTATACTTACTTGGCCACTTTCTAGCCCTATGACCAATATTTTGGCAAGTAAAACAACGAATCTGACTATCATCTTTGAAACCTTCAAAACCTCCTGCAACGACTGAATTTCTGGCCACACTTTTTTTTTTGTGTTTGACATCTAATGCCTTCTTCACGACCTTCATCACTGCCTTATAGTCTTGGTTCATGTGATAATCAGAAACTCATTTATTCCTTCCTTTTTTGACCGTATCCGACCCAAGGAATACGCCTGCCATGCCCCTAATGATTCCATTTTGCGATAGGTTAGTATTTAGGATCCCGAGAATAACTCCATAATCACTCAATTTACTCCATGAATATTTTACCAAATATAGTTTATCAATGCAATTAGTCAAGATGTAATTTGTACCATATATAGTGCCTGTAATTTCTCTTGTAAACAGGCTATATAATTGCCTTGATGTATCCTTGTATTTGTATGAATTACAATTTCTTATATGGTATCTAGAGCCACCTTGCTCCTGTGAGCATCTCGATCCATCCATCCTTTCTTTTCTTCTTTCTCTCCGACCAAATATGGCCACCATTGTCATTAACCTCTCTACTCATACCAATTTCCAATTCAACTCACTTCCAATAACTTCCCATCTTGGCGAAAACAAGTTATTTCTACACTAACAGGTCTTGAACTCGAACAATATGTTGATGGTTTAACCGAACCACCACCGAAAATTCTTGATGGGAAACCAAACCCAGCCTACCGGTTGTGGTTTCGACAAGATCAAATCCTTCTCGGGGCCCTTCTTGGAAGCTGCTCTGCTACTATTGAACCAATCGTATCATCGGCCGAAACATCTCGCCAACTATTTCAATGTCTAACCGAGAGTTATGCCAGCGTATCACGATCTCAGATTATCTCTCTCCGTTCCAAACTTGCTACGAACAACAAAGGAACAAAACCGGTCGCCGAATTTCTCCGTGAAATGAAAGCCATTGATGATGAGTTAGCATTAGAACAAAAACCAATTGATGATGACGATCTCATTGTCCACATTCTCACTCAACTTGGTGATGATTACAAACAAATCACAGCCGCCGTGAAAATGCGAGAAACTCCAATCACCTTCTCTGATTTGTTTGAGAAACTGGTGGATCATGAATGGTCTCTTCAAGACGCCAAAACTACAACACTAATCGCGACAGTCAATAGCACCCAAAGGCAGGGACCACGTTATCAGTCTCGTTCCAGTTTTGAGACCCGCAACACAAGTAGGCCCAATAACTTTGAGCCAAGGACAAATCGATCTCAAAATTCCGCAGTGGCTCAATGACGAATTATCGTACTAACCGTAACAATCTTTTTTGTCAATTATGTAATATTCCAGGTCATAACACCAAAGAATGTAGGAAGCTTGCACGTTTTTTACAGGACAGCAATATCGTCACACCATCAACTACAAACCCGACCTTAAACTCTTCCATGGCAAGCTCATCATCTACACCACCATTAATGTTTGATAGTGGGGCTTCCAACCATTCCTCATATGACCGGTCATTCGTGCATACCCTCTCAGAATATGGCGGGCCAGACGAGATCGTGCTTGGAAACAGTAAAAGTCTTTCCATATCCCACATCGGACATACATCCATTCCCACTTATTCTCGTTCATTAAAACTAAACAATGTCTTGCTTGTTCCTCAATTACGTAACACTCTTGTTTCCGTTGCCAAACTTTGCAAAACTAACAACGTTTCGGTTGAATTTTTTCCTTTTCATTTTTTTGTTAAGGATCTTCGAACGGGGGCGCGACTAATGCGGAGAGTGAACATTAACGACGTATACTATGCACCTAGAATTTCTCCTCAACTTCTTAAGCAAATCAACTCAAGTACCAAGACACCCGAATCACTTCTCTCATGGCATCACAAGTTTGGACATCCGTCAATAAAAGTTCTAAAGTTTTTACTACATAAATTAGGACTTGATTATAATAAAATGTCAAATACTTTATTTCATTGTGATGCTTGCTCATTAAATAAAAGCCATAAACTCCCTTTTGGTGCAAACTCATTCAAAGGTTCTAAACCCTTGGAACTTGTCTACTCGGATGTTTGGGGCCCGGTTCAAAAATCAAACGATGGTTATGCCTATTATGTCATCTTTGTTGATTTTTACTCTAAATACACATGGTTGTATCCACTTAAACAAAAATCAAACGTTTCCATTCTCTTTCCACAATTTAAAACTTTGGTTGAAAAATTCTTTCGCACACCTCTAATTTCACTATTTTCGGATAATGGAGGTGAATATGTTGGTCTCATTCCTTACCTTCAACAAAATGGCATATCCCACTTTACGACTCCCCCACATACCCCGGAACAAAATGGTGTAGCCGAACGACGCCATAGACACATTGTTGAAACCGGATTATCACTCCTTCATCATGCCAACTTACCCCTCACCTTTTGGACCCATGCTTTTCAAAATGTCGTTTATCTTATTAATCGTCTTCCTACAAAAATTCTCAATTATAATTCACCTTATGACCGATTATACAAAACACCTCCAAATTACACAAAACTTAAGCCATTTGGTTGTTTGTGCTTTCCTTGGTTGCATCCCTACACACCATCCAAACTCCACCCTCGGTCTATCAAATGCACTTTTCTTGGCTACTCCTCCTCAAAATTTGCTTATATATGCTATGATCCCGTGAACAAACGTCTTTACCATTCTCGCCATGTAGAATTTATTCAACACGTTTTTCCACTAAAAACAAATGAAGCACCCCATTTTTCTCTCCCCACATTTGAAATCTTCACTTCTAAACCCACTGTTCACCCAAACTTATCTCCAAATACAACCACCAAAAGTCAACCCTCTTATCCTACATAAATTCCTCCAACCAACCTACTGCCACCTCACGCACCTAATATAACTCCCATAATACCCATGCATCATTTTATGCCTAACTCACCACCACCCTCACATTCTGATCCCACCACCTCTACTTCGTCATCCACACCCAACACCTCAAACAATTTAGACCACTCATCCCCATCCTCACCAATCAATTCTGCAATCTCACCTTCCGATAATACCACACATACCTCATCTTCTTCTACTACGATCTCACCTCCTCCTCGACCACAAAGAACACGCAAACCCAAACCAAAATACTACAACCAAAACCTTGTTAACACCACCACTCTTCATCCTTTACCACCTACTCTTGAACCAACAACTCACACTCAAGCATCCAAAGACGTTCATTGGAGAAAAGCTATGGATTCTGAGTTTAACGCTCTCATTCAAAATCAAACATGGGAACTTGTACCCTCAAAATCTCAAACTCCAATTGGATGTAAATGGGTTTTTCGCATCAAACGCAATCCTGACGGCTCTAGTGCAAAATATAAAGCCCGACTTGTGGCGAAAGGATTTCTCCAACAATACGGGAAAGATTATTTTGATACATTTAGTCTCGTTACAAAACCCATAACCATTCGCACTATTCTCTCGGTGGCCCTCTCCAAAAATTGGCCTTTACGTCAACTTGATGTTAACAACGCCTTCCATCATGGCACCCGGTTATGTTAATCCTCAATTCCCTCACCATATTTGTAAACTCAAAAAATCCTTATATGGGTTAAAACAAGCTCCCCGAGCTTGGTACATTGAGTTAACCAACTTTCTCATTGAGTTTGGATTCCGAAAATCCCTAGCTGATGCCTCAATTTTTATTTATCAACACCAAAATGTCACTTGCTACTTTATGGTGTATGTTGATGACATTGTTCTTACAGGAAACAATCCACAGTTTCTTGACCACTTTGTCACAGCCTTAAGTAACCAATTCTCCATTAAGGACCTTGGTATGCTTCATCACTTCCTTGGAGTTGAAGTCATTCCTACATCAACGGGTCTTTTCTTGTCTCAACACTGCCATATCCAAGACGTCCTCAATCAGTTTCACATGGAAGGTGCGAAAGACGTCCACACTCCCTTGAGTGCAACCGACCCCTTGTCTCCTACAGATTCATCCCCCTCGGTTGATGCCACTCCTTACCGAAAACTAGTTGGATCACTCCAGTATCTATCCTTTACCCGTCCAGATATATCCTTTGCAATAAATAAACTTTCACAGTTCATGCACAATCCGCGCCAAACTCATTGGCAATCCCTTAAACGAGTCCTTCGTTATCTTAAAGAAACAATTCATCATGGTCTATTTTTAAACCGCAATTCACCTCTCACTCTCTCGGCCTTCTCAGATTCTGATTGGGGCGATGTCAATGATGCCGGACAATCCACAACTGCTTATATTGTTTACCTTGGCACCAACTTCATCTAATGGAAATATACACGACAAAAGTCTGTGTCTCGTTCATCTACAGAAGCCGAGTACAAAGCCTTGGCCAATGCTTCAGCGGAAATTACGTGGACAAAAAATTTACTTAAAGAACTGGGTATTTCCACAAATCACACACCAACTTTATTTTGTGATAATACAGGTGCAACTTATTTGTGTGCAAACCCAGTCTACCATTCTCGCATGAAGCACACTGCCCTTGACTATCACTTCGTACGGGAGCAAGTCTCCGCAGGTCATCTACGTGTTCTTCACATTAGTTCGCAAGATCAACTTGCTGATATGCTTACCGAGCCACTGCCAAGAACATCGTTTCTTCGTAACCGCTCCAAGATTGGTGTCTCAAATGGAGCCTCCATCTTGTGGGGGCGTATTAAGGATCCCGAGAATAACTCCATAATCACTCAATTTAATACATGAATATTTTACCAAATATAGTTTATCAATGCAATTAGTCAAGATGTAATTTGTACCATATATAGCTCCTGTAATTTCTCTTGTAAACAAGCTATATAATTGCCTTGTTGTATCCTTGTATTTGTATGAATTACAATTTCTTATAGTTAGAACCAACGCCTGCACCCATTTGTGCGAGACCCACATGATCCCTCGTGGTTCTTCTGAACCCTTATCTGGCATTTTTTTAGTCCAAAAGAAAGAAACATACATGTTTACAAACATTCAGACACATATATATAGGACAATCTCATGCCTTGACGTTTAACATTTTCCAACTGCCGTTTTTTTCAAGTGTGCCAAACTGCCAATCCACGCTCTGTTTTCTCCATGGGTGCGTAGTCTTCACAATTTGACTTAATAGACAAACTATAATGTGGGCTGCAGTGTTTATATATATCCTAAAGAACCCACAACACACATTTTATTTACACATATGGCATATGGCCCATACCGACACTTAGTTGTTTCACACAATCTTTGATAAATAAAACCAAACTAAAAAGACTAAAAACTTAAATGGATTGAATTTCCAACAACAACAAATTATAGAGATAGAAGGTCGTAAATCATCGAGAGATTTGAAAAAAAAAGATATAAAATGAACAGTTGAGGGTCACGAGTATTCCAAATTCCAAATTCCAAATGACGAGTATTTTTTCTCATTACTATCGGCCACATTTGGAAACGGGAAAACGGACTGTGAATTAACAACAAAACTTTTTCCCTAGGATTGGTATTTGATGATCTTCTGGCGTGCTCTTTTCAATAAATCAAAAACATGGGTAACTTAAATCCATAGTTCCGAAAATTGGTATGCAGTTTACGACCCCGGTCCCGGGCCCATGTTTTTAGGGGTTTTTAATATATATATGTGATGGTTCCAACGAAAACTTTCATTTTGGATAAAACTTAGAAAATTAGTCACAATTATTATAATTCAATTTCGCTTTTTGTTTTATATTTTGTTTTATTATAAGATTAGATTTGTTAAAAAAAAGAAAAAATTAAAAATATATGTAACTCATGTCATTACATGTATGTAATTCATTGATTACATATATGTAACTTGTACACTACGTACATATATGAGTTACATATATTTAATTTTATAGGTTACATATACGTAACTTCGTATCTACATATTTTTATTAAAAAAAAAAAATTTGTTCATAACATTTCTAAGCTAATAACCAAAAATAGTGATTTTTTTAAATGGATTGGTTAGTAAAAGTTTTCTTAGTTTTCTCTAGAGTGAGAAGTTTTCTTTTGAACCTTCTCATATATATATATATTAACCTTTCTTTATTGCGAAAACCGAATAATTAAATATTATTACTTTGGGTCCACATTAAAGTAAATCAAAATATATAATTTTTTTCCTAATTGTTTATTAATGTATGTGGGCCATACATTAAATAAAAAAAACTACACCTTTAGATTTACTTTAGTGTGGGCCCAAAGTAATAAGATGTAGTTATTCGGTTATCGTAATAAACATTGGTTAACATTTGATCCTCTCCCTTTATATATATACCTATATAAGATTATGTTCAAATAAGAACCCTGCTTAATTGTGGTAACCCAAATAACTCTGCAAAAAATGCCCGAATTTTTGATTTTGTTTTCATGGTCTTTATTATACATGTTTAGGGGAGGTTTCTTTTTTGTGTTTTGGCTAATTCACAATGCAAATAGAATTTGCATCGGTGTAAAAGTTTTGCACTTTTCTAAATCTTGAGAAATGCAAATCGAATTTACACCGATGCAAATTCGATTTGCCTTGCGAATTAGCCAAAATACAAAAAAGAAACCCTCCTAAATATGTATAATAAAGACCATGAAAAAAAATCAAAAATTTGGGCATTTTTTGCAAGGTTATTTGGGTTACCACAATTACAGTGGGTTAACAACGAAACCTTCTCCTACCTCTGTGTGTGTGTGTGTGTGTATAGAGAGAGAGAGAGAGAGTAAGTTTCAAATACTAACTTATCTTAATTGTGTTAACTCAATAACCCATTTTAATTAGTTGCTTTATGTAATGTAATTTGAAATGAGTGGTTTATAATAGAAGTGTGCACGGTTCGGTTCGGTTGCTAAAACCGAAACCGGCATAGTCGGTTTTTAGTTATTACAAACCGTTCGGTTTTCAGCTTTTTTAAGCGGTTTTGGTTAGATTTTTTCGGGGTTTTTTTTACTTTTTTTTTGTTCTCTCTTACGCCTAACATTGAAAATGCAAACATGTTTAACAATTAATAATTAATAAATTAATTGATCGAACACTAACTAATTAAAATAAACTAAATTATTATCATCATGTTCTTACACTTAAAAAATATCAAAAGTAAATAACCAAATATGCAATAATTCCGATCTTTACCTTTTAAATGGTAGATTTCAACTAATCTAAATCTTTATAATCTCCAATGGTAGACTTTTTGTTTGATTTTTTCCATGAAATAAGTATGAAAATAGTAACATATATATATATATATATATTGTTGGATCGGGCTGTTTAACATAAACAACACTTCACAAGTATTTCTCTAATACAATCTAACAGATGCGGAAGGTCTGTTAGAAGGATCTCACAAACACTCAAATGATGAACAAATAATCTTTGAATAGCAATAAGAACACAAGAGTAAATTCAAGCTCAAAGATATATTTCTCTCAAAAGTATTACAAGTGTAAACTGACAAGCACACTTAACAAGTTTACAACAAGAGGTTATATAGCTAAGGCTACAACCGTATACACGTAGGTATACAAGTTGGGTATACTGGACAATACATAAAGTAAAGCTTATTCTAGTATATTTAGTGTCTTAACAGGCTAAGACACTCACTTACAATCATTACAAATATAGACATTGACTTTACAAAGACTAGCTAAATACAAAAGACATTTAATGTTGATGATCTTCAAGGCTTCAGATAATCTTTTGCATTTAATGCTGAGGAAGGGAAGTAAGCTGCTGTCTGACTTTCGGTATGTTCTTTTTGTATTTAATCAGACCAGCATGTCTTGTGTCAGTCCCTTTTGTACTAAGAAAGTAATCAGCTACAGTCTTTGTCAGAGGATAAACCTCGAAAGTCCTTGTCTTTATCTCTAGTGTAAAGGAGAATCTTCGGAAGCTTTATGTCTTCGGAAGTTATGAAGCTTTATCTTCTAAGTACCAATCTTCCGAAGAGTTTGTCTTGTACAGCCTTCAGTAGGAATGAGTTACTCTTCGGAAGCAATTCTGCTTCCGAATAGGAACTCTTTCCTTCCGAAGGCTGTTTGTCTGTGTAGTCTCTGTACTTAGACAAATTTGAAGTTTGGTGAGCATCAGCCTTTATTAGTCTTTACAGTCTCCCCGTAGGCTGATGCTACCAAAACTTCCTATGGGACTCTCCTTATAATTTTCTCTCTCCTCAGGACTTGAGCCCTTGCTGTTACCCATCTGAGTGCCTGCCTCCCTTCTTGTTCATTGTCTGGATTTTCAAGAGGGAGGTTTTCCAAATCAAAAACAAAGGGTGCGGCCAGCACAATCAGTTGTGCCAAATCCAAAAACTTTTACTCCTCCATTGAGCATAGTGAGAGTAAACTCTTTGTGAACTCTATTGTAGCTCCACTTTACAACAGGAACGTAGGTATGATAATGCTTTAGATCATATAGATCCTTTGGATGATCTTTAGGCATTGAAGCTGCTGGTTTGGTTTTTGGTCATGGGGGGGTGACTCTGGCTCAGAGTCAGAGGAGATGGCATATGTTTTTTTTTCCTTCGAGCTATGCTTTTTCTTCTTCTAAATCTTGGTCTGTCTTGAGCAGTAGCTTCACTCCTCTGATCTCTGGCTTGTTGTTCTTCCACAATTGATCCTATGCTGCACCTGTTGTTGCAGTAGGCTGTGGACCAGCATCCTTGGTTATTGAAGGCTCTGTTCTCCTTTCATCAGCTTGTGTTTGTCTCTCAGGATCAGGGTCTGTTGATTGTTGTTTCCTTGTAGTCCTTTTACCCTTATTGATCTTGATCACTGAAGAGATTGGCATGTTGTCCATAGAGGGACTTGATGGAGGAGTTGTTTGTTCTTCTTTAGGGTTTAGGGGGAACATGTTGGGGAACATTGCCTTTGTTACTTCCCCACACATGACTTCTTCTCCCTCTCTGATTCCTGCACCAGAGAGGGGGAATTCTATTCTTGCTCCTCCCCCTAAACCTAAGCCTCTCATTAGGCTTGCCCTTTGAGCCCTTATCTGCTCAATTGGAAGCAAATCACCTCTGGCTATTTTAGCCTTTATATCACGGATGTGCATATCCATGGTAGAGTTCTTCATAGGGCCTAGCTGCCGAGCATGGAAACCATATTCCAGGAGAAAGGTCTTGGACTTGTCTCTGTAGGCCTTTTCCTTTTGCTTTTTGGTAAGGACAATCTTGGCCTTGGATGCAGCAGCAGCCTGTTCTTGCTGCTGTACCATGTCCAGCTCGGCAGCCATTCTAGGTACCGACCAGCTCAGTACTTCATCAATATCATACCCCTTTTCCTGAAGAAGGGCAGACAATCTGATGAGTTCATCATCCATTGAAGTGTCTGGTCGGCCCTTCTTTTTCTTCGGGATCCTCTCCTCTTGTTCAGCTTCCTCCTCTAGGGTGAGCTTTCTTTTTCCTTTGTCATCTGCTGTCAGTTTTACCCCAGAGGAGACAGATCCTGTGGCCTCACCAACTGGTTCATTGGCCAAAAGCTCCTCTGTGGAGGAATCATCAATAATGACTGGGCCTTCGGAAGCAGCTGCAGCTTCGAAATTAACCTCAGCATTCACTGCCTCCTCCAGTTGACCAACCATCTTGGGTGATTCCTTATTAGTATCCACAGAGTGCTCAGGAGTGGAGGAGAGATCTTCAACAGCCATTGTCCTAGTAGGGGACACAGGTTCCATGGAGATTGGTTCTTCTTGTGTAGTTTCTTCCATGGCAACCTGGGCTGTAGTCTCAGCAGGATACTGAGTCCCAGCAGGGGACTAAGGTTCAACAGCCATTGTCCCAGAAGGGGACACAGGTTCCATGGAGATTGGCTCTTCTTGTGTAGTTTCTTCCATGGCAACCTGGGTTGTAGTCTCAGCAGGAGACTGAGGTTCCAAAGAGACAGTTGTTGTATGTTTCTCAGTCTCTTTGGCAATCTCCATGGTATCCTCAGAAGAAGAAGAAGAGGAAGTAGTATTGGAGTCGTGGAAGTATGTGCTCAAGAAGTCATCCTATTCAGTAGTCAAAGTGACTATGGATGGGTTAACCTCCTGTGCACCTTCCTCTTCTCTTACTTCTGGTCCTGACCCTGCATAAGGTGCATTCTCCCCTTTTTGGTAGCATCAGGGGAAACAAAGGTAGTTGTAGCAGGATCAGGATGGAAAGGTTGAAGAATTACTGGTGGACGCCTCCTGAGGTCCAGAATGGTGGCATCTTTAACCTGGACTTCAAGCCGCAGGGTAGCAACCTCAGCTTCCAGTTGAGCTACCCTTGCTTGGAGGGATGAAATAGTGGCCGTCAATTCCTGTGATGTGGTGCCCTCATATACCAGAGTAGAATCATGGGGCGATGGAGTCCTGAGCCTAGCTCCTGAACCTCCACCACTAGATGTGGTTTCTTGGCACCCTGGATTCCCCTCATTGAGAAGGGCTTCAAAGAAGTCCTCCCCAGTGTGGGTTGCCGCAGGTGAGGTCCTAGTGCCTGTACCACTGTCTTGTAAACCTTGATTAAGATCATCAGTAGTGGCAACCTCACCTGCATTGACCCCTTCAGAACTAATGTGGCCAACCTCTGACAAAATAAGCTCTGGGTCAGGGAACCTAGCCTGTAACTGTGTCACCACTCTCATTAGTGTTTGGGTAGTTGGAGAGAGTGGTTCCTCCATAGCTATAGGAGATGTTCCTTGAGCCTGGGTAATAGGATGGGTGGGGGGCATTTCTGGATGGTAAGAGCCTGGAGACTTGGGAGACAGTCTCTGATCTAATGGAGTTGCTTCATCAGAAGCAAACTCAATAATAGGAGCATCCCTTTGGATATTCCCAGGTATGTTTTGTGACATACTCTGAGGGTTTTCAGGCTGGTTATGGGCAGCCACAGGTTCCAGAGGAAGAACCTGTGGAGCAAGAACAAGTGTGGTTTTCACTTTAGGTGGAACTGTGCCCTTAGCAGTTCTTTTCACCTTTTTCTTAATGGGTTCAGAAGAAGGGACCTGAACAGCTGTAGAGAGCTGCACAGGGATTCGTTTGCATTTGTAGGTTATCTTTATAGGGTGTGGAACAGAGGTGGAAGGTGTGGGTTCAGCATTTGTGGGTGCAACAGAGCTGTCACCTTCTGGAGTAGGAATCTCCATAGAAGGAAGAAGAGGAGTGAACTTTCCAGTAAAGTTTGCACTCTTCTTCTTCAGTTGAACAAAAACCTTGGAAGTGACCAAGGGAATTTTGTATATATTCCCAGAAAGAGAGAGGGCAGATCCCAACTCACCATAGAAGATGTGTTGCAGAAATCTGGGATACATACAGAACTTCTTTGGTGACGAAACATTGTCAACCAAATTATTGAATATGAAAGCAGAAAAGTTAAAAGATTGGTTTGAGACCAAGCCATGAATAGCCGAAGCTAAGTCAGATGGAACTTGATCCCAACCACCAGTTTTATTAGAAAGACAATGCAAGAACAAATGTATGAGGTACTTGTAATTGTAGGACACTCTACCTTCAAATATGTAGTTGAAGGAAGAGGACCTTCGTACCCCATTGACCTAAAGGTCAATGCTACCTCATCCTTAGTGAATGAGACCCTTCCCCCGGCATCACAAAGTTGAAGATGCCGACAGATGGTCTCCACTGTTATGGAGATAGGATGAGCATCAATGGTGGCATAGAGAAACCTACCATTGGGAGAAGACGAAACCGAACATGAAGCCCAGAATTGTTGGTGATGAGATTCATACATCATGGGCTGAACAGTAAGAGCAAAATTATACCTGATACGTTGAAGGAAAGAGATGATCGGTGCGAAGTCAGCATCATGTTCTGCTGATAACTCCGCCGGTAGATTGTGAGCAGGTTTGAAGGGAAGAAGAGCCATGATGATTGACGGTTTTTTAGTTTAGAGATCGACGGTTTTTAGGTTTAGATTTGAAGAAAGAAGATAAAACAATTCGAAATGAAACGGTGAGAGAGAATGAGTGAGCGGGAGACCATTTTATACATTCGGATGTCAGCATTTAATATAGAAGCACATTTAATTTTTGAGATCCGGATGTCAGAAAAAGGTCTTCCGAATACAGCTCATTGATTATTCAAAATTTGCTAAGTACAAAGTTCTTCCGAGAGATTATGTATCGGAAGAGGTTCATGAGACCAAGATTGTTCTTCGGAAGATACTTACTTTCAAAACATATACAAGTATATTATCGGAAGTATATCTTCTGAAGACTTAGATGAATTCACCAGATTAATTGTTCTTCGGAAGAAACCTTGTTCTGAATATGAGATTCAGAAGATGTTGCTTCCGAAGTTATAATGTATCGGAAGTATAAAACTTCAGAAGGAGAGTTATCTTCTGAAGTGTGACGTCTTCCGACTTAAGAAAGGAATAATGCTTCTGAAGACTTAAACTATCTTCTGAAGAGTAGTTACTCATCAGAAGATAATTTAAGTTTATCTTCCGAAAAATTATTGATTTCTTATTAATTCATTTACTCAAAGTTAATCATGCCAATGGCTGTTATTAAGTACCTGAATCTTCCTTCATCAAAAGCCTTGGTGAATAGATCAGCCAAATTGTGTTCTGTATCAACTTTGACTAGATGAATCAACTTCTTTTCTGCACAATCTCTGATGAAGTGATACTTGATATCAATGTGCTTGGTCTTGGAGTGCTTGACAGGATTATTAGTGATGGAGATTGCACTGGAATTGTCTATCTGAATGGGAGTGTTGAAGAGCTCTACTCCATAATCCTTCAACTGATTTTGAATCCAAATAACTTGTGCACAGAAACTTGAAGCAGCTATATATTCTGCCTCTGCAGTAGAGGTAGAAACACATGATTGTTTCTTGCATTACCAAGACACAATTCTGGATCCAAGAAATTGACATCCTCCTGATGTGAATTTCTTGCTGATGTTACAACCTCCATAATCGCTGTCAGTATAAGCCATGAACTGAAAGTCTTCATTTCTAGGATACCATAATCCTAGACCAGGGGCTCCTTTGAGGTATCTAAAAATTCTTTTCACAGCAAGCATGTGTGAAGTCTTGGGATTGGCCTGAAATCTTGCACACAAGCAAGTTGCAAACATTATATCAGGCCCGCTTGCTGTCAGATACATCAAAGAGCCAATCATAGCTCTGTATTGATGTTGATCAACATCTTCCCCTTCAAGATCAGGGCTAAGAGATGTAGTCTTAGACATTGGAGTACCAAGAGCCTTGCAATCAGTGAGTTTGAATCTTTCAAGAATATCCTTGACATATTTTGATTGACTAATGAATATCCCTGTAGGAGTTTGCTTCACCTGGAGTCCAATAAAGAAGGTAAGTTCACCCATTGAACTCATTTCAAACTTGGACTTCATTAGTGATTCAAATTCCTTGCAGAGAAATTCATCAATTGAACCAAAGATAATGTCATCAACATAGATTTGTACTAACATGATATGTTGATTGGACTTCTTGAAGAAGAGAGTCTTATCAATTGTTCCTCTCTTGAAGTGATTAGCCAATAGAAACGAAGACAAAGTTTCATACCATTTTCTGGGAGCTTGATGCATCCCATATAGAGCTTTATCAAGTTTACATACATGATCAGGAAACTTTGGATCTTCAAAACCAGGAGGCTGACACACATACACCTCCTCTTCAATTCTTCCATACAGGAAGGCACTTTTTACATCCATTTGAAAGACCTTGAAGTTTTTGGCAGCTGCAAATGCTAAAAATATTCTTATTGCTTCAATTCTTGCAACTGGAGCAAAAAATTCATCATAATCAATTCCTTCTTCATGTGTATACCCTTGAACAACCAACCTTGCTTTGTTCTTGATGACAACACCCTTGTCATCCTTCTTATTTCTGAAAACCCATTTTGTTCCAATTGGATACTTATCCTTAGGTAAAGGGAAAAGTTTCCAAAAACCTTGTCTTTCAAATTGAAGAAGCTCCTCCTGCATGGCTTCTACCCAACTGTTGTCTTTCAATTCCTCAGCAACTTTCTTTGGTTCTAATTGGGATAGAAAGCAAGAAAACAAACAAATGTTTGCTTCATGCATAGAGCTTCTTGTTCTTACTCCTTCTTCAACATTACCAATGATGTTCTCAACTGGATGAGTGTTATGAATGCGAGTTCTAGGAATCACATCCAGCTGAGAGGCTAAATCCGAATTCACCAGCTCAAGGTTAGGAAGTACCACCTCAAGTTGAATCTCTGGCAGATCCTGTGGATTCTGAGTTTGGACTGTAGTGGAGGGATTCTCTCTGGAACATGTAGTTTCCAGAGTGTTTGTTTCAGCTGAGGGATTCACATCTTCTTCTTGACTCAATGGAACTGAAGTAGAGTCACTCAATGGGACTGCATGAGATGTGTTTGTTGTCTCAGACTGTGATACATCAAGGTGTGCTGAAGTGGATTCTGCCAAGATTTGTCTTGAAGCTATTGGCAGTTCAACATGAAAGTCTTCTTCTATTGTGGACTGGGAGGAGCCTACGGTAGTTGACTGTAATTCTGGAACAAACTCTTTCACACGATTAAATGCAGATGTAAAACTATCAAGATCAAATACCCAATCAGGACCAGTTCCAGGTTTATTGACAGTATGCTCATTGAATTGAACATTTGCAAACTCTTTAATAATTCTGGAAGCTTTGATGTATACTCTATATGTTTTTGCATGTGAAGAGTATCCAACAAAGTAGCCCTCTGCAGATTTCTCAGCAAATTTGGCTAAGTGATCTTTGGTATTAAAGATGGTAGACTGACATCCAAATGGTTTGAGAAATCCAATGAATGGCTTTCTCTTATGCCAAATTTCATAAGGAGTCATACCATGAGTTTTAACTACCAATACTCTATTTTGAACATAACATGCAGTATTGACTGCTTCTGCCCAAAAAGCTATTGGAAGTTTGGCGTCAGACAACATGGTTCTTGCAGCCTCAATTAGTGTCCTATTCCTTCCTCAGCAACACCATTTTGTTGTGGAGTCCTAGGAGCACTAAATTGTCTTGTGATACCCTTAGATTCACAAAAAAAATTGAAAACATGATTTTTGAATTCTGTCCCTTGATCTGATCTGATTATTTTTACGTGGTGATCACTTTCATTCTCCACCCTAAGTATGAATGACTTCAGGATCTCAGCGGTTTCATCCTTGGTATTTAAGAAAAATACCCAGGTATACCGAGAGAAATCATCAGTAATCACCAAGCAATATGATTTTCTACCAAGACTTTTTACACTTGTGGGGCCAAACAAGTCCATATGAAGCAAATGCAAGACTATGGTTATAGAATTTATCTCTTTGGCATGATGAGATGACTTGTGTTTCTTGCCTTTTAAGCATGCAACACATTTATCAACACATATAAATTCCTTTGTGGGTAAACCAGTCACTAAGTTATTTTTGACAAGTTTATTCATATTTTTGAGGTTTACATGACAAAGTCTTCTATGCCAAAGAGATGATTCATCAAGTGAAGCTTTTGAGACAAAGCAGCTTATATTACTAAGATGTGCAGCTGTGCTCATATCTAGCATATACATGTTGTTTCTTCTTGGAGCTCTTAGCAGAATTTGATCATTGGGTACCACAAATCCTTGTTTCAGGACAATGCATTCATGCTCAGTAAACAACATGTTGTGCTTCTGATCACACACATGTGATACACTTAGTAAATTGTAGTTTAGTTCTTTTACAAAATGCACATTCTTAAAGCTTACCTTGCCATTTGTGATTGTGCCCCTACCTGTAATGTATCCTCCTATTGGATCACTTCCAAATGCAACAGACCCACCAAAGAATGGTTCATATTTGTGCAAGTGAGTCTTATTGCCTATCATATGCCTAGAACAACCACTGTCAACTATCCACAAGTTGCTCTTTGATTCCTGATGTCCCTGCACATGACCAGAAGTGAGTTAGTTCCTGATGGGAACCCAAGCCCATGTGGTCTTGGGTTTTCCATTTGCATCATTGTAAGCAAATTTCTTTGACATCATCTTAGATGGAACAAATGATGTGCTTGTTGTTAGTGGGACTGGTGGTTGAACAGATGGTTCAGCTATATCCTTTTTCTTCCATATCTGTTTGATTTTTGAGATTTTCGGAACAATTTGCTTCTGTTGACAGTTA
The DNA here is from genome assembly GCA_009363875.1 of Mikania micrantha. Taxonomy (NCBI): domain Eukaryota; kingdom Viridiplantae; phylum Streptophyta; class Magnoliopsida; order Asterales; family Asteraceae; genus Mikania; species Mikania micrantha. The sequence continues at coordinate 46,964,978 of CM018691.1, read as the reverse complement.
TCGGAAGCACCTTTTGCTTTTCCTTCCGATGACTTGGTTTTTGCTTACCATTTGGGCTTTACTTCTGACATTATTCTTCTTCCGAAAGGCAAATATTTCTTTGGTTTGTCGGAAGTTTTCTTGTTATGTGCTTCCGATGTTCTTTTACCTTTGGAAGCCTTTCTTTCCTGATCTTCCGAAACATTCTTTTCAGAAGCCTTCTTATTATGATTATCAGAAGTGCTTGCTTCTGAAACTTTCTTTCCGAAACCCTTCTTATTTTGTTTCTTCCGACTATCAGAAGTGCTAGCTTCTGATACCTTCTTGACTGGGCTTCTTCCTTGTTCTTCCGAAGAAGAAGATGACATTCTCCAACTTTCCTTTCTTCCTCTTTCTTGTTTCTCAGAAAATACTCTGCTTCTTGGATTGTAGAAGCAATCAGCAGCAAAGTAATTTTTATCACCACACATCAGACATGTAGGCTGGTTGTGTAGAAAGGATAGATGCTGATTTTGGTTGATGGAAGATGAGCTTTGATTCACAGTAGTTGATGGTTTGGATGTTCCAACAGACTTGTTACCTTGATAATTTACCTGTTTTCCTTAAAAACTGGCCTTTCTTTCTTTTGATCTACCCCTTTTGGATTTGTCTGACGGACAAGTAACATAATCATCTGATGAGATATCCCCATTTGGAATGCTTTTAGCCTTGACAAAAACTGATTGATGTTTCTTAGTTTTCTTAGTTCTTTTATTACTTTTCAAAACTGATTTTTTCTTTTTTGGTTTAATAGGAATATCATCCTCATCTGAGCATGTTGAGGTACTTGGGTTTAGATCAGAGAGAGTATCAGTTTGAGTTACCTTGTGTATGTCCAATTCCTCATCATACACAAGGTCAACTACTGGTTTACACCTAACATCCACCATGGGAGTATATGCAGATGGAGGTTCCACTTTATTATATCCCAAACCAGCCCCTTTTTTATTCACCAACTCAGTTGTGCTACTCATTCTGAAAAGCTTCTCATACTTTTCACCTTGACTTAAAAACTTGTCTCTATAAGACTCAGCCATTAGAAGTTCAGTCTTGGCAGTAGTTAATCTTTCCAAAAGATTGTTAATTTGACACTATTTGTTAGTGTCTTCATGTTTTAAGCTAGAAATAGTCTTTTCCATTTCTTCAATCTTTTGTTTGTAATTTCTTTCACATTCAAAAAAATTTGCCTTGACTACTTGTAATGACTCAAGTTCATTACTGAGTTGAGAGTTTATTCTTTTAAAAACATTTAACTTCTCTAAACATTCAGGTTTGCACATGTCATCAGTTACCTTGAATGAAGAAGTTGAATCATTTGCCATCAATGCACTATTGGAAATGTAGGCATCCTCAGCTTGAAAGCTCCAGTCTGCAAAATCTTGTTCTGCAATATTTGCATTGTTTGTTGAACTTGATGGTCTTTGTTGTGATTGCCCAGAATTTGATGGTCGAGTTCCTGTGGACTTGCACTCTCTGGCAAAGTGACCTAACTGTTGGCAGTTGAAGCATTTCAGCTTGGACTTGTCAAGACCAAACCCAGTTTTCATATTGTGCTTCTTGTATTGTCTGCCAGTTCTTTGGTAGAACTTCTTTGCTCTATAGGAGATCATGGCCATCTGATAGTTGATGTCCATTTCCTCAAGATCATCCGCAGGAATACCATCCAAGTCTTCTTGGCAAAGATGAAGGTAGTCTGTTTCCTCAGCCATGAAAGCTCCTTGCCCAGATGTTAAGAGGGAAGTTGGGTTGGAAAAAGGGTTTGTGTGTGTAGTAGATGGAGTTGGTGTTGATGTTTCAGGAAAGCTAACAATTTGTGTGGGGGTAGGATGGTAACTGGGTTGATAACTCTGGTAAGAAGAGTTATTGATGGGTGCATAAAGTGCTGCTGAACCAAGATTTGCATGAGTGGATTTAGGTTCTTGAGCATCTATTTCCATCTGATATGCACTGAGTATACCAAACAGTTCATTCAGCTTTAGAGTTCTAAGATTTTCTGTTCTCCGGATGGCTACAGAGTATATGTTCCAAGCATGAGGAAGTGATCTAAGAAACTTTCTGATCACATCCTGGTTTTCCATTTTGACACCAGCTGCTACCACCTCATCAACAAGTTGAACATACCTGAGGTATTGAGAAGTCATCTTCTCATTGTTCTGTTGACAGAAGTTTTCAAACTTCTGTTTCAGCATATCCTTCTTGTTTTCTTTCACATCTTCAGAGCCTTCATACATCTGCTGTAAAGAGTTCCACAGCTCTTGAGCAGATTTGCATTTCTTGAATGCATGGATGATCGAGTTAGGAATTGCCATCTGTATGAGCCACAAAGCTTTCGAATCCACTTCCATTTTCTTGTAGTCTTCATCAGAATAGAGAGCTGGATCCTTTGGCACAGGAGCTCCACCAGCACCAGCAGCAGGAACAGTTGGGATGAAAGGCCCTTCAAGAACCGACTTCCAGAGTTTGAAGTCTTGATTCCTGATGAATCCCTTCATCCTGACTTTCCATGTGTCGTAGTCTTCCGGAGTGAACATTGGTGGCTTGTTGAGAGTACCATTTTCTGTATCATGTTTGTTGAGTGCAGCCATTTGAACAAACAGACAGAATATGAGTTTTGAAGTAGTGAGATTTCTAGAAGAACTGGTAACTTAATGATGGTTAGTCACTTAAGTTCAAGAGCCAAAGCTTTGATACCACTTGTTGGATCGGGTTGTTTAACCTAAACAACACTTCACAAGTATTTCTCTAATACAATCTAACAGATGCGGAAGGTCTGTTAGAAGGATCTCACAAACACTCAAATGATGAACAAATAATCTTTGAATAGCAATAAGAACACAAGAGTAAATTCAAGCTCAAAGATATATTTCTCTCAAAAGTATTACAAGTGTAAACGGACAAGCACACTTAACAAGTTTACAATAAGAGGTTATATAGCTAAGGCTACAACCGTATACACGTAGGTATACAAGTTGGGTATACTGGACAATACATAAAGTAAAGCTTATTCTAGTATATTTAGTGTCTTAACAGGCTAAGACACTCACTTACAATCATTACAAATATAGACATTGACTTTACAAAGACTAGTTAAATACAAAAGGCATTTAATGTTGATGATCTTCAAGGCTTCAGATAATCTTTTGCATTTAATGCTGAGGAAGGGAAGTAAGCTGCTGTCTGACTTTCGGTATGTTCTTTTTGTATTTAATCAGACCAGCATGTCTTGTGTCAGTCCCTTTTGTACTAAGAAAGTAATCAGCTACAGTCTTTGTCAGAGGATAAACCTCGAAAGTCCTTGTCTTTATCTCTAGTGTAAAGGAGAATCTTCGGAAGCTTTATGTCTTCGGAAGTTATGAAGCTTTATCTTCTAAGTACCAATCTTCCGAAGAGTTTGTCTTGTACAGCCTTCAGTAGGAATGAGTTACTCTTCGGAAGCAATTCTGCTTCCGAATAGGAACTCTTTCCTTCCGAAGGCTGTTTGTCTGTGTAGTCTCTGTACTTAGACAAATTTGAAGTTTTGTGAGCATCAGCCTTTATTAGTCTTTACATATATATATATATATATATATATATATTAATCTTTAAAAAAGACTAAAAATCGGTTCGGTTCGGTTTTTATAATATGAAAAACCGAAACCCAACCAAAAAAATTGGTTTCAGTTTTTTTTTTATGTTCTGTTTTTTTCCGGTTATTCATTTGGTTCAGTTTTTTAGGTTTACTTTTTTCGGTTAATTCGGTTCTGGTTCGGTTTTTCAGTTTTTTGCTCACCCCTAGTTCATATTAATTCTAGGAAAATAACATGTTGATATTTGTTTCCGGGTCAAAAAAATATTGTTGATCTAAACAAAGTCAGAGGGTTTATCCCATAAAAATGGACGGCTAAAATCTCTTTCATGCATTTAAAGACAAGAGATTGTTACTACTTGCATTAAATTCATCTTAGTTAATTAGGGGTAGTAATTAAGTAACCATCTATTAGCCAAATGCATCACAGCCTAACAGTGGCGGAGCTTGACCAAAACTTTATGGGGGCCAAATATTTTTTTTTCAAGGGGGGCGAAATAAAGGTTTTTAAAAAATTTTACACTACGTATCAAGAAATATACACTACTACACGAAAAAACAGCCCCTGCAGCCCAACGACATCTTGGTGGTGGGATAAGGATTTGTAACCATAAGATTCCGCCATTCTGGAATCGAATCGCACAAAGAGATTTTCTCAAAGTATTGAGTTTGCTCCTAAAATGATTACTTGATAGATATAATTGAATGACAATATGCTACTCCAGTGATCCGTCGGTGATCCAAATTAGTTGCTAAAAAAACTAACCATCTTTTACAAGTATGATCATGACAAATAACGTATCTATCTTGTTTATATACGAGAATTTATTGCAGGATAAGATATTTGAATGGGCAATCGACATTGACATTTCTTCATTCCAAGGTCTCATTTATGTCCCTAAAATTGCTTTTGAACTTGTCATGCGAGTTTACTTGGACCAATTGAGAGTTGACTCATTTTAATTTATTTGTTTACAAGATATAATTATATAACTCCAGTTTCATTTCGAACGTAAACTAAAAATACTAAAACATTCCGAGTTCACCAATATGAGTGCTCAATTTCCATTTTCTATTCTCTCTTCTTGTCACTTGTGCTTGCTTGTTATCTTGGTCTTGTTTTATTTATGCTTATCCAAACAAAATTTCGATCAAGTGGTATGTTTGGATTCTGAAAGACTAGCGCTTCTCAAGTTCAAGCATGGGCTCATTGATGAAGCACAGCGGCTTGCCTCATGGGTTGATGATAACAAAGACTGTTGTAGATGGGATGGGATTGCATGTGATAATTCTACTGGTCATGTTCATCGTATTCATCTTCGTGGCCCCTGTCTTCTATATGATACTTACCATTCTCGAAAAGAAGCTGAAAAGAAGATGTTGAAAGGAAATATAAGTCGATCCTTGTTGTGCCTTAAGCAACTCACGCATTTGGACTTGAGCTGCAATAATTTTGAAGGGATCCAAGTTCCTAAATTTATTGGCTCTCTTCAAAACCTGAGGTATCTTAACCTTTCAAAATCTTATTTCAGTGGAATTATCCCTCCACAGCTCGGGAATCTTTCAAAATTGCATGTCCTGTGTCTTGGAAAATTCCAACATGATCCTCGTTCATATGAATTAACAAGTATGGTGAATATGCATTGGTTGTCAAGTCTTCGTTTATTACAACACTTGGATTTGAGTGGTGTCAACCTTCATTCTTTGGTCGAACTACATTTGTCATATTGTTATTTATCCGAAACACATCTCTATGTTCCTCAACTTAATCTCACATCCCTTTCCTTGTTGGATCTTTCTTCTAATATTTTTTACACTTATGTTCCACAATGGTTGTTTAGCATAACTAGTCTTGTTTCACCAGATATAAGTTGGAGTTTTTATGGCAATAGAATTTCTAGTAGTATTCATAGCTTCCGTAATTTGACTTCTCTCGAGTTTCTTCATGTCAGTGGGAATGATTTCATGAATTCTTCACTAGTATTAAAAGAGTTGTCTGGCAGTAATCTCATCACGTTAGATATTAGTTCTTGCGGTATTTCAAGTTCACTTCTTAATTCCCTTCACAACTTAACAAATCTTCTTAGCCTTGACTTGTCAAAAAATCAACTCACCAATAGAATACCTAATATATTGGGTAACCTTTGTAATTTGAGGGATATTAATTTGTCTCTCAACGATTTTACTAATATTAGCTTAGCATATCTTCTTGAAAGTTATCTGGAATGCAAATCACCTGCCTTGGAGTCGTTATTCCTGCAAAACAACAACATCGTTGGTTTTATTCCTCATTCCATAGGAGAATTATCTTTTCTGAGAGAATTAGATCTTGGGTATAATCAACTAAACGGCAGCATTCCTAGCAGCCTTGGTCAACTTACAAAGTTGGCTTATTTAGACTTTTCACATAATTTGTTAATAGGTATTGTCACAGAAGCTCACTTTGCCAAGATGGTGAACATGGAATATCTATGCGGAACAAGAAACAACTTAACCTTAAGACTGCATGTCGCAAATTGGACTCCCCCTTTCCAACTGCAAAGATTGTATATAAACTCTTGGGTTTTAGGCCCTCAATTTCCATCCTGGTTGCAATTACAGAAGCATTTGGTGTATTTGGACATAAGCAACACCAAGATTTCATCACCCATGCCAGAGTCGTTTGTGAGATCATTCCCTAATCTAAGGTATTTAAATATATCACATAATCAGATACAAGGAAATTTAACATTGGTGGATATTTCTCCAACACTTGAGGCAGTTGACATAAGCTTTAATAAGTTTTGGGGATCACTGCATACATTTTTATGTTCAAATGGTGTCAAAGACACACGACAACTTATTTTGGGAAATAATCTTTTGTCGGGTGTCATTCCAGAGTGCTGGGACAAGTGGCCGAGTATGTTATTATTAAACTTGGAGAATAATAACATGTCCGGTGACATTCCAAAAACATTGGGTTCTATGTCTTCCCTACGTATATTGAACATGCGTGGGAACAATATATCTGGAAGATTACCTACTTCTCTAATGAACTTGACAAGATTATCGATCCTTCAACTTGGCAATAATGATCTTGTTGGAAGCATTCCAATATTTTTTGGAGAATTTACTCTTTTGAAAATTCTCAACCTTCGATCCAACAATTTCGACGGAAATATTCCTCATGAGCTATGTTATCTTAGATATATGCTAATCTTGGATCTTTCTCATAATAACTTGTCCGGAAATATCCCAAGATGCTTTAGCAACTATAGTTACCTTTCGGGCTTAGAAAAGAACTATATGGAGCGCTTTTTTTACTATAATTACAACGGTGGTGGCTGGGAGTCATATGTTGTTACCGATTCACTAGTGTTGAAAGGACGAGAGGACAAATATAGCACTATTCTTGGACTCGTGAAGTTGTTGGATATTTCGAGTAACAATCTTGTTGGACAGATTCCAAGCGAACTAATGTCCCTTCATGAGTTGAGATCGTTAAATTTATCAAGAAATAATTTGATAGGAAGGATCCCAGATAGCATTGGTGACATGAAAGCAATCGAATCTTTTGATATATCAGTAAACACCCTTTCTGGGAACTTCCCATGAGCTTGTCAAGGATAAATTTCTTATGTAGCTTCAACGTGTCCTGCAACAATTTCATAGGAAAAATTCCAGTTAGTACTCAACTCCAAAGCCTGAATGAGTCCAGTTTCCTTGGCAACAAACTTTGTGGAGATCCACTAACTAATAGTTGTGTAACGGTTGAAGTCCCCGTTGATACAAAAGGCAACGTAAAAGAAAACGATAGACAAGATTGGGGATTGATTATTAGCATAGTTATTGGATTTGTTGCTGGATTTTGGATAATTATGGCTCCACTGATAATGAGTATATCATGGAGGATTGCATATTTTCGTCTTCTGGGTAAGTTGATTAAGATACATGACTTGTGAAGGTAATATGACTTGTGATGTTATGCGTAAATATTATTTCCTATGTCAAGAATATTAAAATTGTGTAAAATAAAAATTGTAAGCTTATGTATATTTGAGACGTGTTTATTAAACTTATGTATATCATGTATTATTAATAGAGTTATAAAGTTTTGTGGTAAAATACTATTTACGTACTCTATAGTAATCTACTTTCGTAGGCTTTATGATTTCATTTAAATAGAAGCTAGTCGTTGTTAGCAATATTAATTCATTTATGAGTTTTTCATTAGTAATTAGTAGTCTTGTTATGTTAATATGGGCCAAAGGCCACATATGTAGTAGTTTGTGTATTGGGCTGATCTTGGAAACAAATAGAATGGCCCAGGTCTGTAAATAAGTTAGGTTTCATTTTTTTTTTGAATGGCAATTTGGATTACTGACGGGTCATAGACCCACCCGATTATATCCACACCCAATAGGAGGAAACTCACCATAGTTTAGAGAAAACCCCCTAGCTCAGCATGAAACCCCTATTTTGTCTATGCCAAGACTTGAACCCGTGACCTCCCCAAATAAGTTAGGTTTTATGACTTGAATTGCTGCATCTTATAACTGCACTATGGTTGTACGTAGACACCCTGGCTGCACATATACACAGCGGTTATAGACTATAACCGCCAACAAAGAATGCATCTATTCATGCTATATATGTGTGTCATTGTGTGTGTAAACAATTCTCATATATTGAATCAAGTGTGTGTTTATATTTTTTATGGTTCTCTCAAATATCTCTCAATCTATTCAAACTCGCTATCTTTCAACCATGAAGAACAATCAATATCGTTCGATTCTGGGTAACCTTCTTATAGTCGTTGCATTGTATATCTTTTTAGATTTATGTTTTTTTTATCTTTGAACAAAATTTTATAAATTCTTATCACCAATTCACATCATCTCCTTTATACCATCATCACATCCTACCACAGCCAACTACACAATAAGACCAAAACCATTATTGAGATCTATAAATCGTAACCATAAGACCCAATTAAACCCAATAGTGCTTTTGGTCCGGTGTTAATAGCTTTTGATGTTAAATCATGAGTCAAACTGTTAATATTAATTTTTTATTATCAAAAATCAAAACCGAGTTGTTGAAAGATAAAATTGTAAATCAGACCGTTGACTACTGTTTTAAAATTTTGAAATAAATAGATTAGATAATAGATAAACAACCACCTTGAAACTAAACCAAAACCGGTTTGAACATTTTAATGTATGGTTTGTCGTGCTGCTTGGTATCAGCTACGAGCCGGAGACTGTTACAGAGATACTCACACAGGGGCTGACACAGAGAGATGATGGATGCTAAGGGCGTGGCGGCCTCAGATTTCTCGCACGCAGTTTCGCAGTCAAATGGTGTGAGCTTCTACGATCAAAGATACTCTCATCCACTACATTCATAGATGCATCACAACGACTATCTCTGCACGTGGGCCGCGTTAGAGTAGGTGACCATTTCAGATATGTTTTATCTTCACAGTATGATGACTGGGAGGGCGTGCAACCTTGCACGTTGTTTTGCATTGTACTTCACCTCCTACCACCATCAGGAGCGCGACTATCTCTGCACGTGGGCCGCGTCAGAGTAGATGACCGTCGCGCACAACAACCACAACCGGAGCAGCACCGGAGGATATTCTGGACCCCGAGCCACTACAGGAGCAGCCCCACCACTCACCGCCACCGCAGGAGCCGCCGCAGCATCTCCCACACGTCTACAGTGCGGTGCGCCTCACTGAGCCACTTGAAGAGTTATTACACCGTATAGCGGCACAAAGTGACGAGCTCATTTAGGCTAGCCGTCGTCGGGATAGACGTCTCGATCGGCGGGAGGATCATAATTTAGTTTGTCTTTTTGTATTTTGTTTCACGTTGTATATAAAAACTCATATTGTGTATATATATGTGTTTCGTTCTTTATTTGTATTGTTTATGGTTGTGTTTTGTTTTATTAATAATTACGTGACAAACTTATATTGTTTAAATTAATATAAACAAAATAATTATAAAATAAAAGATTTATTTTGAAAACGTAAATAATTAATATAATTTAAAATCAGTACGTAACAAACTTAAAATGTTCAAAGTTAACATAAAAGACGTATGTCGTTAAAAATTAACAAAATACATATATCAAGTTTAAATAAAATAAATAACTTAAGTGCGGCCGTACTGCCCTGTACGGGCCGTATAAATCTACTCAACACCGATTGAGTCAAATTGGCTTGGAAAAATAACTTAAGGCATATACAGACCCGTCTACAGAATCAACACTAAATTTAAAACATTCTATTAGAATGCCTTTCTGTACTCTATACGGACCGTACTGACCAGTACGGGCCGTATAGAACTGGCAGGGTGTTAAAATAAAAGTTTGAGATGTCTAATTAACCTAGCCCATATAAAGGGAAATTTACCAAAATGATCAATGTTGACCAAGAAATTACCAAAATGATCACAATGATTTCGGCGTCTAAGACTCCCATTTAGACGCCCATTTTGTGTACTTTTTTACAACATACGGGCCCACATGTCGGCGGCTTTGTCGGGGTGTCTAAGACTCCTTTTCTACTGGCGTCTTAGACGACGACTTAGACGCCGACTTAGACGCCTTTAGACGCCCGTATGTTTACAATAATTACAGAAAAAGGGCGTCTAAAGGCGTCTAAGTCGGCGTCTAAGTCGTCGTCTAAGACGCCAGTAGAAAAGGAGTCTTAGACACCCCGACAAAGCCGCCGACATGTGGGCCCGTATGTTGTAAAAAAGTACACAAAATGGGCGTCTAAATGGGAGTCTTAGACACCGAAATCATTGTGATCATTTTAGTAATTTCTTGGTCAACATTGATCATTTTGGTAATTTTCCCCCGTATAAATATGTACTATTCTTCAAAGAAAGTATCTATTCCGAGCAAAAGTAATGATTGCTTGTGAATACATTAATGACGCATCATCATAAAAAAGTTTAAAATGTTTAAATATTCTATTAATACTATTATTATTCATTCGTTCGAATAATTCTCCAATAACTTTATTTATCATCAAAAGCTTGTAAAATTGGTAAAAAAAATGTGTTAAAACCTACATGCATATGTACTATGTTGATAAAAAAAACCAACCATTTCATATAAAGATCAAATTTACATTCTGATTTCATAACTTGAAAGTAATTCTGATTTCATAACTTAAAAGTGTAATTATGGTGTAAGATGTAATTTAGGTGGGAGTAAAGTTTAACCATTAAAAAAAAAGTAATTCTGATTTATTACTCAAAACTGATTCCAATAATTAAGTTTATCAATGAAATTAAAGAACAAACGCTCGAGTATCTAAAAATTAACATTAGAACAAAATTTTGAGATAATATATTAATGGACCAAAGAATACCATGCAAAGCTTTTAGCATCGGAACAAAAGTACAAAACAAAAGTTGATAAGAAATTCTATTTGTGATTGCTCAATGGTAGACCTAGAAATTTTTTTTATAGGTGTCTGGATTTTTTTTAAATAATTATTTGCCGTTAAATATTTTTTATGACCAATTCGAATTGGGTCGGATTGGATCACCCAAAAAATGATATATAAAACTAAATTAACTTACAAACACATAATAAAAACACGTCTAATAATCATCTCATTCGTTATAATGATTTGATAAAATTGATTTTCTTTTAACATAATTCGAAAGACTACTATTTAAATTACAAATCAACTAAATTTTTCAATATGCTGAAATATTATTTGTGGGATCCAAACATTATTTGTGAACATCAAATTCAATCACTCAATACACAAATTTGGGTCTTATTACTTTCTTTTAAGTATGCTACGACTAATTAGGTATTGAGTTAAATTATTAGCAATTATCAACTGAGTTAATAACAAGTAACTTCATCGTCTGGTACGCCAAATTTTAACGGGGTCGGTCGAGATCAGATCGTATAAACACCGTTAAAAATCAAAAGTTCATGGGGTCGGTCGACCTCCATGTCCAATACATAGGTACGCCCCTGTTTATTACCTTAGTACAACGAACGCGCGGTTGGTTGACCTGTGACTGAACGACTGAGGGTGAAGGTGGGTGGTGCTGAGGTGGTGCGATCTGTGACCTAACAGCGGTGAAGGTTTGGAGGAGGGATTGTCAGTTGTGTGACTTTTGTCATTGAGAATGAGAGCCTGGTATGCGCGAACCACTTGAGTCATACTTAAACGGGCAGCTATATGAGCGATTGACAAGGGAGCTTATATTGGCTTTTGCTCAACTTGTTTAGAAACCAAACCGAGCATGGTTGACTCGTTCTAAACCGATCTAAATTCAAATGAACTTTTTACAAGCTTTATACAAACCAGTTTCGAGCTAGTGTCACATTAGCAAAAAATAAATGGGAAAAAAAATTGTATTTAACAAACTAGATTATGTTTTGTGTATAATAATATAAGGTTAGTACCCTGTGTATTACATGGATCAAATTAAAAAATATTATAAACAGTTATCAATTAAAATTTAAACACTATAAGATGATATTTAAATATGACATATGATTAAAATTTTATATATTTAATGCTTTAAGTAATAAAATAATTATATTTTTTATTTAAATACTAAGTTTCTTAAATTTTGTTTCTTTAAACATGTCATTTTAAAAAATTGTTATTGAAATTTTATATTTTATAATAATTTTTTTTAAATGTTTTTTAATATTAATATATTATTAATGTATTAAAAAACTTTTTTTAATTTTAAAATATATAAAAAATATATTTAATATTTAATATTATAATTTAATATAAGATGTATTTAATAGGAGAAAGAAATAAGAAGGTGACATGTATCCATAAAAAATATTTATTTATTAGAATAGATAGATTTACCTGAAGAAAGCCTAGTTGCATTAAATTCATCATAGTTAAAGGTAGTAATTAAGTAACCATCTTTTAATTACCACTAGTTCACGGTTTCTATAATTAAACGTATTAAACTCCAATACAAAATTCAAATCTTATTTGCTCAACTTCCTGGCACCATGACTTCAAACTCAAACCCAATTTCCAATGACCACCGATGAATCCTTCAGATTCGTCAAACTATCATTCAAGATTTCGATGAAGAAGATATTGACATCCTTGTGTGTATATTCAGTGTGCCACCAAGCTTAGTGTCAAAAAAACCTGACTGTTACATCCCATAACAAGTGGCATTAGGCCCCTACCATCATTGGCGAACCGAGCTATATGGGATGGAAAGATACATGCTTTGTGCTGCCAAAAGATTTCATAAACAACTACAACGTATTGGTCTAACCTTTGATCAGATCATAGATCAATTACGAGTTTTCGAGCCACAAATCTGAGCTTGCTACTATAAGTACCTAGATTGTGACGGGAAAACCTTAATTTGGATGATGGCTCTTGATATTTCATTCTTGCTTGAGTTTCTTGATGTTTATGCTATCGAAAAAGGAAGATCTTTAACTAAACTAGCATCACGACTGTCACATATTGTTGATCTTACATGTCGAAAGTTTGCTCACAATGCAATTCTTAGAGATATTGTGATACTAGACAATCAAATTCCAATTTTCCTTTTGGAAAAGATGGAGTTTGAATTTCAACTTCATTCTTTAGAATCTTCTAAAGAATCTTTAATTTCAATGTTGTTAGGGTTCTATAAAGAGGTTTCTCCATTTAGGGTTTTGGACAATGAGTCCAATCTTCAATCTAGTGAAGAGTGCACCCATGTATCAGGGTTTCTATACTACATGATCGTAAATTCTCACATCAAAGATCATCATGATCAAATGACTTGTGAATGTGACCACAAGAACAATTACAAGAAACTCAATACAAAATAAAACAAACCATCGATTGCATAACGCGTTTCTTTAAAAAAATGGTACTTTTTGATGGGAAAAACAAGACCCGGTCACAACGTTAAACAACAAATGCGGAATTATCTACGTTTGACCAAACTTTCCCAACTCAAATGAACCTATGAGGATGCAAACAAATATGGAATACTAAACAATAAAGAAACACCAAATTTTAGCGTGGAAAACCTCTCAATACGAGAGTAAAAACCATGGGACTACAAGAGCCGCTTCAAATCCACTATCACCAAAACTTAAGCAATACAAAGTCTTCTCTAGGTATACTAGAGGCATACAATAACCTTCATACACTTGGAAATACTAACATCAAGCATAAAATACAAAAAGGGAGGAAATCACCACAAAACGTCTCTGCAAACAGGAGCTCGAAATTCGAAAACCTGACCTCCGGACGTTATTAAACAAAACCCACGGTTGGATAAGCTCCCCTGGATGTGACAAAGCTGCTGCCAAAAATTCAGAACAATCCAACGGTTGAAACTCTGGAAAATGGCTTGAGACGGGAGCGAGTTGTGTATGTGGGTGACGAAAATTTCTTCTCCTCTTTTGTTTTGAATGCTGCTGTACTTCCTCCAAAAACAAACGGCTGCTCAAACTTTAACCCTATGTGTTGTGGGCTTTCTCATGGGCTAAAATAAGCCCAACAAATCTCCCCCTTTGGCCTATGAGAAAGAACTCGCCATTCCGGCGATCGAGCAACATACCTTCAACTTCTCCCTTGCTAAAGCTTTAGTCAACATATCGGAAAAATTATCATCGGTATGAACTTTATCAAGCTCAAACAACTTGTCTTCAAAAGCATCTCTAATCCAATGATACCTCACATCAATATGTTTTGTTCTTTTGTGAAAAGTAGAGTTCTTAGCGAGGTGAATAGCACTTTGATTGTCACAAAGAACCACTTAGCGCTGTTGCGTAAAGCCAAGCTCTTGCATAAATCTTTTCAACCACAATAGTTCTTTGCATGCTTTTGTTGCTGCCAAATACTCAGCCTCTGTAGTAGAAAAGCAACACACTTTTGCAATCTAGATTGCCATGGCACAGCTCCCCCTACATAAATCATCAAATAACTAGAAGTGGATTTCATATTGTCTTTATTTCCTGCCATATCAGAATCCATATAACCAACAAGCATCGGCTTCCCATCTCCAAAAGATAAACCCAATTTGGAGGTATCACACAGATATCTAAGAATCCACTTAACTGCTTCCCAATGCTTCTTACAAGGATTTGATAGAATCTAACTAACAACACAACTGCATGGGCAATGTCAGGTCTGGTACACACCATTGCATACATTAAACTTCCAACTGCTGAGGCATATAGAACACTATCCATTTCTTCAATCTCTTTCTTAAAAGAAGGACAATCTTTATCAGTTAGCTTAAAGTTGGGAGTAAGAGGTGAACTCGCAACTTTAGCATTGGCCATGTTGAATCTGCAAAGCACCCTTTCAATGTATTGCTCTTGTGACCTGTGTAACTTCTTTGAAGCTCTATCTCTAGTAATCTAATTGCCCAGAATCTGTTTTGCTAGCCCCAAGTTTTTCATAGAAAAATACTTGCTCAATTCTTTCTTCAGCTGTAAAATTCTATCTGCATTCTTGCCAACAACCAACATGTCATCAACATAAAGTAATAAAATGATGAAATCATCATCACCAAACCTCTGAAAGAAAACACAGTGATCTGAAGTAGTCTTCCAGCATCCTTGCTCCCCCATAACGGACTCAAACTTCTTGTACCACTGTCTAGGTGCTTGCTTCAACCCATAAAAATTTTTCTGAAGTTCACAGACATAGTCTTCTTTGCCTTAACCTGAAACCCTTCAGGTTGCTCCATGTAGATTTCCTTATCCAAGTCACCGTGAAGGAATGCGGTCTTGACATCCATTTGCTCAACCTCAAGATCAAGGCTAGCAGCCAAACCAAGAATAACCCGAATAGAACTCATCTTCATGACTGGAGAGAAAATCCCATAAAAATCAATACCTTTTCTTTGACTGAACCCTTTGACCACCAATCTAGCCTTGTATCGAGGCCGTGAGGTATGTTCTTCAGTCTTCAATTTGTAGACCCACTTTTTTTTCAAAGCTCTCTTGCCCTTAGGCAACTTTACTAACTCAAAAGTATTGTTCTCATGCAAGGAATTCATCTCATCTTGCATGGCTTCAACCCACTATCTTTTTTGTTCATCTTTCATGGTCTCTGCATAACATTCAGGCTCTCCCCTATCAGTGAGTAAGACATACTCATCAGCAGAAAAACGGGTGGAAGGATGACGGTCTCAGGTAGACTGCCTAAGTGGGACAAATGCAGACATATCTGGTATTGGTAACTCTGGATTAACAATATCACCATTTTCATGTTGTTGATCTACTTGAGTCTCATCTCCACTTTGTGGCTCATAATGTTGTGGAGGAACCATATCCAAATCAATAAGATCATCACTATATTAAGGAACCGTTTGTACCTTCTCAATATCTTTCAAAGTCTGATCTTCTATAAACACAACATCTCGACTTCTTACAAGTTTTTTCAAAACTAGATCATATAACCTATACCCAAACTCGTCTTGGCCATAACCAAGAAATATGTATGGCTTATTCTTCACATCAAGCTTTGATCTTTCATTTTTGGGAATGTGTACAAAAGCTTTGCATCCAAAGACTCTCAAATGATTATAAGAAACATCCTTGCCTCTCCAAACCCTGTCTGGAACATCAAAAGACAAAGGAACACAAGAGGTAAGATTAATAACATGCACTGTTGTATTTAAACCCTCACCCCAAAAAGAATTAGGCAATCCTGCATGTGAAAGCAAACATCTAACTCTTTCAGCCAATGTTCTGTTCATTCGTTCGGCTAAACCATTCAACTGTGGTATCTTCGGAGGACTATTTTGGTGTCGAATACCCTTCTCTCTACAATAAGCATCAAAGGGACCAATGTATTCACCTCCATTATCTGTTCAAATGCACTTAAGCTTCTTCCCAGTTTGTCTTTCCACTAGAGCATGAAACTGCTTAAACACATCAAATACTTGATCTTTAGATTTTAAAGAATAAACCCAAACCTTCCTTGAGTCATCATCGATGAATGTGACAAAGTATGAATAGCCTCCAAGTGATCTAGTCTTCATGGGACCACATACATCGGAATGCACCAAATCAATTATTCTTTCCTTCCTAGAAGGAAGACGACTCTTAAAGGTAACTTTGTTTTGCTTGCCTTCAAGGCAATGAGAACACTTCTTCAAATGAACATCATGCACACCTGACAAGGCATGTATCTTCAACAATACAAACATCCCCTTTTCACTCATGTGACCAAGTCTCTTATGCCGTAACTCAGTCATATCTGTATTCACCAATGAGTGAACTGAATCTTTAGAAATCTTTGGATGCGTCGTGTAGAGCTTTGAAGCTCTTTTACCTCTTGCCACGATCAGAGAACCACGAGTGAGTTTCCAATTACCATCACCAAAGCTATTATGGTAACCATCTTCATCGAGTGTATCTACAGAGATCAAATTAAGTCAAATATCTGGCGCATGTTTTACATTGTGTAAGACCAACTCCATCCCAGTGTCAAAGTTCAAACAAATATCTCCAACACCAACGATCTTAGATAGCCCACTATTGTCCATCTTAACACTCCCAAAGTCACCGGGTGTGTAAGATGTATAGAAATTTCTTTGTGATGTCACATGACAGGTAGCACCACTATCAACAACCCAACTCGAATCATCATGTGCAATGTTCACCATATCATAATCATAACAAATAAAGAACTCATCGGTAGTAGTATTTGCTTATGCACTGCTAGAGCAGAGCTTGTATCTAGCCGTGGGCTACGTAATTGCTAAACACTGCTAAAGCAGAGCTTGTACCCACGCATGAGATTGGTGAAAGCTAAACTATGGTGTGTGAAACAATGGTGCTTGTTCAATTGATGCTAAAGCTAACTTACATGAATGCTATAAACTTATAAACTTTTAAGCAGTACACTAAAGCTATGATGGAGACTGGATTGAATGGTAGGTAAAAGGCTTAGTTATCATTAACATCAATGTCCTATGTGGCTTCGTATGTGGTGGGACGGCGTCTGGGCGGGTTGTAGGCTCGACTCAGGGGTATGCCCTATATATAAGCATACCTACAGGTGATGTTAATGACATTAAGGTTTTACCGAAAGAGGTTTGCTAAAGCTATTTTTAAACTTATAACCATTGTGTTGACTTTGTTTTCTTACATGCTTTCTCAGGTGACGCACAGGAATAGGCTAATGCTTTTGGATTGCATACTAGGCTGCCTAGTTAGAGGACCTAGTAGATTTTTGGATGGCAAATATTTTGTTATGGAAGCAAATCACTTTTGATACCTTGTACAGATACAAGATAGAAAACATGTGATTCTTTTGATAGGTTTACCGAGTTAAATTACTGAACATTAATATTGTAATTTAACTTTGTAATCCTAGTTTAATGCTTTATTGTGCTTTAATTATTCTTAACATTGATGCTATGTAAACAATCTGATCATCACGATTATCACTCACGATATCGCGCCCCGAGAACCTTCCGCCCGGCGGAGAACACGATCCGTCCCGCCAGCTCGGGGTGTGACAGATTGGTATCAGAGCTCAAGGTTATAGAGAATAATAGGTCATTTACTCAAACGGTTTGGCCTAGACTATAACTTAGGGACCCTCATGTAGAGAGCATAAGACTTAAGTTTGCATTGTGTCTTCTGCATTCGATCACTGCACTAACCAATATCTTTTGGTTATGATCAGAATGCCGCCCAGAAGACAACCGAATCCAGTACCTACTCCAAAGACCTCCGCACCACATTCTTCTACACCATCACCACCAGATTCACCACCGCCACCTCCTCCGCTAAACCCTCCTCCGAACCCGAATGCCGGTGCAGTTCTCGACCCTGCTAATATTGCCTTAGCAACACTGCTGAGTAGCGAGCTGACTAATCAACTGAAAGATGTCATCCTTGAGATGATTAATCGGATTCAAGGCCACAACAACAACTCTGGCCATACTACAGGAGAAGCTAGTGGAAACACTAGCCATACTTCAGACTGCTCCAACAGGTCCTTTGTAGGATGCAAGCCTCCGAGCTTTACTGGTGTAGAACGAGCCATTGGACTGATCCAATGGTTGGAGAAGATGGAGACCACCTTGGACATAAGCAGTTGTCCGGAACATCACAAAGTTCGCTATGCAGCTGGATCTTTTAGCAAGCGAGCTTTAACATGGTGGTACTCCCAGATTCGAGCAAAAGGCAGGGATGAAGCAATGGCAATGCCCTGGGCAGAATTCAAACTTCTTATGTGGAACGAATTCTGTCCGAAGCATGAACTACAAAAGCTGGAAGTTGAGCTCTCAAACCATGTGATGAAGGGAGCCGACCATATGACACTGGTGCAGACAAGAGTTTTATTTCATCTGATTTTGCACGTCAACTTAATCTTACTGAGGAAGCTTTAGAATCCTCTTACATTATCGAAGTAGTGAACAGAAAGCAAATTACAGTAAGCACTATACTTAGGAACTTCCCACTCACACTCACTGATCACACATTTACCATCGACTTAGTGCCGATGGAGTTGGGCAGCTTCGACCTCATCGTGGGGATGGATTGGCTATCACTCGATAGAGTTGAAGTCATCTGTTCCGAAAAGCTACTTCGGATTCTAGTGGCGAATGATCGTGTATTGGAAGTTCGTGGGGATCAAGCAAAGCGAAGCGTAAAGATCATATCTTGCATAAAAGCGCGTAAGTGTCTACAAAAGAAATGCGTAGCTTTCTTGGCTCACGTGGTGGAGAAAGAGAAAGACAAGAAAACGATACAAGACGTGTCGATAGTAAAGGAATACCCCGAAGTGTTTCTTGAAGATCTACCTGGTTTGCCACCTGTGCGACCGGTAGAGTTTCGTATTGATATGATTCATGGAGCAACACCTGTTGCTAAATCTCCGTACAGGTTAGCACCTTCGGAGATGCAGGAATTGTCAAACCAACTACAGGAGCTACTCGACAAAGGTTTCATCCGACCGAGCTACTCACCTTGGGGAGCTCCGGTTTTGTTCTTGAAGAAGAAGGATGGATCTTTTCGTATGTGCATAGACTACATGGAGCTAAACAAACTAACCATCAAGAATCGGTATCCACTATCGAGGATTGATGATTTATTTGATTAGTTCCAAGGAGCTCAGTAATTTTCGAAGATCGATCTGCGGTCCGGATACCACCAACTCAGAGTACAAGACGAAGACATACCAAAGACGGCGTTTCGTACCAGATACGGGCATTATGAGTTTATGGTGATGCCTTTTGGGTTGACGAATGCACCCGCGGTTTTCATGGATCTCATGAACCAAGTGTGTAAGCCGTACTTAGATCAATTTGTTATTGTTTTCATTGATGACATATTGATCTATTCTAAAAGCAAAGCAGAACATGAGCAACATCTTAGAATGATCTTGGAGCTGTTAAAGGAAGAGAAACTCTATGCCAAATTCTCTAAATGTGAATTTTGGTTGAAAGAGGTTCAATTCCTAGGTCACGTAGTTAACAATGAGGGAATACATGTTGATCCTGCCAAGATCGAAGCAATAAAGGATTGGGACACTCCGAAGACACCGACGGAGATACGTTCCTTTCTAGGCTTAGCAGGCTATTATAGGAGGTTTATCTCAAACTTCTCTAAGATAGCCCTGCCACTCACTAAGTTAACACAGAAAAGCGAGCCGTTTGTTTGGGAGCAAAAGCAATAAGATGCCTTTCAGAATTTGAAGCAAAAGCTATATGATGCTCCAATCTTATCTCTCCCAGATGGTTGTGATGACTTTGTAGTGTACTGTGATGCATCCCATCAGGGACTCGGCTGTGTGCTGATGCAGCGAGACAAAGTTATCGCGTATGCATCGAGACAACTAAAAATTCATGAGAAGAATTACACTACTCATGATCTGGAACTGGGAGCTGTAATTTTCGCCTTGAAGATCTGGAGACATTACTTATATGGCACCAAGTGTACCATATTTACTGATCAAAAGAGTCTGCAACACATATTTGATTAGAAGGAACTCAACATGCGACAGCGACGTTGGGTTGAGCTTCTGAATGACTACGACTGTGTAATCAAGTACCATCCGGGCAAAGCAAACGTTGTAGCTAATGCCTTGAGTCGGAAGGAACGAGTCAAACCCTTGTGCGTCAGAGCAATGGGAATGACTGTGCAGACAAGCTTACGCAACAACATCATTCAAGCACAAAAAGAGGTTGTTGAACGTGAAAACCTGAAGAAAGAACTAGATTGCGGGGTGGAAAAAACACTTGGAAACAAAGCCTGATGGAATTATCTACTACAAGGATCGTGTGTGGATTCCTGCAGTGGATGAATTAAGGAAGCTTATATTTGATGAAGCACACAAGACCAAGTTTTCCGTGCATCCCGGTGCTGATAAAATGTACCAAGACTTACGGGCGTATTATTGGTGGCCGAGCATGAAGAAAGACATAGCCGAGTACGTTGGTCGATGTCTCACGTGTGCTAAAGTGAAGGCGGAACACCAGAAACCGTCAGGTTTACTGGAACAGCCTGAAATTCCACTTTGGAAGTGGGAACAGATAGCTATGGACATTTATTACTAAGCTACCCCACACTTCCATTGGACATGACACTATTTGGGTTATCGTTGATCGATTAACCAAATCTGCTCATTTCTTGCCGATGCGAGAAACTTACACGATGGATAAACTAGCAAAGCTCTACATCAACGAGATAGTGGTACGCCATGGTGTGCCATTGTCTATCATCTCAGATCGTGATAGAAGATTCACATCAAGGTTCTGGCAATCATTGCAGAAATCTCTGGGGACGCACTTAAACCTTAGTATAGCTTATCATCCACAAACGGATGGTCAAAGCGAACGTACTATACAGACCCTGGAGTACATGTTAAGAACTTGTGTTCTAGATTTCGGTGGAAATTGGCACTCTCATTTGCCACTAATCGAATTCTCCTACAACAACAGTTATCACAGCAGCATTGGTTGTGCCCCATTCGAGGCTCTGTATGGACGGAAATGTCGGTCCCCGATCTGTTGGTCTGAAGTGGGAGATAATCGAATAACCGGGCCAGAACTTATTCAAGAAACTACAGACAAAATTACTCAGATACAACAGAGGCTACAAGCTACACGAAGCAGACAGAAGAGCTATGCCGATAAACGGCGCAAACCGTTGGAATTCCAAGTGGGAGACCGTGTCATGTTGAAGGTATCCCCATGGAAAGGTGTAGTCCGTTTTGCAAAGAAAGGCAAATTAACACCACGGTACGTAGAACCGTTCGAGATCATCGAACGCATTGGTCCTGTGGCGTACAGACTAAGATTTCCAGATGAACTTAGTGGTGTACACGACGTGTTTAACGTCTCAAACTTGAAGAAATGCATTGCTGATGAAACTCTTATCATACTGGTTGAAGAAATTCAATTGGATGAACATTTACACTTTGTTGAAGAACCTTTAGAGATTATGGATCGCAAAGTCAAGAAACTGAGGCGAAGCCGTATTCCGATTGTTAAGGTTCGTTGGAACTCAAAGCGCGGACCCGAATTTACTTGGGAACGCGAGGATCACATGAAGCACAAATATCCCCAACTCTTTACAGAGGAAGCCGTACCGAATAACGATTCTTAAATTTCGGGACGAAATTTCTCTAACAAGGGGAGACTGTAACATCAGTACCGGACACGTTTCCGGAACAGTGATCGCCACAGTAACTTGCACAGTAACTCAGGTACACATTATGCGAAACTATGTTTATGCTATTTACACTTGAGGCTTAACACTGAACTATTATGCGATTTTCTGAAATCTGATTAAAACCTTGGGGTTTAACACTCAGAAACACATCAGACAACACAGTACTGAGACACATATGCTTGATTTATACTATTATGTATAAACGTATGTGAGGTTAAACAGAGCAAAACCATAACGGTTGTTATTACAGAATACTAAACCGACGAATTATTCGTATGGGTGACGATCTGTACGAATAAATCTGAAAGTTTAAAGTTTTGAAATGATGACTGGAAAGTAGAAAACAAGAATCATAAAGCCAAACCATCGTCGTGTTCGTTCGAATGACGATTCGAACGAATACGCACGATGGTGACGCGTTCTGACGAAACAAAACGAAAACGGAAACGATACGAACGATAATAAATTTAAGGAAATATAATATTTCCTATTTTACAATTTTGAAACTCATCAAAAATAAATTAAGAAGAAACTATTTTAATTAAAATACGTAGAATACACGATAATTAACGAAACGCGTAAAAATAATAAATTTCGATAAATAATCCAAGAAAATGGTATTTAAAACGTTTACTAGAAATAACCACCTTCCAAACGTTTAAAATAAAGTCCTTTTTATTTAATTTACGAGAAACGCGCGTAACGTGCCAGAAACGCGACGAAAACAAGAACCGAGCAACCGAAACGAACCTGAACACCCCGGGGTATTTAAACCCCCAAATGAGGGCATTTAATTCATTTTTACCATCATCTCTCTCTCTCTAACTCCAAATTCCCGGATTTCTCCCTTCACCATCATTTCCCACCTTCAAAGCCTCATAACCCACTCGTTTCTCAACGAAATTGGCTGTTCTTGGTGTCCACTTGAAGCTCTTGACCCCCTCTACAAGGAAGTACAACCGATATGTGGATTTCTCCGGTCATTTTTGAGGTATGAAGCATTGAATGTGCTGAAAAATAGGGTTTTCTGAACTTAGGTTCTACCTGACCACTTGCACCGGTTAACAGCCCTATATCTCGAACCATACGAGCACTAGGAGCTCTTGTAGCAAAACAGCAACCTGAAACAGCCCTGGGCTCGGGTATGCCCGAGGATGATGATGATGCAGGTGTGGGGTTCGTGGGAAACGAACCAGCCGAACCATTGGAGGCGTGGTCGAACCTAGCACTCACGAACCTACTGCTGTGCACCAGTGAGTTGGCGAACCTTCTGGTCCCAGCCGAACCCATGCATGGTTGCTATGGCTCACGAACCTTCTCAGCAAACCATGCTGCGTACCTAGGTCATGCGAACCTAGGGATGTGCTGTCACGAACCTACACCTTTGGGACGAACCATCGAGATGACGAACCTGCTCTTGTACCGAACCCATTACCTAAGCCGAACCCTCGGCGAACCTAGGTGCTACCTTGTCACGAACCTTCCAAGCAAGAACCATGGCCGAACCTGTTGCATGGGCTAACCCTACTTGCTGAAACTCACTAGGCGAACCTCACCAAGATGGAGGGACGAACCTAGCCTAGTATTGCATGCAGAGCCGAACCTTGGTCAAGGGAGTTGATCGGTTCGCTGGAACCTAGAACCTTCAGACTAAAACCCAAGTGGCTTGGCCCAAACTCCTTCGGCCTAGAAGGCTTTTGCATCGGCCCAACAACCGGCCTTGATCCATGGGAGCTTTGCGGTCCAATAGTTGGGTCACACATATACATTCGACCCATGTGGTATAATTGGCCCAAATCCCCTCGGCCCAATTCGGTTGTTCAGCCCGAAATTCTAAAGTGCCAAGTGAACTACCTGACCCATCAGCCCACTTTGATTTTTTGGTCCACGTATTTAGTATTCGGCCCATGTTGACTAACCGGTCCAATGTTACCCCTTTTGGCCACTTGTATTCGGCCCAAAGTGATTTCGGCTCATATGGTAACGATATAATTTAACACATTAAGGCTATAAATTTTGGGTAACTATACAAATCAAGTGTGAAAAAGATAACAAGACAAGCCTTATATTATAAATCTAAGTCATATTTATGACTTGGATTTAATATCAAAACTCTTATCAATGTAAAGCTTAAAGTATCAAGAATAGGTTTAGTACTTTCATGAATAAGTTAAAGGCAAACAAAGTGATGAAGTTCAATTCATGACTCACAAACTTCGATTACCTAACAAACTCAAATTAATGAAAGCAAATGGTTGTAAATCTACGAGCAACAAATGACTTAGGGCCGAATAAAGATCTAGACTCACAGTGTTAGCCAACTTTAGGGCTAACACTATCACTTACACACAATGAATTCTTACAAACATATGCTTATAAGCTACAAATACTATGAAATCAATACAGGATCGTGAACATCACAACAAGTACAAACAACGAGCGCGTGCATTCTTGTTTTTACTTAGTCAACCACTTCCAACGCAAGGTGAGTTCATTTGTCCCTTTTCAAACATATTTTTTTTACTTTGGGTCTGAGAAGCATGTTATAAATTTTAAGAAATTATTGAAATGTAATTTAATGCTTTAAACATAATCATGATGCTTATACTAAAGCTTATGCTTGAAACTCTTATGTGAGAAGCTAAAGACTAAGACTTAAACTATATGCTTGATGTTTATGCTACAAACTCTATGCTCAGACTACAATGCTTGATGCTTATGCTATAAACTTGAAGCTTAAACTAGATACTTGATGCTTATGCTTGAAACTCAGTGCTCAGACAATATGCTCAAGGCTTATGCTATAAACTCTATGCTTAAACTATTTACACAATGCTTATGTTAAGGATTATGTGCTCAAACTATATGCTAATGCTTGAAACTATATGCTCGAAACTATGATTGTGTGCGAAATGCTAAGCTTGTATCTAATCATGGACTATGTAATTGCTAAACACAGCTAGAGCAGAGCTTGTACCCATGCATTGAGATACGTGGAAGCTAAACTATGACGATGTTAAGTTGTTATCTATATAAGAGACATGTAATTGCCAAACACTGCTAGAGCAGGGCTTCTGTCTGCTTATATGAGATATGTAAATGCTGAGCTATTTGTGTGTGCACGGCTTGTGTCTATGTATGAGATACGTAATTTCCAAACGATTGCTAGAGCAAGGCTTGTATCTTGTATAGGAGACACGTAATTGCTAGACTATTCGGATACTAAGCTTAACTAATTCATGAGATAAGTAATCGCTAAACACTGCTAGAGCAAAGCTTGTATCTAGCCGTGGGCTACGTAATTGCTAAACACTGCTAGACCAGAGCTTGTACCCACGCATGAGATTGGTGAAAGCTAAACTATGGTGTGTGAAACAATGGTGCTTGTTCAATTGATGCTAAAGCTAACTTACATGAATGCTATAAACTTATAAGCAGTACACTAAAGCTATGATGGAGACTGGATTGAATGGTAGGTAAAAGGCTTAGTTATCTTTAACATCAATGTCCTACGTAACTTAGTATGTGGTGGGACGGCGTCTGGGCGGGTTGTAGGCTCGACTCAGTGGTATGCCCTATATATAAGCATACCGAGCAGGATGATACAGGTGATGTTAATGACATTAAGGTTTTACCGAAAGAGGTTTGCTAAAGCTATTTTTAAACTTATAAACTATATGAACTCACCAACCATTGTGTTGATTTTGTTTTCTTACATGCTTTCTCAGGTGACGCACAGGAATAGGCTAATGCTTTTGGATTGCATACTAGGCTGCCCGTCCTAAAAGTCTCCCAAGAATCCAGTAAAGTACCGAGGAGCCATAAACCTTGTATCTCGTCTTCAAACTTAATACCCATTCCTGCAAGTTGATTAATAACACCTTGAAAAACATTCAAGTGATCAGTAACAGGAGTTCCATCGCAAAACTTCAAGTTTATCAATTGTTTATTCAAAAACAACTTATTGTTCCCGGTCTTATGAGCATACAATTCCTCAAGCTTGTTCCACAAAGTACGAGCATGAGTCTCCCGCTAATATGGTTCAAAACATTGTCAATAACCCATTAACGAATATGCCCGCAAACCTTTCTATGTTGAATGCTCCATTCTTCATCTGTTTTGTTGTCAGGTTTATCCGTACTAAAGACAGGAAAATAATAATACTTCACATAAAGAAGGTCTTCCATCTTGGCTTTCCAAACATGATAATTAGAACCATTCAAATTAACCATCCTACTTGTATTAGCATCCATCGTTCAAGTGAGTGTTTATCAACTAACAAGAACAATAACCTGGCTTTGATGCCACTTTGATGGGAAAAACACGACCCGGTAACAACGGTAAACAACAAATGCGGAATTATCTTCTTTTGACCAAACATTCTCAACTCAAATGAACCTATGAGGATGCAAACATATATGGAATACTAAACAATAAAGAAACACCAAATTTTAGCGTGGAGAACCTCTCAAAACGAGAGTAAAAACCATGAGACTACTAGAGCCGCTTCAAATCCACTATCACCAAAACTTGAGCAATAAAAAGTCTTCTCTAGGTATACTAGAGGCATACAATAACCTTCATACACTTGGAAATACTAACATCAGGCATATGGAAACAAATCAAAGACAAGAAAGGAGGAAATCACCACAAAACGTCTGCTGCAAATAGGAGCTCGAAAACCTGACCTCCGGACGTTATTAAACAAAATCCACCGTTGGATAAGCTCCCCTGGATGTGAAGAAGCTGCTGCCAAAAATTCAGAACGATCCAACGGTTGAACCTCCGGGAAATGGCCTGAGATGGGAGCCGTGTATGTGGGAGACGAAAATTTCTTCTCCTCTTTTGTTTTGAACGCTGTTGTACCTCTTCCAAAAACAAACGGCAGCTCCAACTTTAACCCTATGTGTTGTGGGCTTTCTCATGGGCTAAAATAAGCCCAACACTTTTTGAACATCTTAAACTCATAGTTTCTAACACAACCATGTTAAGATTCTTGAAACAAATTGCAAGTAATGATGATGTCAAACAACTGTTTAACGTGGCTTGTGATCATAAACCACCACTAATAGAGGAAATTTCAATCCCTTCAGTTAGAAATCTTGTTAAAGCTGTAATACGGTTTTGTCCTCATTGGGCGGGATCCTTAACATTG
Source organism: Mikania micrantha (assembly GCA_009363875.1). Lineage (NCBI taxonomy): Eukaryota > Viridiplantae > Streptophyta > Magnoliopsida > Asterales > Asteraceae > Mikania > Mikania micrantha. The sequence continues at coordinate 46,937,577 of CM018691.1, read as the reverse complement.
ATTTTAAAGAGACATATTGTACATTTTTTTTTGCTTGTTGTTAGTGTTGATGTAAACACAGATGTCGTGTTGAGAAACTTGGTGGCATATGAAGTATGCAACGCGTCTGGACCTTTGATCTTGACGCGCTACACCGAGCTAATGAATGGGATTATTGACACCAAAGAAGATGCAAAGTCACTTAGAGAAAGAGGGATCATAGTGAACAGATTAAAAAGTCATGCAGAGGTTGCTGATTTGTGGAATGGGATGAGCTAGTCTGTTAAATTGACTAAAGTGCCTTTTTTGGACTAGGTGATTGAAGATGTTAACAAGGTTTATGGAAGAAAATGGAGAGTTAAAATTGGGAAATTCATGAAGGTTTATGTGTTTGGCTCATGGAAACTTGTTGCATTTGTTGTTGTTTTCTTGGTTTTGTTCTTGATGTCCATAGAGGCAGTTTCTTCAATTACCAGATGCATTCTTATGTTTTTTACATGAAGGTTTATGTAAAAAGTTTATGAAAACAAAAATCCTTCTTGTCACACATATAAATCTTTCGTTGTTATATGTGTTATCTTCATTGTTTAATTAGCGTATTATCATAATGGAACTCCAGCCTAGTGTATTATTACGACTTTTGAACGTGCTAACCCATAAATACAAATGCTATAGCTCGACCACTGAGGCTTCATGATTTGCAGAAGCATTTTTAACACATGACTAAAGGGATACATCTGAATAGCTTGGTTAAGAATCGGGTTATAATATTTAATTTGACGTCGGATAACAACTAGATCATAGAACTAACTTAAGTAAAAATAAATCGGTTGTTAAAATAACTCAAATAATGTGAATTGTACAAAGAAATCGAGCTCTAATTGTGTAAAGACTAATAAAGGCTGATGCTCACCAAACTTCTATTTTGTCTAAGTACCAGACTCTACAGAGTCAAACAGCCTTCGAAAGGAAGGAGTTACTCTTCGGAAGCAGCATTGCTTCTGAAGGGTAACTCACTCCTACTGAAGGTTGTACAAGACAAACCACCAAGGAAGGACAAGACTTGACAAATCTAAAGCTTCAGAGCTTCTGAAGACATTAAAGCTTCTAAAGAATAAAGGCTTCCGAAGATTCTCCTCAACATCTTCCTAAGACAAAGACTTCCGAAGAGTACACTCTGACAAAAGACTGTAGCTGATTACCTTTTATGGTATATAAAGGTGCTGACAACAGACATGTTGGTCTAAGAACAACAAGGATAACATACCGAGAGTCAGACACAACACCTTACTTCTCCTCAGCTGCATTAAATGCAAAAGATCATCTGAAGCCTTGAAGATCAACAACATTAAATGTCTTTTGTATTTAGCTAGTCTTTTGTAAAGTCAATGTCTATTTTAGTAATGATTGTAATTGAGTGTCTTAGCCTGTTAAGACACTTTAGATACTAGAATAAGCTTTACTTTATGTATTGTCTAGTATACCCAACTTGTATTCCTACGAGTATACGGTTGTAGCCTTGGCTATATAACCTCTCATTGTAAACCTGTAGAGTGTGCTTGCTGGTTGTAACACTTGAACAACTTTGAGAGAAATATATCTTTGAGCTTGAAATTTATACTTGTGTTCTTACTATTATTCAAAGATTATTAGCTTACCATTGAGTGTTTGAGAGATCCTTCTAACAGATATTTTGCATCTGTTAGATTGTAAGAAAGAAATACTTGTGAAGTGTTGTTTTGAGTAAACAACCCGATCCAACAAGTGCTATCAGAACTTTGGCTCTTGAACTTAAGTGATTAATCATCCTTTAGTTACCGGTTCTATTTCTTCTAAAAATCTCAGTACTTCAAAACTCATATTCTGTGTATTTGTTTAAATGGCTGCTCTAAACAAACATGATACAGAAAATGGTACTCTCAACAAGCCACCGATGTTTACTCCTGAAGACTATGACACATGGAAAGTTAGGATGGAGGGATTCATCAGGAATCAGGACTTCAAGCTCTGGAAGTCCGTTCTTGAAGGGCCTTTCATCTCAACTATTCCTGCTGCAGGCACCGGTGGAGTTCCTGTGCCAAAAGATCCAGCTCTCTATTCAGATGAAGACTACAAGAGAATGGAGGTGGACTCGAAGGCTCTGTGGCTTATCCAGATGGCCATCCCTAACTCAATCATACATGCATTCAAGAAATGCAAATCTACTTAAGAGCTGTGGAACTCTCTACATCAAATGTACGAAGGATCTGAAGATGTCAAAGAAAATAAGAAGGACATGCTGAAACAGAAGTTCTAGAACTTCTGTCAACAAAACAATGAGAAGATAACTTCTCAATATCTCAGGTATGTTCAGCTTGTTGATGAGTTAGTAGCTGCAGGTGTCAAAATGGAGAACCAAGATGTGATCAGAAAGTTTCTTAGATCACTTCCACAAGCTTGGAACATATATACTTTTGCCATCCGAAGGACAGAAAATCTAACTTTAAAACTTAGTGAACTGTTTGGTATACTCAGTGCTTACCAGATGGAAATAGATGCCCAGGAACCTAAACCAACTCATATAACTTCTGGTTCAGCAGCACTTTAAGCACCTATTAACAATCCTCCTTACTAGAGTTATCAACCTATCTACCACCCTACCTCCACACCCAATGTCACCTTTCCTGAAACACCAACTCCATCAGCCACACACACAAACCCTTTTTCCAACCCAACTCCACTTTTGACCACTGGGCAAGGAGCTTTCATGGCTGAGGAAACCAACTACTTTCACCTGTGCCAGGAAGACTTAGATGGCATTCCTGCAGATGATCTTGAGGAGATGGACATCAATTATCAGATGGCCATGATCTCCTATAGAGCAAAGAAGTTTTATCAAAGAACTGGCAGGCAGTTCAAAAAGCACAACATGAAGACTGGGTTTGGGCTTGAGAAGTCTAAGCTCAAATGCTTCAACTGCCAACAGTTTGGGCATTTTTCCAGGGAGTGCAAGTCCATAGGCACTCAGCCATCAACATCTGGGAAACCTCATCAAAGACCATCAAATTCATCAAACAGTGCAAATGTTGCAGAACAGGACTTTGCAGATAGGAGCTTCCAAGCTGAGGATGCTTCCATCTCCAACAGTGCTTTGATGGAAAATGACTCAACTTCTTCATTCAAGGTAACTGATGACATGTGCACACCTGAATGTTTAGAGAAGTTATATGTTTTTAAAAGAATAAATTCTCAACTCTGTAATGAACTTGAGTCTTTACAAGTAGTCAAGGAAAATATCTTTGAATCTGAAAGAAGTTACAAAGAAAAGATTGAAGAAATGGAAAAGACCATTTCAAGCTTAAAACATGAAGACACTAACAAACAGTGGCAAATTAACAATCTTTTAGAAAGACTAACCACTGCCAAGACAGAACTTGTATTGGCTGAGTTTTATAGAGACAAATTTTTAAGACAAGGTGAAAAGTATGAAAAACTTTTCAGAATGAGTGACACAACTGAGCTAGTAAAGAAAATGGGGGCTGGTTTGGGTTATAACAGGGTGGAGCCTCCATCTGCCTATACTCCTATGGTGGAGATTAGGTGTAAACTAGTAACTAACCTTGTGTATGATGATGAGTTGGACATACACAAAGTGGCTCAAAGTGATGATCTCTCTGATCTGAACCCAAGTAACTCAACATGCTCAGATGAGGACGATACTCCCATTAATCTAGAAATAGTAAAACCAGCTTTGAAAAATAAGAAAAGAAATAAGAAAACTAAGAAACATTCATCAGTTTTTGTCAAAGCTAAAAACATACAAACTAGGAGTACCTCCTCAGATGACTATGTTACTTGTCCATCTGACAAGTCCAAAAGGGGTAGATCAAAGGAGAGAAAAGTCAATTTTTCAAGAAAACAGATAAATCATCTAGCCAACAAGTCTGTTGGAATACCCAAACAATCAACCTCTGTAAACCAAAGCTCAATCTTCTTCAACAAAGACCAGCATCAACAATCTCTCAACAATCAGACTATGTGTCTGATGTGTGGTGAGAAGAATCATTTTGCTGCTGATTACTTCTATAATCCAAGAAGCATAGTGTTTTCAGAAACAAAAGGAAGTGGAAGAAAGAAGAGCTGGAGCAAGTCATCTGTTTCTTCGAAAGAACAAGGAAGAAACTCAGCAAAGAAAGCATTGAAAGCAAGTACTTCTGACAGTCGGAATAAACAAAACCAGAGGGCCTCTGAAAAGAAGGTATTGGAAGCACATGCAAAGAAGGCTTCCTATAAATCAAAAAAATCTTATTCCTTTGGAAGAAGAACTCGGAAGAAAAGCCCCACTTATCAGCAAAAACCAAGTCATCGGAAGGGAAAACTAAAGGTGCTTCCGATGGCTGTCAAAAGAAACAATCTCTTCTGACAACTTCCAAAGTAAAGCAAATATGGAAGAAGAAAGAATCAACTGAACCAAATGTTCAGCCACCCATCTCATCAGAAGCAAGCACATCATATGTCCCACCTAGGATGATGTCAAAGAAATTTACTTACAATGATGCAAATGGAAAACCCAAGACCACATGGGCTTGGGTTCCCATCAGGAACTAATTCACTTCTGATCATGTGCAGGGACACCAGGAATCAAAGAGCAACTTGTGGATAGTTGATAGTGGCTGTTCCAGGCACATGACGGGCAACAAGACTCACCTGCACAAATATGAACCATTCTTTGGAGGGTCTGTTGCATTTGGAAGTGATCCAGTGGGAGGCTATATCACAGGTAGGGGCACAATCACAAATGGTAAGGTAAGCTTTGAGAATGTGCATTTTGTAAAGGAACTAAATTACAATTTACTAAGTGTATCACAGGTGTGTGATCAAAAGCACAACATGTTGTTTACTGAGCATGAATGCATTGTTCTGAAGCCAGGATTTGTAGTTCCAAATGATCAGATCTTGCTCAGGGCTCCAAGAAGAAACAACAAGTATATGCTAGACATGAGCACAACTGCACCACTTAGTAATATAAGTTGCTTTGTCTCAAAAGCTTCACTTGATGAATCATCTCTTTGGCATAGAAGACTTTGTCATGTAAACCTTAAAAATATGAATAAACTTGTCAAAACTAGCTTAGTGACTGGTTTACTAACAAAGGAATTCATCTGTATTGATAAATGTGTTGCATGCTTAAAAGGTAAGAAGCACAAAACATCTCACCATGCCAAAGAGATAAATTCTATCACAACAGTCCTGCATCTGCTTCATATGGACTTGTTTGGCCCCGCAAGTGTTAAAAGTCTTGGTAGAAAATCATATTGCTTGGTAGTAACTGATGATTTCTCTCGGTATACCTGGGTATTTTTCTTAAGTACCAAGGATGAAACTGCTGAGACCCTAAAGTCATTCATACTTAGGGTAGAGAATGAAAGTGACCACCATGTAAAAATAATCAGATCAGATCAAGGAACAGAATTCAAGAATCATGTTTTAAATACTTTTTGTGAATCTAAAGGTATCACAAGACAATTTGGTGCTCCTAGGACTCCACAACAAAATGGTGTTGCTGAAAGAAGGAATATGACACTAATTGAGGCTGCAAGAACCATGTTGTCTGATGCCAAACTTCCAATAACTTTATGGGCAGAAGCAGTCAACACTGCCTGCTATGTCCAAAATAGAGTATTGGTAGTTAAGACACATGGTATGACTCCTTATGAAATATGGCATAAGAGAAAACCATTCATTGGGTTTCTCAAACCATTTGGATGTCAGTGCACTATCTTGAATACTAAAGATCATTTAGCCAAGTTTGCTGAGAAATCAGCAGAGGGCTACTTTGTTGGGTACTCTTCACATGCAAAAGCATATAGAGTATACATCAAAGCTTCCAAAATTATTGAAGAGTCTGCAAATGTTCAGTTCAATGAACATACTATCAATAAGCCTGGAACTGGTCCTGATTGGCTATTTGATTTTGATAGCTTTACATCTGCATTAATCTTGTGAAAGAGTATGTTCCAGAGTCACAGTCAACTGCCACAGACTCCTCCCAGTCCACAAGAGAAGAAGACTTTCGTGTTGAACTGCCAATAGCTTCAAGACAAATCTTGGCAGAATCCACTTCAGCACATAATGATGTCTCTCAGTCTGAGACAGTGAACACATCTCATGCTGTCTCTTTAAGTGACTCTACTTCAGTTCCAATGAGTCAAGAAGAAGATGTAGTCCATCAGCTGAAACAAACACTCTGGAAACTTCTTCTCCCAGAGAAAGTGATCCCACAACAGTCCAAACCCAAAGACCTCAAGATTTGCCAGAAATTCAACTTGAGGTAGTTCTTCCTAACCTTGAGTCAAGAAATCTGGATTTGGCTGCTCAGCTGGATGTGATTCCAAGAACTCATATCCATAACACTCATCCAGTTGAGAACATTATTGGTAATGTTGAAGAAGGAGTAAGAACAAGAAGCTCTATGCATGAAGCAAACATCTGCTTGTTCTCTTGCTTTCTATCTCAAATAGAACCAAAGAAAGTTACTGAGACATTGAAAGATAACAGTTGGGTAGAAGCCATACAGGAAGAGCTTCTTCAGTTTGAAAGGCAGGGAGTTTGGAAGATTTGCCCTTTACCTAAGGGAAAGTATGCCATAGGAACAAAATGGGTGTTTAGAAACAAGAAGGATGACAAGGTGTTGTCATCAAGAACAAGGCAAGGTTGGTTGTTCAAGGTTACACTCAGGAAGAATGCATAGATTATGATGAAGTTTGTTGATGCATGTTTATTGTCCCTAGTTCAGTTTTGTAACTCTTGTCATGTAAATGTTCAAAGTATTAATGGAAGTTGTCTTTATATCTATTTCATAATGTTTATTTCTATTGATTATTGTCTATTAATGTTTATCTAGTTGTTTGATTTGATTATAAACTGTTTGAGTATGAAGTTTACTCATTCGGCCGAATGACTCTAGAATGAAGTCATTCGGCGAATGAGGGTTATAGCGAATGTCTGAATTCAGAATGAGTCATTCGCCGAATGACTCATTCGAATGACTGCTCATTCGAGCTTAGTCATTCGCCGAATGAGCTGCTTCGGCCACTCATTCGGCCGAATGACTACAGCCTATATATAGATGTTCAAATCATTTCAAACCTAACTTTCCAGAGCCCTCCTTCTTCCCTAGCACTCCAGTGTCAAAACCCTTGAAGATTTGAGCGGTTCTTGATCATCCAAGTTCGATTCTCAACCCGTGGTGTTCGATCGTTGCTTCCAAGTCGTTTCTACAGCCTCGGATCACCACGGTTTCTGTTGGTTTCGATTGGAAAACCCTGGAATAGGATTCCGCACTATCCCAGAGGTTGTCGAGTAGTTTTTCATTGGATTCGGATTGTTTCCGAGCTCCCGATCGGTCCAACAAAGTGGTATCAGAGCTGTGGCTCTTGATTCTACTCGATTTCCACTCAAAATCAACAGATCTGAGATTCCCAAAACCCTGATTTTCGTAACTTCCAAAAACCCTAAGTTTCTTGCTTCCAAAGTCACTATTTCATTGAGATTTTAAGTGTTTTTGTGGTTCATTTGATCTAGTTTCTTCCCAATTGGTTAATAATCATGTCTTGAAGTTCTGTGCAAAATTTGGTGGTTAGATCTGGTCAAAATCGAAAGATATCGCGATTTTCGTTGTAAAAAAACCCCAGATCGCCGAATGACTCTGGCGGCCGAATAAGATCAGCCGAATAGCCTCCCATTCGCCGAATAGCTCTCATTCGGCGAATAGCTTCTTCGACACTCTTCATTCGCCGAATAAGCCTCATTCTCAATCCTCATTCGGCGAAAGACTTCATTCGATCTGTCATTCGCCGAATAGATCATTCGACCTTCTCATTCGCCAGTTCTCCTACTCAGTTTCTCATTCGTCAGTTTCACCTCATTCGGCCCCCGACATTCGCCAGTTTAGCACTCATTCGCCAGTTGCTTCTGAAATTTTTCTAAGTGTTGAATCTTGTTACTTCTGATCAAATGGAGGATTTAGCTCTCATGGCTAACCAAAACCATCGCATTCAGACTCTCTTGTTGACAGAGAATGAGACAGGGAACTCAAACAAAGCTCCTAAGCTGTTGAGTTTAGATGATTACCCTCACTGGAAATATAGATTTGAGATCCACATCAATGGGGTGGATACAAATTTGTGGATGATGATTGAAGGAGGTTATCTGCGGCCTCTGAATGAAGATGGAACTCCTATGCTAGTCACACGGATGACTGAGCCTCAGAGGAAGCTGTATGATTATGAGAAGAAAGCCTATGCTATTTTGTCACAGTCCATTGCCACTGATATCTTCCATCAGTTTAGACAGTTTCCTTCGGCTAAGCTTCTGTGGGATGCATTGCAGCAAAGATATGAGGGTAATGATGCTTTGAAGAGCATTAAGTCTAAAGCTTTGAAAAAGGAATTCAACAGCTTTATGTATGTGGGTAATGAGTCCCTTGATGAACTGATTGCTAGGTTTTATCATCTGTTGAGTGAGTTGTTCAATCATGAGGTCAAAACTACAACTCAAGAGAAGATTCAGTGTTTAGCTGATGCTTTGCCTCCAAAGTGGGAGTCCTTCTTGATGGTCCTTAAGCAAAATCAGATGATGGCTCATATGGACATCAATGATTTCATTCAGAAGCTAAAAGAGCAGGAGATAGAGAACAAATGGAAGGCCAAGAGGGTTGCACAAGTTCAAGATCCTTCTCTATACTACTCCACTCCCACAGTTGATAAGTCTACAACTCATGCTCCTCTGAAAACTGCCTTTGTGTCTAAAGCTTCTGAAGCCCCATCTGCAGCTCAGATGCACTTTAGCCCATCTTCTTCATCGAGCCCACAACAAGAGCATCATCAGCCTACTGCAAGTCTGAAGACAGAGAACTTTGATAAAGTCACAGTTGAGATTGCTAAAGAGCACATGGGTCTTCTATCAACATTGGTTAGTTCATATGATGGATTGGTTGCTGGTCAGATCGGCAATCCATATTTGACCAATGATGACTACTCTCAAATTGATCCTGATGATATGGAAAGAATTGACATCATGTGGGCATTGGCTAGTGCAGTCAGAAGAGCTAAGGAGTTTGTGAAGAGGACAGGAAAAGACATCAATCTAAACAAGGAGTCCAAGTTTGGATTTGATATGGCTTCTGTTACATGCTACAACTGTGGTGAAAAGGGTCACTTTGCTAGACAATGCAAGCAGCCAAAGAAAGCTGGAAACAAGAACCCATTTCAGCATCAGAAGTCTGTCCATGCTAATTCTGAAAGGAGATTAGTTCCTATTGATTCTCCTACAACAGCTGGATCTTCATCTTCTGGTAGTAAAGCCTTGATGGTTCAACAAGATGAAGGTGTAAACTGGGACTTCAGATTTAATGCTGATAAGGAAGATCAAGAGAAAGCATGTGTAGCAGAGATTCAGAATTCTGATGATATTGATGAAGAAAGCAGTCAGGAAGATTTGTTGGTGATTGATGACAAGACATCAAGTTCAGAATCAGAAAATTTGACGGATTCTGACACTCAAGAATCTGATGGAGAAGCTGATGACTCTTCAACTCAATTTGCCTTGATGGCAAACTCTTCTGCTTCTACAGATTCTTCTGAGCAGGTATACACTGATTGTTCATCTTCTCAATCTGATTGTTTCAATTGTGTTGATCTTAGGAGCAAGGTTCTTGCTTACCAAAAGCATAACAGTGATCTGATGACCGATCTTGACTTGTGCATTGAAGCAAACAAAGTTTTAAAATCTAATGAAAAGGATTTTCAAAATAAAATTGATCTTTTAAATAGACAATTGCATGAGGCCGAGATCGCTGTTCTGAACAAGCAAGATGCTATTACTTCTTATCTCAATACCATAAATGAGATTAAGAAGAAATTAGCATTAGTTGAGTGTGATTATGAGACTTTGGGACAGAAGCTCAAGAGCTATGAGAGCTCCTCTTATATCATTGAGCATATGATCAGTAGGAGTACTGATCAGGGGAAGGAAAAGGTTAATTATCAAAAGTGTCCTCCACCAATCCTAAATGCCTTTGTCAATACTCCATTAGTAGTTGATCCAGTTAGTCTGAGTAAAAATCAGAGTTCATCTCAGACTAAGGATTCAAGGGTGGATGGAATCGTGGAAGATTGGGTTTCTGATTCCGAGGATGAATCAGAGTATTCATCAAAGCAGAGTACTCCTCGGAATCAAATTACTAGTGTCATGAAAGGTGACCCAATCTCCAAATCAAAGATTTACAAGGAACTATGCTTTGTTAAAGCTTCACAGGAGTCTGAAGCTAATTGTGCTACCAAATCAGCTCAGTTTGGTAACAAAGGAAGGAAGGGTTTGGGTTTCGAGCAAGATTGTCAAAAATCAAATGTTTTTAAATCAACTAATAAGTCATTTTCTGATTTAAAACATTTTCATAAAAAAGGTGTTAAAGTCTGTTTTGAGTGTGGTGAACCAGGGCACATTGTGAGGTTTTGCCCTCAGTTGATCAGACCTAAGGTTGTCCCTTTCATAACCTTAAAGTCTGCTTTACCAAAACCTAGCAAATCTGTGTCTAAATCTTTTCAGTCAAAATCTTCATTTCACACTCAGCCTAAGGGTTCAGACAAGGGTAAGGGAAAGTTGGAAACATTGGTGGTTCCAAATGAGATTAATGTTAACCAATCAAAACAATCATCCATTTATCTGAAAACCTCTTTTGATAAAAATGCAATTTGGAAAGTTAAATCATCTGAGGTGTCTGTTCCACAAATTTCAGATAAACCTATTCCTAAGGGAAAATGGATTGATGTTTGGATCCGAGACTCAATGGGTCAACCCAAGACCGTAAAGGCTTGGGTTCCCAATGTAAACTGATAGTCTCTTTATTGTGTAGGTTGCCCCAAAAGCTGGAGTAAACAGCAATTGGATCGTTGATAGTGGGGCTTCCAGACACATGACTGGTGATATTTCTTTGCTCACCAATGTGAACGCAGTTCGAGGTGGCTATGTAGCTTTTGCTGGAGACAAGGGTGGTTTTATTACAGGAGAAGGAATCTTGACAAATGGACAGGTTTCGTTCGATAATGTCAGATATGTCAAACAGTTGGAAAACAACCTCCTGTCAGTCTCTCAGATTTGTGACAAAGAGTACAAGGTTCTGTTTGATGACTCAAAGTGTTATATTCTCAAGCAAGGTGTGCAGATACCTGAAGATTGGATTTTAATGTCTGCTCCAAGAAAACAAGACTTGTATGTTCTCAATATGGCTACAGCTTCAACTACATCCTCCACAGCTTCATGTTTTATGACAAAGGCAACTGAAAAAGATTCAATCCTTTGGCATAAGAGGATGGGCCATTTGAGTTTACGCAAGATGAATCATCTGGTACACAACAGTTTGGTTGAGGGAGTTAGCTTGAAAAATTTTAAGCTGTCTGATATCTGTGTTTCATGCAAGAAAGGAAAGCAGTCTAAGCAGTCTCATAAGCTGAAAAAGTATCATTCAATCAATGTTCCTCTTGAGCTTCTCCACATGGATTTGTTTGGTCCAGTAAATCGGAAGAGTATAGCTGTAGATCAATACTGCCTGGTTATCACTGATGAATACTCCAGATACTCTTGGGTCTTCTTTTTGAAGGAGAAATCAGAAACGTTTGATTGCATTCAAGTTTTGGTTACCAAACTTGAATCGCTCTATAAGCTCAAGATTCGTCAGTTTCGAACTGATAATGGAACTGAGTTCAAAAATCACAACATGGAGAATCTTTGTAATGCAAGAGGCATTGTGCAACAGTTTAGTGCTCCATATGTTCCACAGATGAATGGCGTTGCTGAACGCAAGAATAGGACATTGATTGAGGCTGCTAGAACTATGCTTGCTGATTCTTCTCTACCGGTTCAATTCTGGAATGAAGCTGTTGCCAATGCTTGTTACACATTGAACCGGGTCCTAATTGTGAAGAGACATGGGAAGACTTGCTTTGAACTGCTCCATAACCGAAAGCCAAATCTTAAGTATCTAGAACCATTTGGTGCTCCATGCACTATGCTTAAGAAACATGAGCAGGGCAAGTTTAATGAAAAGGTGGAAGAAGGGTACTTTCTTGGGTATAGCACTCCAAATAAACGAGTTTACAACATTGCAACTCATAATGTGGAGGAGTGGTACCACGTGGATGTTCAAAAGTATACAATGCCCCCACCTGGAAAAGGGCCAGATTGGATGTTTGACTATTCCAGTCTTTTTGACTCATTCAATATGCCCCCCATGTACTCAGATGAAGATGTAGCTGTTCAGATGCTGTATGATGTACAGAATGCCCCCGATGCTACTTTACAACCTACATCTACATCTGGTCCCTCTACACAGATAAATGATGACAGCTCAGACACAGACGACAATCCCCCAGCTGCTCCTGAACCAGTTGTTGATAATCTTGTACCTGATCTTGAGGACTTGAATTTGAATAACTTAGATCCTGAGGTTGAGGTTCCTGCTCATCCTGTTGGAAGAATTAATCGAATTCATCCTCAAGACAACATTATAGGAAGTCCTTTAGATGGAGTAAAGACTCGAAGTCAGATTTCTTCAGGTGGTCTTGCAGACATTCTTGATTTTGCAGATGTAAGCTTTTGTGCTCATTCCTGCTTTATATCTCAAGTGGAACCGCGTACCGTCACTGAAGCCCTCAAAGAAGAATCATGGGTAGACGCCATGCAAGAGGAACTGTTGCAGTTCAAGAAGTTAGGGGTCTGGCAACTAGTTGATAAACCCAAAGGTGCAAAAGTCATTGGCACTAGATGGGTTCTTCGTTGCAAAAAGGATGATCACGGGATAATCGTGAGAAACAAGGCTCGTCTGGTGGTTCAAGGATTCAGACAGATAGAGGGATTGGATTATAATGAGGTGTTTGCTCCGGTCGCTCGACTAGAAGCCATTCGTATCTTTCTGGCTTATGCATCCTTCAAAAAGTTCAAGGTTTATCAAATGGATGTAAAGAGCGCGTTCCTTCACGGGGTTATCAGTGAAACAGTGTATGTCAATCAACCTCCCGGATTTGAAGATCCATTGCATCGTGATAAAGTCTACAAGCTAGACAAAGCGTTGTATGGATTGCATCAGGCTCCGAGAGCGTGGTACGAGACACTTTCCACTCACCTTTTGAACAACGGGTTCAGAAGAGGTGCCATTGACTGCACTTTATTCATCCGTGAGAAGGACAGTGATTTACTCTTGGTACAAGTGTATGTGGATGATATAATTTTTGGATCCACAAATGATAATCTGTGCAAGGAATTTGAGACAGTTATGAAAGAAAAATTTGAAATGAGTTCGATGGGAGAGATGAAGTTTTTCTTGGGTTTACAGGTGGATCAGTCTGAGGCAGGGATTTTTATTCATCAAACCAAATACGTTGGTGACATTCTGAGCCGGTTCAGTATGTCTGATGCGAAGCCTGCTGGTACCCCACTGGCGATTAATCACGGGATTACTCCAGATGAAAAGGGGGAGTTAATTGATGCCACTCTGTATCGGGGAATGATCGGATCTCTCATGTATCTCACTGCCTCTCGGCCAGATATCATGTTTGCCACTTGCTTGTGTGCACGTTATCAATCCAAACCAAGAGTATCTCACCTGATTGCTGTCAAAAGGATTATGCGTTATCTGAAGGGTACACCGGAACTTGGCTTATGGTACCCTAATGATGATAACTTTGAGCTTACTGCATATAGTGATTCAGATTATGGTGGATGTAAAAGAGATTTCAAGTCAACATCTGCGGGATGTCAGTTCTTTGGAAACCGATTGGTCACCTGGCAGTGCAAGAAGCAGACGTCGGTGTCTACTTCAACCTGTGAAGCTGAATATATTGCTGCTGCAAGTTGCTGTTCTCAAATCATCTGGATTCAACAGCAACTCAGGGACTATGGGTTACATTTTTCTAACACTCCGATTTATGTTGATAACACTGCTGCCATTGCTGTCACTAAAAATCCAGTGCAGCACTCCAAAACCAAACACATCGACATAAAATATCACTTCATACGTGATTGTTTTGAGAAGAAATTAATCGATGTTGTTAAAATTCACACCGATCACCAGAAAGCCGATCTTTTCACAAAAGCTTTTGATAAACCCAGATTTTTATATCTGTTATCGGCTAATGGTGTTTTTCAAAAGGATGAAGTTCAATCATCATCTGAGTCTAACAAATGATCATCACTTTCATTAGATAGTTTTGTATATTTTTAGTATTTTCATTTTATCCTGTACAGTTATTTTTTTATTACTAAAAACACAAAAAGATTTTCCATTTTTAGGTTTTTAGGGGGAGATATAGAAAAATCTGAAAAACCAAAAACAATAGAAAATCTGAAAAACCAAAAACAATAGAAAATTTGAAAATCCAAAAACAATAGAAAATTTGAAAATCCAAAAACAATAGAAAAATTAAAAATGAGATAGTCCTGATTAATAAAATAGTACATTGATTTCATTATGTCATATAAGCAGTAATGAATGCATGAACTAAAATCACAAAAGAATGATGATGGGATGTACTGATAGGCTGGCTATACAAAATAAATAAACAACTTATGAGAACTTAGAAAGTTTGATGTGTGGGATCCATTTTATTAAGTCTTTTGAGTAAGAAATGGTTCCTGACTCAAATCAAGCATACACCTGTCATCATGGAATCAAATGAGGTTTCATTCAAAGAAAAATAAAGGCAAGCTGGTATTAAGCTTGAGAAAAATCAAAGACAAGCTGGTATTAAGCTTGATCAAGATAAACTAAAAACAACAAGCTGGTATTAAGCTTGAAGAAAACCTAATGCAAGCTGGTATTAAGCTTGAGAAAAACTTAAACTAATAAAGTTCGATTCCATACATGTGCCATATTGCTGGGACGGACCTAGCTGAAGCCATCCATTTGGATAGAACAAGAAAAACACAAAAAGATAATAAATGATTGAATCTTATTGAATTCATGATGACTGGTATTAAGATATGCTGAAATGAGTTTTGAACTGATTTTGATCTTGATTGATGAAATGAATTGGGGAACTCAGTCAGAAAATATGAGTGATCATTTAGTTTGTTTAAGAGTTGTGTATTGTTCAGTTTAAATTTGGACAAATATATCAGTAATCGTATCAAAATGAAATTGTGATTGAAGTGAAGCATTCATTGAAGGTTATATGATGTGATCAGAGATATGTGTTATCTTATTAATGGGCTTCTCACAAAAATATGTGTTTAATTACTTTTAAATTCTTGCTTGTACAGTTGTAGTGGTTGCTTCAGAAAAATACAAAAAGATTTTCTATTTTCAATTTTATTTTAGATGATCATTTGTAGATTTGGATGTCTGTCACATCTGAATCCTGAACCAACTAGACATATCTTCATAATTGGTTAAAAGTTTGGTGCTCAGAATGTCAAATTTTTAAAATTTTGAAGTTTTGGAGAAGTTCATCTCTCATTCGTACGAATGAGAGGCAGAATGGATTCATTCGGCCGAATGAACTCATTCTGAGAATGAGTCATTCGACCGAATCAGTTACACAGGATAAACTTCATTCGACGAATGAAGAGAGTCGAATGTCTCATTCGACATTCTCATTCGGCGAATGAACATTGTCGAATGACTCAGTCGCCACTTTCATTCGGCGAATGAGACTGAATGTCAGGTGACCTTTCGCCTAGCTCATTCGGCGAATGAGAAGGGACTATATAACAGTTCTTCGGCCGATTGAGGGTCATTCGACAATTTTCACTTTCGCCGCATCAGAGCTACGTCATTCGGCGATTTACACACAGTTCTTGTCCACTTGATTTTCTTTGATCTCTGTTGATCTTGCCACTGATAATCATCTTGTACTTATTCTCAGGTATATGAAGATCAAATTTCAACCGATTCCATCCACGAAATCATGATAAACATATTGAGATTTAGGGTTTTAGGGTTTTGAAATTCGCCCAACAAATAAACTGTTAAGATGGACCTTAAACCCAAAATGTCATGTATTAAAATTGCTAATCGGTCGTTTCTGAGGGTTGTTTACCAGGTTTTTGGGATTGATTTGAGATTTTGAACAAAGGGATTTTGAACTTAGTGATACTGCCGAATGTCGTCATTCGGCGAATGACTCATTCGGCGAATGAACCTCATTCGACGAATGGATCATTCGGCGAATGACCAGTCATACTCAAGTTTCATTCGACGAATGAGAGTCATTCGACGAATGAGCCTTATTCGACAGATAACTCATTCGGCGAATGGACTCATTCGGCATATCAGAAAAACAGTTAATCTGGTTTTTTTAAATCTCATTGTTTGAGTGATTGTCTTGTACTGACATGTGTATCTCTTGTATTGTGCAGTATGGCAGGATACAAATCAGTTCCGAAGCATAACATCTGTGCCCATCTTGATCTGACGACTCCGAACGCGAAGCACTACACAGATATTATTACATTCTTGAGGCGTTCCAGAATATTCACTGCCATATCGACAGTCCATGTGCCCTATTTATCACATCAGCAGGATTTCTGGACATCAGCTGATATTGATTGTGAGGCCGAGCCTACAGTCATTAGGGGCAAGGTCAGGGGTCATGATGTTGTGGTGTCTGCTGAGCACATACGGAGGGTTTGTGGTTTTCAGGACTCTCCAGATCATCCTGTTCTACTCGACAGATTCTTAGTCCGTGGATGCTTCCTCCGATGCAAGTACGAGGGAGACATTGGAGCCGGGATTCTGAACAAAGCGTTCATGTCCCCGCAGTTCAAGTACTTGGCTCATGTACTTGTTCACTGCCTTGGCTCGAGGAGAGGAGGCTTTGATGACATGCGCGAAACCATACAGTGCGCATTTGCTGCCTTGGTGCTCAACAAACCATTCAACTTCTCCGAGATGGTTTTTCTGCACATGAAGGAGAATGTGGGGCTAAAGGGTGACAAGAAGTTCCTTATGTACCCTCGATTCATACAGCAGATCATTGATGCACAGATTCCAGATCTTCCAAAGCTTAATGCCGACATCATTAGATTGGAGCACATGAATGACATAACTCTCAACAGAGTTTTGTCATACAGAGGGAAGGAGAGGAAGCCCACCACTAGATCCCTATTTGGTCACCTCTCTCGACCCGATTACAGGGCTCCGGCTGGAAGAAGATGGAGACACGATGACTCCGATTCAGATGTGGAGGACATTGTGGTTCCTGCTGGAGATGATGATAGTGATGGTGATGATGGAGATGGTGGTGCGGGCCCGAGTGGTGCTGGTGTTGATGTGAGCACAGTGGAGGTGAGTACTGTTGCTGTTAAGAGTTCAGAGGCTGGTGATATGACATCATTACACATAACCACTGCTGCTTCAGAGAGCATGGTTGATGTTACTGTTTCTGGTGCTGGTGGTGATGTTGCTGTGTCAACAGCTCAGGAGGAGGATGTGGACATCGATTCACTGATGAATTTGGACTTCTTGACTACTACTACATCTTCAGTGACTGCTCCTCTCGATGTATCTGTTCCACATTCCTCAGGTGGTGGTGATGAGTCAGAGGACTCGAGTGAGGATGAAGGTGTAGCAGGTGAAGGTGATGAAGACAGTTCTGATTCTGAAGAGACTCATGATGATGAGTTTGAGAAAGTGGATGAGGGTGGAAGAGTGGATATGAGGAAGAGAAAGAGGACAGATGATGATTTGGAAGATATTACTGATACGTTATTTATTCCGGAGTTTGATTTTTCTCCCCCTCCTAGGTCATCTGCTCCTGCTTCCACAGCAGTGATTGTTTCTGCTGGACAGCCCACCTCATCCAGAGCTGGTAGGGGAAAGAGATCCCGATTCTCTTTCCAAAGGAGGTCAGAACTGACATCAGCTGCTACAACTACTGTCACATCAGTAGCAGCTGTGTCAGTTTCTTCACTGACGAGGACAAGGGCCATTCACACTCAGGTTACTACTGCCCCTCTGTCCACTCCTTTTGTTCGCGAGCCGGTGTATGTTACTGCTTCCTCTGGCCCTTCCACAGTCCGTGCTGATGTTCATATACCTACTGTTTCAGTTGTGGATCAGCTTAGCACACTGAACAGCATGGTCTTGAGACTGATGGAGAGGAGCATGGAGCAAGAGAGGAAGAACAAGGAGCAAGAGCTGGTTATTGCTCAGCTCACAAGGAGGATTGAAGAGCAGGATACTTTGCTTATTCAAGCAGCAGACCAGAGGGCCGATTTGAGGGCCAGGTCTGCTCAACAGGAGGAGCAGCTCCTAAAGTACATCGATGAGCACAACCAGCTGGCTTTGACAGCCTCTGGTTTCAATGATAGGATCCTTCAGCTCGAGGCTGAGAATGCTCGCCTTGCTGAACTTGTCGAGAGTTCCAAGGAAGGCACTCCCAGGCTTGAAGGCTCTGCTGCTCCTTCCGATGATTCAGACAAAGAAGTAGATGAAGACGAAGAAGAAGAGTCTGATGAGGAACAGGTTGACTATGAAGACTCAGACAAAGACGATGAGTCTGATGATGATGATGATCATGATGATGAGGCCAAGGACGGATCTGGGAATGGGTCTTCTGGTTCATCGAGTACTGATGATGATGACGATGATGACCAGGCCCCTCCCTCATCAGAGATTCGATCCAAGAAAGCCAATGATAAGAAGAAAGCCTCTGCTCCACCTCCTCCTGCACAGACAGATGAACCCAAAGCGGCCGAGGAAGTAGAAGCTGTGCCGTTGAGACGTCAGCTAGATAAGACGTTGACTATGATCTTAGACGCTCAGGGCATTATACAGCACTCGGTCAGCTATGACAAAGAGGAGGGTGAGATCATACATTGTTTATCTAAGGAGCAGATTGCCGAGCTGTTCAGGTTGAATCCTGACGAGGTGGTCACTGATGACACCTCTGTACCCAGTGCTGAAGAGCCCGAACCAGAACTCTTTGATGATGTAGATGATGTCATTCTGGAAGACATCACCGATGAAGAATACCCGAAGTATACATCGGCTGAAGACGAGCTGCCTACATTCACTGAGCCATTTGATCAAGAAACAGAGGATCTCTTGGTCAGATATCTTGAAGAACAAGTAGAGGCAAGCAAGGCTGAAGCTGATGATTTAAAGAAAAGAAAAGAGGAATGGGCTGTATACTGGGAGGTATTGAAGAAACAAAGCACAGAGAAGATGCCAGCCACGCACAAGAAAGTTTACAGGACCAAAGGCTATAAAGCTGGAGGCCAGATACTTAGCTGGGCATACTTCCATGATCTTGGGTGCTATGCAGTGAAGAGGGAGAAAGGGATCGACTACTTCAAACACCCACATGATTTCAAGACGTTGCCTGGATTCGAAGTCAATCAGCTAGCACGTCTGAACATGCTATACAGTGGTGACTCTGGGATGTCTGCTTGGTTTTCTCGACAGATCAAGTACGAATACCGGAAGAGATGGGTGAACTTTCAGCCACAGCAACCAGAGAGGTACTACTTGCCAGAGATAGATGGGGATACCCGGAAGCATAAAGTGATCCTGAAGTGGCTTCCCCCTAAAGTCTTGAAGAAGATTCCCCTGCGGAAGATGCGACAAGACTTTATGGATGGCTTCCGATGGTGGTATTATGATGGGCGCACAGGTGAGGCTGTGATAGTTTTGTGCAAAGACAAACAGTGGGAGACTGTTAGGATTTTTGATCCTATGTGGCTGACTAACTTGTCTCACAAGGATGTTCAAGCTTTGTTCAGAAACCAGATTTTCTTCGACGTTCCGGACATGGTGCAAGCTTTGCAATTTATGAGAGTGATCCGTCTCTGCAGCATTTTCAAGATCCACGCTGGAGCAGACTGGAAAGCTATTTCAGAAAAGTATTTCAAGAAAGACACTTCCAAGAGTTGAACTAGGTCCAAGGGGGAGTTTGTTGATGCATGTTTATTGTCCCTAGTTCAGTTTTGTAACTCTTGTCATGTAAATGTTCAAAGTATTAATGGAAGTTGTCTTTATATCTATTTCATAATGTTTATTTCTATTGATTATTGTCTATTAATGTTTATCTAGTTGTTTGATTTGATTATAAACTGTTTGAGTATGAAGTTTACTCATTCGGCCGAATGACTCTAGAATGAAGTCATTCGGCGAATGAGGGTTATAGCGAATGTCTGAATTCAGAATGAGTCATTCGCCGAATGACTCATTCGAATGACTGCTCATTCGAGCTTAGTCATTCGCCGAATGAGCTGCTTCGGCCACTCATTCGGCCGAATGACTACAGCCTATATATAGATGTTCAAATCATTTCAAACCTAACTTTCCAGAGCCCTCCTTCTTCCCTAGCACTCCAGTGTCAAAACCCTTGAAGATTTGAGCGGTTCTTGATCATCCAAGTTCGATTCTCAACCCGTGGTGTTCGATCGTTGCTTCCAAGTCGTTTCTACAGCCTCGGATCACCACGGTTTCTGTTGGTTTCGATTGGAAAACCCTGGAATAGGATTCCGCACTATCCCAGAGGTTGTCGAGTAGTTTTTCATTGGATTCGGATTGTTTCCGAGCTCCCGATCGGTCCAACAAAGTTTTTGCTCCAGTTGCAAGAATTGAAGCAATCAGAATATATTTAGCCTTTGTAGCTGCCAAGAACTTCAAGGTTTTTCAAATGGATGTGAAAAGTGTCTTTCTTTATGGAACAATTGATGAGGAGGTGTATGTGTGCAGCCTCCTGGATTTGAAGATCCAAAGTTTCCTGATCATGTCTGTAAGCTTGATAAAGCTCTGTATGGGCTGCATCAAGCTCCCAGAAAATGGTATGAAACTTTATCTTCTTTTCTATTGGCTAACAACTTCAAGAGAGGAACAATTGATAAAACTCTCTTTTTCAAGAAGTCCAATCAACATATCATGCTAGTCCAGATATATGTTGATGATATTATCTTTGGTTCTACTATTGAATCTCTCTGCAAGGACTTTGAATCATTGATGAAATCCAAATTTGAAATGAGTTCAATGGGAGAACTCACTTTCTTTCTTGGACTACAGGTGAAACAAACTCCTGCAGGAATTTTTATTAGTCAATCAAAGTATGTCAAGGATATTCTTGAAAGATTCAAGCTTACTGATTGCAAAGCTCTAGGTACTCCAATGTCCAATACATCTCTTAGCCCTGACCTTGAGGGGGAGGATGTTGATCAACATCAATACAGAGAAATGATAGGTTCATTGATGTATCTCACAGCAAGCAGGCCTGATATAATGTTTGCAACTTGCTTGTGTGCAAGATTTCAGGTCAATCCCAAAGTTTCACACATGCTTGCTGTGAAAAGAATTTTTAGATACCTCAAAGGAGCACCAGGTCTAGAATTATGGTATCCTAGAAATGAAGACTTTCAGTTCATGGCTTATACTGACAGTGATTATGGAGGCTGCAATATTAGTAAGAAATCCACATCAGGAGTATGTCAATTTCTTGGATCCAGAATTGTGTCTTGGCAATGCAAGAAACAGTCATGTGTTTCTACCTCTACTGCAGAGGCAGAATACATAGATGTCTCTAGCTGCTGTGCACAAGTTATATGGATTCAAAATCAGATGAAGGATTATGGAGTAGAGTTGTTCAACACTCCTATACAGATAGACAATTCAAGTGCAATCTCCATCACCAACAATCCTGTCAAGCATTCAAAGACCAAGCACATTGATATCAGGTATCATTTCATTAGAGATTGTGCAGAGAAGAAGCTGATTCATCTAGTCAAAGTTGATACAGAACATAATTTGGCTGAACTTTTCACCAAGGCATTTGATGAAGGAAGATTCAGGTATTTAATAACAGCCATTGGCATGATTAACTTTGAGTAAATGAATCAATAAGAAATGAACAATTCTTTAGAAGATTAACTTAAATTATCTTCTGATGAGTAATTACTCATCAGAAGATAGTTTAAGTCTTCGGAAGCATTCTTCCTTTCTTATGTCGGAAGAAGTCACACTTCAGAAGATAAATTCTCTTCTGAAGTATTATCCTTCTGATACATTATACATTCGGAAGCTCAATCTTCTGAACTTACTCTTCAGAAGAAGATGTCTTCCGAAGAACAATTTTTCTGATGAACTTATCTAAACCTTCAGAAGAAACACTTCCAATTATATATTTATATGCTTCGGAAGCAAGTATCTTCCAAAGAACACTTTTGGTCCTATGAACTACTTCCGATGACTAATCCCCTCGGAAGCAACTCTGTCTTTAAAAAAAATATTTTTGAACATTAAAGCAGCTATTCTCAGAAGACCTTTTTCTGACATCCGGATCTCAAAATTTAATGTGCTTCTATATTAAATGCTGACATCCGAAGGTATAAAAGAATCTCCTATTCGTCCACTTTCTCTCACCGTTTCATTTCGAATTGATTTTCCCTTTTTCTCTCCAAATTAAACCTAAAATCTATCGATCACCATGGAATCTTTTGCCTTCAGACCTGCTCACAACTTAGCAGCGGAACCGTCTTCAGACAATGACGCTGACTTTGCTCCGATCATCTCCTTTCTTCAAAGGAGCAGGTATCTATTTGCGTTAACCGTCAAACCTGTGGTGTGTGAGTCTCATCACCAGCAGTTTTGGCGTTCTTGTTCTGTTGCTTCTTCTTCCAATGGTAGAACTCTTCATGCTACCAATGATGCTCATCTTATTGCTATCACTGTGGAGACCATCTGTCGGCATCTTCAACTCAGTGATGCCGGGGAAGGGTCTCATTCACAAAGGATGAGGTAGCATCGATCTTCAGATCAATGGGGTACGATGGTCCTCTCCCTTCAACAACTTATTTGAAGGGTAGAGTGTCCTATAATTATAAGTACCTCATACATTTGTTTTTGCATTGTCTGTCCAATAAGACAGGAAGTTGGGATCAAGTTCCCTCTGATTTAGCATCGGCTATTCATGGCTTGGTCTCTAACCAACTGTTTAATTTTTCTGGTTTCATTTTCAATAACTTGGCTGATAATCTTTCATCGCCAAAGAAGTTTTGCATGTATCCCAGATTCTCATAACACATTTTCTACAGTGAATTGGGATCATCCCTCTCACTATCTGGGAACATTTACAATATTCCCTTGGATACTGCCAAGGTTTTTGTTCAGTTGAAGAAGAAGAGTGCCCAATTCTCTGGGAACTTCACTCCTCTTCTTCAATTAATGGAGTTACATACTCCAGAAGGTGACAGCTCTGTTGCACCCACAGATGCTGAACCCACACCTTCCACCTCTGTTCCTCACCCCATAAAGATCACCTACAAACGCCGCCGAACCCCTGAACAGCTCTCTACAGCTGTTCAGGCCCCTTCTTCCGAACCCATTAAGAAAAAGGTGAAAAGAACTGTTAAGGGCACAGTTCCACCTAAGGTGAAGGCCACACCTGTTGTCACTCCACAGGTTCTTCCTCTGGAACCTGTGGCTTCCCTTAACCAGCCTGAAAACCCTCGAAGTATGTCACCATACATACCTGAGAATATCCAAAGGGATGCCCCCATTATTGAGTTTGCTTCTGAGGAAGCAACTCCATTAGATCAGAAACTATCTCCCAGGTCTCCAGGTTCATATCACCCAGAAATGCCCCCCACCCATTCTCTTACCCTGGCTCAAGGGACTTCTGCTATGGCTGTGGAGGAACCACTCTCTCCCACTACCCAAATACTAATGAGAGTGGTGACACAGCTACAAGCAAGGTTTCCTGACCCAGAGTCTACTATTTCAGAGGTTGACCCCAGGAGTGCAGAAGGGGTCAATACAGATGAGGCTGCCACAACTGCTGAACCTTCTCAGGTTCTTCAGGACAGTGGTACAGACAATAGGACCTCATCTGTGGCAACCCACACGGAGGAGAAATTCTTTGAAGCCCTTTTCAATGAGGGGAACCCAGGGTGCCAATAAACCACAACTGGTGATGGAGGTGCAGGAGCTAGTTTAGCTCAGGTGGATGAGGGCACCACAAATCAGGAATTGACGGCCACCATTTCATCTCTCCAAGCCAGTTTAGCTCACCTGGAAGCTGAGCTTGCTACCCTGCGGCTGGAGGTCCAAGCCAAGGAGGCAACAATCTTGGACCTCAGAAGGCGCCCCCAGTCATTCTCACACCCTTCTGTCCTGATCATGCTACCACTACTTTTCTCTCCCCTGATGCTACCAAAAAGGGGGAGAAGGCATCATCTGTAGTAGGGTCAGGAACAGAAGCTAGAGAAGAGGAAGTTGCACAAGATGTCAACCCATCTATAGTCACCTTGAATAATGAATGGGATGAATTCTTGGGAAATTATTTTCATCATTCTACAACTTCTTCTTCTTCATTTGATAATGGTGAGGCTGTCATAGAGATTGAGCAAGATCTCACAACAGATCTCTCTATGGAGCCTCAGTCCCCTGTTGGGACTCAACAGTTCCCTTTTGGGACTAAGTCTCCTTTTGAGACTGCAGCCCAGGTTTCCATGGAGGAAACCACTCAAGAAGAACAACCTATCTCCATGGAACCTGTGTCCCTTCTGGGTTAAAGGATGCTGAAGACCTCTCCTCCACTCCTGAGCACTCTGTGGATGCTGCTAAGGAATCACCCAAGTTGGTTGGTCAACTAGAGGAGGCAGTGAATGCTAAGGTTAACTCCGAAGCTGCAGCTGCTTCCGAAGGCCCAGTCATCCTTGATGATTCCTCCACAGAGGAGCTATATGCCGATGAACCAGCTGGTGAGGCTAAAGGATCCATCTCCTCTGGGGCAAAATCAATGGACAAAGGAAAAAGAAAACTAACCCCAAAGGAGAAAGCAGAACTAGAGGAGAGGATGCCCAAGAAGAAGAAGGGCCGACCAGACACTTCCATGGATGATGAGCTAATCAGACTATCTGCTCTTCTCCAGGAGAAGGGATATGATATAGATGAAGTCTTGCTCTGGTCGGTACCTGAAATGGCTGCTGAGCTGGACAGAGTGCAGCAGCAAGAGCAGGCAGCTGCTGCATCCGAAGCCATGGTTTTGCTTACAAAGAAATAAAAGGAGAAGGCCTACAGAGAAAAAATGAAGGCTATCCTCCTACAATATGGCTTCCATGCTCGGCAGCTAGGCCCCATGAAGAACTCAGCCATGGATATGCATGTCAAGGACATCAAGGCCAAAATTGCCAGAGGTGAGTTGATTTCTATGGAGCAAATAGAGGCTCAGAGGGCAAGCCTAAACTTAGGCTTAGGTTTAGGGGGAGGAGTGAGAATTGAAATACCCCTCTCTGGTACAGGGATCAGAGAGGGTGAATAAGTCATGTGTGGGGAGGCAACAAAGGCCATGTTCCCCCTAAACCCTAAGGAAGAAACAATCTCTCCTCCATCAAGTCCTTCTATGGATAACATGCCAATCTCTTCAGTGATTAACATCAACAAGGGTAAAAAGGCTGCACAGAAACAATAATCAAAAGACCCTGATCCTGAGAGACAATCAAAGGCTGATGAGAGGATAAAAGAGCATCCTAGAACTAAAGATGCAGGTCCACAACCCACTACAACAACAGATGCAGCAGTCGGCTCAAATGTGGAAAATCAACAGGCTAGAGGACAGGGGAGTCAAGCCATGGTCTTTGAGGACAGGGAAGTCAAGCCATGGTCTTTGAAAAACCAAGAATGAGAATAAGAAAGACCATGGCTAGAAGAAGAAAAAGAACTAATTCCATCTCCTCTGACACTGAGCCAGATTCAGAACCCTCAGAACCAAAAGCCACACTAGAACCTGTACAGCTTAATGAAAATCCAAGAGACATCCGTGGCCTGATGCATCATCATACTTACATCCCTATATTGAAGTGGAGCTTTGATGCACTTCATAAGATGTTCACACTCACTCAGTTCAATGGAGGGATAAAGGTTTTGGATATTATGCAACTGATGGTGCTGGCTGAGCCCTTTGTTCTTGATCTTGAAAAGCTTCCACTGGATAATCCTGATAATGGATCAGATGGGAGAATAGCCATCAAATGGGTGAAGGCTAGAGCTCAAGTTCTGAGGGGAGAGAGAGTGACAAGGAGAATTGTATAGGAAGTTTTGGTAGCATCAGCCTAGGGGGAGACTGTAAAGACTAATAAAGGCTGATGCTCACCAAACTTCTATTTTGTCTAAGTACCAGACTCTACAGAGTCAAACAGCTTTCGGAAGGAAGGAGTTACTCTTCGGAAGCAACATGGGTAACTCACTCCTACTGAAGGCTGTACAAGACAAACCACCAAGAAAGGCCAACACTTGACACATCTAAAGCTTCAGAGCTTCCGAAGACATTAAAGCTTCTGAAGAATAAAGGCTTCCGAAATTTCTCCTCAACATCTTCCTAAGACAAAGACTTCCGAAGAGTACACTCTGACAAAAGACTGTAGCTGATTACCTTTTATGGTATATAAAGGTGCTGACAACAGACATGCTGGCCTAAGAACAACGAGGATAACATACCGAGAGTCAGACACAACACCTTACTTCTCCTCAGCTGCATTAAATGCAAAAGATCATCTGAAGCCTTGAAGATCAACAACATTAAATGTCTTTTGTATTTAGCTAGTCTTTTGTAAAGTCAATGTCTATTTTAGTAATGATTGTAATTAAGTGTCTTAGCCTGTTAAGACACTTTAGATACTAGAATAAGCATCACTTTATGTATTGTCTAGTATACCCAACTTGTATTCCTACGAGTATACGGTTGTAGCCTTGGCTATATAACCTCTCATTGTAAACCTGTAGAGTGTGCTTGCTGGTTGTAACACTTGAACAACTTTGAGAGAAATATATCTTTGAGCTTGAAATTTATACTTGTGTTCTTACTATTATTCAAAGATTATTAGCTTACTATTGAGTGTTTGAGAGATCTTTCTAACAGATATTCCGCATCTGTTAGATTATAAGAAAGAAATACTTGTGAAGTGTTGTTTAGAGTAAACAATCCGATCCAACAAATTGCTTTTATGACAATACGTACAACACCTGTGATTTGATAACTCTACGTATTTCCTGCAAAAATATAATACTTTTCGTGTATTTACATATCTCTCTTCTCTACCTTAATAATGACTTCACAATGGGTGAGACTTGTTGGGTATGTTTGTGTTGTTGTAAATCAGGTTTACACTTTAATATAAAGGTGGGCAAATCGGGTTTCTAATAAATATGGTTAGTTAATTTCAATTAATAAAAAATACCAAAAGTTTGTATTGGGTGAACACTAGAAATCATATGTGTAATTAAAAAAACTAGACAGATGTCCATGTGATACAATAAAAATACAACACTTAGGTTGGTGATTTTAAGATTGTACACGGTTTGCTTCAGTTCGGTTTTTGTCCATTACCTAAACTAATTTTTTTTATAAACTAAATAGAATCAAACAATCTTATTAAAAGAAAAACCAAGGTTTTCAAAAAAAAAATGCAAATTGTATACTTCTATTTTGGCTCATAAAAAGCTTAAGCCAGCTTGTGTCTCATGATACCAATTATTTCAGATTGATTTTAATATTTAACTAAAAATAATTATTAGACTTAAAATCTCAATTTAAAAGCCGAAATGTGCTAAAACAATCAAATATATCAAAATGGTTAAGAAATTGTACATTTAATTTGAGAAGGTTTTTTTAAAGTTATTTTATCCCATGCTATTTCTTAGTGACACCAATTTGAACTAAAAAAACTTTGTTTTGCTAAAAAGTTGTATATTATAAATTTGTAATTTAAAATTTGTATATAAGCAAAACTCTTATATGTATTATAAGTTAATGAATTTGTTCTGTAAACATATTAAGTCTAATAAGGATGTGACAGGTCACGAGTCATTATAAAAGGTAGCAATTTTATTCACAAACAATGTTACTTTGCAGGTAATTGTTTTTATAAAAAGAAATCGATCATTTAAATATAAGTGGATAATGATTTAAACCTCATAAGGCCCTTTATTAATTCGTCAATCGGTATCGGTACATTTGCTTCAATAAATCATAAACCATTGGCATATAGAGTAAGCTATGAAAAGGATCTCGTCACACTACGATCGCCTACAACCACAAATAAAACCGAGCAATGGTAATTCTTTGTTTAGTATATCTGTATTAACATGTGCTGTTCTTTGCTGGATCACACTAGCAGCTCTATGGTGTCCAGATAATTTGTTTCGAACCTTGTCATGCGTCTTCCTGAGTTTACTTGGACTAATTCAGAGTTGACTATATATGACTGATCGTCGTCGTCGTCGTCGTCGTCCTCGTCTTCGTCCTCGCCGCCGCCGCCGCCGTCGTCATCATGATGATGATGATGATGATCATGATCATGATCATGATCATGATTATTATGATGATCATCATGATCATGATCATGATCATATTATGATTATGATTATGATTATGATGATTATTATGATTATGATTATGATTATGATTATTATTATGATTATTATTATTATTATTATTATTATTATTATTATTATTATTATTATTATTATATATATATATATATATAAAAGTAGTGATATGATACTTATATCAACAAAGCTGTATTGCACAACTCATTTTCAATGGTGGGATTGTGCAAGGTGCATGTTAGGTTTTTTTAATTTTTTTTCTATTTTAATAAATTATAAGTACTAATTTTTTAAATTTTATTTATTGGCCCTATGTTTTTGTTTTTTGATACTAGATTTTACCACTAAGTATGACCCTTTTTTTGGTTAGCGAGTACAATTTAGGTTTTAAGGTCGAAGTGACAACCGTTGCGACGTATCTTCATACTTTCATTTTTGTATACGAGGTGATGTCTTCGTTCATAGATTCACAATCTTAACACATTTCCCGCTGCAACGCGCGGGGAACCACTAGTTTACAGTTATTGCCCATTATAATAAAAGAAATTCTTTTATACATGATAAGTCCTTCAACTTTCTAAAAAAATAACAAAATGTCATCGTTTATGATTGAATTTTTAAAGAATTTTTTTTCTATTAAATTTAGAAGTCTAGATATTTAATTATGGGTAAAGGGTTGAGTTTATTTGGTAATTGCTCATGACTCTAGCTTAAAGAAGAGGTCTATGATTCGATTCTTAGCAAATGATGTATTTGGTGTTGTTTATAAGTATATTAATGAAAGATCCATTTGTCGTTCAAAAAAGAAAACAAAGTCGACGTTGAAAAGGTGTTCATCCCCTTGAGGTCAAGAGTTCGGCTCCGTCAAAGACAGATTCATATAATAATTACTGTTAGAAAAAAAATAGATTTAGTTATGTGATGCAAGTGCAAGTTCGACAAAATTATACAAAAACTTCAGGCAATGATGTTAATATAGACAAATTAGAATTTATTTTTTATACATTTTGTTTTTCATCTAAATATCACTTAGCCTACACTTACAGGATTTGAACTCAAACAACTTAATTACTAATATCATTAGGGTAAATACATTAGACATAAACACGAAGCCCAACATAGTATACACATTTATTTTTACAGTAAACAAATTCTATATTAAGAATTGTTTTAATTTTTGAGTTATTTTTTTACCCAACCTTTGTTCCACTTTAAAGGTAGAAGTTTAGAACCAGGTTATCTTCACATGTTGCGCACAGAATTTTGTTGTGATCTCAAACCCTAAGGGGTTAAGAAAGTTAGAAAGACATAATTTTGAATATTAGAATATATAAAAAAAGAACGTCAAGTAACGATAAATGTAAAGTTCTAAAAGCTAAAACCAAATCAAACCAAACCAGCCAATGCACTAAAATTAAAAAGCAAAAAAAAAGAATTTTATTTTTAGTATATATTTTATTTTGAACTAAATCATAAAAAAGAGAAACGAATGAGCAAATATAACTTTCTAACTCAGTCCTTTTTATTTAATAAAAACAGAAAAAAATGTACATCAATTATGTGGAACATAAATATTATAAAAATAAATAAATTGTGTGTTACAATTCAATTGCCAGCCTGTCACTATTCATCTTTCTTCATCTTAGTAAAACTTAAAACATAATAATTCAAAATAGAAAAGAAAAAAAAAACAATTATGTGAGTTTGTTTTTTCAAATGTGTTTAGAGGACAAAATTATTTATTAAAATAGGTAATTTATAAATTATTTATTAAATTGAGCATTTTCCATTCATTTTTTTGTTTATAGCTAATTTATCATAAATTATTTTTTAATCTATTCAACATATTATAATAGTTAGTTGATTGAAAAAAAATAGAAAAATGATATAATATGTTGATTAAATTAAGAAAAATAGTGAAAAATAAAAAAGTAAATAAAAAACACCTATTTTCATAAATAAAAGTTTTGATATACACTACAAGAATATGATCCTATCCCGGCTAACCCTATCCCGACTAAAAAAGTCGTTGCTATAGCAAGATCAGTGCCGACGACATGTGGTCGGCACAGGTACCCCGGATTTTTTTTTTCGCGGTTAGCTATCCCGACGATAAGTCGTCGGTACAGGTTAAAAAGCTTTGGCGGGCTAATTGGCGCTCTTTCCATTCATCTATACCGACTAAAATTCGTCGGTATAGAGAAAATGTTTTTTTTTTTGACCCTATTTCATCAGAGTAGTTCGTGGGGTAAATTTTTGCGACTTGAGTTTTCCCACCGACTTGTCGTCGGCACAGGTGGTTTAAAAAAAAAAATTCGATTACCCTATCCCTACGACTTGTCGTCGGGACAGGTTGAGGCGCAAAAATAAGATTACAGCTTCTGCTTTACTCCCCCATTTCACTCATCTCTATTTTCTCTCGTTTCTCAGCCTTCTCTCGACGACATGAGCTAAATCTTGTATTTTTGGAGGTAAGAACATCTATTTGGATATTAGATAGTGATGGGTTATGAAGTTTTGAACTAATTTTCGCCTATGTTCTTCTTATTTTCTTAGGTTTTTGAAGATTGGGTTGTTTTTGATAAAGGTTCCCGAAATTCTTCTTCCATTGATGGATACTTAAGGTAGATGGTTCGTTTTTTTGGGTTTTTTTGAAGATTTCAACAAGTTCAAGTGTTTATCTATGAATTTTGTTTATGTTTGTGTGTTTGCAAGAAAAAAAAGGGAAGAAGACTTGAAGTTTAGTTGGGTTTTTTTGAAGATTTCAACAAGTTTAAGTTGGGTTTTGAAGGTAATAAATATTTTTTGGGTTATTTGTGAAAAACTTGTGTTTATATATGATTTCTATCTATGTTTGTGTGTTTTCAAGACGTATTGGAAGAAGATTTGAAGTAGATTTGGGGATTTTGAAGATTTGAACAAGTTATTCAAGTTGAATTTTGAAGGTAATAATTAATTTTGAAAAATATTTTATGTTTTATATGATTACATGAGTATGTTTATGTTATGTAAGATGATTATGTTATGTAACATGTAAAAATATAATTCATATGCTCGAAGGCGACATATGGAGGTAACAAATAGAATTGGTACTAATTTATTAACTGTTATATTGAAATACAAGTAATATCTTTTTGATTCATAGGGCACTGGTGGCATTGAAGTTTTCAAGGAGACTCATTTCAAGGTGGGAAAAGGTTGGGCAAATGAGATAGCAGAATCAGACTATGTAAGTAAAAACCTCTAATTGCATGATTTAAGTAAAAGAACCAAAACTTATTAGAATTTACCTTGAACATTTTTTCACATGACAACTATTATTGTTTGTATATATTTCCATGAATGTAGGTTGTTTGAAATTGGTTTATTATTGTTTGTGTTTGTTGTGTTAAATGTAACTTGGTTGAAATTTGTACATGTAGACCCATTTGGTTATCTATTATATAAAAGTTATGCTGTCGAATTTTCTTAAATTTTGATTGTAAGTTTGTGTATTGTTTAATTCAGGAGATGATGCAAGAAGAGTTTAAGAAATCCACCCAAGAGTCTGGTGATTCATCGTCTGTTAACCAGATAGAATGTATGGAGCGCGTCTTGGGACAAAGACGTGGTCACATTAGAGGCGTTGGTCGAGTTGTGAGACATCCCACTCCTGATGTGTCTCAAACTTACCCCTCTAGAGACGGAGAATGGCAAAATCAATTGGATGAGCGAGTGGAACAACTCCAACAACAATTGCAAGAACAACAACAAAGAGATAGAGAAAGAGATCGTGCAATGGAGGAAATGAGTCGCCAAATGGAAGAAATGCGACGCCTATGGGAGAGATCACAACGTCATGATCCTTAGTTACATTTGGTTTGAATGTTGTGTCGTTTTAGACATTTTGTGATTGTTTTAGACAATTTGGATGTTTGGTTGTACAATTTATATGTTTGCCCAATTTGTGATTGTTGTTTGAACAATATGTCATGTTATCTCTAAACAGGTGTTATGGTAAATAAATGTCATTGTTAAACAGGTGCAGGAAAATCAAAAATTTAAAATAAAAAATTTTTTTGAACTACACCTGTCCCGACGACATTTAGTTGGGACAGCTTCCACCTGAATTTTTTTTGAAAATACCCTATCCCGACGACATTTGGTTGGGACAGGGCTAATCTGATTTTTTTTAAAATACTCTATCCCGACGACATTTAGTTGGGGCAGGGCTAATCTGATTTTTTTTTTAAAATACCCTATACCGACGACATGTGGTTGGGACATGTCAAATCTGAAAATTTTTAAAAATACCCTATACCGACGACATGTGGTTGGGATAGGTCAAATCTGAAAATTTTTGAACATACCCTATAGCAACTATATGTCGTCGGGACAGACTAATCTATACCGACGAGATCTTTGCCGACGACTTTTTTCCCAACGAGATGTCGTCGGGACAGGTCAAAATGACCTATACCAACGAAATGTCGTCGGGATAGGTCTTGTATTTTTCGTCGGGATAGGTGAATACTGTTGTTGTGATAGCATGTGTTAATTTTCTAAACTATTTAAAAGTTGATTTTCTTATCTCCTTATATTAAACACTTATAATCATCTTTTATTAAATTTTAATTTTCTCTCCTCTCTTCTATTAAAGATTAATTACTTTCTTAAATTTAGTAAATAACATGATTACATCATAAATTAATTTTTTAATTTCTTATATAACGTCTTTGAGAAAAAATATATAATATGTTATTTAAAATTAATAATTTTAAAATTAATTTATTTAACATGTATAATACACAAAATTTAACCTAGTCTTTAATATATACACACACATGGGGGAATGTTCAATTGTTAACCCACACTTCCTTCTTTGGGGTCCACACTAAAATAAATATAAAGGTGTATGTTTTTTTATTTTTTAATGACAAAATTACAAATTTCAACCTTTATGTTTCTAACAAATAACAAATATCAACCTTTAACTATATTAATTACACTATACAACCTTTAAGTATTTAAGTTGTTACAAATTTCAACCTTTACATTAACCCCGGTTAGATTTACCAGTTAAATCTAGTCATGTGCAAAACATGTGATGGGTATTCTAGGTATTTTGATCTTTTGTTATTTTTAAACCTAAAACCCACTATTCACGTATCATCGTATCTTATTCAAGAATTTACTTTAAACGGGGGTGTTCGAAAATTAGGGCGAAAACCCACCCAGAAGTTCACGTGGTTCCTCCGTCTTCTGTTAGTGTTCACCTAGAAGTTCACGTAATTAATTTGTTAGAAACATAAAGGTTGAAATACTTAAAGGTTGTTTCTAATAAATTAATTACGTGAACTTCTGTGTGAACACTAACCGAAGACGGAGGAACCACGTGAACTTCTGGGTGGGTTTTAGCCCTAATTTTCAAACACCCCTGTTTGGAGTAAATTCTTGAATAAGATACAATGATACGTGAATAGTGGGTTTTAGGTTTAAAAATAACAAAAGATCAAAATACCTAGAATACTCATCACATGTTTTGCACATGACTAGATTTAACTGGTAAATCTAACCGGGGTTAATGTAAAGGTTGAATTTTGTAACAACTTAAATACTTAAAGGTTGTTTAGCGTAATTAATATAGTTAAAGGTTGATATTTGTTATTTGTTAGAAACATAAAGGTTGAAATTTGTAATTTTGTCTTTTTTAATTAATGTAGGACCCACTTACATTAATAAAAAAATAAGAAAAAACTTACACCTTTAAATTTACTTTAATGTGGGTCCCAAAATAATAAGAAATATTTATTCGGTTATCGCAATAAGAAAGGGTTAACATTCGAACCATCCCTATATATAATATTAAAAAAAAACATCGCTTTATTAGAAAATGTAGTACTTAAAATGTTTTGAATATTTAAATTTTTAATTATATTGGCTCATCTGTGTGGACCGTATCAAACTTTTGACTTGGTCAGTTTTTTGAGTGCGACTATACATTTCATTTAGGTCCACACAATAATGTTTAATAACTGGTATCATTTCGCGTTTACTTTAATGTTGAAATACAATTCTACAAGAAAATGAAAGCTATTAATAATTGAGTGGAAATCAAACTCCCACCTGTAAACTAAAATCAAAGAATATGAATACTCGTTTTTCATTTTCTTCTTTCTCTTGTTGTCTCTTGTACTTGCATGTTTTCTTGGCCTTGTTTCACGTGTGTTTATCTGATAATGGGTCTTGTACCGATGGGGAGAGACAGGCACTTATGTTGTTCAAGCATGACCTTGTTGATGAAACGGGTCGACTTGATTCGTGGGTTGGTGAGGACACGGATTGCTGCAAATGGACCGGTATTAGTTGTGATAATTCCACTGGTCATGTCCGCGAGATTCATCTTCGAGGGGTTGATGGTTTGTGTCTTAAATTTAACTATGAAACTAACCAAGAATATGAAGAAGCCTCAAAGTGGAGGTTGAAAGGGGATATAAGTTCATCCTTATTGGACCTAAAGGAACTCAAGCATCTGGACTTGAGTTGCAATGATTTTGGAGGGGTACAAATCCCAAAAGTCATTGGTTCCCTTCAAAACCTGAGGTATCTTAACCTTTCATATTCCAATTTTTCAGGAGTTATCCCTCCACAACTAGGGAACCTTTCAAAATTAGGTGTCCTTGGTCTTGGAAGTGGTGATGATGATTCCAGATATTCAAGCATGAAGAATATGCAATGGTTGTCAAGTCTTGGCAAGTTGCATCATTTGAATATGGATGGCATGATCTTTAACCAAGAAAGTGATTGGCTTCAGGTGATTAACACACTTCCTTCTTTGGTTCAACTACATTTGCCTAATTGTCTGCTCCCGAATACGCGTCTCCATGTTTCGAGTCTTAATCTATCATCCCTCACATTGCTTGATCTTTCTTTAAGTAGATTTGATAGTTCTCTAGTACCATGGATATTCAGTATAACTAGTCTAGTTTCATTGGACTTAAGTGGGTGTTTTTTCAATGGCATTCCTAGTAGTGTTCATAGTTTTCGCAATTTGACTTCCCTCGAGTACCTTAATTTCGCAGGGAATGATTTCGAGGGAACTTCATTGGTATTAAAAGAGTTGTCTAATAGTAAGTTAATCTCATTAGATATTAGTTCTTGTGGTGTTTCAAGTTCACTTCTCGACTCACTTGGCAACTTAACTGCTCTTCTTAGCCTTGATCTGTCATCAAATCAACTAACAAAGATAATACCTCAATCATTGGGTAACCATTGTAATCTGAGAATGGTTGATTTATCATATAACAATATGGGCAATATGAGTTTAACTTATCTTCTAGAAAGTTTTTTGGGGTGTAAATCACCTGCCTTGGAGTCATTATCCCTGTCCAAGAACAATATAAATGGTATAATTCCTCATTCCATTGGTCAATTATCTTTTCTGAGGATCTTAGATCTCGGTTCAAATCAAATTTCTGGTGTCATCCCACACTCGATTGGACAATTATCATCATTGGAGGGGCTATATCTCCAGCTTAACCAACTAAATGGAAGCCTTCCTGATGGTATCGGACGATTATCATCGTTGAAGAAGTTAGATCTTTCATATAACCAACTAGATGGCAACGTTCCTCATACCCTTGGTCAACTTTCAAAGTTGGATTATTTGGATTTTTCCTACAATTTGTTGATGGGCATTGTGACAGAAGCTCACTTTATTAATCTAGTGAGCTTGAATTATCTAGATGCAACACACAACAACTTAACCTTT
Source organism: Mikania micrantha (assembly GCA_009363875.1). Classification (NCBI taxonomy): domain Eukaryota; kingdom Viridiplantae; phylum Streptophyta; class Magnoliopsida; order Asterales; family Asteraceae; genus Mikania; species Mikania micrantha. The sequence continues at coordinate 46,901,494 of CM018691.1, read as the reverse complement.
AGACTGCAAGTTTCAAACTGGACTTGCCCCTTTCGGTTGGAGTACTTGTATTTCAAATCTTGGGTTTTAGGACCTCAATTTCCATTGTGGTTGCAATCACAAATGAATTTAAAGGAACTCGATATAAGTTACACACACATTTCATCAACTATGCCTGAGTCATTTGTGAGATCGTTTCTGAATCTTAGATATTTCAATATATCAAATAACCATATCCAAGGAATGTTACCTTCAGGCATCCCTAGAACACTTGAGGAAGTCGACTTAAGCTATAATGAGTTCTCGGGCTCACTAAATCATTTGTTGTGTTCCAAAGAAGTGAAAAGTACACGACAACTTATTTTGGGAAACAATCATTTGTCAGATTTCATTCCGGAGTGTTGGGGAGAGTGGCCGAATTTGGTAGTTTTAAGCCTGGAAAAGAATAATTTGTCTGGAAAGATTCCAAGAACACTGGGTTCTATGCCTTCTCTTGCAATATTGAACATGCGTGGGAACAAGATCTCAGGAAGGTTACCAACATCTCTAATGAACCTAACAGGATTACAAGTCCTTCAACTTAGCGGAAATGAACTTTTTGGTAAGATTCCAACGTGGATTGGAACAAAACTCACTCTTCTGATATTAGTCAATCTTAGATCCAACAATTTTGATGGGAGTATCCCTCATGAGCTTTGTTATCTTACGAGTGTTCAAATCTTAGATCTTGCTCATAATAACCTGTCCGGAAGTATTCCAATATGCTTCAATAACTTGAGTGTTCTTTCAGGCTTACAAATACCATTTCCTATCACTTTTGGATATCAATCATCAATAGTTGGAGATTCCTTGGTTATTAAAGGACGAGAGGACACATATAGCACTATTCTTCGACTCGTGATGTTGTTGGACTTATCTAGTAACAATCTTGTGGGTTCCATTCCAAGTGAGTTAACATCCCTAGTAGAGTTACAATCATTAAATTTATCAAGAAATCAATTGACGGGAAGGGTCCTAGAGAATATTGGAGACATGAAAGAACTTGTATCTTTAGATTTATCCCTTAACATGCTTTCGGGGGTACTTCCTGTGAGCTTGTCAAAATTGAATTTCTTGACAAGCTTCAACGTGTCGTACAACATGTTGACGGGAAGCATTCCGCTAAGTACACAAATTCAGAGCTTCAATGAGTCTAGCTTCTTTGGAAACAAACTTTGTGGAGCTCCACTTACTGAAACTAAGGATTGTGCTAGAGTAGAAGTACCACGTGATACAATTGAAGAGAAACATGAAGATGATGGAAGAGATTGGGGGTTGGTTATTAGCATTATGATTGGATTTGCATTCGGATTTTGGGTCATTTTGGCTCCATTAACAGTGAGCAGATCATGGAGGATAACATATTTTAGTTTTTTGAATAAATTAAGGTATATGGTTTATGATATTATACATAAGTATTTTTTCCACATGTTTCAAAGTAACTGAAATAATAAACTCATATTTACTCTCCTATGGATAAAGGTTTTGGTTGAACACGTGTTACTAATATATACTACTTAAAAATTGATTTTTCCGTTTATATCTCTTATTAATTGTTTGTAGGCTACCTTTTATAATATTTTAAGTTTTCTTCTCTCTTCTTATTAAATGCTAATAATTTTATTTAATTTAGTAAATATCTGATTACATCATAAGTTATATTATTTATTTTTTTATAAAATGTTTTTGAGAAATATGTGATATGTTATATAAAATAAATGATTATTAAAACTTATTTATTTAACATGTGTAATACACATGTTTTTAACGTAGTTATCAAATAGCATGATTTTGAAACCCTTGATCTTTCATAATTTTGTAACAATCAGATTTTTTATTTATAATAAATGTAAACTAACTTATCGTGTTTTTTTCTATATCTATTAGACCATCCTTAATACTCACCCCACTGAAATTTTATGTCACGTCATCACCCCACTGAAAATCTTAAAACCCTTAATCGTCACTCCAATGAAAAACCTTCCCCACTATGCCACATCATCACCCCACTAAACCTTAACACACCCACAGTGGCAAATAAAAAACGAGAGGGGAAAGCGGGGAGCGGGGGCCGCTGGGCTCATAGTTTTGACCCCGTCGAGAGAGGGGGGCAATGTTCCCGCTGGGTGCCGCCGAAACATGCAACCCCGCCCAACCAGCGGGGGATTCATTACGGATGGTCTTAGAAATGTCATAGCATGTCACTACAATAATTTAGATCAACTTTTTTTTCTTTCTAATTTATTAATATGAAAAGGGTATAATAATCTTTAACCACTCACCCATCTTTCTATTATAATAAACAAAAACATTTTTTTGCCACTTGTCACTTTCTCATGCTTTTAATGCCACTTGTCATTTTCTTATAATCCTATTTAATTTTTTTAATTAATTAATTATATTATCTCTCCTATTAAATAATTATATTATCTTTTCTATTAAATAATTATAATATTAATGGCTACTAATATTATTTGCCTTTTAATACTAGAAAATAGTTTTTGATAATTTAAAAATCAAATATTTTCATTAAAAACAAATTTTAAAAATAACTTATAAAATATGAAATTTCTAACAATCAATTTATTTTAAAAATAAGAAATATTTAAAAATGGTATTTTAGAAAATAAAAGTTTTATAAACAAGTTTTCTTAATTTTTTTTATAAAATTTACTATAAATCAAAGTTTTTACAATGAGAGTTTTATAACAAATGACGTTTCTTAAAACAAAATATTTGAAAATTAATTCTTTTAAAAACCAAGAGTTATAAAAATGATAGAAAAAAAATTATATTTTTAGTTTATGTTTAATGATATTTTTAAATTGAGTTATTTAATTTTAATAATTATAGAAATTATACGTTATTTTCTTGATTTATTTAACAATTAGGTTTTGATAGAAAACAAATGAAGTTTTAACATCAGTTAGTCTAAAGATATTTATTGTTACAAATCAAAAAGATTAAGTATCATATATTTACTTATTGAAAATTTTAATATGGTTTTATTACTTAAAATTATTATTCATACGTAATTTAATCAATTTATATTAAAATATTATTTTATATTTTATATTTTTAAAATTTTTATAATAATATCTAATATATTATATTCAATCCGTGTATTACACGGGGTAATAACCTAGTAAATATAATAATTTATCTCTTTCTCTCTCATTTAAAATCACCTATATATATATAATAATTTATTAATATTAAATTTCTCTATCATCTATATCTTCTCTCCCCATCCATTTAAAAAAATATTTTTTAAAATTTCAAAACAACAACAAAAATGTATTTTTTTATACAAAATAAAAAAAAACATATTTTTACAAGAAGATATAAAAAATTACACATGCGTATAGTAAAAATGTACAAATTTTAATACACAAAGTACATTTTACTAGAAATACTACACATGTGTATATTTTATATATTTAATATTTATAAAATATTACACCTACACATGTGTAGTTTTTGGTGTTTTGGCTAATTTGATTTTTTTTTATAATTTACACATGTGCAATTTTTTGTTTCATATGTAAAATATACATGTGTAATATTTATTATGGTTGAGAATATGTAATATTGTGTTTGTGTAGTAAAATTTTTGTTTAATACACATGTATATATTTTTTGCTTTTCTTTAAAAAAATTACTTTTTTTATTTTTTAAGTCAAATATATTGAAAAAAAAGGGAGGAGAGAAGAGAGAGAAGGACAAATAAAGAGGAGAAAGGAGAGAGGAGAGAGAATATGATAGAGAGAGAAAGAAGACAGAGAAGAGAGAATATTACATAAATTAGATAGGAGAGAGAAAAGAGGGGAGAGAATCTGACATAAAAAAAGTCATTTATACCCCTTAAAGGGTAAAATATGTATTTTCTTCTCAAAACCTCTATTAAAATATTTAACTTTAATTGTGGACCACATGTTTTTTTCAATTTAATTAATTAAAAACTAAAATAAGTTTGATTTAACGGTCCACGTAGGGTTTAAGGGTTTTCTCTTAAAGATCAGGTTTTCAAAGGATTCAAACCCTATAGTTATATATCTTTATTTAGATTTAGTTATGTACAACTAACATATGTGTGTGTGCTCGTAAAAAGTGTATTATATGATAATCCTTACATAAAGAGTAAGCTCTTTCACATATTAAAATAACTAGGGTTTATCACCCACGCGATACAGCGGGTAAAAGCACATTAGAAACCAGTAAAAAGTAGACTTTAAAATATGCCTCTTCATAAAAGCAATAATTTATATGGTGCAGACATTTTCTAAAAGAAAACTCTTATGTACCCGTTGATCAAAGTTGTCATTTTGTTGTCGATATGTGCTTTGCTTCAACCAATGGTATTAATTGGGCGCAGTGTTGGAGAAATCGTTAATCGCTAGTCGGTCGGCGAGGTAGAGACTAGGGATTAATCGGATTGGAATTTTACATGTAATTTTCAAAATTATAGACATATATACAATTTTATTATATATAATTTTTTAAATACCTACAAATTTTAACCAATTAATTCATGCTTTATAGGGTAATATATAACTTCTTCAATTTTCTTCCTTTTTAAAAAGCCAAAAAGAATAAAAAAAGTCCATAAATAATAATACTTTCAATTTTTTTCCTTCTGAAAACCCAAAAAAATTTAATAGCCCATAAATAATAAAACTAATAAAACCCAAAAGCCCATAACCGTTCTTCACTTCTTCGATCGTTCTCAGCTAGGGGCCTAGGGCACAGGTAAGTCGGATCGTTCTTCGATCGTTCTTCACATCCATGCCGTTCTTCTTCTCGCCACCATCATGTCTCACTAAATTGGAGTGAGATTTCGGTCGTATCCTCAGGTAAGTCGTTCGATTTTTCTTCTTGTTGGTTGAATTGAAAGATTTGAGGGGAAATTGGCTCGAATCGCCGGAATTTGGCCGACATGTGGTCGATTAGGACGGCCAAGGTCACCGGAATTGTTAGAATCGGTTGATTCTAAGGTGGACCGATTAGTCCGATTTCCCCAACTAGAGCCGACTAGCTCCGTTGTTGACCGATTTTGACCGACTACCGATTTTTTGACCGACTAGGTCAAAATTAATCGGTAGAGGTCCGACTAGCAACTTCTCACCGATTAATGGCCGAGTAATCGCGATTTTTACAACCATGATTGGGCGAGTGTTGGTTGATTAGCCTCTTTGTATTTGTACATATGCATTATTATTCAATTTATCAACTTATAAAACAATCGACCATATTTGATCTTAAGCAATCTTACCTGAACTAAAAATAAAGATAATACAATCGACCAAATTTGACCTTTAGCAATCTTACCTAAACTAAAAATAAAGTTATCACAATCACATTAGTAATTACTCATGACTACAATTTCTCTTTAAAATTAGTGTATGAATTAGTCATTGACAAATTGGAAATTCATGAAGCAATAACCTTCATTGCATTCTTGAGTTAAATAGGATCATACAAAATCAAAGTGCAATTCCTTTAATTATGATATGAACCTACATACAAATAACATGTAAGCATATAATGGATTTAATAGATGCATTAACAAATGATAATGATATTAGGTTTGGTCTGACACAACAATACAAATAATACTCAACGACAACATTTAGGCAAACCAAAGTAAGCAATTCTAATAAATTTGATTGACCTAAAATTCAAATACCAACACCTGGTTAGGCGCAATTTTGATTATCTGTGGTTGACCTATGGATCAAAGATGTACCTTTGCTTGCATTTTCATATCCTCTTTTGTCGGTACATAGACAAATGAACATATATAACTCCTTACCATGCACAAATAGACATTTCTTCCTGTGAAAAGAAAGCAATCCAATAAACTTGAGCCAATCAAGATAAGATATTAGGAAAAGATTACGTTGGAGCAACATGCAAATACAACATGCATAAAAGGCAAATCAATCTGTATAACCTGGAGTTAATACAATGCACATGAAGTAACATCAAATGGTACATTGATTAAGGTAATCAATAGCAACAATTACTCATACACCAACATGTACAGGTTAACAAATTACATGCACCCAAAAGACTGGAAACTTTACACAATGTTAGCATAAAGCAATTGTTCCATCAAATTAGCTATTAGCGATGACATACCATCACTATTAAGTGTTTTTGAACATATTTGCAATGATAACTGCATTCAAACATAATAAGGGCATACCTTGTGCTCGATTTAGCTCTTGGTTTGCGAAAGGGTTGGGGAGGGTCCGATCACTTTGCTTGGATGGGTGCTTGGAAAGATCAATTCGTTTACTAACTACTACATTCGAACACTAAATTTTCACCCAACAAACATTGAAATTTCAAATTGCAAATTGAGATTGATTAAGGAAACCCTAAAATCAAATTAAATGAAAAACTCAAACACGAATTCAGAAACATAGGTGCTTGCAGAGATCAATCGGTTTACTAATTACTACCCTCATACACTTAAAGTCCGGACATAAAACACACAACAAATTTGGAAGAACTTGGATAACCGTTTACCAACCTAATTGAACATAGCATTAGGGCTTCGAACCAGAAAGCCCTAGCGTTCTAAATATCATCAGTGTCATGGAATAAAGTAATCAAGAGAGAAAGAGAGGGAAGCGGTGAGAAGAGGCGTAACATGTGACCATCATCAGATCAAGGGAACCGAGCCATCAAAGCAGGAGGTTCGATCACCGACTGCAGTTACACCCTCACTTCTTCTCTCTAGAAGAGCTAACACAGCTTTCATAGGTGGAAATCGCCCCAGATAAACAGAATATATGTGAATCATTTCTACTCTCTCTAGAACGCTAACGTCATCCTTTATCCTCTATATAACAACCATCACCGGAATCAATGCTGGGAATCACACCTGAGAGAAAGAACGCTATGTGAAGAGATAGTCGGTCGATGGGTGGGTGGATACGATTTGCTGTCGGAACCAATACCTGAGAAAGAGAGGACGGTGTGTGAAGAGAGAGGGAGGTGACGATGGATAGAAAGCGTGGAAAATATAAGCGTGCATCGATGAGTTGTACAACACGCATAAAAACACATGACAAAATGAACAGTGATTTCTCCACACAAAAGAAACTTGGTTTTTAATATATATATATATATATATATATATATATATATATAAATTGGAAAAAAGTGTTTTGGTAGATTAAATTTAGATTTTTTCAATTTATATTAATAAAAAAATATGTTTTCTAAATTAGTTAAAGACTAGTAATTAACCCGCCGCATGTTGCGGCGGCGTCGAAACATCCAGTAATTCGAATTTTAATGAATGAGTTAAGTCATTTTAAAAAAATGTTAATAAAAAGTGAAAATAATTGCAGTATCATGTCGTTGTAATAATTAGAATTACGAAATCCGAAAATGTATTTAAAAAAGTAAAAATATATCCTATGTAACCCGACCACAAAATCGATTTTGACTAATATATATGACGAAACATATAAAAGTAAAAATATATTAAAGTTAATACGATCGAAAATATAGACATACTCGATTTTGAATAATATTTATATTGAAAAGTAGTTTATGAAAAAGCACTACAACACTAACTTAAATTGTACCAAAAGATTATACTTTAAGAGGAAAAAAGACAAAAGGATAAAAAAAGGTAAAAATATATCGTATGTAACTCGGCCGAAAACATAGACGGAATTTGTTTTGACTAATATTTATGACGAAATGTATAAAAGTAAAACTACATTAGCGTTAACCTGACTGAAAACATAGACAGACTCGATCTTAAATAATATTTATATCAAAAAGTAGTTATAAAATAACGTTACGACATTAACCTAAATTGTAATAAAAGATTATATTTTAAGAGAAAAAGAAGGGAAAAAATGTGTTTCAAAATAATAATTATATTGAAAAGTAGTTATAGAAATAATGGTAGAACATTAGCTTGAGTTATACCAAAAGTTTTTTTTAGGAGAAAAAAAGAAAAGAAAAAAAAAAAGTTGCTTTAGAAGGGATTTGATCCCGTGACCATTAGAAAAAAATTGAAGGAACTTACCGTCTTACCTGTATGACAATTGTAATAATGGTCAGACAACAAATATATATATATTAGATTACTATCTCTTTTGTCTTTTAGTTGAACCACCGACGTTTGTTTTTATTAGTTACTAGTAAAGTTACCCGCCGCACGTTGCGGCGACGTCAAAACATACTACTTCGAACTTATTATGTTGAATGAACACGTAATACATTTGACCCTACCTAGCTATCTCCATTTTTTTGGTCAAAATGTAGACTCACATAAAACATATATAAAATAAGCTAAAAAACGTAGTACATTTGACTGGAATCATTTCCAAAGAAATTTTATATCGAAAAGTGGATCAAGATTTAATATATACTAAGTTTTACGCAAATCTAAGACACAACAAATTATCATTTTTAACCAAGGTACAAAAGGGGTGAACTGGAAATTTTAGTAACTTAAAGAAGTTAAAAAGTCTGAAACATAGATTGAAGATTTAAGAAATGAACGGAAAAATCCGAAGCTTTATAAACTTCAGTATGATCAAAATGATATTTTGCAAAGTTTTTAAAAAGTTGAGAGGGTAAAAATGTGAATGGTAAACAAAATAAAATAAAATAGTCGGAAACATAGAGTGAAGATTTAAGAACGAAAGAAAAAAACCGAAATTTTATAAACTTGAGTATGGTCAACATGATATTTTACAAAGTTTTTAAAAAGTTGAGAGGGTAAAAATATGAATAGTAATAAAATAAAATAAAAAAGAAGAGAAAGAAAAAAAAAGTTGGGACGGTATTAGAATCCACATCTTTACCAACAGATCAAATGGTCTTACAACCCCACCACACCTAAATTAGTGTAGAAAAGTTGTAGTAAGCAAATAAATAAATATATTTATATATATACATTTGCAAGTGGCCACCGACCTTGCAAATGTATATATACTTGAGGCGGGGATGGTTCCATTGTTAACCCTCCCTTATATCGTTAACCCGTGTTAATCCGGCATTTTTTGCCCGAATCTTTTTTTTTATGGTTTTTGTTACACATAAATAGGGGGTTTTCTTTTTTGTGTTTTTGCTAATTCATCACCGTTTAGAAATTATTTACAAGTGTAAGTAAGTGTAAGTTACTTACATTAAGTGTAATGTAAGTAACTTACACTTACTTACACTTGTAAATAATTTCTAAACGGTAATGAATTAGCAAAAACACAAAAAAGAAAACCCCCAATTTATGTATAACAAAAAGCATGAAAAAAAACAAAGATTCGGGCAAAAACTGTCGGGTTAACACGGGTTAACGATATAAGGGAGGGTTAACATTTGAACCTCTCCCTACTTGAGGCAGTTATATTACATGTATCTCTTTCTTTTATAATTTTTCTTCTTTATTTATGGAATATATGTAATTCAAAACTTTAGGTAATGTGATATATGTAATTTAAAAATTAGGTAAGGAGATATATGTAGTTTATTTTTTAAATTGGATATATATGTAATTTATAAAATTTACATGGGATATATATAATCAGTGGCGAACCTAGAAATTTTTTTAATGTGGTCGGAACTTTATTGGGGCTATTGCATGTCGTTAAATATTTCATTTTTTTAACCGATTAGAATTGGGTCGGGTCATGTTATCAACAAAAAAAAGAAAAAACTAAAGTAAATCAAAAACCATTAAAGTTGCTCTTATTTGTGTCAAAGATTCGATCTTTTTAAGTCACATATAATACATATTGAGTTATTTGAATATTAATTTTATTAGTTTTGCTTTACAAATGGTTTTAAATTGGGCTTCAACAACGTCATCAAAATTTAATGGGGATCGGTGTCAAAATTTCTTGGGGGTCGGTTAAGATCAGATCATATATTAAACACTTTAAAATAAATGTTCATAAGGTCGGTCGACCCCATGAAAGCACGCCACGCGTTGCGGCGGCGTAAAAATGTAACATAGTTCGAATTAATACTGTCAAATGAATACGTATTATATTTAACCCAACTCGTTTTTTAAAAAAAATTATGTCAAAATAGAATATAAAAGAAAAAACACATAAAATAAACACGAAAACATATTATATTTAAGATAGTCAAAATGACAAAGTAAAACAAAAAAAGTTGTTATATTAAATGTGAAGATAAATGTTAAACTATAAAAGATTAAGATTAAATAGATGTTTTCCATAATTTGCCACTCAAATTCAAAAGGCATAAATGAAATTTTAGGGACTGTTTGTTTGGGTCTGGATGGGTCTGAATCTGAATGGTTTTGAATCTGAATGGTTCTGAATCTGAATGGTTCAGATTCAAATAATTTGTTTTGTACAAAACAACAAATCTTAATGGGATATGATGTCTAAATAAGGGTCTGAATGGTTCAGACTTAAAATCAAGTCTGAATTGAGAAAAAGAAGAAAAGGGTCGTCTCCTCCCCTTTTTCCACAGATCACACCGCTTCCCCCATAGCTTGCGACTGACATAGCTCTCGTCGCCTCCTCCAAAGTTTCTGATCGCGACGGGTGATACGATTAAGATTCGTGTGTTGCAGCGTGGTGGTACGATTAAAAAAATATGTGAAGTCTCTTTGAATCAATTTTGAAGATTTAAACGTAGGTAGACAACATTATTGTGTATTATACGTTGTGTTACATGAAGTAAAAAAATATTAACAGGAAAAAATATAAGAAAAACCAAAATCAAAATCACAGGGTGCGACGTGCTTACGAATTTTGTTATGTATGTTGCGTTTTATGTACACACAAGAGATGCAAAAGGTTACAACAACTCAATTCCGAAGATCGAATTATATACATAAAAAAACAGTTATATAACGATGATATGTTATTAAGTTGGTGCCGGTCTCGGTCTCATTTTCACTAATAACATGTCTTCGTAAAAAAAAAACACTTAGCAACGATATGTTTGAAAATTATTAGTAAGCTAAATCACTGTAAAAAATGTTAAGAAAAAACTTAAACAAATGAAATATAGCTAAAATATTATATCTTTGTAAAAATTAGAATCACGAAACGTGAATGCATATTTTAAAAAAAAAAGAAAAAATATACCATAGGTTGTCGGTCTCGGTCTCATTTTCACTAACAACACGTCTTCGTAAAAAAACACTTTGCAATGATATGTTTGAAAATTATTAGTAAGCTAAATCACTGTAAAAAATGTTAAGAAAAAACTTAAACAAATGAAATACAACTAAAATATTATATCTTTATAAAAATTAGAATCACGAAACGTGAATGCATATTTAAAAAAAGTAAAAATATATCATAGGTAAGCAAACCAGATACATAGACGAAATTGGTTTTGACTAACATATATGACAAAACGCATAAAAAGTAAAAATGTTAGAGTTAACCCGACTGGAAACATAAAAGGGGTTGATTTTGATTGAAACTTATGACCAAACGTTAGGTTAAAATATTACATAGTGAAAGTGTTAAAGTTAATACATCAATGGTGTTATAGTAAAAAAGAAAAAAAAAACAAAAAAAAAAGTAAAATACGAAAGAAAGATAAAAAACCAAAAAATAAAAGTCGGAAGCGGGAGTTGAAGTCAAAGACTATGAGTTTAAAACCTTAGAGTCTTAACCATTATTCCAAATGGATATGTTTACAAATTGAGTAGAAAGTATAGTATATATCTATAAGTTGAAATGATATATATATATAATAAAGTAAAGCTACCGACGTTGCAAATTAAGTGTATATACAATGTAGATAAATAATTTAACGTTTTCTTTTACTTTTACTAAACCTTGTGACTTTTTTATTTTCTTTTATTAAATTCAGATTAGTTAAATATAATTTTTTTTATTTAATTTTTATATTTATTAAAATGATAAAAGAATAAATTGTTAGACATGTATGCATTATACATAATTTTACACATTTAATATTTATTAATTTTTATATTTATTAAAATGATAAAGAATGCAAAAAGCATTTGATCTTTATGATGTAAAGGTATATGCAGAGAAAATGAAATGAAAAATTATCATAATGCTATTATAATTAAGTTCTATATAAATAGAAAGACAATAAAAAATTAGTGGGTCATGTGTGTAATTAACTCTATTGTATGATTGGAAGATGTTATATATGATCAGAAATAAGACGTTAGGGTTTTTTACAGATGAAAAAAATATTAAGGGTAAATATATCTTTTTTTACTAAATTATATAAATAAGGATAAAGAGAGTAGTGAATCATGTTTATGACTTGCAAAAGTAATAAAAATTGACAAGAGTTTACTTTGACACCGTTTAATTCCTCTTTCTTGATAGATTTGATTCTAGGCATTTTCTTTGATAATACAACTCAATTCACAGTTTATTTATTTCAAATAAATTTTGATATAAGTTTTTCAAACTTCAAATGGTAACTATTCACATAGGAAGAATGCATTCATATTTACTCCAACTATAAAACTTGTTTGTGCCCATGGATCTTAACTCGATTTTTATTAAATGCATCACTTAAAAAAATAAATAAATAAATAACGAGAACTAGTTGTTTTATACCAGTTGTGAAAGACTAAGGCAAACATGGATCAACCAAAACCAATCGGTTGACATACTTAACAACCATTTTGGTTTTGTTTTGATTAGGGCACAAAATCAAACCAAAGCCATGTATACACCTTTGGATGAGATTGTAGGATACTAGGATCAAGAGCTCAAGGTGGTGAATTGCTCTGAAGATGGCAATTTTGTCAGGAGTGATGGATGATAAGGCAATAATGCAAAATAGTTTTTATAAAATGAAATCAATCAGAATATACATTTGATCAGCCAAATCATCAAAATAAATTTTATTTTATGTTGAACCTAAAGTAAACCATAATTTACGTATATAAACTTTACTATATCATTTTCCGATGTATAAGGATGATTATAGAAGTGATTTTCTATTTCCCATTTTTAGTTTTCATCTTCCTATTCAAATAGCTTGTAATATTACTTTTGAAATCAATTTTTGATAGAATGTTCTCTACCATTTTGTTTATGGTATCAGAGCAGAAAACAAACATCAAGAAATAATAACTTTAAATCACAAATAACTATCATGGCAGGTGACAAAGAAGACGCTGCAGTAAAGAAGAAAACCGAGGCAGATTCCATCGATTCAAACTCACCGTATTACATACATGCTTCAGATTATCCGAAGCAATTACATGTGACGACGTGTTAACAGATAATAACTACAATGACTGGGCCGGTGAAAGGATGAACTTCTTATTTGCAAAAAACAAGGTGGGTTTCGTGGATGGCTCACTCAAGAAACCAGAGAAAACATCACTGATGTACATGGCCTGGATGCGGTCCGACGCAATGATAAAAGGTTGGTTAACAACAGCGATGGAGAAAGACATAAGAGCAAGTGTAAAGTACGCAAACACGGCAACTGAAATATGGGCTGATTTGGAGGAACGATTCGGAAAAGAAAGTGCACCTCGTGCATATGAATTAAAACAGGCGTTGAGTGCTACTAGGCAGAATTGAATAGGACATCGGTGTCATCTTATTACACGAAACTTCGAGGTGTTTAGGATGAGATACAATCAGTTCTTCCCACTCCGCGTTGCTCATGTGAAGGTTGCACTTGTGGCATCGGGAAGAAATTAAACGAATTGAAGGAGAAGGAACTGTTGGATTAATCGGGTTTGGTTCACTGTTAGTGGGTCGTGGTTAATGGGTCTAGTAAAATAGGAAGTGGGTTTGAAATTGTTTAGTTATTTTTGCGGGAAAATTACGAAAATAGCCACTTTGACAAAAAATTTAACCAAAATGACCATTTGACTTTTCTATCACCAAAATGTCCATGCCTTTACAGGCGCCGGCGCCCGTATACTTACGGGCGGCCGCCTATATGGGATCCAATGGGATTTCGCCATGTGTCCTACACGGGCGTCCACGCCTCTTAAATCTGACAAACGCCCTTTAAAAAAGTAAGTTGTCACGGGCGTCGGGCCCACACTGACACCTTTGTCACGGGCGTCCGCCCCTAAAAAAATAAAAAAAATAAAAAAATAAAAAAGTCGTTTAAAAAAAATTTAAAAAAATAGAAAAAAAAATAAAAAAATAAAAAAGTACAGTCGGACGCCTGTAAAGTACGGTCGGACGCCTGTAAAGTACGGGCGGACGCCTGTAAAGTACGGGCGGACGCCTGTAAAGTACGGTCGGACGCCTGTAAAGTACGGGCGGACGCCTGTAAAGTACGGTCGGACGCCTGTAAAGTACGGTCGGACGCCTGTGACACGTTTTCCGAAAAAAAGTCTTGGACGCCCGTAACTAGGTTCGGGCGCCTGTGTGGTCGGTCCGGGCGCCCGTTAAGGACACGTGGCGAAATCTCATTGGATCCCATATAGTCGGCCGCCCGTAAGTATACGGGCGCCGGCGCCTGTAAAGGCATGGACATTTTGGTGATGAAAAAGTCAAATGGTCATTTTGGTTAAATTTTTGGTCAAAGTGGGTATTTTGGTGATTTTCCCTATTTTTGCATGGTTTAATAATAAAGAATGAGTCAAGAGTTGACCGAATAGCTAGGAAGTGTACGTGAGAGTGGTACATGATTTGCAGAAAACTAGGTCAAGCTTTTCCTTATTCTTTAGTTGATTTAGTATTTTAATATTATTTTTGATGTCCACGTTCTGAATATTGTAAGGCTATTTATAGCATTGGTTTATTGAATAAAGAGAGTAGCTTTCATCTTTCTTTTCCTTATCATATTTTACCTTTATTATTCTGCAAGTTCCAGAAGAGAGTGTATAAGTGTGTTTTTGTGTGGGTAAAACAAAGGGCCTAAACCAACAGGAACGACTTTATGAGTTTTTGATGGGAATAGATGAAGAATTCTCTGTCATCAAAACACAAATACTCGCAATGAAACCCACGCCGGGATTAGGGGCAGCTTACCACCTTGTAGCCGAAGACGAACAACAAAGATCCATTGGTGCTATTAAGAGGCCAGGAACTGATGCTGCTGCCTTCCAAATGTCCTCTTATGGTCGACGATCTGGACAATCTACACAACAACAAAACAAAGCAGTACAAAGGAGCAAACACAACACAGGTGACAAGGTTGAACGATGCTCGTTTTGTGGGAAACTGGGAAAGATGGGCACAACAAAGATGGGTGTTTTAAAAACATTGGGTATCCAAAAGAGTGGCCAGGGAAGGAAAATAAAGCGAAAACAAAGCCAAGGGCAGCATGTGTTGAACTCGAATCAAGTCCCATCCCGGGATTAACCGACGATCAGTACCAAGTGTTTTTAAAACATTTCAGGGAAGGGGCCAACATGTCCAACTCTGACCCACCACCAATGGCAAACATGGCAGGTAGATTGAGACTGGCTTGTCGACTCGGGTGTGAGCGAACACATAACGCACCGAGGAGACATGTTAGAAAACAAGATAGAAAGCTGACAAGAGGCCCCGGTTATAATACCGAATGGGGATGTCGTCCCAATCAAGGGTAAAGGTGACCACACCTTGCTTGGGGGAATAAGGATCAAAGGAGTCCTACATGTTCCAAATTTCAATTATAATCTTATTTTTGTAAGAAAATTAACCAAAGACATTAATTGTTGCGTAACTTTCTTTCCTGATTTTTTTTGTCATACAAGATTTGGTGACGAGGGACTTGATTGGAACGAGTAATTGCCAAGGAGGTCTATACCGAATGGGGTAACCAAAGAAGAAAGAAAAGTAATGATGGTGTCGACTGATGTTTGGCATAAGAGGCTCGGTCATCCCTCCAATATTAAGCTGTCACAATTTGGTTTCATTAATAATGTAGCAATTAATAACAAAACTAAAGTATGTGATTCTTGTTTTAAGGCTGAGCATACTAGACTTCCATTTCCTATTAGTTCTGTTAGAAAAGAAATATATTTTGAGGGGATTATGGATCAGTCAAGCATCATATCCATATTATCAAAGTTTATGGTCATAGTCAGCTGTCAGATCCTTATTTCCAGCATCAATCACAATCGTTTCTATGTATAGTACATTTGTAAAGCCTATAAATAAAGCTTGTCTTTGTTTTCTTGTAACATACAAAAAAATACAAATCAATTCAATCGATTCCCTCTGATTATCTTTGTCAAAACATGGTATCAGAGCGGTGAGAGATCCTCACATTTCATGCTCATCATCTACCTAATCAATCTCTTCTAAACCCACCACACAACCATGCCTGACGACAATAACCTTTCCCTTCAAATTGCCAATTTCCTCAAAAATAGTCTCAATACCCAAACCACAAACCACAAACTTTCTGACAGTTTAACAATCAGCCTCAAATTAAATAGCCAAAACTATGCCCTTTGGGCAAGAATGATTCGGGTAGCCATTGGAGGGAAATAAAAAAGCCTATTAAATCATCTTTCTGAAAACCCACCAAACTCAACTGATGTTGGGTATGAACAGTGGGAACAAGATGATTTGGTGGTATTCTCTTGGCTTATCCAAAACATTGAACCATCGTTGGCTTGCAACCTAACCGAGTTCCCAACAGCGAAAACACTTTGGGATGCTCTGGTGGTTACATATAGCAGCGGGAAAGACAAATTACAGACGTTTGATTTACACGTCAAAGCTAATGATTATAAACAAAAGGGCATACCTATTGAAGATTTCTGGATAACTATGCAAGGTATCTGGGGTGAAATCGAAAGGCGTGACCCAAATCCGATGACCTGTGCAATTGACATCACCACTTACAATAAGATTAGGGCAGAACAAAAACTTTTTCAGTTCTTGAATGCCCTAGACCAACAGTTCGATCCCATTAAAAGGGAGATACTCAGATGGGATCCACTGCCATCGGCGGAAGGAGCATATGCAGCAGTTCGAAAAGAGACAGCACACAGGAACATTCTCGGATCTAACCCTGCACCGTCACAAGGCATCGCCGCCGGTCTCATTGCCACTGAAGCAGAAGAATATGGCACCGGGTACGTCACACGAGGACAACGAAGGTTAGATCCAACCCAAAAATCGTAAGGACTACTACCACATTTGATAAATCTAAGTTGAAATGCACTCACTGTGGTATGAACAAACACACGAAAGATCAGTGCTTTAAACTCGTGGGTTATCCGAAATGGTGGGGTGATGGCCACAAGAAAGGGAAGAAAGAAGGAGAAGCTAAAGCCGCCGTGGGCAACCCGAAGGCCGCCGGCAGCGACAGCGAAAAAGCCACCAGTGGTGGTGGTTTTGGTGGGATAGCTGCGACTAAGGGGTGTTTGTTTTTTTTTAAAACCTCTTCTAACCTCTTCTAACCTCTTATGTCTACGCCACGCAGACGCGGGAAGAGGTTAGAGGTTCGCAGACCGTTTGTTTTCTTGCAGACGTTTCATTAAAAAACGTCTGCGCGGCCTCTTCTTGGCGCAGACATGGACCAAGCTCTTCTTGACCTCTTCCAACCTCTTCTACCTTCCCTGCCTCTTCTTCTTTCTCGCAGACACTCCCACCGCCAAAGCCATGCCTCCCACCTCCCATCTCCGTCGGCTTCCGCCGCCGCTGCCTCCGCCGCCGCCGTGAGGGTTTGCTCCCACCTACCTCCGTCGGTCTCCACCTACCGCTCGCGACCTACCGCCACACCTACTGCTCGCGGCCATGTCGATCTACCAAAACCCTTCGCCGATCTACCAAAACCCTTCGACCTACCGATCGAACCCTAGGGTTTCTCCTCGCCGCCGTGAGGGTTTGCTCCACCTCTTCGTCGCCGCCGTAGGTGGAGGGGCTGAGCAGGGAAGTCGTCGCTCGCGGCCATAGGCGATCGAACCCTAGGTTTGAGATGAGCGGCGGTTGTGGAGGATCGGAGATGAGCGGCGATGGTGACTGATGGTGGTTCGAAGATGGAGACAGCGGTGGTGGTTCGAAGATGGCGACAGCGGTGGTGGTTCGAAGATGGCGACGGTCGTGGGTAGGGTTGGGGTTGTGAAAGAGGTTTGAAAATATGAAAAAAGAGGTTTGAAAATATTGAAAAACAAACACCCCAAAAGCTCCTCTTGCAGATGTTTGGTCCACCTCTTCTGCAAAAGAGGTCTGCAGATGTGGTCCGCAGACCGCAGACGTTTTGCCTCTGAAAAAACAAACACCACCTAAATATTTTGAGGAAATAAATGACGCATCAGGTAGAAGGGTTGGGAATTTATTCTCAAACCCTTCAAACTTTAATCCTCTAGTTTCAAGTTTTAAAAATTCAACCCCAAATATTATTAGTGTTAAACCGTCTATTTATGTGCCTTCAAAAATCAAAGAATTAAACGTAAAACTTGGAAAAGCTAATATGGAAATTACAGAGAAAAATCCCGATTCTTGGATTTTTGATTGTGGTGCCACAGATACTATGACCTTTGACCCATCTGACATTTGCTCAATATCAAAACCACGAAAAACACATATTCAAACGGCAAATGGGGGTTTTGTGCCAGTAGAAGGCAGGGGTACAGTAGAGTTGTCACGAACGCTAAAATTATCGAATTGTCTATATATACCATCCTTGTCACACAAACTGTTGTCCGTTAGTCATGTGACAAAGGAACTGAATTGCACACTCCTAATGCATCCTACCTTTTTTATTTTACAGGACATCAGGACGGGAACGATCATTGGGCGTGGCACTGAACGGCAAGGACTGTATTATGTAGATGAGGTGACTCAGCAAGTTACCGTAATGTTGGCTCATGGAATAGTAGACAGAGAAGCATGGTTATGGCATAGAAGACTTGGACACCCATCTGTTGGTTACTTACATCGTTTATTTCCTAAACTCTTTCCTTCAAATAAATTGTTGAATTGCGAGACTTGTGTTTTGGCTAAAAGCCACAGACATACTTACAAACCAAATAATACTAAAGTTGATCAACCTTTTGATTTAATTCATTCTGATGTGTGGGGTCCTGCAGAAGTAATTGGAGGACAAAATTTTCGATATTTCCTCCTGTTTATTGATGATAGTACTCGTATGTCGTGGATTTACTTCCTTAGACATAAGTCCGAAGTCATTGATAAATTTGTCATTTTTCATACCATGGTCAAAACACAATTCAAAAGAAATATCAAAATCCTTCGATCTAATAATGGAGGAGAATTTATAAACACTTCCACGAAACAATTTTTACAAAAAAAAAAGGAATGATTCATCAAACCTCTTGTCGACATACTCCAGAACAAAATGGAGTCGCCGAAAGAAAAAATCGAATTCTTTTAGAAATAACCCGAGCTCTTTTGATCGAGTCCCAAGCTCCTAAGTCATTTTGGCCTGAAGCCCTTGCTACAACAACATATCTTATTAATAGACTTCCTACCATGACCCTCGAATTCAAAACTCCACTTCAAACCTTATCTAAATTTACTAAAATACCTACCATTCTTATCTTGGAACCCCGTGTTTTCGGATGCACTGTCTTTGTCCACATACCTAAGATTAAAAAGACCAAACTGGAACCATGTGCCGAAAAGTGTGTCTTCGTGGGGTACGGTGTTAACCAAAAAAGATACCACTGAAAATTATGACTTTCTTGAAACTGAGTACTTTTATAACACCCAACACACTGGTCAGGGGGAGAAAGAGAGCGGTGACTCATTGAGTTGGCTGAAATGGATGTCGTCTTCAGAAGAAATTAGTCATAGTACTCAAACTGAGCCACCTCCCTCACAAACTACGGTACTTATGGTCAGTGCCACTGAACATGATCTTCTTAACCAGATGTCTGAGGTAAGTAATTCTCCTAGTGAAACTCAAAGTGAAACTCACGAAAATACTACTGATCATAATGAAAATACTACTGACTTTATTGATAATCATGAAGTGGAAGTAGAAACAGCTGACAGGTCACTGGATGAACCACTTCCAAATGAAACTGATCGAGGAAACAACCGGCAGATACGTCCTTCCACAAAGAGTTAACAGAGGAGTCCTTCCAAAGAGATACTCTCCTGAGAGAAAGACCAGAAATTCTAGGTATCCTATGGCAAACATTGCCAAAGGAAACTTTTCAAAAGAGGCAAGAGAGTTTATGTCTTCTATATACTCGGAGAAAACTCCAAACTCAGTCACAGAGGCGTTAGAATCAAAGAAGTGGAAAGATGCAATGGAGACAGAAATGAAAGCTCTAAAAAGAAATGGAACTTGGGAAAAATGTGTCCTCCTATCAGGAAAAAAGGTAGTCAGGTGTTGCTGGGTGTTTACCATTAAACATAAATCGGATGGAACAATTGAACGGTATAAAGCTCGATTGGTGGCCAAGGGATACACTCAGACATACGGGATTGATTATTCCGAAACCTTCTCTCCTGTTGCTAAGATTGATACAATTAGGGTGTTATTTTCTATAGCAGCAAATGAAAATTGGCCTCTTCATCAGCTTGATGTTAAAAATGCTTTCTTGCACGGAGAATTGAAAGAGGAGGTCTATATGGAAGCCCCTCCAGGGTTTAAGGAAGATTTCAAAAATGATGAGGTTTGTCATCTAAAGAAATCTCTTTATGGACTCAAACAATCTCCTCGAGAATGGTTCGGGAGGTTTACTCTAGCCATGAAAAAGTATGGATTCAAACAAAGCAACTCAGATCACACTTTGTTTCTTAAGAGAAGAGGTGAATTAATGACATGTTTGATTATTTATGTCGATGGTATGATCATCACGGGGAACGATAAAGAATAAGTGAAAAAAATGAAAAGAGAACTTGTTCACTGAATTTGAAATGAAAGACTTGGGTAGACTAAAATACCTTTTTGGCATTGAAGTTCTCCGATCCAAACACGAAATATTCATTTGTCAAAGAAAATACATTCTCGATTTCTTGACGGAGACAGGGATGATCGTCTGTAAGCCTGTGGGAACGCCCATGATAACGAATCTCAAACTCCATATTGAAGAAGGAGCAGAGCTGGCAGACAAAGAAAGATACCAACGAATGGTGGGAAAACTGATATATCTTTCACATACATGTCCGTACATAGCATATGATGTAGGAGTGGTAAGTCAGTTTATGCATCAACCTCAAGTTTCTCTCATGGAAGCAGTTTGGAGAATCATCAGATATCTTAAAGGAACAACTTGTCATTGAATTATGTTTAAATCAAATGGGCATTCAGATGTTCAATCATACACTGATGCAGATAGGGCAGGAGATAAAGGAAATAGAAGGTTAACCTCAAGATACTTCACCATAGTCAAAGGGAATCTCGTCACATGGAGAAGCAAGAAACAAAAGGTTGTTGCTCTTTCTAATGCTGAAGCTGAGTTCAGAGGAATAGCTCGAGACGTGGCAGAAGTGCTATGGATACAGAAACTTTTGACTGAGATTGGTTTTCCAAAAAATAGAGCCAGCAGAATTATGTGTGGCAATAAAGCAGCTATACAAATCTCTGAAAACCTTGTGCAACATGATCGAACCAAACATATAGAAGTGGACAGGCATTTCATCAAAGAAAACCTTGAAGCAAATGTCATTGAGTTGCGTTTCGTTCGATCAGAAGATCAGCTTGCTGACATTCTAACAAAGGCCACCAGTAAAAGAGTCTTTACAAACTGTTTGAACAAGTTAAACGTTGGCAATCCCACCATTCAACTTGAGGGGGAGTGTTAGAAAAGAAATATATTTTGAGGGGATTGTGGATCAGTCAAGCATCATATCCATATTTATCAAAGTTTATGGTCATAGCCAGCTGTCAGATCCTTATTTCCAGCATCAATCACAATCGTTTCTATGTATAGTACATTTGTAAAGCCTATAAATAAAGGTTGTATTTGTTTTCTTGTAACATATAGAAAAATACAAATCGATTCAATCGATTCCCTCTGATTATCATTGTCAAAACAAGTTCAATAAAAACAGTTGGTTGCTTTGATTTAATACACTGTGACATATGGGGTAAATACCGTACTCCCTCTCTGTCTCATGCAAACTATTTTTTTTTACCATAGTGGATGATTTTAGCCGAGACGTGTGGACTTTTCTTATTAAACACAAACATGAGGCAAGTACTTGGCTAATTAATTTTCACAAAATGGTAAAAACACAATTTGGGAAGTCGATTAAAAGAATTCGATGTGATAATGGAGGCGAGTTTGTGTCGAACAAAATGGTTAATTTTTACGCGGAGGAGGGAATTCTTTTGGAAACAACTTGTCCATACACACCCCAACAAAATGGGGTGGTCGAACGAAAACACGGACATCTTCTTGAGACACCTCGTGCCTTACGGTTTGATGCTAGTCTACCCATAAAGTTTTGGGGAGAGTGCATCTTGATAGCAACATATGTCATTAATCGACTTCCATCAAAGGTCATTCAAAACAGGACACCTTATGAAATCCTTTTTGAACGGAAACCCGACTATGAACATATGAGGGTTTTCGGTTGCTTGGCTTACTTTAGAAGCATCGAAACAAGGGGTGATAAATTTGAAGCAAGAGGTAGACCAAGTATCTTTATGGGATACCCGCAAGGAACGAAAGGCTACAAAGTTTTTGACATGGAACACAACAAAATGATAGTGTCCAGAGATGTAAAATTTGTGGAGGATAATTATCCTTTCAAAATGGTGGAAACCAACATGGATGATCAAGTAGAAGATATATTTGAATTTCCTCATGAGACAGAAAAAGGAAGTAAGGGGGTGACCCCACCCATGATGCGTTAGTAGACCAGCAAGGAATTCATCTCAATAATAATGTGGGAACAAGCCAAATAGAAGTATCCATCCAAGGAGTACCCCATGCAAACGAAACTGAATTAAATGAAGAAGAAATTATGCAAGAAGCCACACAACAAACAAGCAACATTACAGACTTGGAAGCAGAACATAATGAAGAAAGTAAAGAGAAAAGAAACATAATGCAACCAAAACATCTTGATGATTATATTGTAAAGCTTCCCCCATCGGTTGACCACTCACAACCCGCATCCATCCAATCAAGGAATCTCAACGGTACATCCCTTAGCTAATTTTATCTCTTATGATAAATTTTCTAACTCACATAAAGCTTTTTTGGCGGCCATTAGCTCAGCTGATGAGCCAAAATATTTTCACCAAGCGATACAAAATGATAAGTGGAAATAAGCAATGAAAAGAGAAATCCTATCACTAGAACAAAATGGTACTTGGACTCTCGAAAACCTACCGGAAGGAAACCGAGTCATAGATTTGAAGTGGGTTTATAAGATTAAGTACAAACCCAATGGGGAGGTGGAGCGTTACAAGGCACGTTTGGTGGCTAAAAGCTTTACTCAAATGGAAGGAGTCGATTTTCATGACACTTTTTCCCCAGTTGCAAAACTTGTTACGGTTCGAACACTACTCGCCATAGCCGTTAAAAGAGACTGGATCATACACCAACTTGATGTGAATAATGCATTTCTACATGGAGACTTGGAAGAGGAAGTGTATATGAAGATCCCACAAGGATTTTCAAGAAAAGATGAGACGAGGGTCTGCAGACTTAGAAAGTCTCTTTATGGCTTGAAACAAGCGTCTCGAAACTGGTATCACAAGTTTGTTGCCGCCTTACTGGAGCTCAATTTCAAACAATCAAATGCTGACCATTCACTTTTTATACATAAAAGGGGAAATATATTTGTTGCGGCACTTATATATGTGGATGACGTGATTGTCTTAGGTAAAAATTTCAAAAAGATAGAAGAAACAAAGTCGTATTTGGATGAAAAATTCAGCATAAAAGATCTTGGTGTATTAAAATATTTCCTAGGTATCGAGGTTGCTCGTACACGAGAGGGTTTAGTTCTAAGGCAAAGAAAATATGTGTTGGATATCTTGAAGGATAGCGGATTCCAAGGATGTTGACCTAGCATGTTTCCAATGGAGCAGAATCTAAAACTTGACAAAGGCGATAAAGAGAAACCGGTATATGCAAGTCAATATAGAAGATTGGTAGGAAGGTTGTTATACCTTCAAGCTACTAGACCAGACATAGCATATTCGGTCAACATCCTTAGCCAATTTGTGGCTGATCCAAGGCAAAATCATATGGAGGCAGTGATTCGAGTACTCCGTTACCTAAAAGCTACACCCGGACAGGGGATACTACTACCAAAAGAGGGAGGAATTGAACTAACTGCCTATTGTGACTCAGATTGGCTTGGTTGTCCATACACTAGACGATCTCGAACACGTTATCTATTAGTTCTTGGTGGAGCATCAATTTCGTGGAAATCAAAGAAACAGTCTATAGTTTCTCGTTCCTCGGTTGAAGCAGAGTATCGTGCCATGGCGACAACTGTGAGTGAAATCATCTGGATACGATGGCTACTAGAAGAACTTGAAGTAAAAATCAATGGACCAACTCCATTGTTTTGTGATAACCAAGCAGCACGTCATATAGCCAACAATCTGGTTTTTCATGAGAGAACAAAACACGTGAAAATGGATTGTTATTTTGTCCGTGAAAGAGTTTAGTTAAAAGAGATTAAGCCCATGTACATTGAAAGTAAATTTCAAACAGCTGACCTGTTAACAAAAGCGCTTGGCTCACAACAACTTCGTTTCCTATTGGGCAAGTTGGGCAATAGAGATTTACATGCTCCAACTTGAGAGGGAGTAAAGAAAACCATAATTTACGTAAATAAGTTGATTGTCCATATCCACACTTTTAATTTACTATATCATTTCATGATGTATAAGGATGATTATAGGAGTGATTTTCTATTTCCCATTTTTAGTTTTCATCTTCCTATTCAAATAGCTTGTAATACTTTTGAAATCAATTTTTGATAGAATGTTCTCTACCATTTCGTTTAGAACCCCAATAGCGTGCTAAGCCATAGCCGGCAGAAGAGGTAAGGGTTGAAGTTGCTAAAAGCACGACTTAAGCCTCCTAAAGGGCAAGCTATATCACAACGACAAAAAAGTGCAAGCTAAGTTGTAGCTGATGTTAAAAAAAAAAAAAAAACAGAAGAGTTAAATGCAATTTGTAACCCCGTAGTTTATTTTTACTGCATGTTGCAACACTTCTTTTTTTATTTTTGCAACTTGTAACCCCGTAGTTTATTTTTTACTGCATGTTGCAACACTTTTTTTTTATTTTTGCTACTTGCAACCCTGTGTTTTAAAAAGTTTGCAACATGCACCCATTCAGTTAAAATTAATATAACTCCGTTAATTTATGAAGGGTAAATAATTTATTATTTACTATTTAAAAGTTTGAGTCTTTTAAAAAAATAATAGCAATTTTAATAGTGCACGACAATTGAAAATTTCAAATTAATTCCTTAGTGATCCATGTTGCAAACCCTTTGACTACACTGTTCTTTTCGTTTATTCAAACGACAATTGGATCCAACTTTTTATGTTGGGAGTTGCTGCCGTTGAGAGACAAGAATAAGCGTTAGATTGTTACAATATGTTTCATTGACAAATAGATGGGTCTAAGCTCAAAAAATATTGAGCCCCAAGTGTGAGTATTATCGTGAACATGCAGCCTGTTTTTAGTTTCAAGTTCAAACCTGATAAACACAAGTTATTTAACTTTTAAAAGTAAACAGGGGAAGTAGAGGTGCACAAACCGGTTAACCGGTCGAAAACCGGTTTTGGAATAACCGAACCGGTTAACCGGTCAAAGGCTAGAAACCGGTTTTTTCCAATAACCGGTTCGGTTAATAACCGGTTTTTCAAGCTCAAAAACTGAAACCGTATAATAACCGAAACCGGTTAACCGAACCGGTTAACCTATAAATAACCGATTTTTTAGTGAGTTGGACCGGTTAACCGGTTTGGTTAACCGGTTATTAACCGGTTTGGTCTCTTGAAACCTCAAACCGGTCCCAAACCGCCGGTTTTTTGAATAACCTATAACCAATTGCAATAACCGGTTTAAAAACCGGTTTCTAACCGGTTACAAACCGGTACCGATTCGGTTAACCGGTTTTTTTGTGCATCACTAAGGGGAAGTATACATGTCACACAGGTATGTGATGCAATATGTAAACTAAACACATATATAGCAACTATCAACATGAACAAATAGAACCACAAAGCGAATAAATATAACTTGGAGCGATGGGGAATATTGTACCGTACATTATAAACAAATTTTGCAAACCAACTATTTTTGAAGTTTACGAGGTGGAATGTATTCCAAACATGGTGTTTGATAATTTGATAGCATGGTTAGATAACACAAAAAACTTATTAATCTTGAACATGATAACAAAAGTTTATAATCTGATGTTACGATATCAATGCATGTATATCAATGAGATAAGCTAAAATTGAAGCATAATTTTGCCTTAAAACAACCATAAAATAAAACGATATTTTACAACAAATATGAATTTTTATTATTGGTATTATTTTTTTTAAAGGCTCAAATTTTTAAATAATAAATTACAATTTTACCATAGGGTTGCAAATTTCATTTAATTTAAAAAAACTAACGTGTATGTATTGTTACTGAACAAAAAGATATTGTGTAGATGCTTGAGATAATGTATCAATAAAAGTTAGGCGCCCTGCATTGCGCACGTCCCAGCCAAAGCATGTCCCACGTGGCATCATATTTGTCAGACATATGCATTGGAACGATGCGCACTTCCTCCCCTTGCACTTCCTCACTTGCGTTCAAGTGCAAAAGAGGTGGGGCCCATCTCAATAAAAAAGCAATTTTCTTTTAAATAAAACATGTAAGGCTTTTTAAAATGAAATGGTGACGTGGAAGAAAGAGAATGCATGTGGGAAGGATGTGTTGGAGTTAAAAAGAGGAGAGAGAATGCATGTGAAAAGACATAGTAAAATGCTGATGTGGCAGTGATGACTAGGACGCATTTAGTTAAATGCAGTGTTAGCATTGCTGGTAGTCTTATAAGGGTTCATAACACTCAGGGTATTTATACTATCTCTCATTCATGTAATCATTACATCGCTTCCCCCTTCCTCTCATTTTAACCTCATTCGAAAACAGAAACAACCTGATTCGAATCACCTAAGTCTTTTAATCATTTAAATATGCTTTAAATTTTATTAATTATTATGTGTTAAAAAAATAAATCAAATAAAAAAGCGAAATTTCATCAAAATTTGAAAATTACATTGCATAAATTAAAAAGAAAATAAATATTTCTAATATTAACAAAAACAGAAGTCAAATACACTGACGATTCCTTGAATTTTTCGTCATATTATATTTCATTAGTGCCTCTTTAAACATATCGGATTTTAAAGCTCGATATGATATCCTGACTCAATACACGGGAATATATGTTGAATTGGTTACACTTTGGCCTTTACTCGTCGACTTCCAATACTTTGAAATAATTTGACATATGATTTGATTAGTGTCTCACATTTGACTAGAAAATTTTAAATAAACTTGATCCGTGATGAGATTTTTCATTGCGTCATCCCAAACCTGTACCAACAATTCTTGAATTTTAACAAACACATTTTGTGCAATCGTCATCATCACCATTTTTTTTATGACCAGGGAACCCACTTGCGTGGTAAACCCCGGGTCCTCCCAATACCCGGCTAACCGAAAAGAACGGGTAAACCGCAGGCGCAAGCACCCAGGTCAGTGGCTTTATAAAGAAAATGTCACCCCCATGACTAGAACCCATGACCTCAAGGTTGAGGTCCAACATTATCATCACCGTTTTGGAATGGTAACAAACGGTTTTTGTTTAATCCAACTTTTAAAGTTTTTTTTTTCTTTAAATAAAAGTTGTTGAATATATAAAGAAAAATTAAAAGATTAAGCATCGGAGTGAATAAATGATTTAAACAACGGTTAGCCCATTAAATATGTGGATCCTCTGGAGATGACTGGAGTCATTTTATCCACACGGCCACACCAATTCGAATGACTAGTCTTTCATTCGGTCTTCTAGTTCTAAGTATCCAAAAAAAATTGCAACACCTTTTTGATGTATAAATTAATAAATTTATTTCTGTTTTTTTACCCGTCAAGACTCGGTCATATGACTCACTTTGTCAACATTCACTCCTCACTAAAGAGCCAGGTGTGAACAAGTTTACATCATTCTCAATGAAACCTACAATTTAAGAAAACCTTCTCACTTAAGAAAAACATATTGTAGTAAGACCGGATCTCAAGAATTTTATTAGAGAAATAAGTAGAGTATGTTAGGCTAAAAGTCATTTGGTAATAAATTTAAATTTACTTATATTGTATTATATACACCAAAAAGGGATTATTGTGTCCTTTCACATATTTACTCTTCATTTAGATACGATTTTACATACTTTACGTAACTACAACTCGGCTAAAAAGTATATAATCAGCTCATTGTTAACTATAATTATTTCTTACTAAAAAAATGTTGTTTGGCGCTTTTGTATGTCTTGGAGAGGTTAAGTGTTCGTATCATAGGCGGAGTGTCAAATAAAAATATTTCCATATTTAATTTGTTAAGTAAAATTATTTTCAATAAAAGACAGAAAAATATCATTTGGCTTTGTGGTTTGTGTTTTTATAGGTATGCAAGAGGTCAAGTGTTCGAATATAATGAGTATGAATATCAGTTGAGTGTTTTTTTTTTCATTTATAACCTCTTTAATTTGTCAAGTTTGTAAGTTATTAATATTTTGTGTAAGAGATCTAGTGTTCAAATAATAGGCATGAATATCGTTCAATTTTTGTTTTTCAATTGTAATCTCTCCAATATGTCAACTTCGTCCCCTTAAGTTTCCAATATTTTGACTTAACTTCTGTGTCATGTAACATACACATTTTTGCAACTATAACCCCTCTAATACTTCAAAACTATTCACTTAAGTTTGTAATATTTTGGCTTAACCTCTTTATTATATATAAATTACATTTTATACGAATGTATATTTATTAGCAATATCGGTGTCCTATTCCTTTGAGTTTTTAATGTTTCGACTCAACTTATCTTATATTACTATTATAATAAATAAACATCTTTTGTCACATTTCAAATTTATTAGACCTTTCTGTCATTTTTTTATATTTCCATTCATTCTCTCTCAAAAGAAGTGATATTGTCTAATTTATTAAATTATAAATATAATAACTACTGATGTTATATACCTTTTATATATTAAAAAATAGTTTTAATAAATTAGAAATGAAATCCTTTAGATTAAAAACACACTTAAAAACAAGGGTGTTCACGAGCCAAACCGAGCCGAGCCAGGGTTAGCTCGGACTCGGCTCGGATTTAAACCGAGTCTGGCTCGGTTTAGATTGTAAACCGAGCCTAAAAACTTGGATCGAACTCAGCTCGTTTTTAACCGAGCTGGCTCGGCTCGTTTTTGGCTCAGTTTTGGCTCAGTTTTAACATAAGAAATTTAATATTTGAATTGCATTCACCTCAACACGCCTCGATTCGTTTTTGGCTTGGTTTTTACGTAAGAGAAGAGGCATGAATATGTGAAACGAGGAATTAATAATATGATTTAGGAATTAGGAATTAGGGGAGCGCGTGAGAATTGAGATTCATTTCGTATTTTAGTCATCTTTTCTTTTATTTTTTTAATTTTATTTTTTAACATCATTAAAAAGTAACACCAAAGTACATTTATTAGTGAAAATAACCCTATAGTTTTATATTTTAGTATAACATGTTGTACAAACAAGCCAAGCCACGAGCTGAGCATACAAGCCGAGCAACGAGCGAGCTACGACAGAGCCAGCCCTGGCTCGACTCGGCTCGGTTACAAAATGAGTTGTCTCGGTTCGGCTCGGTTACAAGCGAGCTTTATTCGAGCCAAGCTTTATCCGAGTTTTTTCCAAACGAGCTACGAGCCGAATCCGAGCTTCGAGCGTTTTGGACAACCCTACTTAAAAATGTTTACAAAATGTTAATTTTTTCTAAAAAATATATGCTTTCAAAAAATAATTATTTTAAATTTGTAGTTTTAGAAAAAAAAAATGAAAGTTTTGTAAAAATAAGTCCTCATAAAACAAATTTTCTTATAAAATACATATTATTTTAGTTCTCGACCGTGTAAGACATGAGATTTAACCTAGTGTATTATATATAAAATACGTTTTACATCAATTCTAAATAAATTCAATTGCAAGGGTATGAAACATAAAATTGGATTATATGTATATTTAAATTGTATCACCATATTATAACACCTAAGTTTTAATTGTGTGTCGCCCGGTCGTAACATGTGGGGTATATTTTGCTCGTTAATATAAGACTATGTATTATGCTACGTGAACTAGGTGTGAAGCTCTTTGGTCACGCTCTGGTTGTGCCCCACCCTCATTACACAGGGGCGTGAAGGGCAAAGACGTGAGCCTCCTCACGGGGTGATTACCGTTAGGGAGGAGAAAAAAACAAAAAAAAAACCGGTAATATTACCGTTTAAACCAAAAAAAATAAATTAAACCATATGTAAACTCATTCAACCCACTCAAATATCTTCAAAATTTTTCAAACAATTTTTCAAATCTCTTAAACAATTTTCAAAAATCTTTCAAATTTTCAAAAACTTCTACACTACCATGGATCCAAACAACCCATACTTTAACCAGTTTATGAATTGTTACCGACGTCAAGTCGATCCAATTCGAACCAATTTCTAACCTTCTTAAATTGGTTTCTACAACAACCTTTTTTCAACCAAAATTCACTCGTCTTTGACAACGTTTCTAAGAATCAACCAGAACATGATGTTGACGTGGTTCAGGAAACACAACCCGACCCCCAACCGGCTTCATCGTGTCGCAGGCACCGATGAAAGAAAGTGTCAGGAAAAACAACAAAACCTTGCGTCACTTGATAATCAGAATCTGAGAAGGTGGCACTAGCTCGTGCCTATATTGACGTTTCCGAAGTTTCGTTCGTTGGTAACAACCAAACGAGCACGGAATTGTGGAGACGCGTGAGCAAAAACAATACAACAATGATATGAAATTGTTGTGGACCCCAACCAATCACTTAACCGGTCGCGCTTGTCAAATGGCTGAAAAGACAAAGAAACAGATTTTGAAACAATATAATATGGATTAATTTTTTTTATTGTATTTTTTTATTATGTAGTTTAATTTTTTTATCATGTAATTTTTTTTGTTTTGTTTTTAAATATTAATCTTTTTAATAATATTATGTCTTTTTTTTAATTTAATTTATAATTAAAAAAATAAAATTTAAATAATAAATATTGAATAAAGATGGTGATAACGTGGAGTGATGGTGCTGT
This sequence comes from Mikania micrantha, assembly GCA_009363875.1. Taxonomy (NCBI): domain Eukaryota; kingdom Viridiplantae; phylum Streptophyta; class Magnoliopsida; order Asterales; family Asteraceae; genus Mikania; species Mikania micrantha. The sequence goes on along the minus strand of CM018691.1, from coordinate 46,870,255 downwards.
AATGGATAACATATAAAAATATGATGTCAAGTGATAAGGGTGTGATGATGTTGGTTGATTATATGGCGTTGCTTGATTATATGGCGTTGGTTGATTACATGGTGTCTACGTAGAGTGAAATGAAGTGATTCATAACATATCTTTCTATTATAATAAATAAAAATAAATTTTGACACTTGTCAACTTCTCATATGTTTATTGACATTTGTCATTTTTTTACCAACTTATTTAATTTTCTATCATATTAATTATTTAATTAATTACATTCTCTCATATTGAATACTTATAATATTAATATATAACAATATTATTTGTCTTTTTTCATGCAAGAAAATAGTTTTTAATAAATTAAAAATAAAATATTTTTATTAAAAAACACACTTAAAAAAATTATAAAATATCATATTTTCTAAAAATAATTTATAAAAATAGAAAAATATTTTTTGGTAGTATTTTTATAAAATAAAAGTTTAATAAAAAATCAATTTTTAAAAAATAAAATAAACCATAAATCATGTTTTCAAATAATGGAATTTTATAAACAAATGATGTTTTTTTAAAGAAATGCTTAAAAAATATTTACTTCAAACCCAAAATTATAAAAACGTTTGGGAAAAATAAACTTTAATTATTTATTTTTAATGATATTTTTAAATTAAGTCATCTAACTTTAATAATTATATAATTTGTAAATTATCTCCCTATCAATTAGTTTTTGAGATGGAAGTAAATGAACTTTTAATATCAATTGGTTTAAGAATCTTTATTTTTACAAAACAAGTATGTTACATATTATTTCTTTAGTTATTGAAAATCTTAATTATTATTTTGTCAGTTAAAATACTCATTAATATGTATTTTAATTAATTTACAACAAAATTTTTTATAATTTTTAAATTTTTATTAAGAAGTATTTAATAATTTATATTCAGTCTGTGTAATACACGGGGTAATAATCTAGTAGTTTAATAATGCATACATGTCTTTACATGGGACAGGTGTCTCTACTGCAAGAAGTCCTTAATCATGTGAACAACAAAGGGCCAACTTTAAGCTGATTCAACAGTTAGAATTAAAAATCCCAGCTTTCAACCAGCGCAAGTGATTTCAACGCGCCACTAACAGAGCCACGTACATTTCACGACCTAGTAAGCGCTTTACTAAAAAACTTTTCCTTTCCACGCACCGCCCATAGCTTAACCCACCCGGACGGCCGGACCCATCTTTGAAATCAGTTCGGAATCGGAGAGCCGTTGTTTCCTTCAACCAACGGCCGATTAGTTATAACTAACCCTACCAACACACTTAATTGCACTTTTGCCATCGCCTTCTAAACTCCTATATTAACGATGCCTTCCGTTACGCTACGTTTGCCAAACTGAACACCCAACTAATTACACTCTTGCCATCACCGTCAATACTGCAAATCCAATGATCATATCGCCTGAAAGAAACAAATCCGGTGAAGCTCCGGTCATCCGTAACACTTTTCAACGATCAATTTCACCGTCCGGTAGGTTCTGTTCCTCCTCAATCTCATCGTCATCCTCCGCTTTCGCTTCTTCCATGTCTACCTTCTCTTCTCCGGCGAGATCCATGTCTCCGACAAGAATCACCGTTGGCGGCAGTTACATCTCTTCATCTCCGACGGTTAGTTTTTCGATCGATCACCGTCGCACGTCCCCTAACCGTTCGGTTGCATCTACGTCACCTTCGAGAAACATAAACATAAACATGAACCGTGGTCGTGATCGGAATGTCAATAACAAGGTGCCGTGGAGTCATGGCTCGAAGAAGACGTGTTTGTGCTCGCCGACGACGCATCCTGGATCGTTCCGGTGTAGCTTGCACAAGAACTCGAATGCTCGGAACAATACCGGTAGTCACGTCAATAAGTTGCCGTATCAGTCTCACAGATTATATGCTCGGAGATCTGCGATGACAAATTCGCTGGTGCGGATCGGGACAGTAGAAGGTGATCTGGTGAAGCGGGCGTTGGCTGCTTTGATTCGACCGTCGTCGCACCAACAGCGACGGCGAAGTGATTTCCGGCCGAGGCCTAGCCGGTTGTCCGTTATGTCAAAAGCCGACGATTGATACGATATTTGCTAAGTCTGTTTAGGCTGTTAGCTGTGCAGTTAGTAGTTTGAAACAATTTTGTAGATTTTTTTATAATTTTGTTATACGAGTTTAGTTTTTTTTTTTTTTGAACAGTCAAAGACTCAAAACCCGAGTTTTGTCACCTCACATTTTCAAAGGATGATAAAAGTTTTTATTTACTCGGGTGAATACATCAACAAAGTATGTAAAGATTTTGTGTTAAAAGTAACAAATAACAAATAATAGTTAGACATGACATCCTAAAACACTAAAAAAAACACAAAAAAAACACAAAAAAAAATACCGTAAAAAACAAAATTTAGTAAAAAGAAAACAAAATTACACAAATTTTGCCAAGAAAACCAAAATGTATCAAAAAAATAAAAATCTAATATAGAAAACAAAAAATCTATTTTAAAAACAAAAATATAATACAAAAATACAAGAAAAAAATGCACCACAAAGTACACAAAATAAGATGTTAAAAATATATTAGTGTCCTGATATTCATACATCACCCCTATTACTCATACATCATGCATTTGATTAAATTAACCATATCATACTCACATCATTTTTACTTATGCATATTAAAAAATACAAAAAATAGTGTTATTGGTACATCGGTGTTTTAATATCAATTTCTTCATTTTTTTTTAATAAGCCACATCAAACTTATTAATTCTACACATTTTAGGCAAAATTTTCTTATATAATCCTTCCAACGCTTGCGTGTGTGTGTATATATATAAATACAAGGATTGTATCACGTTAAAACCCTCTTTTAAAATGTTAACCCAAAATAACTAGTCAAAATCAACCCAAATTGTTGTTTCTTATTTCTCAAATATCATTGTTATGCATGTGTAATAGTTTCGTATTTTATGTGTGTGTAAATTCATATGTTCTGTATGATTTAGCGCATGTGTAGTTTCCCATTTTTACACATAACAAACAAACTCACCCTGTATATTCACACTTCATAGTAGGGTCTCGGGGATGGAATGATGAAGACAAACCTTATCTTTATCTCAATTGGGATAAAAAGGCTACTCAATCTGAATGAGTCACGGCTCAAAGTTATCGTTTGAAGTTAATAATCTCAATGTTTTTAACGTTATTTTCACAAAATAAGTTAAATAACGTTAAAATTAGTTTAATTGTACTTTTGTCCATCAGTCTCCATGCATATATACATTATATGTTGCACCGCAAATGAAGCGTCCCTTTTTACACATGTGTCACATGAAAATGTCTCAAAAAAAGGAAAAAACACTACACATATGTTAAATCATACAAGACATATGAGTTTACACACATAAAAATGATATTCGAGGGAAAAAAACAAAGATCTAAGTTGATCATAACGAGCTATTATCGGTTATCGTTTTAAGTGTGGGTTCATGGGATACAAATCATATACATATTATATATATAAAAGTTAAAACATACCAACTTATTCACCTAAGTAAATAAAAAACTTAAATTAATGTTCTAGATAAAATACGATTGTCATTAGTACCGGCAAAACGTTGTAAAAGAACAAGTTCTTAATCGCAGTTCACCCAAAAGATTCTGTAAAATTATTAATGATTTTATTGTTGCACCTTGCGGGAGGGAACGTTGCCCACAAGTTACATATAAATACAATCAGCGGTATATGCTCAATTAATAAAATCATTGATTTATGTATTAATATATTATTGTTTTCGTTAAGATTAAGAGTTCAACACTTATAAAAACAAATTTAATAAAATTTAGCTGTTAAAAAAATAACAAACTTTGATCGTATAAAAGAAAGTTGTTATTTTTTGTCTTCTTATAACCATGGTTGTAAAAATCCCCGACTAGGCCGATTAATCGGCCGATTAATCGCTAGTCTCCTAAGGCCGACTAGGCCCGACTATCCGACTAGGCCGATTAATCCCGACTAATCCCTAGTCCCCACCCCACCGCCCGACTAGCGCCTAGCGATTTTTACAACATTGCTTATAACCACTGATGCATGTATGAGATGCAACCATGTAACGAGCAACTTTATTTTATCTTCTATTTTGTTATTTAAACTATTATTTACTCTTATATATGATATCTGATGAATGTGTAACGCATAATTCTTCTATTTTTATCCTTTATTCATTCTTTACTATCTTTAACATACATAATTGAAATTAAATCAATCATACTTAAAAAAATTTATTTATAACTTAATAAAATTATTTGTAATATCTTAAGAGTATGAGATGTAAAATCTAAAAGAAGAAAAAAAAATAATAAGAAAAATAAAAAAAAAACAATAAAAAATAGAAAAACTGTTTTTAGAAAGATCCTAACTCCATAGACAATAATGGACCTCACTTTTCTTCTAACCAGTAATATTTTAACACACTTGCTTCTTTGGGGGCCATATTTACCTTTGTTGCTATTTTTGCATTGTAAAGTTCTTACTTTTTGCGGTGTATGTTAATCACTTTTTTTTCTTTTTATTCCTTGTAACAACAAAGATTATACTTATTAGTTGGGTCTTAATATTCATACACAATCTCCATCATTTATACATTATCGATAAGTCAAATAAATCATATCATACTCACATAACTTTTATCCATGCATATTTTTCAAATATTTTTAATATTAAAAAATTCAAAAAATATTATTCGTGCACCGGTGTACCAATATCATAACCCTACTATTATCATGACAAGCAGATCATTCTTTCACCCTTGAAATGATGGCCCGTCACGTAATCTGAGGAGGAGGCAAGTGTTGGGTAGGGGAATAGGCCCCGTATGTACCCACAATCGAATGTTGTTTTTAAATAATTTGCTTAATTTTGAAACAAAATGAGGACACTAACCTTATTACAAGGGACACAAATATGATTACAAGAGACAAATCTTATTACAAGATGTACAAACTTGATTAAAAATAACGCAATCGGTAGTGAACAATAAAAATTGTGTTCTTTTCATAGATTTGATGCGAATAAAAATTCTTATGTAACGTTGAATTGATTATTTAAGCAATTGTTTTTCCAAATACTTTTGATAGTTTGTTTTATGGTTTCAACTAACGCAACCCGCTTTTACCCTGTTCGATAGGTTTGTTTTGTTGTTTCAACTAACATGACCTGTTTTCTACCTAGACCCATTTTTAATGACCCATTTTTTGCCCCCCATAAAAAAATTTCCGAATCCTTCATTGTTTTCGTCGCGCCATTCCTCAACTACACACATGGTGTGAGCCGGGCATGACCACCTAAATGTAACCATGGTCACCGGGATTAAGTGAGTGACGTGTGCATGTGATGGTGGGTGAAGAGTGAGTGATGATTAAAAATATGTATAGAAATTGTGAAAATGAGAATAGTTGTTTAGTTGACTCTAGAATAAACACGAAATTAACTTTGGTACGTAACGTAATATTTGGTGTTTCGTGGCTTCAATTATTGAAGCAACATGAAAGGTTTTTCTTCTGCCATGTATAATAAAGTATGCGCCATATGTCTTAGATACACGCATTTTGTGGACCTTTTAAAAAGTAAGAAACTTCTACAACTTATTAAATTTAATGACTTAGTTATTTATGTAAAATATTTAATAACATGTGATAACTTTAAATTTATATGATAAGTTTGATCTTTTTCCTTTTTAAAAATTTATAAAAATTATCTTCACTATTTGATTTTTTTTATCAATGGATTTTAAAAAGTTAATTACGTTTAATATGGTTGATAGTAAGGTTATCTAAAAGGTTTGATGTTCAAAATTTGCTATAAAAAACTCATTAAAATTAAGGCTAGTATAATGGACGGATTGGATCGGGTTGGGTAACGAGTCAGAATGAGTTTATATTACGATTGGAGCAGGTCATGATGCGTTTTAAACGAAATCAGTTTGGGTATAAACGAGTCATATTTAAAAAAAATTAATTTAGTTCAAATTAAAATAGGTTGTAAGTAAACAAAACGTTTAATTGCGTAATCTTTTGTAATTTTATCGTCAATTATATTAATTATAGTTTTTGCTCGTTTGAATGTCGTCTATTCTCATAAATTTTTTTTAGGTTACTCATCTCAACTCATTTTATGTTATGATGCTACCCATTTTAACCTAAAATACAATGATTCTTTAACAAAACCAACCCATTTATCTTACTACAGGTCAATGTTTTCAGGTCTAATTTAAATTGTATTCAATTGTAATGAGGTTAACACACGCTTAGTTTGATTTTGAAATGAGCCAAGAAAAACTAATTCATTCAAACAGTTATTTATTTGACTCGTTCAAAATAGATCTAACTTTATGTTTTGAATATTAAAGCTAGTATAATAGTCTATGATTAATATTTTTAGGATTCCACATTTTACAATCATAACCCATTACATAAAAAATCTACCAATAACCAATTAATTCAAGTAAAAAAAATCATCGAAAACGAAAGACTTCTTTTTGAATTGAGTTAATTCCCATTTTGATTCCTGTGGTTTTTAATTATTCTCTATTTTAGTACCAACGTTTAGATAATTTCGATTTTGGTCTCTGTGGTTTTTAATTCTTCTCTATTTTAGTACCAAAATTTTTTTTCTACCCATTATTGACCCCACCGTTTGGTACCAAAATAGAGAAAAATTAAAAACCACATAGACCAAAATCGGAAAATATCTAAATTTTGGTACTAAAATAGAGAAGAATTAAAAACTACAAGGACCAAAATCGGAATTATCTAAACGTTGGTAATAAAATAGAGAATAATTAAAAACCACAGGGACCAAATTGGAAATTAACTCTTAGTTATGTTTTACAGACGCTTTTAAACAAGAAATTATATTTCGTGAAATTGATTTATATTTTGAACTAGGAACATGTCCGCGCGTTGCGGCGGAGCACGGTGATTAAATCATTGCTTTATAGTTGAACGTAAATAAAAAATTTGATTATGCCTTGTACATTGTGGTATAAAAATTCAAAAAAATACAATTAAATAGAAAAATTCAAGAAAACTTAAAAATGACATTACGTGATTTGTAGTATGTTAACAAAGTTCATGACTCATGTTGTGTCGATAACATTACATTGGTTAGGTACATAAACAAAACTTATGTACAATGAATTGATTATAGAGGCTGAAACATATATACAAAATGGTTATATAAGTGTATGGATGTACTTCAGTCGATGTCGTCTTATTTAACATCATTCCAGTTACGATTATTTTTTTTTAAATTAATGAACATATTTATTAAAGAAAAATCATATTATATATATACTACAGTGGATAGACTTTAAATTTAAAAAACCTAAGAGGCTAAAGCAGGGGTGTGTTAAGAAATAAAGTCTAAAGAAAATGAAGAAAATTAATGAACGCATTGAAGAAAAATCTGATTACAGATGTATGATTAATTATATATTTTAAACTTTAGAAACTTAAAACGACGCGCCCAGATGTTACGTATGTTTTACGTTGGTTTACAAAATATTATTTTAAAAAAATTCACTCGTTGTTTTTTTTATATTTTTTATAAAATTGTGGCAATAATGTTAAAAATCTGTAAAAAATCAGAAAAAAATGTTTTTTACATTATTTTTACGTGTTTTTCATAGTTTAAAAAAAGATTTTCAAATTATTTTTCTTTTATAAATATATATAGGGAAGGGATCATATAATAACCCACCTTAATTGAGGTAACCCGTTAACCCTGGAAAAAAACGCTCAAATCTTCGAAAAAAATTTTTCATGGTCTTTTTTATACAAAAATAGGGGGCTCCTTTTTTAAGTTTTTGCTAATTCACAAGCGTTTATAAGTTAAACGAAGTGTAAGTTTGCGTTACACTGCGAACATAACCCCAATTAAGGTGGGTTAACAACTGATCATTAACCTATATATATATATATATCAAACCTTTTAAAAGAAAGGGATTCCACCAACATTTCAAGATATATATAATTGGTTATATGATTTCTTATATATATATATATATATATATATATATATATGTGTGTGTGTGTGTGTGTGTGTGTGTGTGTGAAATATATAAAAGTATAAAAGTAATACCTAATAACAATATTATAAATTTATGGCAAGCAAAAGGGTAGAACCCACAACCCCTTCCTTGCTACCCGTTAAGCTAGGGGTGTGCAAAAGTCGGTTCGGTTCGGTTATTAGCCTCCACCGAAACCGACGTTTCGGTTAATGAAATTTTGGAAACCGAAACTAAAATCGAGCACCGGTTTCGGTTATTTCGGTTTTAAAGGTCGGTTTCGGTTATTTCAGTTATTTTCGTGATGATTATTTTGAAGCTATAAATTTGGTTATCGAACTTGTTTTTGTTGTTTTGAATCTCTTTCAAATATACATATACATGAAAATTAAATCAAATACATGAATAATATATGAAAATAGGTTTAAACACATGTAAATATGATTTAAATAAATGAAAAAGTATGGAAAACATATGAAAAATACATAAAAATATATATATTGGTTCGGTTTCGGTTATTGGAGTTGGGTAAGCCGAAACCGTAACCGAATGGTTCGGTTATTGCCCTATGTTAACCATAACTGATCGGTTAAGTCTGTTTCGTTTCAATTTCGTTTTTTTTTGTTATCGGTTTGGTATGCTTACCCCTAGTTAAGCTTACCGCTTAGCTACAAAGAAAGTTGGTACAACAATTTGTCTAGCTTCCTATATATAAATAACTTTTAAAGTAAAAAAGATAGAGGACCTATAGTCATAAAAAAGAATAATAAAAAGATGATTTAGTTAATAAAACAAAAAAAAAACTTATAAAACGTTAGAGGTTAAAAAGTTATTTAGAAAACTTTAAAAGGTAAAAAATTACTTATAAATCTGTAGAAAAATTATTATTAATTGAAAGTAAGAAAGGTTAAGTAAAAAGAAAAAATGGTGGGTATGGGAATTGAACTCGGGTGGCTATTAAAGAACATAAGAGATGCAACCACTAAACTATAATTGTTGGCTAATTTTATCTTCATCATTGAATATATATATATATATATATATATATATATATATGATAAGAAATAAAAGAAGAACGGCCCACTCTTTTGTCACCGACATTGCATTTTATATATATAGGTAATATGTATACCGATCCAAACCAAATTATGTCAAGCTGCTCAGTTTCAAACCAAACTAAGTTTGGGCTCTATATCTTGCTTTTGCAAATTCAAACTAAATCGAGCAACTTGGTGTGTAAACGAACCAAGCACCAGCAGATCCTTACATGTTTTAGTTCAGCTGGTAAACAACCCTAGATTAATAGTGATAGGCGAGGAGGATACTCTTATGTTGTAACGGGGATAATATTCACCAGTGGCGGGGCTTGACAAGTAAGCAAGGAGGGCGAAATAAAAAAAAATTTCAGGAGGGGCGAAATAAAGGTTTTTAAAAAATTTACACTACGTATCGGGAAATATACACTACTGCACGAAAAAACAGGGGGTGGTGCCCCCCCCCCCCCCGGTCTGAACTATGTTGCGCCACTGATATTCACTAGATTCGACGTAAGTTGTATAATCTAGACACTTGAGTTCGTCGAGTCGCCACAACGCGTAGGACACGACACACCATTGTTTTAAAGGTTAGGGGATGGTGGAGGCGATAAGAGTGAGGTTGATGCTGTGAGCGTTTAGAGGAAGAAGATGTCGGTGGCCGTGAGAGGGCTATCTTGATTTCTATGGAACAGGGGACAAGTGACCCAGCGTGGGGTGGCAAGTGCCCGTTTAGGGGTTGCCGACAAAGATAAAAGTATATTTTAAACATAACTTTAATTAAAGATATAATATAACGATACCCTAGAGTGAAAGTGTTACTTTATTTGAGAATTGAGATAAAACGTTCGATCACCACACAAACTTGTTTTCAAATATTTATACGAGTTTAGCATGCATCATACTAATAACATACTATTTTTTTTTTTTCAAAAACATTTATAAAAAAATAAAAAATTGATTTATAACGTATAGTAATCATATTGTATATTAAGTTTAGAGTTAATTACACGGATGGTCCCTGTGGTTTACCCATATTGCACGGATGGTCCCTAACTATCAGAAATTACACCGGTGGCCAAAAACTTTGCAAAAACGTAACATGGATGGTCCCTGGGTTGGATGGGCGTTAACTTTTGCTGTTAAAATTTCAAAAAAGACAAAAATACCCCTTACTCATCATCATCACCCCTACCATTCTTCTACAGCCACAAGCGCCACCACCCACCATCTGCCACCACAACTGCAACTCCGATCAACAGCTCCACTTCCATTCTCAGCACTTCCGGTCGGTTAAAAGTGTTACATGTGAGATGCCATGGCCGTCGTAGACACCATAGAAGTTGAGATCACGGTTGAACGACGGTTTCACGGCGACGGCATCTTCCATATCTCTCCTCCTCCCACACACGGTCGTAACACCGAATCTAGATTCAACCTCATCATCAACAGTTTTGATAACAGGATCCGACGACGAGATGCATGGATTCGTCACCGATGAGCATCCGACACGTTTCTTCACACACGGTTGCACCAGACTCTCCAACCTCCGTCTCTTTTTACCGCTCTCCGGCGGCGGCGCCACCACGTCGGAAGCAAGGAACTTGAGCTGGTGAATTTCCATCTGCCGACGCCTCGCTTGCCGGCCACCGCTCGGCTCAACCGTCGACTGAGTCTCCGTCTCACCGACGACCCCACAACACATACCGGCCATATCCAAATCAAGCAAACTCACCGGAAATTCAACAAATTGTGTCGAATTTATTATCTGATAGAAAAGAATTTGAACAAAGATATAAAAAAAACCCTGCGAATGATCAAGTGGCCGCCGAAGCAAACCAAGTGGCGGTGGGAAGAAATGGTGGGGTTGATGATGGTGTGGACTCACTGGAGGCGGTGGTTGCCGGAAGTGGTGATGGTGTGTGTATATGGCGGTGTGTGCCGGAAGCGCCACCAGCACCGAGACCTGTACGACGGTGCTAAATCCCTCGGGAGGAGGTGGTGGTGTGGCCGTCAAAGGTGGTCTGTGGTGGTTGTTGCCGGAGGTGGTGGTTGGTGTGGTTGCCGGAGGTGGTTTTTTTTTGTTTTTTAATTATAAGGGGTATTTTAGTCATTTCACACGCACTTAACAGAAAAAGTTAACGCCCATCCAACCCAGGGACCATCCATGTTACGTTTTTGCAAAGTTTTTGGCCACCGGTGTAATTTCTGATAGTTAGGGACCATCCGTGCAATATGGGTAAACCACAGGGACCATCCGTGTAATTAACTCTTAAGTTTAATATAATTATAATATTTAATATAAGCGATCCGAAAAAATCAAAATTTTAATGAAAAGAAGAAATACATATATGTACTAATAGAGAGAAACGAGAAAAACAATTTTTAAGTGGTCTTAAAGTTAACTTGTCATATCAAAACATTTATTTATTACGAAAAATCAAAATTTTAATGAAAAGAAGAAATACATATATGTACTAATAGAGAGAAACGAGAAAAACAATTTTTAAGTGGTCTAAAAGTTAACGTGTCATATCAAAACATATATTTATTATATAGTATAGATATGAAAGAAAAAATATTTTTTTGTTGATTTTTTTAGTTTCATGCATCTACATTTTTTAAATGTCCATAACTTTTTATTACACTGTTAGTATATTTTAAAAATTTTACACCATAAAATCAAACATTCTTTTATTTTTTTAAAATGAGTATAATTACTATTTATATATATTACAGAAGCAATATTTAAATATTTTTAAACCGTACTAGATTTTTGGTATATTACTTTATTTTTAAAACTTTACTGAATTTTGTGGAAAGTATACTTATTTTTAGTGTCACACTTTGCATCAAAATTCATAAAAATACAACACAAATATCTATAATACTATATAATATATATTAGAAAAACACAATAGTCTTTTTACCAAAAACTCTTATAGCATTAAATACAACTTAAAGCTTTAAAAACCATAAATAAAGGGTTTTTTTTTTAACTTTTTAGCTTGTCTTACATTTATACCTTTAAGAAATAAAGTGTCTAAGGATTAACTATAAAAGAAATCATCTTAAATCAAATGAATTACTTCTTAACATGTATGTCACATTTGTCATACCATATTTAACCTTTTAAATTGTGGTTTTTATCATAATAGTTTTTAGTTAAATATTAATATTAAATTAAATTAAAAGAGTTGATTTTATGAAAATGTGGTGGTTTATGCTTTTTACAAACCAAAATCAACATCTTTAATGTTTTGTTTTCCACCGCATCGCGCGGGCATCTCACTAGTGTGTGTGTGTATATCTATATATATATATAGGGAAGTGTTCAAATAATAACCCACTCTTAAAGCGATAACCCAATAACTTTGCCAAAATAAAGCCGAATCTTGAATTTTTTTTTTGAAAATCATTGTAACACAATTAGAACACTATGTCTTTTATGAATTTGTGAAAATTCATAACCGTTTAAGAGATATCATCGTTGTAAGTTTTTGATTTACAAGTTATTTGGTACAAAAATAATACAATTAACATTATACACTTTATCACAAATTAAAAGTTTTTAGGTAATCCATGACCTTGGCTATAAATAAAGCAACACCTACTTATTTATGTGAAAAAACCGGTTGTTTTAATAGCAAAACTAATTTTGATTTATTTATGTGAAAAAATGATTGTTTTAATAGCAAACCTATTTTTGATAATGAGTGACCTTAACTTTTAATTATTGTCATTGCAAATGATACTGCGAAATAAAGTTGTATTCTTTGAAATTTAAACAAAATCTTCTTAAATATAAAGTTAATGTATTGTTATAAAATTTTAATTTATACAATTAAACAAAAAACACATAAAAAACCTTATTTTAATAAGGATATTAAAGAAAAATAAGTTCAAATATAAACTTATTTTAAGAGATGCAACTGGAACGGAATTGATAAAACAGTCTTAGAAACAGAATTCTACCGTTTATGCTTACTCTACTTTGGGATTTTTTTAGAATATCAAAACTGATTCAGTTTCTTATATTAAAATGTATAACGATATTGAAATTCTAATCTGTTGGCGTATATCTAAGATGAACAAATTAAAAAATTGAATAAATACACACACATATAAAGTGAAAGAGTTTTAAATTAATATTTATATTTAAATAAATTAAATATGACAAAGAAACGGTGAATTTAAATGTTTTGATATATATTATTAAAACAAAACTTTGGATGTAACTATTAGATTTATACGTCCAAAAAAATGTTCAAAAAACCTTTAGATATTATATAAGTCTATATAGTAGATGATAAGATAAAGGAATTCAAAGTTAGATGAACTAGTTAAATATTAATAGGTATAAAAAATTCATAAAGGCATTGAATTTTTTTAAAAATTTAAATTCTTTGACTTTTAAGTGTATTTGACACACATAAGTTAAAAAAAATGGTGAACGCTACCATTATTATATATATTAAAGATTGTCTTAAATCTTAATATATTACAAGAACAATTATATATTATTATTTTTTATTATTATTATTTTAAAACATACAAATTATTCTTTAAAGGTGATCAAACCTTTAATACCTATATAAAATTTTTAAAATGGCATTTTAATTATTCTTTTAACTATAAATATTTTCCTTCAATTATTTAAACGTATATAACATGAAAAATATTAAAGTCTATTGATCTTAGGTTTGATTTTATAAACCTTATCTCCAATTTATCAAACTCATTAAATATTTTTGACTATTGAAATTAAACATATCTTTGAACAAAAGTTCAAAACATATCTTTATTTGAGACATACTTTGACATCTATTGCAAAGACTACCTCATGCACTAAGGTGAGTCTTCATAGCTCCTCTTTTACTTGTTTTGAACTTTTGAGGTGAAACATGTTATCTTTGAACTTATCTTAACTTCTAAACATTTTCATGTGAACTTAGCTAATGGCTTTATAGTTTATGAACTTTAGTTAAGGATATGCATTGATCACACACATTTACTGTAACATCAGTGCCGGACGCGTGCCGGAACAGTGATCGCTACAGTAAACATGTACAGTGATTCAGGTACACATTTCGTTAAACTATGTTTAGACTATTTATACATTTGATTAGCATGAAACTATTAAACGATTGTCTGAATCAGACTGAAACCTTAGGGTTAGACAGTCTGAAACATGTCAGACAACACAGTGTTGAAACACAAATACTTGATGTGGTATTGGTTTACATAAACGTATGTGAGGTGAAACAAAACAAAACCTTAACGGTTATTGTTGCAGAATGCTAAACCGACGAGTTATTCGTATAGGTGACGATCTGTACGAATGATTCTGATAGTTAAACGTTCTGAAATAATAACTTAACAGTAGAAAACAAGAATCAGAAAGCCAAGTCATCGACGTGTTCGTTCGAATGACGATTCGAACGAATACGCGCGATGGCGACGCGTTCTGACGAAACGAAAACGAACACGAAACGAACGATCATAATTTCAAAGAAATATTATATTTCTTATTTTACAATTTTGAAACTCATCATAAAATAATTTAAATTTAACTATTTTATTAAATCGCGAAGGAAATTAACGAAACGCGAAAATTATGAAACGCGTAAAAATAATTAAATTCGACAAATAAATAAACGCAACGATAATTAAAATAATTTTGTAGAAATAAATAACATCCAAGTAGTTTAAAATAAATTCTTTTTATTTTTATTTTATTTACGAAAAACACGCGTAAAGTGCCGGATACGCGACGAGATTACGAAACGAGCGACCGAAACGAACCCGAATACCCGCGGGGTATTTAAGCCACAAATGAGGCTAAATTTCTCATTTAATTCATATCCACTCTCTCTCTACCACCTCCTTCCCGTCCACCTCTCTCCTCACCACCAAAAATCACCATTTTTGATCTTTGAAGCTCTCTATCTTGCTCAAACCTCCACCAATTCTAGTGATTCTTGAGCCTAAACGTTCATCTTGAAGAGCTTTACACGAAAGTACAACTCATCTGAAGGTCCAGCCACTGAATCACGAGGTATGATACGATGAAGGTCTGTGAAATTAGGGTTTCTATGAGTTGTGGTTAAATCCACCTACATGACCGGACGTGTCATCCCTTTTTGCTGTAACCACCATCTCGACATCTTGTGTTAGCATACAATCGACGGGAAAACAGGCCTATAACCTTAACAGGTTCGATGGATGGCTGTTGCTACATAGTTCGCGGGATGTGGACATGGCCGAAGGGGATGTGCAGGGTGGCGAACCCTGTGCTGCTCGCGAACTATGGTGCTCGAACCCACATCACCAGCGAACCTTCAAGCTTATCCCCCGAACCATTCCTTTAACCGAACCTTTGCAGGGATTAGCCGAACTCTGTGTTGGGTGTCGAACCTTCTAAGGTTTCTTGAACGAACCCTACTGCCGCTGAACATCCTTGCCGAACCATCTCAGGCGAACTCTTGGTGCTCCTCAAACCCATGCTAGCTCACGAACCACTTGATCTACGAACCCTGCATGCCCAGTTGAACGAACCCACGAGCGGCAACCCTAGGAGATGACCAGCCGAACCAGATAGCAGCACCGAACCATGATCACCAGTCACGAACCCATTATGATGCCGAACCCTACTCACCTGGCGAACCTCTGAATCCAAGCCGAACCCACACCCAACGAGCCTTAGGGTTCGCTGGAACTACACTGTTCTTTTCTTCTTGAATGACAAAGCATATACGGATGGGCCAACAACAATAGAACAGGCCCAATTCAGCCATTCTAATTGCCAACGTGGAGGCCCAACCAGAAAATCGTGGGATTCAGGCCAATTTCCTCGACAGCCCATTTAAACCCTTTAGGCCCAATAAGAATAAAGAGTTATGAAAGCGTATTAGGCCCAAGATCTATCTTTTGTTGGATCATGACATCCTAAGGCCCACAAGTAACTATTTGGCCCAATAGTTAATTCACGAGTAAACCATGTGAAATTCTCGGTCTACCATCATTTCACTAATTTGAGATTCATAATAGATTAGGCACATTCGATTTGCTCAGGCCCATGCATTTATGCAGCTCCTAACTCCGGCCACAACCTGATTTGGCTCACTGTAATAAACCGGCCCATAGGATCCCTCTCGGCCCAATGAAACATATCGGCCCAAAGATTTTTCATTGGCCCAAGTCACCATTGTTTCGGCCCATAATGATCTTAACCGGCCCAATTCTTTTTGCACTCGGGCCATCATAAACACATTGGCCCATTTCCATAACGTGTGATGTAGTTTAATTGTTTCAGCCCACATCAACCGTGAATGGGCCAACTTAAACTTTTTGGCCTAAATCTCTTATTTAGATTGAAAATTTCCCATGAGGCCCAATAGTGGTCCATGTGACATAAAGTCTAATAATATCCGACCCAAGGGAGCCCAAACTAATGACTAACATTTATATGAACCGTGGGAATAATATTAGTCAAAGACATGAGATAAGATTTTAATCAAAGTGATGTTAAAGAATAATACAAAGAATGCAAAGTCTTAAGACTTATTGAGTTGAAAGCTTTGATGTAAAGTTAAACATTAATTCAAAGAGTTACAATGAGGAGATCAATGTGGTTAACACAACACTACTTAACATATGGGAAGTCTGGGTCGGATAACGAACAAGACCTTCAAGTGTTAGTCAACTTTAGGACTAACACTTACGCACGCATAAACCCTTACAAACTTATACTTATAAACTACGACATTATGAAATCAATACAGGATCGTGAAACTCACAACAAGAGCAAACAAAGAGCGCGTGCATTCTTATTTAATTAAGTCAAGCACTTCGGACCTAAGGTGAGTTCATTGTCCCCTTTCAAACTTATTTGTTTTACTTCGGGACTGAGAAGCATGTTAAACATTTTCATAAAACTCTTGAAATGTTATTTAATGCTTTAAACATAAACATGATGCCTATAGTGAAACTTATGCGGGAACTTAGAATACTTTGAAAAGCAATAGACTTGAAACTTATACTTAAACTTGAGGCTTGAAATCATATGCTGGATGCCTATGAGACTTGATCTTTATGCTATAACAATAAGCTTAAACATGGTGATTGATGCTTATGTTGCAAACTAGAAGCTTAAATTATACACTCGATGCTTAAACTAAGTGCTTAATGCTTATGTAATAAACTATATTCTTAAACTATATTCTAAAACTATATTCTTAAGCTATACTCGTGATGCTTATGCTATAAACAATATTCATAAACTAGATGCTTATGTTATAAATTATATTCTTAAACTATACTCGTAATGCTTATGCTATAATCTATATTCATAACCTAGATGCTTAATGCCATATACTAATGCCTAGTGCCGATGCTATAATGCAAATACCATATGCTTACTATGCTTAAATGCTAGAAATGCGTGGAGTGCTCTTAGTGCTATAAACTTTGAAAGCTATAAACTTATTATGCAAAAGCAACGGTTTGGCCTCTCAGTGCTTGCCTCTCCGGTTGCTAAACTTAAAAGCTATAAACTTATTATGCAAAAGCAACGGTTTGGCCTCTCAGTGCTTGCCTCTCCGGTTGCTAAACTTAAAAGTTATGAACTTGATAAGCTAAAACAACGGTTTGGCCTCTCAGTGCTTGCCTCTCCGGTTGTTAAACATTGGATGCTATAAACTATTGACTATGGAAGAACAACAGTTGGTCTCTCAGTGCTTGCCTTCATGTGTTCTTCCTAGTCGGGACTTGAAGAACAATAGTTGGTCTCTCAGTGCTTGCCTTCATGTGTTCTTCACAGTCGGGACTAGAAGGCACCTATTATGGTCTCTCAGTGCTTGCCATAGGGTGACCTTTATAGTCGGGACTTGAGGGGTAGACTTATGGCCTCTCAGTGCTTGCCATACAGTGATTCCTCAATGTCCACTCATGCTATAAACTTAAACATAATGCTAAAGCTATAAACGAAATGGAGGGTAGGTAAGACGCTTAATTATCATTAATACCAATGTCCTATGCGACTTAGTATGTGGTGGGATGTTGGCTAGGGTTTGTCCCTTACATATGCCCTATATATAAGCATACCGAGTTGGATGATACAGGTGGTGTTAATGAGATTAAGGTTGTTACCTAGGGGATGCATGCTTTTGGGGTCAACATCATAAACTTTTAAACACGATGCTTGTTAAACTTATTGAAGCTAGTACATACGAATGCTATAGACTTGTAAACGTTGAAAACAGTAAACTAAAGCTATGATGAAGGATGAATCGAATGGTAGGTAAAATGCTTAATTATCATTAACAGCAATGTCCTATGTGACTTAGTATGTGGTGGGATGTTGGCTAGGGCTTGTCCCTTACATATGCCCTATATATAAGCATACCGAGTTGGATGATACAGGTGTTGTTAATGAGGTTAAGGTTTTATCAGAAGAGGTTTGCTAAAACTATTTTCAACTTATAAACTTTATGAACTCACCAACCGTTGTGTTGACTTGATCTTTTTACATGCTTTCTCAGGTAACGCACAGGAATAGGCTTAAGCTTTTGGATTGCATACTAGGATGCCAGTTAGCAGACCTAGTATACTTTGGAGAAGCACATGTTTTGCTATGGAAGCTATACACATTTGATATCTTGTACAGTTACAAGATATAAACATGATATACATATTTGATATCTTGTACAGTTACAAGATATAAACATGATATTCTTTTGATAGGTTTACCTAGTTAAATTGCAGGATATTGATAATGTAACTTAACTTTGTAACCCTAATTATCATTTGATTGTGCTTTAGTTATTCTTAAACATTGATGCTATGTAAACAATCTGATCATCACGATTATCACCCGCGATATCACGCCCCGGGAACCTTCCGCCCGACGGGGACTTCGATCCAACCCCGCCAGCTCGGGGTGTGACATTTACTGATCATAACTAAAAGAAATTTATTTTTAAAGTGATAATTTATTTTTAAGTTAAAAGAAATTTGGAACCAAAATAATTAAAGTGGAAACTAGAGGAGTGAAAAGGGTCAAAAATAGAAAGTGTTTTATTTTCCCAGCCCTTCCCCCCTTTCTTCCCCCGTATTTCAGGCCAATGGGCTACAGTATTCCGGCCACATTTCGGCAACCTCTCCAACACACAAAGCAGGCTCATTAATGCACCAATCGAATGGGTTTTTAACGCCTCATGAACCAAATACGATTTCTAATGTTACTAGCTCATAAACACGTAATAATAACATGATTAATCCGGCTTTTAATTATCCCAAACGGTAACATTAAATCAATAATCATAGGGGTTTTACTCCTTTCCTTAATTCGAACGAAACCATACCCACAAATCTCTCTTCAATCAAGCGGACTATTGGATTTGGCTCAAGAACCGATCGTGACTGAGATAAACGAGAACTCAAGCAATTCTTAACCAAACCAGGTAATTCAAGTGTCTATGAAATTGTTTTGAGATGTAGATCAAAAGCCCTAAACACTCACAACCATGCTAGAGATCGAATTTGGAACGGTTTAGAATTAAGGTTCTGTCACACCCTAGGCCGGCGGGAACGGATCGTGTTTTCCCGTCGGGCGGAAGGTTCCCGGGGCGCGATATCATGAGTGATAATCAATTGATCAGATTGTTTACATAGCACATGAGATATAAATGAGAAATGCTAACATGACATGAAATAGAATTACAAAGTTAAATTACATTGTACATCATAATTTAACTAAGTAAATCTAATCAAAAAGAATCAATGAGTTTATATCTTGTATATGTACAAGATATACAAAAGATGATTCATTGTCTAGTCATCAAAAGTATGCAATATCCAAAAGTAGCTAGGTCTTCTAAAAGTCCACTAGCTAGTCCTTGCATATATGGAATTACACATGTTCGTCACCTGAGAAACATGTATTTAAACAAAGTCAACACTAGGTTGGTGAGTTCATAAGTAAGTTAATGTAAAACCTTGATTCATTTACATGCACATTCATAATGATAATATGTTACTTGTATGATTGCCTGTTTCACTTGTTCACCCAATGGCTTCTCCATAGTTGTATATACAAGTGTTGTGACACCCGATCAAGCATGCTTATATATAGGGCATACGAAAGGGTCAAGCCCAGACGCCATCCCACCACATGCTCAAATAAGTTTCACACTACTTGCAATACAACTATGGATTTCCATTCTCAATTCCCATGTGTACCTAATCTTTGATCACATGTGTTCTCATGTATAGAATAATATAATGATAACATTGTAGTTATCAAACCGAAGTATTGATAACCAATATATGTGTTAAGGATATTAGATTTATTAAATTTGTTCCTTGAATTATTTTATAGTTTGTGGGGTTAACTGTTGTTTCACTTTTAAATATTAAAAGTGTTAGTTAACTGCTTGTAATGTAATCTTAATGCAACGTATAGAGCCCAAATGAAATCCATTGTAATCCTCACGTAATCAGATTACAATGCATTCCATTCACCTCTATTCCGCCGTGTGATCCCAAAGCCTCCATGTGGGATTGTTCTCATGTGATTAACAAAGTTGAATAAGAACTTGTCTTATTACATCATGTTAATTATGTGTAAATGATAAGAATCCTCATGAAGTTACGTTATCATGATCATCATTTACTGTAATCCATATGATCCCAAAACCTCAATGTGGGATTGTTCTCATGTATTAACAAAGTTGAATAAGAACTTGTCTTATTATGTGACAGTTGCGTACGAAAAATTCGGCATTAATGACGTGAGCACATTTGGTTGTGCTTGAAATCCACGAGGATTTAGCAACCTTGGTTATTGGAGATTGATAGTATGTGAAAAATGATGAACGTGGCGAAAACTGTGCGCAAAACGGAGTTCGTATGCTCCCGGAATTGCGAAACGAAGTTAAAAACCAAAATGGTGACGAAAGTGACGTGGGGCGCTACGCCCCGGGCCAAGCCCCCAGTTGGGGCGATGCGCCCGGGAATAGATTGAGGCGGTGGATGAGTTTTTAAGGTCAGAACTCGTCCAGAACATTATTTCTTCTCCTACTTCGCTTGTTCTTGACCTCCAGACGAAAATTCACTCTTCTAAAACCTCAAATCTTCATTTCTGAGGCCCCTGAACATCCAGATCATCCCAGGGATCATATATAAAAGTCCTGATCGCTTTTTTAACCGCAGAAATTCGTCAGATCAGGTAACGGTTCGTTTTAACCTTCTAGTTTGATTTTGATTGATTAGATCTTGATTTTGAACGTAATGAGATAGTTAGGATTGTTGATTATTGCCTAGATGATGGCTAGGATTGTTTATAAATGAAGAACACGAAGTTTTAACGGTTAAATCCTTGTTTTGATCCGTTATGATGCCAGGTTTGCATGAAATCATACCCATGATTATATTGGTTTAAACCATTTGATTATGACAATGTAGGTGATTAGTTTGATTAATCTTTGAAATGCAAAGGTTAAATCTAAGTGTTTCAAACTAATCACAATCATTAACATACTCATTGGAACGATTATCTGATGTTTATGATAACAGTCAAATTAGTATGTTAAACCTGGTTATTTCACCTATTCTGATGCTACATTGTGATATTTCATGATATTTGGGTAATCAATAACAAGGATTAATCATTTCTAAGCCATTAAATCATCTAGAAACTGTTTTAGTATCATAATCAACAACATTAACTATTTGGTTAATCCGAGATTATTCTGATTAATCAAGAGTGTCATCAACTTTGTATTAGGAATCTAATGCAATGTAGGTTCCTACATTATCATACATTGTATGATATAACATTAAATTAATTAATTATATAATTAATATCGAGTTGATGATTTACTAAGCAATGTCTTTGACATTGAACGTTCAGAAAGATCTAATCAGTAAACTAGAACACAAATAATTCATTAAATATAACTAAATGCAGAATCATCTCTGTACTATCAGTTTGGTAATACTCTGCTACACCTATACTACCAGGTGAGTTTCGTACAACCCCTTTTATTTTTAATCTTTTATAAACATCGGGGAAACTCTGCAAACTGTTGTCTGAACATATGATATGCATCAATGATATCTGTGTGATTTCATTTGACTGTTGAGAACTTGTGGGATTTCATGGGATTTTGCCTGTTGAACTGAACTCTATCATGAACTGAAAGTCCTCATTCTTGAACTGTATCTAGTGAACCCATGTGTGGCCGAACAGAAAACATTGACAGTACTATTGGTTGACACCCCATTCGCTGGGAGGATTGCATCTCCCCTTGTGTGAATGTTTGTTATCTGTTTCCTAAACTTCTTAATGGTATGATAGACATTAAGATAATGAGGCAATAAGATATGTACCGACGGGTAATATCTTGAGAACTGAACTAGACGTCCTAAAGGAACTAGATACGGGTCCCATGGTTATCCGGAACTGAACTTTTGAGAACGTGCTTATCATATCATATTGTTTTAAATTGAACTGTCGAACTCACCAGCTTTGTGCTGACGTTTCAAACTCAAACCTTTTTGCAGGTAAACAGTAATAGCCGGTGAGGACGCACTTTTGGGATATTTGCACTTATATAATTAGTATTGTAATTAAATAAACGTAGCTGTAATGTGATTGTGATTGCGACACCCCTGTAATGTAACTACTTTAAGTTAATCTGTGTGCTTATGATATCGGTTCAAGTAAGTCACACCTCACCTCGGAGACATCACCACTATGCTTCCGCAACCGGTTCAGTGACATCAGACTCGAGGTGACGAGGGGTGGGGGTGTGACAGGGTGGTATCAGAGCCACAGGTTATAGAGAATTAGGTTGACTTAGCGACCTAGACTATAACCATAGGCTCGAATAGTAACACAGAGAGCACCGAACATAAAAATTGAACAAAACTTGTTTTGAATGAAGCCAGAATAATCAGGTGGTACAAATTACAGTTATGAGTGGCCAACATAACTGAAATTTGCAACACGTGTGCATTCTAGTTTAATTTAATCCAAGCAGAACATTAATAACTATTAAGACAAATAGTTGTTTGGAGATAGGAAGAAGCATCATATCATGTTCATATTAAATATTGTTATTTAATATTTACGTCATGATACTGATTAGAGATTTTTATTGTACAGCGATGGCAGATCGAGGCGAACAGTAGCAGCTAGTTCCTCATGTTATGGGGGATGGTACTCCGAGCTCTAGCTCAGCACCGGATTCAGATCCTTCGGAGGCATCGACTGCAGCCTCACGGGCGCCATCTGTAGTGCCACAGGCACAACCAGGATTACCACATTCACCATTAGAGCCTAGACCAGTTACACCACCACCACCAGCACAGGTAGCATCACACGGACATTCTCAGCTTCGAGTTGAGAATGTAGCAGCAGAAGGACGACATAGTCCTTCACCACCGAGAGTCCCTGCATGGGATGGGCTGAGGAGGATGCAGGGTCAAGCCCGCAAGACCACAGGACTACCTCCCCGGAAGCAGCTGCCTCCCAGGGACGAGTTTCATGCCATACACGAGATGGGAGAATCCTCCCATCAGGCAGAGTTGAGAGCACAGCTGCAGCAAGTTACTCAGAACTTGCAGGGGACACAGCAGAGTCTACAGCAGTGTCAGGCTACGGTTGAGGATACACGTATGACCATATTAGAGATCCTCACTTCTCACTTGACCCTGATGGATCAAGTGAAGGCGTTGGACACCGATACTCGAGCCTGGAGAACCGCGATGGATGATAGACTGAGGATGACATGAGGACAGATTATGCTTGCTGCATTTTGGCGGCAAGTGGCATGGATGACTGAGGGATGGAGTTGGGTGAAAGAGAGAGCGACATAGTTTTTGGCATGGTTTGGAGTGGCGAGTACCGAGACCAGGATGATGATCCTGGCAGTAGTCATGGCAATGGTGGCCATGATACTTTCTTTCTTATCATACTTTATGCGATGAGTATGTACATAAGATCATTTTGGGATCTTCAGATCATCAGTGTGTAGATGGGGGAGTTCTCTTTTCTGTTCTTTTCCTTCTTGGTTGTAGTGTATTGTGTTGTTTCGGTAGTCTGTATAAAACAAATAATGATAGTAATATAATAAAATGGGTGTTTTGTGTATCGATCTATGTAATGTACTATTTGGGTGTTGTGTGAATTATGTTTTTCTAATAACCTTGTGTGAACTATAAACAATTCTGTGTGAGAACAATTCTGTGTGAGAACATAACTGTATATGAACGTATCAAGATGTGAACATGTTGAACTAATATATATATTTCGCTGAAATACAGTATGGGAACAATACTGTATGCAAATATATTGAACTAAAATGTATATTTCGCTGAAATACAGTACAGGAGCAATACTGTATGCGAATATATCGAACTAATATATATTTTGCTGAAATACAATACGGGAGCAATACTGTATGCAAATATATCTGTAACTTAAGTACAGTACGAGAGCCATACTGTACGAGAACATGTCTGAAATGTGAACGTATCTAATTGTGAACATATCTGTAACTTAAGTACAGTACGAGAGCCATACTGTACGAGAACATGTCTGAAATGTGAACGTATCTAATTGTGAATATGTCTGTAACTAAAGTACAGTACGAGAGCCATACTGTACGAGAACATATCTATTGGTTGTATGAGAACTTAGTGCATGAACTGAGAACATATCCTAGTCCTGTATGAACATATCTCTAAAAACATGTGTTGCAATGCAATAAGCTGGGTAAGACTCTAACATGTTTTTGAAATAACAGGGCTAAGTATAACTACGAACATTTGTGTGATCTGTGTGTATCGAGTACATGTCTGGACTAAATTCATGTAGTTATACTGTATTCTTATATCACATGTCAATGCAATTTTTCAGTGTAACTGAATGTGATTGTATTTGTGTGATGGAACGGGTTATATTTTTAATGTTCTTAAACTGACCTGAAATTTGTCTGCTTGTGAGCAGATTAATGGCTCCTAAAAGAGGTCGACCAGGCGACCAGCTAAGAAAGCTACTCAGAACATTATTAACCCTGAACCGAATCAAATCCCACCTGGGAATGTTGAATCGAATCCGGATCCGCATGTTAATCCGGAAGTGAACGTAGTTCCACCTGGGAACTTGGAAACAAATACTACTCCACCAGTGAACCCTGGAGCAGGCATTGTTCCACCTGCTGGTACAAGCAGATCTGAAACGAATGAGGCTATGATAGCTCGAATTGTGCGTGAACAACTATCTGCTTGTGGTGTACTGACACAGCACCAACCACATATCACTGCAGGTTCTGGTGGGGAACACGACCATGTTGAACATAATGCTACTGGTGGTCACGTTGAAACTCATACCACTACCGGTACGACTACCATTATTCCTGATCCACCTCGACAGGGATGTACTTACAAGTACTTTGCTTCCTGTAACCCTCCTACTTTTACTGGCAAAGAAGGAGCGGCTGGTCTTTTAAGGTGGATCGAGGAGATGGAAACTAAGCTCAAAATCAGTCAGTGTCTGGAGGAGCATAAGGTGTCTTATGCTGCCTGTTCTTTGAAAGACTCAGCTTTGACCTAGTGGAATACTCAGGACAAGACTTTGGGTTCAGCCACAGTTGACTCGATGGGCTGGAATGATTTCAAAACTCTGATTAGATCAGAGTACTGCCCAATCACTGAAATTCAAAAACTCCAAGAGGATTCTGGAATCACTCTATGATCGGTGTTGATTGTTTGGCTTATACCGATCGGTTTCATGAACTTACTTGTTTACTTCCCGATATGTTTCCTACGGAAGCTGCTTTAATCGAGAAGTACATTAAGGGTTTGATTCCCCAGATTCGGAGAATGGTGACTGCTGCTGAACCTAAGACTCTGAAACATACGATTCTTTTGACCACTAAGCTTACCAACGAGGCGGTAAGGAGTGGTACTCTGTCTTTGAAACCTCAGACGGCTCATATCCGTAGTGATGTTGGTACCTCGAATGTGTCGAAAGGTACCAAACGAAAGTGGTTTGGCAAAACCAAGGCGAAGGCTCCGGCTGAGATCCCCCAGAGCAAGCCAACTGTGAAAAACTATGGTGCTGCTATTCCTGAGAGGAAAGTTTATACTGGGCAGGCGCCCAAATGCAATAAGTATCCACTCCATCACACGGGACCATGTCCTGTTTGTCTAAACTGTAACCGAGTTGGACATTATGCTAAATATTGCAACTTTCCTACTCAACCACAAAATCAAACACCACGACAAACCACTCAAACCAACCGGTCATGTTACAAATGTGGAAGTCCTGATCATTTCATACGAAATTGTCCAAACAATAACACCAATCCGGGAACTGAAGCAAGGGGAGAGCTTTTCAGATTGGTGCTACTGAAGCCAGGCATGATGCAAATATTGTCACTGGTACGTATCTTCTCAATAATCTTTACGCATCAGTTCTGTTTGATACAGGAGCAGATAAGAGCTTTATCTCTCCTGAATTTGGATCATTAATTTCATTGCCTACGGTAGATCTAGACATTCCTTATGTTATCGAACTTGCTAACGGCAAGTTGATCAAAACTAACAGTGTTATTCAAGGATGTTCCTTGAATTTGAATGATCATCTTTTTAAATATCAATTTACTTCCTATTGAGCTTGGGAGCTTTGATGTCGTTGTTGGTATGGATTGGCTTTATGATAACCAAGCGGAAGTTGTGTGTCAAAACAAGATGATCCGTATTCCATTACCTAACGCTAATACACTGGTAGTTCAAGGAGAACGAGCTGGTAGAAAACTTGGTATCATATCTTGTATGCGAGCTCAGAAATTCTTAAGGAAGGGCTGTTATGCTTTCCTGGCACATGTGACTGAGCACAATTCTTCACCCAAACGAATTACAGACATTCCAGTAGTCAAGGATTTTCATGAAGTATTTCCTGAGGATATCTCAAGATTACCCCCAGCGAGACAAGTTGAGTTTCGGATTGACTTGATTCCAGGTGCAGCACCTGTTGCTAAAGCCCCGTATCGGCTTGCACCATCCGAAATGCAAGAACTTTCAGGTCAATTGCAAGAACTGTTAGACAAAGGTTTTATCAGACCTAGTTTCTCACCCTGGGGAGCACCAATTCTTTTTGTGAAAAAGAAGGATGGTTCATTCAGGATGTGTATTGACTACCGGGAACTCAATAAATTGACAATCAAGAACCGTTATCCACTACCTCGTATCGATGATCTGTTTGATCAATTGCAAGGTGCTACATATTTTTCAAAAATTGATTTAAGATCTGGATATCATCAGTTGCATATTCATGATGATGACGTTCCAAAAACTGCTTTCCGAACTCGATACGGACATTACGAATTTCTAGTAATGCCGTTTGGCTTAACAAATGCACCAGCAGTTTTCATGGATATGATGAATCGAGTATGTAGACCTTATCTGGATAAGTTTGTGATTGTATTTATTGATGATATTCTCATATATTCTCGCAATCAACAAGAACATGCTCAACACTTGAAATTAATTCTAGAACTTTTGGCACATGAGAAATTATATGCCAAATTTTCCAAATGTGAGTTTTGGTTACGAGAAGTTCAATTTCTCGGGCATGTTGTAAACGAAAACGGCATTCAAGTGGATCCTAGTAAGATTCAGGCGGTGAAACAATGGGAGACACCACGAACCCCGACTGAAATACGTCAATTCTTGGGGTTGGCAGGTTATTATCGTCGGTTTATCAAGAACTTTTCAAAGATAGCCTTGCCACTGACTACATTGACACAGAAAAATCAACCGTTTGTATGAGATTCTCAACAGGAGGAGGCGTTTCAACTGTTGAAACACAAACTCTGCAACGCACCTATCTTGGCACTACCGGAAGGTACTGATAACTTCACAGTGTATTGTGATGCTTCACGTCAAGGTCTTGGGTGTGTTTTAATGCAGAACGATAAGGTGATTGCTTATGCTTCTCGGCAGTTGAAAGTACACGAGAAGAACTATACTACTCATGATCTAGAACTTGGTGCAGTGGTGTTTGCACTCAAGATTTGGAGACATTATCTATACGGAACTAAGTGTATTATATACACTGATCACAAAAGCCTCCAACACATTCTAGATCAGAAAATGTTGAACATGCGACAGAGGCGATGGGTTGAACTTTTAAACGACTATGACTGTGAAATTCGTTATCACCCAGGTAAGGCGAATGTTGTAGCCGATGCCTTGAGTCGCAAGGAACGAGTCAAACCTTTACGTGTAAAAGCGTTTGGTATGACTATTCAAACCAGTCTAATTCCTCAGATTAAAGACGCTCAGCAACAAGCTTTACAAACAGTGAACTATTCTGCTGAGGGACTGAGAGGATTAGATAAGAAACTCGATATCAAAAATGATGGGCTGTTGTATTTTAAAGACCGAATGTGGGTTCCTTTATTCGGTAACTCTCGAACAATTATCTTGGATGAGGCGCACAGATCCAGGTATTCTATTCATCCAGGTGCTGATAAAATGTATAAAGATCTTAAGGATTTTTACTGGTGGCCTGGAATGAAGAAACAAATAGCTGAATACGTGGATCAATGTCTAACATGTCTCAAAGTTAAGGCTGAACATCAACGACCTTCTGGGTTATTACAACCTGAGATTCCTATGTGGAAATGGAATCAAATCTCTATGGATTTCATTACTAAATTACCCAGAACATCACGTAATCATGACTCTATATGGGTTATCGTTGATCGCCTTACTAAATCTGCGTATTTCTTACCCATCCGAGAGGATTATTCTATGGATCGACTCGCTAAACTCTATGTTAATGAGATTGTGTCTCGACATGGAGTACCGATCTCTATCATTTCTGACAGAGATAGTCGATTTATGTCACGATTTTGGCAAACTCTTCAGAATGCTCTGGGCACGCAAATCAATATGAGCACAGCTTATCATCCACAAACTGACGGGCAGACTGAACGAACAAATCAAACTCTTGAAGACATGCTCAGAAGCTGTGTGATTGATTTTGGAGGTAGCTGGGATATTCATCTTCCACTTGTTGAATTCTCATATAATAACAGCTACCATACCAGTATTCAATGCGCTCCATTCGAAGCACTTTATGGACGCAAGTGTAGATCACCTATCTGTTGGTCAGAAGTAGGTGAAAACCAAATCATCGGCCCAGAATTTATTCAAGAAACAACTGATAAGATCGCACTCATTCAGGAACGAATCAAAGCTGCTCGCGATCGCCAAAAGAGTTATGCTGATAATCGCCGTAGACCACTCGAATTTCAAGTAGGTGATCGGGTAATGTTGAAAGTGTCACCTTGGAAAGGCATTTTCATATTCGGAAAGAGAGGTAAACTTTCACCAAGATTTGTAGGGCCATTCAAGATCCTTGAACGAATCGGATCAGTAGCCTACAGACTTGAATTACCTCTTGAACTCAGCAACATTCACGATGTCTTTCATGTATCTAATCTGAAGAAGTGCTTAACTGACGAATCATTGATCGTACCTCTCAAGGAGATTCATATTGATGAAAAACTTCAGTTCAGTGAAGAACCAGTAGAGGTAATGGATCGAGAAATGAAAGTACTGAAACGTAGCCGAATACCAATTGTTAAAGTGCGATGGAACTCGCAACATGGACCCGAATATACTTGGGAACGTGAAGATCAAATGAAATCAAAGTACCCACATCTATTCTCATAAACGACTGTTATCAAGAAAGTCGTCACTAAATTTCGGGACGAAATTTCTCTAACAGGGGAGACTGTGACAGTTGCGTACAAAAAATTCGGCATTAATGACGTGAGCACATTTGGTTGTGCTTGAAATCCACGTGGATTTAGCAACCTTGGTTATTGGAGATTGATAGTATGTGAAAAATGATGAACGTGGGCGAAAACCGTGCGCAAAACGGAGTTCGTATGCTCCCGGAATCGCGAAACGAAGTTAAAAACCAAAATGGTGACGAAAGTGACGTGGGGCGCTACGCCCCGGGCCAAGCCCCCAGTTGGGGCGATGCGCCCGGGAATAGATTGAGGCGATGGATGAGTTTCTAAGGTCAGAACTCGTCCAGAACATTATTTCTTCTCCTGCTTCGCTTGTTCTTGACCTCCAGACGAAAATTCACTCTTCTAAAACCTCAAATCTTCATTTCTGAGGCCCCTGAACATCCAGATCATCCCAGGGATCATATATAAAAGTCCTGATCGCTGTTTTAACCGCAGAAATTCGTCAGATCAGGTAACGGTTCGTTTTAACCTTCTAGTTTGATTTTGATTGATTAGATCTTGATTTTGAACGTAATGAGATAGTTAGGATTGTTGATTATTGCCTAGATGATGGCTAGGATTGTTTATAAATGAAGAACACGAAGTTTTAACGGTTAAATCCTTGTTTTGATCCGTTATGATGCCCAGTTTGCATGAAATAATACCCATGATTATATTGGTTTAAACCATTTGATTATGACAATGTAGGTGATTAGTTTGATTAATCTTTGAAATGCAAAGGTTAAATCTAAGTGTTTCAAACTAATCACAATCATTAACATACTCATTGGAACGATTATCTGATGTTTATGATAACAGTCAGATTAGTATGTTAAACATGGTTATTTCACCTATTCTGATGCTACATTGTGATATTTCATGATATTTGGGTAATCAATAACAAGGATTAA
Source organism: Mikania micrantha (assembly GCA_009363875.1). Taxonomy (NCBI): domain Eukaryota; kingdom Viridiplantae; phylum Streptophyta; class Magnoliopsida; order Asterales; family Asteraceae; genus Mikania; species Mikania micrantha. The sequence goes on along the minus strand of CM018691.1, from coordinate 46,839,410 downwards.
TCATTTCTAAGCCATTAAATCATCTAGAAACTGTTTTAGTATCATAATCAACAACATTAACTATTTGGTTAATCCGAGATTATTCTGATTAATCAAGAGTGTCATCAACTTTGTATTAGGAATCTAATGCAATGTAGGTTCCTACATTATCATACATTGTATGATATAACATTAAATTAATTAATTATATAATTAATATCGAGTTGATGATTTACTAAGCAATGTCTTTGACATTGAACGTTCAGAAAGATCTAATCAGTAAACTAGAACACAAATAATTCATTAAATATAACTAAATGCAGAATCATCTCTGTACTATCAGTTTGGTGATACTCTGCTACACCTATACTACCAGGTGAGTTTCGTACAACCCCTTTTATTTTTAATCTTTTATAAACATCGGGGAAACTCTGCAAACTGTTGTCTGAACATATGATATGCATCAATGATATCTGTGTGATTTCATTTGACTGTTGAGAACTTGTGGGATTTCATGGGATTTTGCCTGTTGAACTGAACTCTATCATGAACTGAAAGTCCTCATTCTTGAACTGTATCTAGTGAACCCATGTGTGGCCGAACAGAAAACATTGATAGTACTATTGGTTGACACCCCATTCGCTGGGAGGATTGCATCTCCCCTTGTGTGAATGTTTGTTATCTGTTTCCTGAACTTCTTAATGGTATGATAGACATTAAGATAATGAGGCAATAAGATATGTACCGACGGGTAATATCTTGAGAACTGAACTAGACGTCCTAAAGGAACTAGATACGGGTCCCATGGTTATCCGGAACTGAACTTTTGAGAACGTGCTTATCATATCATATTGTTTTAAATTGAACTGTCGAACTCACCAGCTTTGTGCTGACGTTTCAAACTCAAACCTTTTTGTAGGTAAACAGTAATAGCCGGTGAGGACGCACTTTTGGGATATTTGCACGTATATAATTAGTATTGTAATTAAATAAACGTAGCTGTAATGTGATTGTGATTGCGACACCCCTGTAATGTAACTACTTTAAGTTAATCTGTGTGCTTATGATATCGGTTCAAGTAAGTCACACCTCACCTCGGAGACATCACCAACTATGATTCCGCAACCGGTTCAGTGACATCAGACTCGAGGTGACGAGGGGTGGGGGTGTGACATATTACATCATGTTAATTATGTGTAAATGATAAGAATCCTCATGAAGTTACGTTATCATGATCATCATTTACTGTAATCCATATGATCCCAAAGCCTCAATGTGGGATTGTTCTCGTGTGATTAACAAAGTTGAATAAGAACTTGTCTTATTACATTATGTTAATCATGTGTGAATGATAAGAATCCTCATGAAGTTACGTTATCATGATCATCATTCACTAAAATCCATACGTTCACCATGTAATCCTTAAGCCGTAGTAAGAACATGTCTTAGTACCCTTAAGTGACGCAGGTGGTGGATACCCAATGCGATCATACTATCATATAGTATGTTTTTAAGGTGTAGATTAAGTGTTATAAGTGATTTACTTATCACACTTGATCAATTATGATGTGGAATGATATTAAGAAGATATTTTATCTTCTAATCATTCATGTGTTGTGAAGTGTCAATATGTTTCACTGTAGTAGTTCTCATTGTTTGTTTGTGTATGAATTTTCTCAATGTTTGCTCATGTAGAAATAACTAAGTGTTATAAGATATAATCTTACAACTATGTTATTCTAAAATGTTGATGATTAAGAAATTACATTATCATAATCATCTAAGTTTCCCTGTTATCTCATGATCATACAAGCATGCATACAATGATAAGCGATAATAAACAGTTTAGTATTATCTAAATCAAAGTATAAATAACATGTTAAGCAAAACTTTTAAATAAATAAAAGTAAACATGCTTCTCAGCCCCGAGAGTTAAAATCAGTAAAGATTAAAGTAAAAGGGGCATATGAACTCACCTTGTAGTAGTAGGGTTGACTTAGCTTAAAAGAAAGAAGACACGCGCTATTTGTTGTCCTTGTGGTAGTTTTCACGCTCCTGTATTGATTTCACGTTGTATTAAACTTATATGTATAAGTTGTATTTAGTTTGTGCGCGTGTAGGTGTTATCCTTAAATTGGGCTAATACTCGTGAGTCATGCTCTTGGTCTTCATTCGGCCCCTTGTACCCGTTGTAGGTTTTCGGTCCTTTTAATTCAATGTAGTTAATGTAAAAGAAACATAATTGTAACACTTTAGTTAATCACGTTATCTACAAATTGCAAGCCCACCTAATTATAAATGCGAGTTTATAGTTTAAAGTCTTCCATTAAGATTTTGTTATTCCTAAAATACTTGTCATGTATATCACCCTTTGTTTATAAACATAAGGTTTTAGACTTCATGGGTTAACTCCCAATCATCTTTGTATTATTTTAGGAAAATTTTCTTGCATAGTATCCATGAGTTTAACATATGTTCTTGTTTACATCTTAGTGTCAATTGGATCGAATTAATGGACCTTGGGCCGAATGATTTTATATATTGTGTATGTGGGCCGGACCAACTGTAATTGGGCCGTGGAATTGGTTTATTGGTGTTGGGCCGAGGCAATTTTTAATTGGGTCGTAACCATGGAAGTGGGCCAAGTAGTAGTGTTGGGCCGATCAAAGGCCAAAGTAATGGGCTTCGATTTGCTGAAATCTTATGGGTCGTATAGTGGGCCAATTTGCACGCAATCTGTTATACTTAGCCAAGCAATAAAGGGTTCGTAGGTGTGTGTGTTTGGGCCGACTAAAACATAACAAGACGATCCATCTATGGGCTAACCCGAATTGGGCCAAAACATGGCTGGGCCTGGAACAAATCTGTCGGCCTAATCATTCTAAATTAAACCGTAGCAAAGGAAATGGGACCAAGGGTTTACAGGTTGTTCGTTTTGCTCAACAAATCGAAGGGGAGGGTCCCATAGCAGCGAACCTATCTGGTTAAATAGGCCGGCTAAAGTCTCATAGCATAGGTTCGGTCAAGTGTAGGTAATGATAGCGGAAGGTTCGGTGGTTGTGAAGCAAAATGGTTCGGCTGAGCTTGCACCGTAGAGGTTCGGTTCCCTGAGTAGGTTCGTGACATGAGCAGTGGTTCGTCGAGCATAGGTTCGGTACAAACAAGGTTCGGCTACTGCAGCATGCATGAAGGTTCGGGTGCTGTAGGGTTCGTGACACATGAGCTTCGGCTAGGGTTCGGGAATGATACCATGGTTCGGCCAAGAGTCAAGGTTCGCTGCATGTTGGGTCAAGGGTTCGTGAGCACGTAATAGGGTTCGGCCAACCTCATTTCCACGAACCCTGTGCATTTCTAGATCACCATCCAGCACCAGCCCTTGGTACAGCCCTGTCCATGGTGCTCTCAACCTCATCTCAGTGAGCTTAGTCTTCGTGAAGGTGGGGTAGGGGTCTAGAACCGATTTCAAAGGGTGAGGTCGATCTAAGGTAATGAAAACCCTATTTTTCAGCTTTTTAATGGCTTCATACCTTCGTTTTTAGTGGATAAACCTTTAGATCTGCTGTACTTCTATGTAGAGCTCGTCAAGGGCTACGCGTGGGCACAAGAATCACTCAAATCGGATAAGAAACGAGCAAGATACAAGGTTTTGAAGGTAGTTTGGTGGTGGTGAGTGTTGTAGCCGGAAATTTAAGAGAGAGAGAGAGAGAGTTTGGATGAAAATGAAAGAAACTCTTTCATTTAGGGTTTTTATACCCTATGTGGTGTTTGGGTTCGTTTCGGTTGCTCAGTTCGCGTTTTCGTCGCGTATCCGGAAAATTACGCGTAATTTAATTGTAATAAATAAAAGAATGTTATTTTTAATTATTTGATGAGTTTCAAAACTGTAAAATGTTAAATATTTTATTTTATTAAATTTATTATCGTTCGCGTCGTGTTTCGTTTTCGTTTCGTCGAATCGCGTCACCATCGCGCGTATTCGTTCGAATCGTCATTCGAACGAACACGATGATGGTTTTGCTTTCCGACTTTTGTTTTCTACTTTCCAGTCATCATTTCAGAATGTTAAACTCACAGATATGTTTGTGTGAATCGTCACCCACGCAAACACACTGTCAGTTCGTTATTCTGAAACGATACTGTGAATTGTGTTTAAATTGTGTTTCCTCACTGTCGGACTCAACTAAACATCCTGTTTTCACATAGTTTTCACATTGGATTGTCGGCCATCAGATTCCTGTCATCTATGGATATCAGATCGCAACCGATTTGTTTCTGTTATTTACTTGAACACTGTTGTTTCTCATGATCTGTTGTGTTAATTGTACTTAAGTTTTCACTTAAATACACACAACTAAAGTTTCAAATGTACGTTGTACTTAATGTATCTAAGTTTACACGAAAATACGTACAACGATTTCTTGTATTTGAGATTCTGTTAATACAAACACTGTTCACAATCATATATGTATACATAGTTACTGTTTATAGTACACGTACCGTACGGACTTGCCGGCCGGTCAGGTACTAGTTGTCACAGGTTCATATGAAATCCTAATTGATTTTAACATTCATATGAATATATCTGAAACAAGATTTACTCAAGGAAACACACACTCAACGTAGTGGTAAGGTTTCGGGATGAGGGTGTGCCCCAGGATCGAATCCAACCCAGACCCGTTTTGGGTTTTAAACCCGTTATTTTTTTATTTTTCTTTTTACTTTACAATCCATATTAATTCCAAAAATTCTAAAAATATTCACAAAAATCTAAAATGGTATTTTAAACATTCTTGAAAAAGTTTAGAATTTTTCAAATTTTATTTTAATTATTTTGCTATTTAAATTGAATTTAAATAGTTTTAAATACCTTAAAAATACTAAAACATTTTTAGAAATTCTGAAAAATTAACAACAATTATTTTTGATGTTTTTAAATATTCTGGAAAAAATTAAAGAATTATTGGGCGTTATTTTTATAAAAGCGGTATTTAAAGTGCTAAAATTGGTTTCAGAAAGGTAAAGATTATTTATAAAAAATAATAGTAATTGAAAAAAAGTACAGAAAATCATTTTTTTAATATTCTAAAATCATTTTATATAATTAGTTTTATTAAATAAACAAATTATTTAAATAAAACTCTATTTAAACTTTGTTTTCGAATTATAAAGATTTTTAGGAAAATACATGTACATATATTTTGGAATATTTTTAATTAAATATTCTGATATAAATTATAATAGTATAGAATAATATTTTATAGATTATTTTTTATAGAAATATTATCTATATTAATATCAAGGTATTAATATATATATATATATATATATATATATATATATATATATATAATTCACATGGTTAAATTATAAAAACTTATAGAAATATTTTATTTGTTATTTCCAAATAAAGTATTATCTACACAAAATTTGAACTCATAAAACCTATTTATAAGACCTTTATTTTGTAATTATTTAAAAATTTCAAAATGGGGTTTAGGAATTCTAAAATTATGGATTTCTTTGTTAGAAGATCCATTAGGCAATACATAGACTTTTTAGGTTCATACACGAACTTTAGAACTTATATAAAATCATATTACAATATAGGGTGAATTGTGACTCCTCAAACATCCATCCTTATTCAAGAACTTCTTTTGATCAAAGCTTGACATGTGAGTTCTTCTCATACTTCCCTTTTTACTTTTGTAAGTTTTGGGAATGTCACATATGTCTTATTTCAACTCAATGTATTCTTATTGTCAAAACATGATGCAAATTACTTAGTTTGGTATAATGATCTTAAGTGTTGTGTGATTACTTGAATGATAGAACATGTGATGACTTGGAATTTTTGTATGCATATTCATTATACACAATAGTAGCCTAAGAATGGTTAGATACCTTCTTCGCTTAGACTTTGGTCTTTGTGTTAAAAAGGTGAAATGCGTACATTTGCAAACTTGTAAATTAACTAACTTGATTAAGGTCTTGCAAACCTTGATTTATAAGTTATGTTATATTACATGTTTGAGGACAATTGTAAAAGACAAAGAGCATTGGAAAGGACTTGATTTCTTCTACATGATTGAATGAAAATACTTGTGATGACTTGTTATGAATTCTTAGGTTTAGCATGATTCTAAAATACTTGTAAGAACATAGACTTAGGCTTATTACCATTTGGACTTTGTGTGACAATCCGACTTTTCGGATTAACCTTGTTAACGGAAGATGGTGAGATCACAGGCTCAGTAAGGCCCAATAGGGTCAAGTGAGGCCCAATGAAAACAAAGTAAGGCCAATGAAGGCCAAAGTAGGCCCAAGGAAGGCCCGGTGAGGCCCAATTGTATTTAAGAAGCCCAAAAGGATTAAATTAGCCCAACAATATTCTAAGTAATTCAATTAGTAACAATTAGGGATTTTAGACTTAACTTTGTTAATCGAAATGATATGTTGTCGATCCGGAATAATCTATAATAGTTAGGAATTAAGAAAAATCAGTTCCTAAGTGTTAAATTGTGGAAGATTAAACTTATGATTGATTTTAGTATCAATTTTGACTCCTAAAAGTCAAAATTCGTCCATGTATACAAGAGGGAGTTATGAATTTCAATGGAATATGAAGTAATGGTCGAATTAATGGTACTTAAAACACCTAATGATGATAATAACCGGTTATCATCAGTTATTACAATCATTATGGTCGGATTAAATCCAAATGATGATCTAGTTTATTAGAACCGTTACATGCAATTGCAATTCATATAATTCGACAGAAACCCAAGCAATTGAGTTTTCAGAAACATTTTTCGGTGCCTTTAGACTCTTTAACATCAATGAATTTGATCTAAGAAGCTACGGATCGAAGAAACCCATCGGAGGTCGACCGAAACTCCACCACAATTCGAAGTGCATCAATTCGATATCAAATAAAGTAAGTAATCACTATAACTCATTCTAATATGGCCGACTAAGGATACGCATATCATAATTTCAGTTTATAATAAAGGATTAATCGATTTTGATAGTTAGGGTTTAAACAAGAAACGGTTTTGGGGGTTTCTGTGGAACTGAGTTCGATAATCAAATTAAATGTTATAGATAGCTTCAGAAGGGATCGATTAAGGTTAAACCCAAGTTGATTGTGACTGATAACAACGAATTGGTAGATTTTGATTCTAGGGTTCTTAGTGGGAAAAACGGTTTGGGGATTTCATAGCAAACGAGTTGGAAAATCAAATTAATTATTATGGTTAGTCTCAGATACTTCCGATTAAGCTTAAGCATGTATTAATTTGGGATTCTAGTATCAGATTTTAGGATTTCGATAGTTAGGGTTCTTGGAATCAAAAGATTTGGGGGTTTTGAGTTAAAACGAAGGTAATGTCCAAATTAATCGACCAGATAGCTTCGAATTTTCTGTTACAACAAAAGCCTATGGTTCTAGGATCAATGGAATTCGAATTGGGGATCAATCGGGATGAAATTGCTTCGGCTATGATATCAAAGGGTATTTGGTTTGAAGGTGTGCTTAAAACAATTTAGTTTTGAATTCTGATGCGATACCCTAGCGGGCGAGACTGGTAGTGCATGTGTGTATCGAGTAGGGGGTCGCGGGTTCGAGCCATGGGGTGGCCGGTTTTTGAAAAAAAATACCATTTTTGGTATTTTTGAAATAACTTTCTCATACGAACTCCGTTTTAACCCGTTCGAGTTGCGTTGGAATCGTAACGAAAATACGAACGCATTAGAATAATAAAATTTATTTTAAAACCGAAAATGAAATCGCGTATAATTACGTTGGTTTAAATAAATAATGATGTGATTTATTTAAACGATTTCTAAGTCACGCGTACATACGTATGCATATCTTTAACACTCTAACATACGTATGTTGACACGTATGTGATGTCGAGCACAAAACGACATTCCGAATAACTTTAAGTTATTGTTTATACACAGATTCTTCGTAGGAGGATTTCTTACACGAGCTTTTAGTGTGTGATCATTCTGCTAAAAACAAAGGTGCATACACGGCCCCTTTCTTGTTTTAAACTGTTTTGGGGGAGAAAACATGTGCAACAAACTATTTTTAGATACATATCACTTGCATGAGTTAGCTGTTTACATTATGTGACAACATATCAACTTGAAAGTCCTTACACACCTCGAACCGTTTAGTTTGCTGTAATGCAAAGCGTGGTAGTTGGAAATAGATCTATTAGGTTTGACAAACCTCACCTGGTAGATGGGATCTACGCAGGTGTTTGACTGACCAGACACAATTTTACTATTGTTGTGATAGACAATAGTGGCAAGGCGAAAACATGCTATAGCATGGCAATCCGTCAGCTTCGGTGTCGAACACTTATGTAAATAGTTTATATGACTAGCTATCATGACTGTGCATGTGTGATTATGTTATCTACAATCTTGTTATTCAAACTGTTGTTTTGAACATTGTGAATGCTTAAAACCTGTGTTATGCACCAACCTTTGTGTTGACTTGATTTACATGTTTTCTCAGGACGCTAAGGCGCGAGTTAAAGCTGGCATGGACTAGGAGATAGAGTCTCATGCATTTTAAACATTTTGAATATTTGAATTTGAACATTTAAGTATTGTGTTTTGTAATGTTTACTTTACAACTGTTATTGGTTTTAAACGCTTCCGCAACTTTTGTAAACTCTGATGTTATGTTTAAAGACCAAAGTATGTTTTGAAATTCATATAGAGGTCTTCACTATGTCTAATGATATGAGATCCTGGTTTGTCACGTTCCCAAACGGTATGATTCCGTTAGTTGAAAATTGGGGGTGTGACAGATTGGTATCAGAGCCATTGGTTATAGCTAACTAGGTTTGCATTTGTAGACTTAGACTATAACTGTAGACATTAGACACACTTGCTTACACGATAGTTTGTATGCACTTACATATGGCATTATGTAACAGATATGGCATCATCGTCTAAGCGTATTCTTGATGAGGAGTCACATGTGGAAATTGAAGCAGCTAAGAAGAGGAAACTGGAGCCAGTGGATGATACTATTCACTATGGCGAGGATATTCACATTAGACCCAGAGGGAGCAGCCATTATTGGCAATGGTTCCCTGATCTCATCCGTAGCTGGGTACGTGAGGAGAGAGTACCTCCTCCATCCGTTACTTCATCCACTACTGGCATGTGGACATTACCGGCTCTGGGATATCCGATAGAGCAAGCATTTGCTGCATTCGTGGCACGTATGGATCGAGAGATCCGTAATATGCGCGAGGCGGCAGGGGCAATCACAGGATTGTTGGAAAGCAATAATTGGATTATGGATAAATGGAGGAGTCTTAAGGAGGAACTGACTCGTACTGACGAGTTACATGAGAATCTGGTGGAAGATGTAGAAATGTTGCGAAATGCTATCATTGAACTCACCGACCGACTTCAAGATGCTGAACTTCGTGCAACTATGGCCGAGGCACGACAACAAGAGACGGAACTACGTGCGGCTATGGCCGAGGCAAGGGCCGAAGAGGCCATTGCACTATCTAATGCGGCTATAGATGGAACTAATGTAGTCAGGGATTTGGCCGAGCAAGCATTGATACTTGTCACCGAACATATATAGTATGATCATGGTGCAGAGGGTGGTCCACCAGAACAGACTGATTCATCTCCTAGTGTTGCACCACCAAATGATGGAGTTTAGCTACTTTATGTTATTTATCTTTCAGTAACAAACTTATATGAGTGGGTTGTACTCATAAAAGTAGATTTCGTGTTTAGTTGTTTTGCATCTCTTTGACAAACAATTGTAAGCACTAGTTTATCATAAATGATTAAGAATTGTTACCTTAATGACTATGTTAGTGTGTTACATTTACTTTGTGCATGAGTGGTGATTATGCGATGGGTGTAGTCTCATTATGTATATTTGTAAATAGGGAGATCATGGTTGGAGGAAACATTAACATGACCACAACGGAAGTTGAGGCACATATTAACACTCGAATTACCGAGGCAATCGCAAACTATACGCAAACATACCAAACAGGACCACATGATCCAACGGGGGAACTGGTAAACCCACAGATGTGCACATTCAAAACATTTTTGAACTGTAAACCACGTAACTTCAAAGGATCGGAAGGAGCCATTGGACTTCTTCGATGGATTGAACAGTTAGAATCGGTGTTTGAGAAGTGCAATTGTCCGGAAGAAAACAAGGTTAGATACGCTATTGGTACTTTGGAGGGTTCAGCCTTGACATGGTGGAACTCTATTGTACAGACACTCGGTTTGGATACAACCAATGCCCTTACTTGGAACGGATTCAAAATCCTGTTGCAGGAGGAGTGTGGTCATTGTAATGAAATGCAAGAACTGGAGGATGAATACAGGCAACTCAAGATGAAAGGTTCTAATATTGAGGAATACACTACTCGATTCCAGCAATTAGCAAGACTCTTACCGCACAGGGCAACCCCATCTAGCAAGTGGATTGAAAGGTACATTGGAGGACTAGTGCCTCAGATTCAGGGGTTGGTGACTTCAGCAAATCCCACCACCATCCAACAAGCTGTTCGTTTAGCGCATCAGCTTACTGACCAGGCAGTGTTGCAGGGGACTCTGCCCAAACGAACATCTGCTACCAAGGTGGGAGATCATAAGAGAAAGTGGGAAGGTAACAACTTCAAGGGTAACAACCAACAATCATATCAGCAAAACCGGAAACAAGACTCAAACAAGTCTTATCATGGTTCAAACAGTGGTCAGCAATCATCATCGTCGGGGGGTTATATTGGTAAACACCCCAAGTGCAACAGGCGTGGTTACCATCATGCGGGTAATCAGTGTGAGAGAGTTAAGTGCCAGAGGTGTGGCAAGATTGGACATGCGGCTAAGGATTGTCGTGGGGAGCTACAGAACAACAACAACCAGAACAACGCTCAGAAGGGTTGTTTTGAGTGTGGCAAAATGGGGCATTTTAAGAAAGATTGCCCACAGCTCAAGAAGGGCGGGGACAATAATGTCAATAACAATGGTAATGGCAATGGTAATGGCAACGGTAATGGTAATGGCACCAACAACAACAATAACAACAACAACAACAATGGTGCTAGAGGCAGGGCGTTTGTGATTGGAGGACATCAAGCGCGGGAGGATCCCAACATTGTTACGGGTACGTTCCTCTTAAATAATCACTATGCCTCTATGTTATTTGACACTGGTGCCGACCGGAGTTTTGTATCTAGTTCACTTGCTAAGTTGCTAAATGTTAGTCCCACTGCCTTAGATAGTCCTTACACGGTGGAATTAGCTGATGGTAAGTTGATAGTAGTGGAAATTATTTTTAAGGGATGTATCCTTGATTTGATGGGTCAAACGTTAGAGATTGATCTTATGCCTATTGCCTTAGGCAGTTTTGATGTAGTTATTGGCATGGACTGGTTGTCCAAACACCAGGCTGAAATAGTATGCCATGAAAAGATTGTTCGTATACCTCTTACAAATGGAGAGACACTATATGTACAAGGTGAAAAGATCAGTACGCCACTGCGTCTCATATCTTGTATGAAAACACACAAGTGTCTACGTAAGGGTCATACGGCAGTTATAGCCCTTATAACTGAAAAACCGGTAGTTGAGAAGAAGATAGAAGATATACCTGTAGTTTGTGAATTTCCGGAGGTATTTCCAGAAGACTTGCCGGGATTACCGCCTATCAGACAGGTGGAATTCCGAATTGACCTTACACCAGATGCAGCACCGATAGCTAGGGCGCCTTATCGACTTGCACCATCAGAGATGCAAGAGTTATCCACACAATTGCAAGAGTTGTTGGATAAGGGTTTCATACGACCTAGTTTTTCACCGTGGGGAGCTCCAGTTTTGTTTGTAAAGAAGAAGGACGGAACTTTCCGTATGTGTATCGATTACCGGGAATTGAATAAGGTTACTATCAAGAACCGGTATCCGTTACCCAGGATCGATGATCTGTTTGATCAATTGCAAGGTTCGAGTTACTACTCGAAGATTGATCTCAGGTCTGGTTATCATCAACTAAGAGTCCAGGAGGAGGATATTCCAAAGACAGCATTCAAGACGCGATATGGCCATTATGAGTTCTTGGTCATGCCATTTGGGTTGACAAACGCTCCAGCTGTATTCATGGATCTCATGAATCGTGTTTGTAAACCTTATCTTGATAAGTTTGTCATTGTTTTCATTGATGACATTCTCATCTATTCACAGTCTGAGGAGGAACACGCTGAACATCTTCGATTACTGCTAGAGCTATTGAAACAAGAACAATTGTACGCTAAGTTCTCGAAATGTGATTTCTGGATGCGAGAAGTACAATTTCTGGGTCATATAGTCAACGAAAAGGGCATACATGTTGATCCAGCAAAGATTGAAGCGATTAAGAATTGGGAAGCGCCAAAGACCCCTACCGAGGTACGACAATTCCTTGGTTTGGCGGGATATTATCGACGATTCATTGAAGGTTTCTCAAAGATCGCTCAACCACTTACAGCTCTTACGCATAAGGGAACGAAGTATAACTGGACGGATAAACAGGAAACTGCGTTCCAGTTATTGAAACAGAAACTTTGCAGCGCACCGATTTTGTCCTTACCAGAAGGGACGGAAGACTTTGTGGTGTATTGTGATGCATCTGCACAAGGTTTGGGATGTGTGTTGATGCAACGTGATAAAGTGATTGCTTATGCTTCCAGGCAACTACGAACACACGAAAAGAATTACACTACTCATGACTTGGAGTTAGGAGCAGTGGTTTTTGCCTTGAAGATTTGGAGGCATTATCTGTATGGAACTAAGTGTACTATTTACACTGATCATAAGAGTTTGCAACATATCTTTGATCAGAAGGAGCTTAATATGAGGCAACGACGATGGGTTGAGTTGTTGAACGATTATGAGTGTGCGATTAAGTATGACCCGGGAAAAGCTAATGTGGTAGCTGACGCTTTGAGCAGAAAAGATACAACGGGAACAAGACGGGTTCGCGCACTTATGATGACAATACATACTGACTTACCTGACAAGGTACGCAGTGCTCAGCTCGAGGCCTTGAAAACGGAAAACTTGGTGCAGGAATCTCTACGAGGAATGGAAACACAGTTGGATGTCAAGTCTGATGGAATTCGTTATTTCATAGATCGACTTTGGATACCTTTGTATGGAGGTTTAAGGGAACTCGTGATGGATGAAGCACACAAGTCCAGATATTCAGTCCATCCGGGATCAGACAAGATGTATCATGATTTGAAGGCACTGTATTGGTGGCCTCACATGAAAGCGGATATTGCTAAGTACGTTAGCAAATGTTTGACTTGTTCGAAAGTCAAAGTTGAATATCAGAAGCCATCTGGTTTACTGCAACAACCAGAGATACCGATGTGGAAATGGGAACAGATTTCGATGGATTTCATTACTAAGTTACCTCGTACACCGAGTGGTTGTGATACGATATGGGTAATTGTCGATCGATTAACGAAATCTGCACACTTCTTAGCAATTAAGGAAACTGATAAGATGGAGAAACTAACTCGTATTTATATCAAGGAAGTGGTAGCACGACATGGTGTGCCAATCTCTATCATATCAGATCGGGATGCCCGGTTTACTTCTAACTTTTGGAAATCTCTTCATAAGTCATTGGGGACTCGCTTGGATATGAGTACCGCCTATCATCCGCAGACCGATGGTCAAAGTGAACGAACGATTCAAACGCTCGAGGATATGTTACGAGCTTGTGTAATTGACTTTGGTGATAGCTGGGAGAATCATTTACCGTTGGTGGAATTCTCTTACAACAATAGTTATCATACAAGCATTCAAGCAGCACCGTTTGAAGCTTTGTATGGTCGCAAATGTCGTTCACCAGTTTGCTGGGCTGAAATTGGTGACAGTCAGATAACAGGTCCTGAACTGGTGCACGAGACGACAGAGAAGATTGTTCAAATCCGGAACCGTATGGCAGCGGCTCGGGATCGCCAGAAGAGTTATGCAGACAAACGTCGCAAGCCGTTGGAATTTCAAGTGGGAGACAGAGTTCTTCTAAAGGTATCACCTTGGAAAGGTGTGATACGATTCGGCAAGCGCGGGAAGCTTAGTCCACGTTATGTAGGACCTTTTGAGATTCTGAAAAGGATTGGTCCGGTTGCGTATCAACTCAAACTACCGAATGAACTCAGTGGAGTTCATGATGTGTTTCATGTGTCGAACTTAAAGAAATGTCTTTCTGACGAGACATTGATTGTACCGTTGGAAGAAATACAAGTAGATGAACAGTTGCGATTCATTGAAGAACCAGCAGAAATAATGGACCGGGAGGTCAAACAATTTAAGCAAAGCAAGATTCCGATAGTCAAAGTCCGATGGAATTCAAGACGTGGTCCTAAATTCACATGGGAACGGGAAGACCAAATGATGAAGAAATATCCTCATCTATTCAAAACAGCTACTGCTAACACTGAGAGCGCACGTTAAATTTCGGGACGAAATTTCCTTCAACAAGGGGATGACGTGATGCTTTCACACTTCAACACTGCAAATTTCAAACTGTAAGCACAAACATTTTATTTATTCAATTGATTTTGTTACAAACATTTGTGCTACATTACATTCTATATATTTTATGTGCTACATTTCATATGTTACATGTTATGGTAGTACATACATGATTGGGTACACACATTTTGCTATGTGCGGGGTTGCATAATACAAACGGTTATAGACACTCACTATGTGTGAGGTTACATATTACATAGTACATTACACACATTTTGCTATGTGCGAGGGTTACATAGTACAAAAAGTTTCAGACAGTCACAGTTGTGAGGTTACACAACACAGTATGATCAAACACAAACAGTCACAGTTAGGTGAACTAACTAGTGTACACGCAAGTCACATTGAACGATCACATTTAAGTTGTGATGTTGCAAGCATTAGACTTTGTGTGTGAGTACACACAAGCACACAGAATGATCAAATCACACTAACACGTACGATTTAAACTCGTAGGTAGTTTCCTAACTACTCCTAGAAATTGCTAATTTTCGGGACGAAAATTCCTTCAACAAGGGGATGATGTGACAATCCGACTTTTCGGATTAACCTTGTTAACGGAAGATGGTGAGATCACAGGCCCAATAGAGCCAATGCAGGCCCAATAAGCCAAGGGAGGCTCAGTAAGGCCCAATAGGGTCAAGTGAGGCCCAATGAAAACAAAGTAAGGCCAATGAAGGCCAAAGTAGGCCCAAGGAAGGCCCGGTGAGGCCCAATTGTATTTAAGAAGCCCAAAAGGATTAAATTAGCCCAACAATATTCTAAGTAATTCAATTAGTAACAATTAGGGATTTTAGACTTAACTTTGTTAATCGAAATGATATGTTGTCGATCCGGAATAATCTATAATAGTTAGGAATTAAGAAAAATCAGTTCCTAAGTGTTAAATTGTGGAAGATTAAACTTATGATTGATTTTAGTATCAATTTTGACTCCTAAAAGTCAAAATTCGTCCATGTATACAAGAGGGAGTTATGAATTTCAATGGAATATGAAGTAATGGTCGAATTAATGGTACTTAAAACACCTAATGATGATAATAACCGGTTATCATCAGTTATTACAATCATTATGGTCGGATTAAATCCAAATGATGATCTAGTTTATTAGAACCATTACATGCAATTGCAATTCATATAATTCGACAGAAACCCAAGCAATTGAGTTTTCAGAAACATTTTTCGGTGCCTTTAGACTTTTTAACATCAATCAATTTGATCTAAGAAGCTACGGATCGAAGAAACCCATCGGAGGTCGACCGAAACTCCACCACAATTCGAAGTGCATCAATTCGATATCAAATAAAGTAAGTAATCACTACAACTCATTCTAATATGGCCGACTAAGGATACGCATATCATAATTTCAGTTTATAATAAAGGATTAATCGATTTTGATAGTTAGGGTTTAAACAAGAAGCGGTTTTGGGGGTTTCTGTGGAACTGAGTTCGATAATCAAATTAAATGTTATAGATAGCTTCAGAAGGGATCGATTAAGGTTAAACCCAAGTTGATTGTGACTGATAACAACGAATTGGTAGATTTCGATTCTAGGGTTCTTAGTGGGAAAAACGGTTTGGGGATTTCATAGCAAACGAGTTGGAAAATCAAATTAATTATTATGGTTAGTCTCAGATACTTCCGATTAAGCTTAAGCATGTATTAATTTGGGATTCTAGTATCAGATTTTAGGATTTCGATAGTTAGGGTTCTTGGAATCAAAAGTGTCACACCCCGAGCCGGCGGGGTTGGATCGGAGTCCCCGTCGGGCGGAAGGTTCCCGGGGCGTGATATCGCGGATGATAATCATGATGATCAGATTGTTTACATAGCATCAACGTTTAAGAATATCTAAAGCACAATCAAATGATATATAGGATTTCAAAGTTAAATTACAATAGCAATGTTCTGCAATTTAACCAAGTAAACCTATCAAAAGAATAATTGTCTATATCTTGTAACTATACAAGATATCAAAAGTATAGTAAATCATCAACAAAAGATGTGCTTCTCCAAAAGTTTACTAGATCCTCTATTCGGGCAGCCTAGTATGCATGTCCAAAAGATTAAGCTTAAACCTGTTCTTCACCTGAGAAAGCATGTAAAAAGATCAAGTCAACACAACGGTTGGTGAGTTCATATAGTTTATAAGTTTAAAAATAGTTTCACAAACCTCCTTCGGTAAAACCTTAACCTCACTAACTCCACCTGTAATATCCAAGTCGGTATGCTTATATATAGGGCATATGTAAGGGAACAAGCCCTAGCCAACATCCCACCACATACTAACCCGGATATGACATTGTTGTTAATAATAATTAAGCATTTTACCTACCAAACAACTCAATCCTCATCAAAGCCTTTGTTATCTGTTTCAAAGTTTTCATGTCTATTGTATTCATAAGTGTTAGTTTCTCATCACGTTTGTCAAGCATCATAGATTCACATACACATAGTTTAGCAATTACATATCTCCTATAAGCAGACAAAAGCTCTGGAATACCAGAAGTTTAGCAATTACATGTCTCTTATATAGATAATAGCTTAGCATTCAATAGGTCCATGTTTAGCCTTTACATACCTCTTATAAGCCGACAAAAGCTCTGGAATATCCAGAAGTCTAGCAATTACATGTCCCTTATAACCAGGTAATAGCCCCGTAACGTTACATTTATGTTTAGCCTTTACATACCTCATATAAGCCGACACAAGCTCTGGAATATCCAGAAGTCTAGCAATTACGTGTCCCTTATAACCAGGTAATAGCTTAGAATCGATACTTTCATGTTTAGCCTTTACATACCTCATATAAGCCGACAAAAGCTCTGGAATATCCAGAAGTCTAGCAATTACATGTCTCTTATAACCAGGTAATAGCTGAGTATCATTACGTTTATGTTATTACATGTATCTCACCCCGTAGGTACAAGCTCTGGAATACCAGACGTTCAGCAATTACGTAGTCTATGGTTAGATACATGTATGATGGCCTAGTAGCATGTAATAGTTTCCAAACATCATATCTCATGTAATAGTATCAAGTCTCATGTAATAGTATCAAGTCTCGTGTAATTGAGTCAAGTATCATGTATTTGTATCATGTCTCATGTAATTGAATCACATCTCATGTAATTGTATCAAGTATCATGTATTTGTATCATGTCTCATGTAATTGAGTCACATCTCATGTAATTGTATCAAGTATCATGTATTTGTATCATGTCTCATGTAATTGAATCACAACTCATGTAATTGTATCAAGTATCATGTATTTGCATCATGTCTCATGTAATTGAATCACATCTCATGTAATTGTATCAAGTAATTAACAATTGATTTTAAGCATCCAGCTTAAAGTAAAGGTTTCCATCAAAAGAAATCATATTTATGTTTAAAGCATTAAATAACATTTAAATAAGAATGTTTAACATGCTTCTCAGTCCCGAAGTAAAACAAATAAGTTTGAAAGGGGACAATGAACTCACCTTATGTCCTTAGTGATTGACTATGTAGAATATGAATGCACGCACTCTTTGTTTGTACTTGTTGTAATGTTCACGATCCTGTATTGATTTCATAGTATTTGTAACTTATAAGTATGAGTTATCATTGCGTAGGTTAACCCTAAGGTTGTATAACACTTATAAGTCTTTGTATGTTGAATTTTCCTTGAACTCATTTGCGGGTATAACATACTAATACTTAACCAATTTAAATTAATATTAGTATGAAAATCATTCTTTGTTGATATGATTATCCTCATAATTGACTTTAACATATTATAAAATTGAGGGTGTCATAGTATTTTTCTAAGCCCAACTTAGGTCATTAGGTTAACCCCTAGAATGTCACCCTTGTGTAAATCTCGAAATGGTTAACATCGCTTGAGTGCGTTTATACAAATATTATGTTAATAAAACATAATCATATGATGTGTTTCAAAAGGGTTTAGTAATTGCTATAATATTTAAGTAAGTCCACCAATTTTGTAGTAAAAGTGGTTAACTTGTATTATAAAAGTAACCCTTGTTGTTACCTTGTTCAAATTATAATATTTCTTTTTGACACTAAAAAAATCTTAAGTGTTCTTAATTTATTTAATCCTCTTGATTACTTTCTTATTATTCACATACTATTGTTTCAATCATATTTAGTTTATATATGTTCCTAAAAAAAAACATAGGTTGTATTCAACTGTATACCTTTTTAATCTAATATCGGTGGTTTGGTACTGATGTCAAGACCCCACCCAACATATTTACTTATTTCTCATCTCTTGTTTCCCTCGATGCTCCTCATTTCTACCCACTTTGTTTGTTTTTTTTTTATTTCTAATAATTATTGATCATCATAACTCTCATAATACTTGGTTTCGAAGTTCTAGTCTTCTTGAAAATTAGTATCGACAAGAGGTAGAGCCGGCTAACACATCCGTTTAATCTTATTGATGCTACTTGTTTAGTTTGATTCTATGGACTCTAAGTTGACCCATCTTGTTTGTGATTGGATTTAGTTAATTCGGATGGACCCAGGGAATTAGTTTCAACACCATAGAATGAATAACAGAGGCCAAAATTAGAATGGCATCTCAAAACCACAAGGGAGGCTGTCGACACGGTTAATGTCGGCAGTCCCCTTCAATTTCGATGGCTTCTTTTGTTCGCAGCCCAGCAATAACGATGCACTCAAATCCCAGCACCCCTAATCATGTCGATGATGTTGGTCTCGTGGATTTTCAGACCTGTGTTCACCGAACTAATAGCATGGAAAGATTGGATGAGCTGCACATGCAAACCCATCGACACCCATTCTTGGTTCACTGTTGTACCGACAATTGTTTTACCCAGCCATATCCAACCCTTTCTCTCCACTTCAAAACAGTAAAATAACATGTTTCTGATCTGCTTAACTCATATTTGTGCAGCAATCTATGTGTTTAGATGAAATAAAACGATTACAAGTTCATACCTCAACGTTTATGAAAACCCTCTTCCAGCAGCAACTTCTCTCTAATATTCCGGCCAATTTAGCTCAAAATAGCTCCGATCCATTGTACTTTCAGCTTCCCCTCGTCGACACGGTCGTTTCGATATATTATACGCGCGATTTGGTTAAGAAACGAGTGAGATACGAAGGTTTTTGTGTGGGATTCTAGTGAAAAACGAGCAATAACGGGATTTAGAGTGAGGAAGAGATATGACTGAATTCAAATGAAGAAGATGAAGATAATAAATGAGTTTTATACCCCGAGTGGTTCCTCGCGTGTTCGGTCTCGCTCGGTGTCGGTTTCGCGTATTTTTACGCGCGTTTTAATTACGGTTGCGTAATTAAACTTTTTAGATTGAAATATAGATTTCTTTGATCATTTTTGATGAGTTTCAAAATTGTATAACGTAAAATATTATATTTTACATATTTTTACGGTTTCGTTCGGGATCAGACTGTTAAACCTCGTTATTTCATTATTTAAAGTTTATTGCGCGTAGTTTTATAAAATAGTTTAACTTAAATCTTTTTAAGTGGAATTTACTAATAAATATTATTTTTAATTTATTTTTATTATTTTAACGTTCGTAATCGTTTTCGTTTTCATCAGAACGCGTCGCCATCGCGCGTATTCGTTTGAATCGTCATTCGAACGAACACGACGATGGTTTGGCTTTCCAACTTTTGTTTTCTACTTTTCAGTCATTATTTCAGAACGTTAAACTTTCATAATCATTCGTACAGATCGTCACCTATACGAATAATTAGTCGGTTTATCATTCCGACACAATAACTGTTTTAGTTTAGTTTTGTTTCACCTCACATACGTTTATGCATAGTAGTACCAAATCAAGTATTTACGTTTCAACACTGTGTTGTCTAACATGTTTTCTGACTGTTAAACCCTAAGGTTTAAGTCAGATTCAGACAATCGTTTAATAGTTTCATGCTAATCAAATGCATCAATAGTCTAAACATAGTTTAACGAAATGTGTACCTGAATCACTGTACATGTTTACTGTTACGATCATTGTTCCGGCACGCGTCCGGCACTGATGTTACAAAAAGATTTGGGGGTTTTGAGTTAAAACGAAGGTAATGTCCAAATTAATCGACCAGATAGCTTCGAATTTTCTGTTACAACAAAAGCCTATGGTTCTAGGATCAATGGAATTCGAATTGGGGATCAATCGGGATGAAATTGCTTCGGCTATGATATCAAAGGGTATTTGGTTTGAAGGTGTGCTTAAAACAATTTAGTTTTGAATTCTGATGCGATACCCTAGCGGGCGAGACTGGTAGTGCATGTGTGTATCGAGTAGGGGGTCGCGGGTTCGAGCCATGGGGTGGCCGGTTTTTGGAAAAAAAATACCATTTTGGTATTTTTGAAATAACTTTCTCATACGAACTCCGTTTAACCCGTTCGAGTTGCGTTGGAATCGTAACGAAAATACGAACGCATTAGAATAATAAAATTTATATTTTAAACCGAAAAATGAAATCGCGTATAATTACGTGGGTTTAAATAAATAATGATGTGATTTATTTAAACGATTTATAAGTCACGCGTACATACGTATGCATATCTTTAAACACTCTAACATACATATGTTGACACGTATGTGATGTCGAGCACAAAACGACATTCCGAATAACTTAAGTTATTGTTTAAACACAGATTCTTCGTAGGAGGATTTCTACACGAGCTTTTAGTGTGTGATCATTCTGCTAAAAACAAAGTGCGTACACGGCCCCTTTCTTGTTTTAAACTGTTTTGGGGGAGAAAACATGTGCAACAAACTATTTTTAGATACATATCACTTGCATGAGTTAGCTGTTTACATTATGTGACAACATATCAACTTGAAAGTCCTTACACACCTCGAACCGTTTAGTTTGTTGTAATGCAAAGCGTGTGGTAGTTGGAAATAGATCTATTAGTTTGACAAACCTCACCTGGTAGATGGGATCTACGCAGGTGTTTTGACTGACCAAACACAATTTTACTATTGTTGTGATAGACAATAGTGGCAAGGCGAAAACATGCTATAGCATGGCAATCCGTCAGCTTCGGTGTCGAACACTTATGTAAATAGTTTATATGACTAGCTATCATGACTGTGCATGTGTGATTATGTTATCTACAATCTTGTTATTCAAACTGTTGTTTTGAACATTGTGAATGCTTAAAACCTGTGTTATGCACCAACCTTTGTGTTGACTTGATTTACATGTTTTCTCAGGACGCTAAGGCGCGCGTTAAAGCTGGCATGGACTAGGAGATAGAGTCTCATGCATTTTAAACATTTTGAATATTTGAATTTGAACATTTAAGTATTGTGTTTTGTAATGTTTACTTTACAACTGTTATTGGTTTTAAACGCTTCCGCAACTTTTGTAAACTCTGATGTTATGTTTAAAGACCAAAGTATGTTTTGAAATTCATATAGAGGTCTTCGCTATGTCTAATGATCTGAGATCCTGGTTTGTCACGTTCCCAAACGGTATGATTCCGTTAGTTGAAAATTGGGGGTGTGACACTTTGTATTGCATCTCTTTATTTATATATACATATTAAAACTTGTATGAGTGCTCACCAACTATGCAAATAGTTGAAAAATTGTATTTTACCTATGTGATAGGTAATTGAAGATGGGAAGACATAAGCTAGGCTTAGAGGACCTAGTTTAATACTTAAAACAGTTTATGCTATGTTGAGCTTTGCTTATGTAATGTTGGATTTGATTGCTATGTTTGAATGTTGAATGGTTGTTTGGATATTTTAATATGGTTGTTTAAATATTTAAACTTTAATAGTAGCCCATGAGCTTTTGAACAATCAAACTCACGCCTCAACGTATTTTGTCATTGGTTGGGGTGTGACAGATTGGTATCAGAGCCATGGTTATAGGGATTTAGGTTATTAGAAATGGTGACCTAGACTATGACTAAGCTAACCCCTAATATGAGTTATCTCATATTACTTTTGATGTGTTCATTTGATGCTTATGTGCTACATGTTACATATTGTTTTATGTGTTATATTTCATGATTATATAACTTGTTACCATAGAGGAATGCCTTAGTTTATAAACATATTATGCCTAAACCAGTTTAGGAGTACCATAGAGGAATGTCATAGCTTATAAGTAACATATGTTTCCTTAGTTTAAGTATACCTTAATGGGATGTCTTAGACTATCATAAGGAATAATACTATATGTTATTTTTAGTTTAAGGATATATTGGAAACTTTCTAAGTCAATTCTCATCCTATCTACACAAACACGCGATTACTCCATAGCTGTTAGGAATTCAAATCATTAGGTCGTGGTCCTGGTCGTGGTCGTGGTCGTGGTCGTGGTCGTGGTCGTGGTCGTGGTCATGGTAGTGGTAGTGGTAGTGGTAGTGGTAATGGTAATGGTAGTGAAATAAAATAAATAAAATAATACATATACATAAAAGATTGTCTTAAATCTTATTATATTACAAGAACAATTATATATTAATTTTTTTATTATTATTGTTTTAAAACATACAAATTATTCTTTAAAGGTGATTAAACCTTTAATACCTATATAAATGTTTTAAAATGACATTTTAATTATTCTTTTAACTATAAATCTTTCTCCTTCAATTATTTAAACGTATATAACATGAAAAATATAAAAGTCTATTGATCTTAGCTTCGATTTTATAAACCTTATCTCAAATTTATTAAACTCATTAAATCTTTTTGACTATTGAAATTAAACATATCTTTGTAAATTTAAATTTCTTTTAAACCTTAACACATATAAATAATTAACAAATTTATTAAACTCATTAAATCTTTTTGACTATTGAAAAACATTTAAACTAAATAAGATCTACTTATCGTTTGAACAAAACGATTGTTAAATATTCAAATCATATACAAACAAAACAAAAACCGAAACCGTTGATCCATTTAGAACTTAAGAAAATTCATAGAAAAACATAGTTATGATAACATTATGTCAGATGAACTAAATAGGTGAACACTGAGCTTGTTGGAATATTATTTGAGAAATACTTTGATAACTATTGCAAAGACTACCTCATACACTAAGGTGAGTCTTCATAGCTCCTCTTTTACTTGTTTTAAACTTTTGGGGTGAAACATGTTATCTTTGAACTTATCTTAACTTCTAAACATTTTCATGTGAACTTAGCTAATGGCTTTATAGTTTGTGAACCTTAGTTAAGGATAGGTCTATTGGACTGACCATCACATCAATGTTTGATTTACCCTTTTGGGGAAGCCCGTGGTGATAGTTTGCTATTTAAGCATTTTAGTTGATCTAAACATATGTCAAACATCATTTGTTAACATTGGTTGATCTGCTTTACTTGCTAGTTCATTTTAACTATGTTCATTATGCTTTGTGTTCACATATGACATCATTTATAACATTTTGGTAAACATATTTTGGTGTGAGTGTTTAAACCTATGAAACTCAGCAACTATTCGTAGTTGACACTTTGATTTTTAAACATATTTCATTTGGAAATGACAAGTTAGCTATATTAACGAGCTTGTATTAGCTTACATTTAATTTGTATTTAATGTATTAGAATTGAAATGATGTAACAGTTAGGCTTTGATCATTTGAAACAATGTAATAGATGTTTGAATTTAATGTTTGAACTATTTACAACTTTATACCTTGTGCTATGAACAATCTACACTTAGTGCCGACTCGATGTTTCTGCCATCAGTCGGGATGTTACAATTTTGTTATAAATCAATTAAACACATAAAATTCGAAAAAAAATTAATTTACGTATGTTCAAACGAATGTCAAATTAAATTTAATTGAAATTATAGTATTTCAAATATTTTTTATTTGTGTATCCTGATTATTTGATTTGAGGTTTTAAATAACCAAAAAATTAGGATTGGTTAGGTTTTTATTATTTAAAATATATTTGAAATTGTGAATATTTGAATTAGATCTAATGTGTGATTGGCGTGTGGCAAAATTAATTTGAGAATTTTGTGGTAACGACACATGTAAATTTAAAGGAGAAAATTAATGTGCTAATAACACCTAAGCAAAATAATATTCCTTTATTATAAAGTATAGATAGATATTAACAATGTACTCGAAATTTAAGGAAAAAACGCTCAATTTTATGATATGATTATTTTTAAAAAAATCGTATAAAAAGTTATCAACGTTTAAAAAATGGAAATTTTGAAAAAGAAATTCAAAAAATATTTTTTTTAATTATACTCTTCCACTTTTTTAGCACTTAAGTGAGTGTTTGAGATTGTTTATTTAACTATAAAAATACTTTTTGTCAAAAATGTTTCTTTGACTTGTGATTTTTCAAAACTAAATTTTAAAAAAAAATGTTTTCATTAACTTTTCCAAATATATTTCAAAATGATCAAAAATAGCATTCTTATACTGATAACTATTTTTAGATTACCGGTAGTGGTAGGTGGGTTGCGGTGGGTTGTGGTGGCAGTGATGGGTTGCGAAAATGGAGAGGGTGGCATTGGAGGGGTGTGGTGCGGTGGTGGGTGGTGGCGATGACAGTGAGTGGTGGTAGGTGGTGGTGGTTGACAATGACGAGTGGCGATGGGTGATGGAGGTTGCAGGTAGGTGGTAGATTGGGTAAAGGGTGGGGGTAGATTTTTAATTATATACCAATAAGTTATAAATTATTTTGAAAAGCCAAGATAACTTTTGAAAAAAATCTTATTACCCTTTTACAAAAAGTAAATTTCAAAAGTTATTTTAGGTTTGTTAAACATTTTTTTGACTTATTTGCTTTTGAAAAAAAAAACCAATAAATTAATAGTTCATTTTGAAATTCAATCTCAAATAACATCTAAATCTCAGTAATTAATTTAAAATTAGAATATCAATCTCTTTCTATTCTTTTTACACAAAAAAGGATTTAGGAATCAAACCCCTATATATAATAACCTATTTTATTTTGCTAACTCACCATGATCAATACAAATTGTTAGTTTTTTTAATATCAAATATGTATAATTTTTTTTCTTTTATATATTTGCGTAAACTTATTTGCATTTAAAAGTTTACACCATTGTAACATTTTAAAATTTATACAAGTGTAAGTTTTTAGATAAAAAATTATAATGGTTTAAACTTCTAAACGCAAGTGAATTTACACCTACGTATAAAAGAAGAAAATATCGTAAATGCATAATAAGGACATCCAAAAAAAACAATAACTCAAATTAATTTTAACAGATTATCTTGTTTCGGTTTAGCGATTATATATACACAATGAAGAGTGCAATACGCCAAAATATGGAATATGAAGTATTAATGAATCACCAAACAAATTTTAAAAAGGAAAACAAGTATTTTTTCTTTTTTAAAATCCGTTCTAACCACTCATCTGATTTGTTAGTTCAATAGTCAGCAACATATACTATTTTTTTAGATGAAGGTGTGATGTTCCTAAAAGTGGTCTAAGAAATAACTAAAAACACTAACCTAGACTTAACTTAATTACAATGAGTTAAAACCTAAAATCCTAAACTAAACCACTACGACAGGCAAATGTACCTATCAATTGTAGAATAGCTAATGAAAGTCCGGATATCGAACCCACGAGACACTGACTTAACAAAACAAGATTAGAAAATGATTTTAAACAAAGAGGGGGGGGGGTTTGAATAAAAATGACAATTACTAAATTCAATTAAACTAATTATCCTAATTAAATTATAAAAAGCAAATTCAACTAATATTAAACCCTAAAATCAGATTAACAAATTTAATTAAAGGAAATGGTTTACAATTTTAGAAAAACCTAACAAATGGAAAAAACTCTACTTAGGTAGAATTCATGTTTGTGATTATTGACACTATTGACTTTGTTTCATATGATGGAACTAGGATCTTAAACAGCAAAATATGGGTAACCTAATGGATTCTGGATCAATTACTAGATATAACCAACTAAAAAAACCTAATTTTGCAATAAACACACTAGTTAATTGAATCACCTCCCGGATTTTTCCAACAACACTTTGTACTCAAATGAACAAGTCACATTCCTGATTTTCTTGTTCCAATACACCAAAGATGCAAGAAGTAATCTTAAAATGTCTAATTTGACACGAAATGACAATAACACTAAGTCTTTCAAAGAACCAACCCTCCCGGGTAATTACTATGAAAACCCTAATGCTAAAGATCACCCGACAAGTCTATCACCTTCCGGATTTCTAAACTTAGATACACATAGAACCCTAAAAACATCAATCACATCTTTTCGTATGGCTAGTGATATCAAACAAGCCACAAACTAGTCATAACACCAAGTCAATGACCTAATACGCGTCTAACACCGAAAGACATTCAATAAACACGTATGGAATATGATATGAACTGATATAATCAAGATTAGATATGCAAAACTCATCAAAATGACATAATAAGATCTGTTACAAAAGTATTTTCCATCACAAATCAAAACAATAGTCAATAGTTATCAATAATCATCAAACATTCATTCTAACCTAATTAGAATCAAAGAACTAGCCTAATAACATCATCATCAGTCAAGAATACTCAAAAACAATAGAATTAAATGTTATAAACTACTGAAAATTAAAAACAAGTGAGAACAAGGAGTGACCAAGATGAATTCACATGAAAATCTAGTCTCCTAGCCCTCCAAAGCTCTCCAAATGCTTCCCAATGCTCCTGGAATGCTCTTCTGCTTCAAAAATGGTCGAGAATGATGATTGAAACGGCTGGGGAGCGTCTCCTTTTTATTCTCGCATTCGACTTGACTTTTTTCAAATTTTAAACCTCGTCGCGTACCGCGATGGACAATTCAAAACATCATCGCGTAGCGCGACAGACAAAATAAGCGGGCACTCCCGAATTCCTTCGCGTACCGCGAAGGCTTTTTTCTTCCTCTTCGCGTACCGCGACAACAGCAAAATGATTAAAATTTGTCTTTTTCTCTGGATTTCAACCGGGGCTCGATTCCTTCGGGTTTCGAACTCGATTTCCGCTCATTTCATTCGACAAACCTGTAAAAGCCATAAAATGTAAAAAGAATCTAAAAATAACCATAAATGACGTATTTACAACTTAAAATCAACACAAAATTACTTAAAAATCGGATGTGTTTTACAACCCATCAAGATGTTTCAATTGTCTTAACCAGACCGGGTTGGGAGAACCAAACAGTTTTTGAAACAAGTTCGGACCGAGTCAAAGAAAGTAAAACCAAATCTCCCCAAATCAAATCAGATTAGAAGCTGCTTTATAAAGGGAAAAGTTCAGGTTGGTACGAAACTAGTTTTAGTCCAATTTGTTTTCCTTTTAATTGCTTTTAAACTGATTTTTATAGATGTAAGCTTTAATTGAGTTTAAACTAGTGGATCAAATCGAATCATGATTAATTTCACACAAACCGGTTTTATTGTGCACCTTTAAGCCTAAAAGGTGTAAAAAAACCGCTTCTTGAACTTGAACAGGCAAATTAGCCAAAAGGGGAGCCGGTGCCGGTATTTTGAATCGTCAAGATTCAGTTGGGTCAGCAATTGGTTTGTAACCTACCTTGTTCAAACCATTTTGACCCAAACAGAACTACTCTAAACCGGTAAAAAAGTTTGCAACTACACCGAACATACCACTTTCAAAACGGAAGGGGGAAAGGCGTTTATTGAACCGGTATAAAACCAAAATGGAAAGGGGAAAAGCGTGATTTGTGGAACCCTTCTCTAGAATCTAGACTCTCGATCCACTTGATGGATGCATTGCCTTTTGAAAAGAAGGTCTTGGGTTCAAATCCAAGCAAGAGATGGTTATTCAGTGTAGTTTAAGAATAGGAGTAGTATAGTATGATGGTTAAAAAAAATCTAGACTCTCGATTAATGAAGGATTCGGACATGTGGTCCATTTCAAAATGGGGCTCTGTTAACATAATTACTTGTTTTGGGCTGCGTTTTTTCTCCCTGTTTATATCGTTCTGATAGTGGCATGATGACGTGTGCTAATTTTTTCTTATGGTTATTTATTTTTGCATCTTACTTTTTTTGTATCGATTAATAATATAATGCTTATTAAAGAAAATTGGTGACTTTATTCTTAGTCATTAAATTATATTTTTTTTTAAATATTATTAATTTTATAATTATTCTCATGCATTATCTTCTCACCCACGGTCTAAGTGTAAAACATATTAATTAATGATAAAATAAAAGGGTGTGGCTAAATGTACCCCTCTTTTGAACTTGTCATACACCCTCCCCTAAAATATTAAATATAAATTTGTTAAAATCAACCCTTCAACTATATAACACAACCAAAATGCACCAAATATTATTTTTACTTTAAATTCTACTAAACGTATCACCTCTTACTTGTCATATCCTATACAAAATATAAAATTAAATTCATCCAAAATCATATTTAATTGTATGAACCCTAGTTCCTCTTTGTTCAAATTCGATTGAACTGAGACCCGATTGTTGTTACAAACATAGGGCTTTCATTCCTCGAACAAAAACGAGTGTAATTGTATGTGAAACACCTACCTTAACTAACTAATTCATGTTTGTTGCTTGATGAACCGAAGTCGAACCGCCGGTTTCTTACATGAGTTTTCCTTGATTTGTTTGAGATTGTGAATAACTTTTGTTTACGCAGAGGTTAAAGGATTGTTTGGGTTCAATTAATTTTGAGTTTTATGCTCGTTTTAATAGACTTTGAGTTTGAGTTCGACTATGGTTATTTAGGCTTAGATTTCGTATTGATTTGATTTTTAAACGATGAATTGAAGATGATAATGATTCCGTTATGTTTGAGTTTTGTAAAAACAGTCCCTCACGTTTTTGTTTAAAGGTTTATGGATCTTTTTAGTTAACTAAAAACATAAGGTTTACTTGTATATATTTAAAAAACTTAAGGAGGGGGTACGACAAGTAAAAAAAATACAAAGGGGGGTATATTTAGCATAACCCTATTTAAAATCCCACATATTTTAATAATCTAAATTCACACATGTTTTGAGTCTATTTAAGCTTCACCTAATAAATTTACACGTATTCGCATTCTAACATATGATTAAACTCATATTCGTAGAGTCATAGATCCAAATTTATAAACCAAATTAGGGATAGTAATCGGTTTAGTTAACAGTTTGCTGATTATTTGATTCGGTTTAATCATTTTTGAAACTTCTTTTTACCCGTAACCCAAAGCCAAACCGAACTTAATTGAAGATCATTAATCAAACCCAATTCAACCGATTAAAACCAAATAAACCTAACCTAAAAATCCAAATTCAACCAAATAAACTAAATTCATCAAAATAAACCAAATTCAACATTATATATCATTAATAAAAATTATAAATTTATATATAAATTGAGTTTAATCGATTAACCGAATCGAAAACCGAACCGAAAACTGAATTCATAATTCAATTCGTTTTTTTCGGTTAAAATACAGTTTGATTTTCAATTTTAAACGGTTTTCAGTTTTTTTAACTCCCCCAAACAAAACACATCCTAATTTATCCATTTCTTTTTAACGGCCAAGAAATTAAAAATATAAAAAAAAAAAAAAAAAAAAAAAAAAAAACTTATAATCAAAGAGGCGAAATCCTTGGCACATGATGATACAATTTAACAACAGTATAAATCTCTATAATCATTAAATCATATACGCCTGATTAATACAATAACAAATTTTAATAGAATAAAAATTTGACGAATCATACATGATGTCACAATTTTGTGTGTTTAACCCAGAATGCTTATCTTTTAAACTATGGTTTCCAAGGTTCATAAATAAGGGTAATCTGAAAAGAATATTTGTGGTCGATTTTGGCCGAAATGTGATACGTGTACAACTGATCCGTATGAACGACCAAAACAAGTCACTTGGATTCACTTTGCAAGCTATAAATGTTGCCAACAACCCCAACAACTGAAACAATGACAGCTAAACTCAACATTAACCAAGCCAAGAACCGCTCACGGCTAGTTAAACCAGGACCCTGGCTGCTTAAACGAAGTGCGATAAGAGCCGGGAACGTGAACCCTAATGACACAGCCGTGGTTGCACCTGTGAACTTAAAAGCAGTCCAGATACTTGGGATCATTGTGGATCCCAAATACACAAGTGCCAAAAGCACAAATGTCAAACCTAAACACCTTTTTCTACTTTCTGATAACGGGCCAGACCCGTTAAAAGCCAACTCATCAACTGTTTGTCGTAAAGAAAAATGAATAACAGGAAACACGAGAACCAAATGAAGCACGTATCCAACGCGAACTATGTAAGTTAAAGCAGTACTAAACCGAATCCCTAGTGGTTTATCAAAGTTAGTGAGAATATCTGATTCAGTATCGGTTCCAAACAAAAGGTAGCCCGCGACTGCAGTCGAAGCGTATATCAATACACATAGAACAGTTGTTAGACGGCCCACTTTGTTCATTTTTTGAGGTGAACGGTCTTCTAACTCGTTGTAAATGGGTTGAACGTTGAAGTGACATACATACGCGTTTGACATTATAGGAATCACGACTAACAAATCAAGAATCGCCTCTTTCGACCCAAAATCAGGTGTTAACCTAGGAGGCTCGATTTTACCTTCGAGAAGTTTAATAAACGCAACGACAAACGCAACGATCACAAACACGACTGCTAGTCCAACCGAAGCAGCCGATGTGGTACTCAAAGAATCAATCTTATCCAACACACATAATGGGGCAAGAAACACGAGCACAACAATCAAAATCACAACCTTTCTATGATCCCAAAACCCGTTACCTAATAACTGATCAAAAACCCCGATATGGCGAAGAGAACCCGACATTACATCCCCAATTATGATCAAATACACCACCAAAACACCTGCATTGTTGATTATGATACAAATTTCTGACAAAATTCTTGCAGGTTTCCCTAAAGCTTCATGAACAACTTCCCCATAAGAATTTGCTTTGCATTGAACAGAAAATCGAACAAGATATTCAACACTAATTTCTGATAAAATACCCATCAAGAATATCAAAACAATTCCCAAGATTAATCCCAAAACTTTCATGGTGGCCGGAAGTGCCATGATTCCGGCCCCAATCACAGACGTAGCTAAATTAAACACAGCTCCGTAAATCCCAGAACCAGAATCATCTTTTGGAACAATCACAAGGGGCAAATGATCAAAATCAAAATCAACATCATCGTCTAGATCGTCTACAAGGTGGGATAATTTAGGGTTTTGAGATCTGTGATTGTTCTGATCTTGTAATTGCAATTCGACAAATGAATCTTTGGGGATTGGTGTATAGTTGCTTCCCATTATCGTTTCAAATGGGTTGAATATATAAACTAAATCTACAGAAAAGATTTACAGAAGTACATAAGAGTGAGATCGGATACTTACAAGATCGAAGAATTGGGAAAATTGGATATTAAACCGTCCAATTATCGGATTGAATCGAGATGGGATGGGTTGTGATTGGATTACGAGATCTCAGGGGATTGTTCTTGAGTTGTTGACCAATGGATCGAGGAGAGATGAAATTGATGGGGAATTTGTTGGTTGAAACTTGAAAGGGTCTGCAATTGCAGTTTGCTTCGGTAATAAACAGCTGTTGACTTTTCTTAATTTTGACTTGTACATCACTTTTTGGGCCGTGAAATCAGCCTGGCCCAACTTAAGTTCGACGACGATAGCAAAACACTTGTTCGTTACTTCGTTTATTTGACAGAGGTGCGCAAATCGGGTTTTTTTAACTGGTTTCGGTTCTAATTGGTTACAGTTTCAGTAAACAAAGTCAATACCTGGTTCTGGTTTCAGTTCCGGGTTTTAACAGGTTCCAACCGGTTTTTGACCGGTTCTGGTTCGGGTTTTGGTCGGGTACAGGTGGAACAAATTCCGGTTTTGGTTCCGGTTCCGGTTCTAATTTGCCTGAAACATCGTATCCGTTCGTACCCACTGGTTCGGGTATGACCGGGTTCAGGTTGTCGGTTCCGGTTCCAGTTCCAGGTTTGGTTTTTTTGCCCACCTCTACTTCGTTAGTTCATCATTTCGTTGTAGACGATACACCTGAAAATCAAGGTCATTTGAAGCAATGGAGTCACCATTAACGACTTTTTTTTTTTAATTACTCCTTTCATTAACAAAAGTGAAAGATTACAATAAACTGGCAGGTAAGTAGGCAACTACCCCTTTTAAATTTCAAATCCTATCCTACTAAAAACAATTTTTTAGGTCCTAGGAACTGTGATGTTGCTATGCATAACCCTCTGAACTCGGTTCAGAAAAATTCATAGCCTCCGAGGCCAAGAACCTAAATGTATAAAAAACAAAGAGGGTAAACACATGTTGATTCTCCAAGCAAGCTTTTAGATTATGAAATCTTGATCATGAAATGAAACTCAAGCTTACAACATAATTAAGAATTCTTGTATAGCAAAAGACGAAACTCAACTGTTTATATTTAAAATTTAAAACATATAACTAGTCGAAGTCCCGTACATTGTGGCGGATATTAAGTAACCTTAGATACACAAAAAGAAAAACATGTCATAATGGTATATTTGGAAATATATAAAAAATTGTAGACAATATTTAAAAAAAGGCTTATGAAAATCGAAGCATAGAAACAAAACATGTCACAACAGAACATGAGAAAATCAAAGAAAAGTTATGTCATTGTAGAAATAGACAAACAATAAACATGAAAGCATACTCTTAAAAAAAGTCATAAAAATCGGTTTCAGTAAAAGTTGTGTGGAAATGTATAACAATGGAGTTTTATTGAACCATCTAACAAGATTTTTTTAAAAAAATAGAACATATATAAAAATGAGCACATTGTAGTGATATTATCAGAGTGTACGAAAATGTCATAGCTTCAAGTTTGCGAGGGGTCGGTTTCAAATATGAAAACATGGATAGATATAAAAAACATGGTGCGTCAGTATGTTCGAAAATGATGAACAGATTACGTTAACAATAACAAAAAATGATAGTATTCAAAAACCCAGAAGCGTTTCTAGAAAACTTAAAAATACATCACATTTAAACCGGCTAGAAATACGGAAACACATGGACACAATTTTGATTAAAATTTATGCCAAAACTTATTTAACAAAATCATGATGCCACGTTAATTCAAAGTATACGAAAACATAATATTTTAAAAGTTATGAAAAGATATACTCGTAATTTTTTCTTAAATAAATTTTGTTAATATTAAAGATTTATATATAAAAAAATATGTTGGAAATGGATTTGAATCCCATAACCTTGAGTTGAAATCTTTAATATAATAAAAGAATAGCAAGTATGACACTTGTCATCTTCTCATGAACTCAAAAACTATTTTTCTAGCATCTCTCTCCTATTAAATACTAGGTTATAACCCGTGTGTTACACGGGTGGAATAAAAGAAAAGATGCAATTAATCATATGGTATAAAAATATTGTTTTAAATATTGTTACATATCATATAAAAAAAGATGATGAGCATTTCATATTTTAGAAAGATAGATTGCATACAAAGATTTAAATGTATTACAAGTTTCTAAAAATTTCCTTATATACAATATTTGACGTCTTATTTGTACGTTCACATCTCTATCTAATATTACTATTTTCACTCCATCTTTGCTTTTTACTCTTGAAAGTGCATGATAATTTGCCCATGTGTGAAGACCGGTTTATTCAAATATAATCCAACTCGTGAAAGAGATTGTTTGTAAACTTTATTATTTGTCATTGCAAGGCAAACTAAAATTGGAAATTGTTTTCTTTGAAACTTGAATGGTACTTTGTTGTTAGATGATATCAAATTGATTCATGAAATGAATGTTTTGGTACCAACATTGCCACCACATATGATATATGCTTCGATTACATGCTTATCAAGTGATATTATCTGAAGTCTAATATCATTACATTAACCATTTTTTTGATTAATGTTTTTTAGCAACATGGCAAGAACTCCAACCTTGAGTACTAATTTATTATTTGACAAACCAAATATTTTAAGATCATTTAGTACATTAGGTGAGGGTAAGCTTTCTTGTACCGGCTAATTTAGTTAAATATATAGTTAAAATTTAAAGGCATTATAAACACGTTTGGAAATAATCGTTACGAATGTAATTGTCGTAAATTTGATTATCATTATATTTCAATAAATAAAAATCATTATATCTATGTAATATATTAAGCACATATATTTATGGAAAAATAAATTCATTGTAAACAGCTTATTATTTTAGGAAAATTATAAATACTTGATTAAATTTATACATGGTAAATTAAATCAATCTTATAAGTTGACTAAAATTAACCTATGATAATGATAATGTTATGTTAAATTAAGTTGATGTGTCAAATTAGTTTATGACAAAGTTTTATTATATTAAATAATTTAAAGACATACATTATGCATATCTATTGTAAATTAATATTTTATTTAAATTCAAAAGATATCAAAAATATATTTTAAAAATGTAAATTATCAGGGAAACAAAGAGCTAAAATTGAAAGCATTTTAAAGATTTTTTGAAATAATATATATGAATGTAAGTGGCATAATTTTGATTAGTAATATAATTTAAATAAAAAAATTATTAAATTATACTATATTGTATGCTAAAAACATATGTTACGTAAAAATAAACTATTGAAAACGATTTATTGTTTTAGTTAAATTTAAATGACGTGATTCAACATGTATATGGTAAATTGAATCAGTTACATAATTCAAATAAAATTAAAATGTTATAATAATGGTAATTTTATATTAAATAAAAATTTGTTGGATCAAATTAATTAATGAAAATAGGAAATGAAGTAGAGCGAGAAATATAGTCCAAAACATGTTTTAATGATTGCCTGTGTAACACATCTTTTTTAGATCACAAAATGCATCATAAATTAATCAAATGAAAAACAAAGTATCACCACTTGCATTTGATATGAAACAAACACACATAAATCCAAATTTTCTTTTTCTTAAACATCAAATGTTAAATTATATCAAAACCTTTTTTCAAACATAAATACTAATAGCAGCAGCTCCTTGCTCCTTAAGGTTGCTTGTGTTCATATTTTTAATACAAAATGATAATATATAACAAAACCAATTCAAATTTTCAAGGGATAAATTAGTAAATAGTATAAATTGTTGTAAAAATCATTTTACATGCGGGTCATTTATCTAAACTTGAATATTTTAATTTTGTTAATGTGAGTTTGAACGATTTTGACCTATTTAAAATTAAAGCTAAAACATGAATGTTTTTACTACATGAAAGTGATGTCAAGAGTCATGATTTAATACATGTAATCAAAATTGTAAAATAAAGAGTCTTTATTCAATTAATAGATTAACATGAGAGTTACTAATTTAGAATTTGAATAGAACATGCAATGTAAACAGTATTGATTCAATTTATAGATTATTATGAGAGTTACTAATCTAAATTTTTGAATAGACACTTCATTCATGACTTGACCCGAATCACGCCACACAGATGCGCACTATAACTATGCGCACAGCCAATCCAACAAAAGTAAAGTATCGATATCACATTCATCTTAGCTTCGTTAGTGAAAACCATAATTTTCTCAAAAATTTCCAACATTTTTTACTTCTAATATCATTAGATTTCCACTAAAAAAATAAACAAATAATAATAAAAGCTTGGTTGTTCTTTTTTCTATTTTTCATTAAAATGAGCTTTTTGTATATAAATCAAAATTTTGTCATTACATGCCCTTGAGAATACCAGTTACAATTTCCATATATAAAAAAAACGCAAAAAGACTCGCAAGAAAAATAACTACAACGGTGAGAATAATTTATTAACATCATTATGTATACAAATTAATTCTTAAGGTTTGCAATAAGTTCACTCATGCCATTAATTTAATAAGTTCACTCATGCCATTAATTTCTACAATTTATTAAAATTATGGTCCGAATGATTTAATAATGTGAACAATGTTTGAGCGGGAAATGGAGTCTAAAAGGTGCCTCATTTGATTTATTATATTACATATATTAATTATCTTTTATATTAATAATAATCATAAATAATTTTAAATAATTAAATTATACAATTAAATATAAATATATAGATCTTTTTATCATAAAAATTAATTAAAATTTAATATAGCATACAAAAATTTAAATTATATAATATCTTAAAATATATTTTTATATTTTTTAATCCTTCTTTGTAATATGTTATTTTTAGACATTCAATAGTTCTTATTTTATAAACACTTAATAATAAATACACAAATCTTTGTAAAAAAATTGTTGTTTATAACATGTTATTTATCAAACCCATGTAGTACATGGTTTCTAACATAGTAAGTAATACACCAACACATCTAGGCAATATTATTTGTTTAATTTTCTCAATGAAAACTATATGTAATGAATTTGTAAGTGGAAACTAGAGGTGGGCAAAAAACCCGGTTTTGGAACTGGAATTGGGAACCGAACTGGAACTGGAACAGGTTGTAACCGAACCGGTGGGTACGGGCGGTCTCGGATTCTCAGAGAAATCGGAACCGGAACTGAAAAAAGCAGAACCAGTTCCACCTTTACTGGCCAAACCCGAACCGGTCAAAACCCGAACCAAAACCGGCCAAAAACCGAAACCGGAACCGGTTGTTGACTTTGTTGACCAGAATGGTTGTTGACTTTGTTGACCGAAACCGGAACCGGTTTCAAAAAAAACTTTGTTTGCCCATCTCTAGTGGAAACTAAAGATAACAAAGTTGGAAATGGGTTTTAACTTTTAACAAATTTGGAAATGGGTTTTAAACCCAAAAGCTGAAAACTTTGAAAGTAAACAGCTCAAGCCTCAAACAAACTCGGGTGGATCTACAGACTACTGTTGGCTGTTGCTATGAAATCTCACTGAAAATTATGACTTAAAACTTGTAAAAAGAGTTTGTAAAGAGAGTTGTGAAATGAAAATTATATATATATTTTTTTGAAGAGTCATCTTTGTTGGAAAATTAGTGAATAGAAACTAATATAAAATTATGTGAATTCATTATGTATGAATTCATTAGCCATCAAGTGTGAATTCATTAGCCATTAAGTGTAAATTTAACTCTATGTTAATGGCTACAATAATGTGCATTTGTTAGCCTTGATGGTGGCTCTTTGCCTAACCAATCTACTAGTATAAATAGAGGAGATATCTTCTATTTCTTGGTGTGAGAAATTGGCTATAAGTTAGGTGTTATAAATTGGCAAGAAATTGGTGCTACTCTTTGCACTTGAGCTAGCAACTTTGTGTTGCTCTACGTGACTATTATCGATCAAGTGCTACTACTACACTCTTGTTTCAGGTATAATTTTCGGGTTTTCGGTTAACTCCGGCAGTACATACTGCTTCGGCTGTTGTACCCTGGGAAACAGTGGGTTCACCTGGGTGGCCCGAAATCTGTTTTAAGGGACCTCTGTTGAACAGAAATCCTAAGCCACCGAACTCATTTCAATTCGTTTCATCTTGTGTAATATTTCTTTCTTGTAATTTAAAGTTTAGCATTTTTATGTTTCTTGTAATAATGTATTTTTCATTGTGTATTTCTGAATTGTAATTCGAGTAATTGAATAATAAAAGTATGTGTTTATTTTGTGAACGGTGTTCCTACAATCTTATCCTAATCTAAATTACTCCTGATATTTCTTCTTGATTGGATTTGAACACAATACCTCCTTTTTAGGAGGCAATACATCTGTCAAGTGGGCTAGTCTCACATTGGCAAATAAAAATTATATAACTAAGGGCTTGTAGCCTAATAATTACCCCCCTTGACTTCCGTATGAGAGTTTTTGGGTTCGAATCCGAGCCAAGGCATATTTGCTAATTCGAGGTCGAGGGTTTTCTTAGTTGTGGGGTTCCTCCTAGGGTGGTTCGAGCATACGCCCCAAAGCATCAAATTCGTCGGGACAATTTAAATCTCATCATGGATGTCGTCGTATCAAGGTGCTAAAAAAATTGTTTTATATTATATATATGTTAATTCTGAAGGTCGGTTACCAATCAGATCTTTTTTTTTTCTTTTTAACACATAATTCTGTATAAATTATATATTATTGCTTCTTAATATGTGTAGGGTATGTTGTTTTGGTGTAATGGTAAAACTTGAAAAGGATATATCAATGGTGAGAAGGTTGGAGGCGCAGCGTGAACCGTGAACGTTCGTTGGTCGATCACTCGGTCGCCGGGATGAACGGGAAAGGTGAATGGAGGTTGCATGCGATTTTAGGGCTGGGAACTGAGATATGAGAAATTAGAAATAAAGGAAAAATGAGAGGGAGGAAAGTGTGGGTTAAAATTAAGAATTGGGTATAAACGTGAGAATGAGTAATTATTAAAATGTAATTGGTTTATATAATTTTTTTAAGTGTATGAAAATCTAATTCATGTTAATTTTTTTAAATAAGGGGAGACGAAACCAATATTAAAAAAATACATTATTGTCCAAAAATTAACAATAGTACACTACTGGCGAAAAAGAGGGGCCAATCACCCGAAGCATGCTTTGTCCCTGGATATATACAAATTCTAGAAATGCTCTTTTAGTGGGAGTAGGGTTGTAAACGAACCAAACAAGCACTTGTTCATGTTCTTTTGTTTAACATTTAACTTAACGAACGGTTTATGAACACTTACTGATTGAAAATTTTGATTGTGGTCGTTCATTAAGGAGTTGTATTGTTCACGAACGGTTCATTAACATAAACGACCACATATTATTATAAAATAAAAATTATCGTTTTTAATCTCAAATATTAGACTAGCTCATCTTAAAGTTAATTTGAAACATTAAAAGCAAGTTTTTTTTATCATTTTCTCCTGATTCAAGAAGGTCTAGATTTTCTTTTCTAATATATTCTCTAAATTCATATCATTTTTGCCAAGTTTCTTACATTGCCTTGAAGAGATGTTTAGAAAAATATAGCTAAAAAAAGTAAAAAGAAAATGGTAAATGGAGGGCAAACGAAGTTTGAGAAAATCAATTGTTATATTTAGTTTAATTAAGTGTTGAATCTAGATATGAGAAAATCAAGTGTTGTCTCGTTTGTATAGTAGGGTAATCATGTTACGGTTTGGTGTGGTTATGTCAATTTCTCAAACTAAAACCGCTACTTCGGTGAATTCTAAATTCATATCCATAATCATAACCAATTGAAGGGTTAACCACCGATTATTCTCCGGTTTCAGTCAAATTTGGTTAATAATGAAATTATTGAAAAGCCAAGAACTAATAATCTTGATGGACATACAACCTTTAATGAATTTTTAAATTCTAGTTTAACTTGTAAATTTTGATGAATATACAAACTTTAGCGATCTTTAAATTACGATGAGCCAAAAAATTTTGACGAACATACAAATATTGATGAACTTTCAAATACTAAAAATTATATAATCGAACCGACAAGTATTTTAACCAAATTAATAGATTTATATCAATAAAGCCACAAATATAGGTAAATCCTGTCTCTATTCCTCATGAAAAAGAAGCTCATTCCAAAGACACTTAATTTCAGCTTCAAAACAAATAGTACAAATAGTTTTAAATATGGAAGGATAGAAAGCGACCAATAGGATATAATTTTTTTATAACCTAAGTGTAAAAAAAATAGCCTATTTCCTATTTTAACTGAAATTGGAGAATATTTTTTTTCTTTCAAAACATCTCTTTTCTAAAAAAAATGTTGTATTTGGTCGTTTTATCTAAATTACAAAAATGACTCAAAATGCACATTTCGAAAGTCAAATTATTTATCTATTTCACAAAAATAAATAAAATCCACACTTAGAAAGTCAAATTTGCCAAACTTGAGCATCTGATTCTACGAAGATAACTTCATACAACCATACCACTATAGATACATACTAGCTTATTGACCTGTGTATTACACAGAATTGTATAAAAATAAGTATTACAAAGTAATCAATAATAAAAAATAAATACACAAACAACGGATAATTTTTAAAATTTAAAAATAAATAAAATTAAATTTTATAAATATTTGTATACTTCTTTAAACAATACAAATGAAATTTAAATTTTTGAATTTTTGAAATTATTGGTTGAAAATGGAAAGTTTAAAAAGATTATATTATCATTAATATTTAAAGAAAATGAATATTATTTTTTTTAAATTTGAAAGTTTGAATTAATTGTATTAAATGAAATTAATTCATGAGTTTCTTAAATATGTCATGTGCATAGTCTAGGAAGACGCCACATGGCAAATGACATGTGGATATGCTAAAATCACGCCATGTGGCATAGTGTTATTCTTTTATTATATAATAGGTGAGTAACCCGTGTAACACACGTGTTTGACTTAAAGTAAAAATGAAAATAAAAAAAAAAACAAATTATTATAATCATATAAGTAAAATCGGCGTATTAAACAATGATTTCAATAATTAGACATAAAAATAACTTATGAAAGCATGATTTCAAACTATATAAGTGATATGCATTGAAAATGTAAATACATAAGTCAACTATTTATAAGAAATTTGAGCATATAAAGCTATATATCACACTAAGGAAAGTAAATTAGAACATGAAAGTCACAAAAATTTGTTTATAAGTTTTCAAATATTTCGTTGTATACAACGTTTGTTGTTGTATTTGAAACTTTCCCTTCTTTATCTAAAATAAGAAGCTTTAGTTCATCCCTGCTTTTCACTCTGGATAATGCAACATATAGTTGACCATGTGTAAAAACTGGATCTCTTAAATACAACCCAACTTTTGATAATGATTGCCCTTGACTTTTGTTGATTGTCATCGCGAAACATACAGAGAGTGGGAATTGTCTTCTTGTAAATTTTAAAAGGGATCTTTTTATCTGATGGTGTCAAATTAATTCGAGGTATAAACGTTCGAGTCCCAATATTGCTTCCTGAAATGATTTTTGCTTCAACAACTCGATTACCCAGTTTTATCACTTGCAATCTTGTTCCGTTACATAAGCCATTTTCCTGATCAATGTTTCTCAGCAACATAACCGGAACACCAACTTTTAAAATCAATTTGTGGTTCGGTAGTCCTGATAGTTTAATTGTATTCAGAAACTCTGGTGAACATAAACTTTGATCAAAAGTATCACTAACACCATCAGACTGACAAATGCTATTGGAACTGAGGTATTCCATCTCATCACCGGGAAACATCAACATCAAGCGATCGTTGATACCTTCAACAACATCATTCCTTGGTGCCAGTATTGCTCTTTCTTGAAAAAAATTCGGGTTCTTGAAATTTTGAAGAATTGAAGGACAAACAAAGTCAATCAAATCAGATATAGGATCCAATGAATCTACAATGAGAAGATCATTTGGTACCTCAATAAGTCCCTCACCATTATTTAAATCACCAATTTTTCCCTCTCCAATATCAAGAAGCCACTCTGCAAATTTTTGTGTCTTCTCTAGTTCATATGCATCAGATCCGGTAGTTAATCTCATGTTTTTGGTTAATCTTAATACCTTGCATTTTGACCAAATGTATGACGAACTGAGTGACGCACTCACAATGTCATGCCTACTACCATGTGATACAACAGGAAGAATTTGTCTAAAATCACCTCCAAAAACCACGACTTTACCCCCAAACAAATTTGTTTGATTTTCAAGAGAATCACAACTCAAAATGTCTGCAAAGTTCTGTCTAACGCCTCAAAAGCATGCCTATGAACCATTGGAGCTTCGTCCCATATAATCAATTCTGTTTTTTTCATAAATTGAGCAAGATCGCTATCCGGTTTTATGTAACATATAGAATCCTCATTCAAGTTTAAAGGAATTGAAAACCTTGAATGTGCTGTCCGACATCCGGTTAATAACAATGAAGCAATACCACTTGAAGCAACATTTAAGACAATCTGACCCTTTGATCTTATAGCAGCCGATAATGTCTTCCATAAGAAGGTTTTGCCAGTTCCTCCATATCCATACACAAAAAGACACCTCCCTTTTTTGTTTTACAGCATTCATTATATTGTTATAAACACGTTGTTGCTCTTGTGTTAATGAATTGAAAAGAATGTCATATTCAGTTTGTAAAATTTGTGTATCATAAGAGAGCTCCCCGTTGATCAACGAATTGTTTGCAGAAGATACATATTCAACATCAGGAAAAAGGCATGGTCGTGAAATCTCGTAGAGTGGAATTATTCCGAACCAAATATTTCTCGATCTCAATCAAAGCCAAGTTCTTAATTTGATCTTCGGTAAGTGACAACCCTAATGCACGTAAGAACACAAAATGCTAAAAGATAATGTGTAAAAAAATATAGTTAAATGTAAATAATAAGAATTAATTTAATTCATATTTGTTTTACATTCATAAAAAAATACAAATGGTAGAAGTAAGTAATTCGGTTGAATTTTTATTTAAAATGTTAATAAGTGTTTTAATGTAAGTTTACTTTTGTTTACGGTATTTACTAATTCTTAAGTTGTTTAGATAACAAATTATTAAACTATTTTCAAAAGATGACCATATATTTAATTTACATTATAACACTTTCAGCTATAATGATACAAATAAGTTACAAATATATACTCTGAAAGTTTTACAAAAGTATTAATGGTTAGTGTAAAAAAAAGAACATAAATATTTAATAAATTTTAAATTAAAAACACACCTGGGTACTTTAAAAGTTTTTGTTGCCTATAAAGAATTCATCTGATAAGTATTTCCAAGTATTCTCCCACACAAAATCAGGTATTGAAAGGCTATCAGACATTAGCATAATTGCAAATAAACTTCTGATATAATAACGAGTTCCAGAATGACTTGCTTCTTCAATAGCTTCAATATACTTAGTGTCATCATCTAACAGTACCATAGCATAACATGCATTTCAAAATGTAGGACATTTAAGTCCATTCACTGTTAGAATATCATCAAATGATTTTGGTCTTTTCACCTTGTTCAACAGAATTCTTAAAAAATAAGCTTCCCCAAGTGAAGGAGGAACCGAATGAATTCTACCAATTGAAAATCCTTTTTTCCTTGGTTCCCAACATCTGTCTTTGGATTTCCAAA
The DNA here is from genome assembly GCA_009363875.1 of Mikania micrantha. NCBI lineage: Eukaryota > Viridiplantae > Streptophyta > Magnoliopsida > Asterales > Asteraceae > Mikania > Mikania micrantha. The sequence continues at coordinate 46,795,739 of CM018691.1, read as the reverse complement.
CAAATTGTGTGGGGAATTCAACATATGTGAGTAACCTTGCAGATTCATAAGTTTCATTACACTTCATCCAGGACGGGAACATTGAAAAAGCAACAGTAGACTTGTTAAGAATAGTGTCAATATCATCCTCTACACCATATACAATTTGTTGTTGACCGGGTAGATGGAACGGAAGCCTTGTAAGAGAAGGAGTTCTATAATGAATATCATATGAGAATATTCTCCACGATGCTTCACATGCTGAGATATATCTACAATCATAAAATCCTTTGATTTCATCAACAGGTTCATCTTGATCATTTGTTGTTGTAGAATCAACTAAAGAGATAGTAGCTCTATCAGGACCCTTGTTGATGTATTTAAACAAAAATTTTTTATGGATCTTGCTTGATTGCACCACTCAACATTTAAATGAGCCTGATATCGTTCTAGCAGAACTTTGTTATATGGAACAACACTTCTATTGTCCAACTTTACTCCTGATTTTTCGACGAAATAACCCGAATCTCTTCTCTTATATATGGGAAAGCCACCGGAATCAACAGATGTATGAGTGTAAAACTTCTTAGGAAAGTTTTTGGAACACTTTCTATCTACCATGCATGGACAATTCATATTATCAGCACCACAAGGACCATGAATCATAAACTCGCGTACAAGTGAGTACAAGTCATGATCAACACTTCTATCAGGTATCTCAGCAGAAATAAATTGATCAATATGGTCAACAGTAGGACACTTGTGGTCTTTGTCCAAAAACAAACATATATGAGCATGCAGTAATCCACGTTTTTGAAACTCTACAGTATAGACCACTGTACATCAAGAAATATTAAATTATAAGTTATAAAAACAAATTAAGCAAGTATAAAAAAACGAATATAAAATGTAAAAAAAAATTGAATTCTAGTAAATAAATATCATAAAATGTTTTAATTAAAGTGTGTATAATAAACTACCTCCTTCAACCTTTCCAAGTAAAGAATTATCCTTCAAATCTTTAATGATTGAATCAAGCTTCATCTTGAAAATTCTACATAAAATGTCAGGTCTGTCTTCAGGTCTTATGTTTGTGTCTTTGAGAAACCTTTTAACCTCTGGCCAATTTGGATTACATGTTATTGTAATGAAAAAATCCGGATAGCCAAACCACTTACAAAGACTCATAGCATCCAAGTAATTTTGCATCATGTATCGAGCACCTCCGGTAAATGAAGAAGGTAGTATAACACGTTGACCGACATTAGATACTTATGAGGTTCCTTGATTCTGAACATTTCGAAGGTTTTCGTAAGACTCGCATCTTAGAACTTTTTGTTGCTTACGTATGAAGTAGAGTCTTTCGCTTTCAATCATTGTGTATGCATCAACCAAAAACTGTTGAAAAAGTCTTCTTGAATTTAGAATCAGTGAGAAATTGTTCAATCTGTCTTGTATTCTGTATGCAAAAAATTCTCTCATTGTACAGTTTGACGGGATGGTTTTGTTCAGAGATGTTGCAATTCTGTGTGGGATGTCAACTCTGTAACCATCATCACCGTAAGGGAATAACAATGGATACGGAAGAGGAAGATATGATGGATGCAGTTCACTTATTCTTTGAAGACTGCCTGATTTGTTTTTCACAACAATATCCCGATTATCAAACTCATCATCGATGTCTCCAACAATTAAAGCAGCAACTTCTGAAGCTGTTGGTAGATTGTAAGTTCTATCATCTTTATTCCTTTTTCCAATTAGACGAAGCTATAAGTCAACATGAGGATTCTCATCAAAACAATCTCGTACCATTCGATAACACTTCACGAGTTCGTTATGTGAATCTAGCATAAGCTTCAAGTCATTGATAATTTGAATATCAATTGTATCTGAAGTTGTTGAGCCACCTTTTGATTCTCTGTTAAAAAGTTAAAATATGAATATGTTAAAACCTGCCAAGATTATAATATTTTGTAATTTTTTCCATTAATTTTAATAATAATTAACATTTATCATTCAATCAAGAAACACTAATATATTGTCCGCAGTTCCTTTGTCAAATAAAAAATCATAACATGGATGTAGATAAAATATAGTTATAAAATGAATATATATGTTATAATAAAAAGAATGATATAAAGTATTAAAAAAATGTTTAAGTAAAAGTTAGGTGATAATGAGGTGGGTTATTCAATTAAGTGTGTTTTAAATATTTTTATATGAGGTGTGTAATTTTAGAGACACATAAATTTCAATTTATAAGGTTGAACACATACATATTTTAAAATTATTAAAATTTCAAAGAAATTGAAAAAAAAAACAGATAAACGTACACGTACCCGCAAACACTTCTTCTATTTGAAATTTCATTGTTGGTGTCATAAATGTATAGTTGCGAAAATCTTGGTTTTTCTCCAGTTGCAGGTAGGAGACTTCCCATTTGATGATAATTTGACCGCTTAATCTAAAAATAAACGGAGCCTTGCCTTTATTAATTGATGAATCAATTTTTCCACCCATGGAGGTAAAGGAGAACATCGAATTGTATCGACGGATATATTTCATAAAATACTTGCTTTTCGCATTAGTTCCTTTATAGAAATCTTGATAACTCCGTGGAGGGTCTTTTAAAATAGGAAGCTGAACCTTTCCGTATCCACAACAAAGAGAATAGGATGTTTTTCCCCTATTATTTTTTTCCTCTGTCGCTCTCATGTCTCCATAGTTTTGCATGACATGATTCACATATAATTATTTGATCTCCATGATCTAGGTAATCTATTTGACATGAAGTAAAGAAAAATATAAATATGTATATTTAATGAATTAAGACTTTAACATGTAAATAACCAACAATGGTATAAAGTATATGCAGATATTATGCCATAAGCATTTATTAAAACACGTATAAAGTCAAATTCATTGTTAGTAAAAATTCAACCGGATGAAAAATGTAATGCTATATAAGAGAAATAAAAATGCATCAATGATGATTACTTAATTTTTTAATAAAAATTTTAAATAAATTTTATTTTAAATACATATTTATTGTGAGCAGTACTAAAAAAATAGTTGTATAAAGACATATATCAAAAAAAGTATATTAGTGTAACATGTTATAAATTGTATTAAAATAATGCAGATCGTTATATTGTTGGAGTACTATAACTTTAATCGGTAATAACACTTTAATCATTTGTTCTTAAGCATTACATTTTGATGCATAAAATAAACATTAGATATATTTATAAGACTAATATAATAAACACAATGGTAGTTTATAATAAATACCTTTTGAAACGCCTGCGAATACGTCTTTAGTAGATTCACGAAGATTAGATTGTTCATCTTCTGTTAATTCACCCATACGTATAGGAGATATACATCGGTTCTTTTTTCGTGCGTTACGTGAAGATGATGGTAAGTTGATTAAACAGCTTTGTCCAGTGGACATGAATGGAGCAGTTGATGTAATGCTATCTAAAGTCATATATACATGTGTGGAACCTGAAAAATATAACTTAATGTCTGAATTTTATAACCGTAAATTGGAGATAAAACATACATTATTTTTTTGTTAATAAATGTTAATATAAATTTCGATTAAGAAAATAGTGATAAATTATGCTGAGAAAGCTTAGTTTTTACCATTGGATCGTGTGATCATCTAAGATACCAAATTTCTGTCAATGTTTGGTCCATTTCTAATTTTATCATTCCTTTGAGCATCCAAATACATTTTTCTTTTTTTTCGTCGTTCATCAAAATCGTTAATCACCATTTTAGAATGAATAGTTGTAAAACATGTTATGAAATTGATTGTTACTACAGATGGTAAAGCTCTTTAAGGCATATAAATTATTTACCAGATGTTGTGTTTTCTTTTTGATTCTGAAATTTGTTGAGAATATTAGAATTTGAACCTATCAAACATAATCCAAAAGTTTGATCAATAAAAATCTGTTGGTAAATGAATAAATATAGTCTATTATGTATAATATAATATTTATATTTCTATAAATTTATAAGAAACTATTTATATATGTAACTGTAAATATGTATTTACCATGTGATGTAAGTGAAACGGAGAAAGGTATTCCAATGCATGTTTGGTTAGAATGATGGAATATTTTTTGAAGAGCTGACTCTGTTGTTGTATTAGTAGACTTTTTAGTATCAAGATATATCTTCATTTGGTGTCTTTTTTTTTTTAGGAGCAAGACTTTGAGCAATTGTGGGATAAACTATTAATAAACAATATAGTTTTAATGGATGAAAAAAAATAGTTATATATACAATGGATTTATATTTAATAAAAAAGTACAATTAATAGGGATTTATTTTTAAAAGTTCAACGCAAATGTATTTTTTAAATTAATTATAACGTTCAAGTATTGAATAATATAAATAATTATTAAGTATAAGTAATAATTTATATATTCTTCGAAAGCGATCAGTGGTTTAAAAAAAAAAGGAATCGTTAACAATTTTTTCCTAAAAATTTAATGTTATATATTTTTATAATTAAGTTCAAGATGTGTTTAAAGTAAATAATAAATTCATCATGTAATTAAAAAATATCGTAATGATGAAGTCATGGTAGGTTTTTTTAATTGAAAGGATTTAAACTTAGTATGTATTTAAATAAAAAAAAAAAAAAAAGCGATGATAGTGTATCATAATCTTTAACAAATGGTTGGTTTGTTGTAACAAAGTCGTTAATCTAAACATGTTAAAATTAGGGGTGTTTGGTAGCATCTGATTCATTAAGTACTGAATGGTTAAGATGTCTGAATGGTTAAGAGGGTCTGAATGGTTAAGAGCTGAATCAGTCAAGACTGTTTGGTTGAACATCTGAATGAAGATACAGAATGACTATTTTACCCTTCTGAAGTTTGTAAACTTATGATTAAACAAATCAAACTTAAATCAAACAAACCATGTAACACCACAAACAATGTTGCTGGATAATCAAACAAAACAAGATGTTGTTGCATCATTACAGTATCATTTGAACATAATCAAACAAAAAAAGATGTTGCTGCATCATTACAACATTTAAGATGAACCATTTAACTTTACAAACATCATGAACCATTTAACTTTAGCAAGCAAAAAAAAAAAGAAAAAAAAGAGATGTATCACAAAACATCACAGAACATAGGAAAATTCAAGAACATCACAGAACCTCACAATCACTATAGATTGCATCTCAAAATTCAAAAACTCACAGCAACAATCGCAAGCTGGTGCGCAGCCCTTTCTATCCGTTGGTCAACTACCAACCATATACACGGCGAGAGAGGTGGTTTGCGGCGGCGCCGAAGCTGCTGATGGTGGCGCGGCGGCGAGAGGGTGGTGAGCGGCGGCGATAGGCACCGGTGGTGGAGAGGAGGACGACCTGAGGTGGAAACGACCGACGACCGGTGGTGGAGAGGAGGACGACCGGGAATTTGGGGTGAAAAGTCGACGGGAAAGAAGGGGTTGGGAGGCGACGGGAATGGGGTTGGAAAATAGGGTTGGGGTTTGAAAAACAAAATGAGGATAGAATGGAACACCCTTTTTTTTCCCTTTCCTTCCATTCAGACTCTTCTTCACATCTGAACCATTCAGACCTCCATTCAGATGTTTTTTTGTTCAGATGTCCCAAACAAACGGTCTGAATCTGAATGGTTCAGATTTAGACCCATTCAGACCCATTCAGACCCATTCAGATGCTACCAAACAGCCCCTTAGACACTTAAACTCACCAGGTGATGATATTGTACCATAATTCTGAACACATGGTTGGTTTGTTGAATGAAAGTTTGTGACAACATTTGATACTCTTGGGCATGGTTGTAAAAGTCGCTAGGCGCTAGTCGGGCGGCGAGGTACCGCCTAGGGATTAATCGGGATTAATCGGCGCTAGGCGGATTGGAATTTTTATATGTAATTTTACAAATATATATTATATACACACATCAATATCAATAATTTAATATAATACTTCAAATAATTTTAAAAAATATACTTAAATATACTAAAAAAGTACTTTAAAGTGCAAACTTAAACACTTAGTTCAAAGTTTAGAAATAAATTTCGATGTTAACTGCTTGAATTCGATGTTTCAGAGACATATTAAAGATTTTTGATTGAGAAATGTCTAAATAATCATGAAATGGGTCCCTTTTTACCATAAAAAAGTCAAAAAAAGCCAAAAAAAGTCAAAAAAGTGAAAAAAAAAATAAAAATCTGATCGGGCCGCCTAGGCCGCCTAGACCCCGCCTAGGCCGCCTAGCACCGCCTAGCGCCTAGGCACCGCCTAGGCCAAAAATTACACAGAAGGTGGGCGCCTAGCGCCTAGGCGCTACAACACTGCTCTTGGGATGTTAGGAGATTTTTTAGCATCCAAATATACTTTTCTTTGTTTTCTTCTATCAGCAGAAATACTTTGCAAAATATTTGGAGTTTGATATGTAAAACAACATATATAATAAGATAATGCTAATTGTTAAACCAATTTCATAAAATAAATGAAAGATATATTGATACATACCATTTGAAATGTCTGAGAAAGGACTTCTTGTCTTGTTAGCTGTATAAATCATAAAACAATAGGACGGTAAATTTTTTAAAAACTCTTATAATGTAAACTTTAGTTTAACAATTTCTTGAAATGGTACCATTTAAATTGTAATTATGAGAATTAAGAGCTGATGTTGGAAGAAAAGGTTCACTCTTTTCTGTATCGTTTTTATTCTTTTTCATTTTGACCTATGAGGGATATAAAGATGTTTAAATATGTGAAATTATAACCTACAACTTACAACTTACAGTATTCTTGCACATATAACATTTATAATCAGGCTTAGTATGGAAAGAGTAGCGGTGGAAAATTGGCACCGGTTTATGCAGACTATGAAGGTATATATCCGAAAAATACTACCTAAGTATGGACATGGTGCATTTGTTACAAATATATACGAATGTAATATAAAATAAAAATAAATTAAAATGGTCATATGAATGTAAAATAGATATAAAAGATAAACGAAGTCTAGTAACGTACCTAATATGAAGAATGGAAAACTTTGAATAATAACTTTGGTAGATTGAAAAATTGAGGGATGAGAAGGATGTTGTAGTTTGTAAAGTTAATTAGTAAAGTAAAATATAAATAATAATAAATGAGCATTTATATATGATTTAAAATATTATTATAACATAAATATCTAGAAATTAATGAATATATATATATATAGGATTAGGTTCAAGTAAAAAGGGTGAGATTGGTGAGAAGGGTGAGAGGATTGTGAAATGGACAAGTGGCATTTCTTTAATTAAATAAAAAAGGTATTTTGGTCATTGTGTTTAAAACTTAAAATCATTGTGTTTAATGCTTCATGTCATTGTGTTTAATTTTCTGAAACTAATGGAGGAAAATTGCAAAATTTCAAAATTTGGATGAAAATTGTTACTTTTGTCAAACCACAGGGAGCAAAAGAGAAGTTTACTCTAAAATATATTATAAATTATTTTATTAGTGTTATCATAATCTTATATACAATAACTAATTAAAATCATGTTAATGTATAACTAATAACTTTATATGTACCAGGTAGGGGTGAGTAGAGGTGGCCATCCAAACCGGTTCCTGGACCCGACCCGGCGGACCCGAACCGGTTCCTACCCAGTATTCTCAAGAACCGGTTGGTACCCGGTAGTACCCGAAAGTTAGGACCCGGTTCCACGATTTTCCCACTCGACCGGTTAGTACCTGGACCCGGAACCGGTTGAAACCGGTTAAGAACCGGTTATAGCCGTTATAACGAATCTGAACGTTGGAGATCCATTTCTAGTCCTTTTTTGACCGTTTGGAGCTCGAATCTAGCCGTTTTTAACACCCTAAACTAGTATAAATAGGTATTGTGTGGTATGGAGTGATCACACAACTCAAAACGCAATCCCGAACACGAAAAAACGCAAAAAAACGCAAAAAAAGCTCTTTATATGCGCTTGTTTAGTCTCCATCTCTCGTTTTGGTTTTTCGTTTTCTCGTTTCCTACTCTCAAAGTCTCAATACTCTTTATAAATTTCCCTTTGTTATCATGGATGCTTCACATTCTTCGGTCGGTCAAGGTTCCAACACCGAACCATCATGTGTTCGTGTTATTGAACACAATCGGAACCGGAGATATGGTGCAATTGGGATTTGGTCGAGCTTAGTGATGGTTCTACAAAAGCTCATTGCAAGTTTTGTGGAATATATTTAGGGAAAGAATCGAATTCGAATTTGAAGAAACACATCACCAAACCGTTTTGCAAGGCGTTGAAAAAGGATCCCGAGTCCCAACAAACGCAAATGGATGTTCAAGGTGGAATATTTAATTATGACCTTGATCGGGTTCGGGAGCGAATGGCGAAGTTCGTGATTCAAGAGGCGTTGCCGTTTAGCCATTTTGACAACCCTCGGTTAACAAACATGATTCGGGAGACGCTTCAACCACGCTACACCCACGTAAGTCGACAAACTATTAGACGTTATTGTTTAAAGATGTGGAAAAATGCCAAACAAGAACTAGTTGCATATTTTGAAAATTTAAATACGGGGTTAACTTAACTAGTGATGTTTGGTCGGCTCCACATAATCTACTCGAATCCTACCTTTGCGTCACCGCTCATTGGGTAGAACCGTCATCATGGATAATGATGAAACGCACCATTGCTTTTGAACTTTTTCCGTATCCACATACCGGTAACCTTTTATTTCAAATTTTAGATTATGTAATAACGTCGTTTAAGTTAGAAAAAAATATTTTCAATGGCATTTGATAACGCTTCAAACAATACGACGGCGGTTGATAAATTAAAACTAAAATATTTGCCGTTATGTAATGGTATATTTTTTCAGTCAAGATGTGTTGCACATATAATAAATTTAATTGTGCAAGATGGTATTGGCACTGATGATGTTACAACATTTATAAACGTTTGTAGACAAATGCTACATGATATTTTTAAAAAGAGTAGGAAACGACATATGGCATATAGGAAATTTTGTATTCAAGATCAAACAACCCTCGAAGATGAAACATCCATTGAAGTAAAAGTACATGACGAAGAAGTTCAAGAAGGCTTATCACCCGGCCTATCCGACGAAGAACTCGCATTTGAAGCTAACTTTAGTCGTTCGCAACAAAACGACACAAATCTTTGATTTTAATGTTTTATTAGTTGTTTGTAACTTTTCTTTTGTTTTTAAACTACTTAAAATAATTAATGAATTTATGTTTGTTTTTAACATTTGTTATTATTAACCAATTCATAACTTTTAATACAAAAATTAATAAAACCCTAATAAAACCTTAAACAAATCAAACCTAAACCTAAACAAATCAAACCAAATAAAAAACTAATCAAACCTTTAACTAATAATTAATTAAACCCTAATAAAACCTTAAACAAATCAAACCTAATAAAACCTTAAACTTATCAAATATTTAACTAATAATTAATTAATAAACCCTAATTAAACCTTAAACAAATCAAACCTAAACTTTAAACTAATCAAACCTAACACTATTAATTAATAAAACCCTAATAAAACCTTAAACTAATCAAATTAAATAATAGTTTAAGGTTTTATTTGTTTAAGGTTTTATCTTTGATTTGTTTAAGGTTTATTAATAAGTTTAAGGTTTTATTAGGGTTTATTAATTATTAGTTTAAGGTTTTATTAGGGTTTATAAATTATTAGTTTATAGTTTAAGGAAAAAAAAACAAGTGGAACCGGTTCTAAAACAGGAACCGGTTTGGGACCCTACCCTAACCGGGTACACCGAATAGGGTTCTTTGTGAGTGGAACCGGGTACGGAACCGGTTCGGGTCTTGGGTGGAACCGGTTTGGAGGAACCGATGGGTATCAGGAACCGGTTTGGAACCGGTTCCGGTTCTTGAAAAAAAACCGGTTTGGCCACCTCTAGGGGTGAGCATACCAAACCGAAAACCGAAGAAAACCGAAACCAAACTGAAAACAGAACCGAAAATAACTAAAACCAACTTAACTAGTCGGTTACAGTTAACATAGGCCAATAATCGAACCATTGGGTTACTGTTTTGGTTTACCCAACTCCAATAACTAAAATAAGTGAAACCGAATATATATATATTCATGTATTTTTCATATGTTTCTATGTATTTTTATGTATTTAAATCATATTTTCATGTGTTTTAACCTATTCTCATGTATTTGATTTAATTTTCATATATATGTATGTTTAAAAGAGATTCAAAACATATTCAAAACAATAAAAACGAGTTCGATAACCAAATTTATAACTTTAAAATAATTACCACGGAAATAACGGAAATAACCGAAATAACCTAAACCGATATATAACTGAAATAACCGAAACCGACCTCTATAACCAAAATATTGCTTATTTTAAAATTACTTCAATAAAAAATGTACAAAGGTTATTATAATAAAACAAATATTACAAGGTTTTCTAAATAATAGTGCATGCCTTCGTATAACTTATTTAAATTTAATTTATTTAATGGATAAAAGCCTAACTAAATATATCAATATCTAGTTTAATATACTTGTTAATATTTAATCTACCATTAAATATCTTTTTAATTTAATTTGCTTAACGTATGAAAACCTAGTTAAATACATTAAATTTTACTAATGGATGAGTATTTAAACATTTTAAACCTATTAAAAATGAGTATATTCATGTCAAAAGAAATTACCTATACATTTTAAAAGCTATTAAAAATGACCTATTAATAGTGATATAAGCAATGTTTTTTTTTATTAATTTAGACATTCTTGATTTAAATTTAAGCCAATAAGATTAGGAGTGAAAGAAATTTTCTTTTCTAAACACTACTTTGGTAAATAATTTTTCAACAATACCAATTTGGTAAATAAATTTTGCATTAACATCTATTTGGTAAAAAACTCATCCATTTGGATGTCCTATACTTGCATTAAATTCAAAGACATCAAAACTATTTGATTAAATTGTTATCGGTTTTAACCACAATGTTAATTTGCGCCTAAATCAATAACTCAACCACTTGAAAAACCAAGTAATTTACCTTTTTTTTTTGAACGGCAAAAATATTTAAAAAGAAAAAACAAAACAACAAACACTATTTACATGTTATGAATCTAGAAGAAACCCAATCCTCCCATTTTACATTTAACCCTTTTGCCCTGTTAGAAATCCACAAAAAGCTTTGGCTTTTGATTTCTTCAACCATTTTTTGCACCGATGGTAATCTATCATTGAAAACTTTATCATTCCTTGCTCTCCATAAACACCAACACACCGTAATAATTATCCCATGGATCAACTGTTTTTTGCAGCCATTAATCTTCAGAAATTTATGGATATACAAAAGATCCTTTACTTCGAATGCATATATCATTGGAATTTTGCACCATTGAGACACGGATTGCCATATTGATTGTGCCAGCCAACAGCCCGTAAATATGTGGTTTGCCGATTCCTCAATTTCATTACAAATAGGACATGATAGAGATCCAACCTGCACCCTTCTTCGAGCCAGCCCGTCCAAGGTCGGTAATCTTCCAAGATTAGCTCTCCATACCAACACATTTGCCTTCAAAGGAACCCATTTACACCAATCTATTGATGGAGCTGTTGAATATTTTTCTTCATAACACACCCTATTCTTTAGCCCTTTTACCGAAAATAAGCCATCCATGGATCCTACCCATTTCCAAGAATCCGGTTCTTCCTTTATTAACACTTTGGACAGAAGTTGTTGGCACAAAATCAACTCATCAATCTCTTGTTCGGTTACTGGTTCTCTATGCCACGACCATACAAACCTTGTTAGCTCCCCATCTTTGATAAGATGATCCCCTACCTTGCAAGACTTGTTTAATTCTAACTTGAACAACTTCGGAAATCGGAAACACAATGGAATATGGCCAATCCAAGTGTCCGACCAAAACGAAATAACATTCCCACGGCCCACCACTCCTTGAATTAAACATTTAAGATTGATTCCCAATCCATGAAACGAAGTATCAATTTTTGAAATATTCTTCCATACCCCTGTTAATCCATTTCTGCATGGAATTACATCACCGGCTTTAGATACATTATGTAGCCCGTTTACAACACGACACCACAAGCTTTCAGGACTGATCTTATACCGCCACCACCATTTGGCTAGTAAACCAAGATTGATTTCTCTCAAAGTACTAAGACCCAAACCACCCATTTCTTTCTTTACAGTAACGTTGTCCCATGCTACCCAATGAATCTTATTGCGATCCCCCGATCCTCCCCAAAAAAACGCTTTCCTTATCCTTTCCAAACGGTCAAGCACACCCACAGGTGCTTTATATAGGGAGAAATAGTAGACCGGGAGGCTATTTAATACCGACTTGATTAAAGTGATCCGACCCCCAAAAGATAGTTGTTTCGCCTTCCAAAGAGATAACCGTCTTTCAAATATTTCAATAACCGATCGCCAGTTTTTTATCAGATTCATATTCTCTCCTATTACGAGCCCAAGGTATGAGAAAGGGAAGACTCCCACTTGGCATTGCAAAGCGCCTGCCATCACATTTGTTGTGTCCTCAGGGACATTTATGGCAAATAAATTACACTTCATGGTATTCATTTTTAGTCCAGACACTAAGTAGAAGCTTCGCATAATTCTTCTGAGGTTTGCAAGGTTAGTGCTAGACCATTCACCCATAATTATTGCATCATCAGCAAACAACAGATGGGAAATATATGGACCATTATTTGGTATCTGTATCCCCTTAAGAACTCCTTCATTGCATGCTTTATTCATAACACAACTGAATGCTTCCATCATGAGGATGAATAAAAAGGGAGATAGTGGGTCCCCTTGTCTAAGCCCCCGATAACATTGAAACTCCTTCGTTGGTGATCCATTTAAAAGAACCGAAGCCTTTGTTGAACTTAGGATCCCTCGTATCCAAACTCTCCATTTGCATGGAAAGTTCATTAATTCAAGTACAGTATCAATGAATTCCCAAGACACAGAGTCGAAAGCCTTGTCGAAATCGATCTTAAAGAAAAAAGCTTTTTTCCTTGCTTTCTTGAGCCATGTCAGCGTTTCGTTTACAATAAGGGCCCCATCAATGATGTTTCGGATAGCCAGGAAAGCCGATTGAGTCTCCGAAATCAATGATCCCATAAAAGATTTTATTCTGCATGCAAGTACCTTTGATATGATCTTGTTAATACACCCAATTAAGCTAATGGGCCTATACTCCTTTAAAGAAGATGGGTTGTCAACTTTAGGGATTAATGTGATGAAAGAAGAGCCACACCCCTTTGAAATGCTTCCTTCCTTGTGAAACGAGTTCATTATGGACATAATATCAGTGCTTATTAAGTCCCAAAACCTTTTAATGAACTTGAAGTTGAATCCGTGAGAGGCCCCGAACCCCTCAGTTGGCAAAACATCAAACCGATAATACTTAAACCATAATTACATTATCATAGCAGCGGAATGTAGGGTAACAACATAACTATCATAAAGATCTAAACAAACTTTTACACATTAAACATAACCCACTCTTCTAACAGTCATATAGTACAGCCAGTCTATGCCAGGGATAGTCTTCAACGTATGCCATGAGCCTTCCTGGTCTCCTTTCTCAAACTATTCAACCTGATATGCATGTAAATCAAGTCAGCTTTATGCTGGTGAGTTCTAAGTTCATTTCTTAGAAAAATCTTTATTTATTCATGTCATCACATGACACAATTTAAATACATAACATATCTGTTCTCATATCATACTTTCATCACATACATATCATCATAACATACTTACATAACATACATATTATCATAACATCATTCATATAGTGAAGGAACTTCACCGTTAACTGCTGACCCTAAAGTCAAACAGGCTTGTGCAATCACAAGGCTCTTAAACTACCAACCCGCAGCTGGTAACTCATACATGTATAAGATTTCTTTAACACTATCAACGCGCAGCTGATAACTCAAGCATGCCTAAGATTTCTTTAACTGAACTGGCGACACACAGTCGGCAGGCCTATGTTTCCACAGGACTCTTTAACCATCAACCGAAATTGACGGCTCATACCGGTACAAGATTTCTTAACATACATCATAACATGGTTTAAATCATTTAAACCATCATAATCATAAACGGCTCCTTTCACCGTAGTGTTCAAGTTTTGCCCAACCGCAGCCAGCAAAACCTCATTTCCTACTCAACCTCGGTTGAGTCCTTTAAAATCATTTCTTTCTCAACCACAGTTGAGACTTTAAAACATTCATTATATTTTAGCTGAGATTCTTAAAAATCATTTATTTCTCAATCATCATTGAGGCTTAACATATTCATTACATCTCAGCTGAAATTCTTTAAATCATTTACTTCTCAATCATAGTTGAGATTTAAAACATTCTTTTCTTTAAAACATTCTTTATCTATAAACATTCATTATCTGAAACATACTTCACCTTAAAACATACTTTATCTGATCATAATCAGATTACAATCATTTTCATAAAATAACTTTATAACATGCATATCAGCCCAAAATGATAAAATATTTAAAACAGGGCTATAAGAACTCACTTGATATCTTACGGTAGCAAGATTCCTCGTAAACTGATACTAATGGTGTAACTCTGCATTCGTTTACACTTAATACGTCATTTATGATTTAACCTACTGATTAGATCTTTCTGAACGTTCAATGTCAAAGATATTGTCTTGAAAGTCATCAAATAGTTAATGTTGTTGATTATAATGCTAAAACAGTTCCTGAACAGATTAATGGCTTAGAAATGATAAATCCTTATCATTGATTACCCAGATATCATGAAATATCACAACATAGTCTTAGAATAGGTTTAATAACCATGATTAACATACTAATCTGACTGTTATCACAAACATCAGATAATCGTTTCAATAAGTATGTTAATGATTGTGATTAGTTTGGAACACTCAGATTTAACCTTTGCATTTCAAAGATTAACCAAACTAATCATTTACATCATCATAATCAAATGGATTAATCCATTATAATCATAGTTGTGATTTCATGCAAACCGGGCATTACAACGGCTCAAAACAAGGATTTAACCGTTAGAACATCGTGTTCTTCATTTCTAATCATTCCTAGCCATCATCTAGGCAATAATCAACAATCCTAACTATCTTATTACGTTCAAAAATCAAGATCTAATCAATCAAAATCAAACTAGAAGGTTAAAATGAACCGTTACCTGATCTGACGAATTTCTGCGGTTAAAACAGCGATCAGGACTTGTATATATGATTTCTGGGATGATCCGGATGTTTAGAAACCTCAAATATGAAGATTGGAGATGTTAGGAAGGTAAAATAACGTCTGGAGGTCGAAGAAAGTCGATATTTGTAACTTTTACGCGTTCTGGTGGTTCTTATCCAACTTTGGCCGACATAAGACCTGGGGCGCATCGCCCCAACTGGGCGTATGGCGCCAGGCGTAGCGCCCCACGTCACCCTGCGTCATCATTTGAGTTTTAACTTGTTTTCGCGATTCCGGGAGCATACGAACTCCGTTTTGCGCACGGTTTTCGCCCACGTTCATCATTTTTCACATACTATCAATCCCCAATAACAAAAGTTGCTAAATCCTTGTGGATTTCAAGCACTACCAAATGTGCTTACGTCATAATTGCCGAATTTTTCGTACGCAATCATCACAGTTTCAACAGTAACCGAAATCTCGTACGTTTATTATTAAGTTACTAAATTTTCGGTTGTTACAAATCTACCCTCCTTACAATAGGTTTCGTCCTCGAAACCTGTTACATTTCAAACAAATGTGGGTAGAGTCGTTTCATCTCGTCTTCAGTCTCCCATGTCGCTTCGGATCCTTTTCGGTGTTTCCACTGAACCTTAACTTGCCTAATCACCTTGTTACGTAACTGTTTCTCTTTCATATCAACAATTGCAACTGGTTCTTCTATGTAATTCAATCTTTCATCAACTTCAATATCATTTAAAGGCACATATGCTACATCATCCGCTAGACATTTTCTCAAATGTGAAACGTGAAATGTCGGATGAATTCCACTCAGTTCATCTGGTAGATCTAATCGGTAAGCTACCTTACCAACCCGTGCCACTATTCGAAAAGGTCCAATAAATCTCGGACTCAACTTTCCTCTCTTCCTGAATCGAATAACTCCCTTCCATGGTGAAACTTTTAACAGTACTTGATCACCTACTTCAAACTCTATTGGTCTCCGTCTTTTATCGGCATAAGACTTCTGTCGATCCTGTGCAGCTTTCATTCGCGCTTTAACTAGTTGAAGTTTTTCTGTCAAATCTAACACTGCAGCTTTACTTCCCACTTCTTTCTGTCCTACACCTCCCCAACATACCGGTGTCCTACAACGCCGTCCGTACAATGCCTCATATGGTGGCATTCCAATACTAGCATGGTAGCTATTGTTGTACGAGAATTCTACCAATGGTAAATGATCATCCCAACTACCACCAAAATCAATAATACAAGCTCTGAGCATATCTTCTAAGGTTTGGATAGTCCTTTCAGACTGTCCATCGGTCTGAGGATGATACGCAATGCTAATATTGAGTCTTGTACCCATTGATTCATGAAACCGTTTCCAGAATCTTGAAACGAACCGCGTGTCACGATCTGACACTATAGAAACTGGAACTCCATGTCTCATAATTATTTCTTTCACAAATAGTTCAGACAGTTTCTCCGACGTATAAGTCTCCCGCATAGGCAAGAAATGAGCACTTTTTGTTAACCGGTCTACAATCACCCAAATAGCATCATGACGTTTCGCCGTAAGAGGCAACTTAGTTATAAAATCCATGGTGATGTGTTCCCATTTCCATTCGGGGACTTCTAAAGGTTGCACATAACCATAGGGTTTCTGATGTTCAGCTTTCACTTGTGCACATGTCAAACATTTGTTTACGTACTGCATTACATTAAACTTCATACCTGGCCACCAATAATCCTTTCGAAGGTCTTGATACATTTTCGTTGCACCAGGATGAATAGAGTAGCGTGACTTATGTGCTTCGTCTAGAATCCTTGACCTGATGTCCCCATTTCGTGGAACCCACATTCGACCAAATCGAACCTTAATACCAAATTCATTTTCTTCTAGATTCTTGACTTGACCAAAGATTCTTTCGAATCCAACATTTTCTTCCTTTAGTCCTTCCTTCTGTGCATCTTTGAGCTCATTCAGAAAGTCAGGTGTTATTACCAAACTATAAGACTTAACTTGTATAGCGGAGTGTTCTGTTTTACGACTTAGAGCATCAGCCACCACATTGGCTTTTCCTGGGTGATACAAAATCTCACAGTCATAGTCTTTAAGTAACTCAAGCCATCTTCTTTGTCTCATATTCAAGTCTTTCTGTTCAAAGAAGTATTTTAAACTTTTATGATCTGTGTAGATTGTACATTTCACTCCATATAAATAATGCCTCCAAATTTTTAAAGCAAATACCACAGCAGCCAATTCCAAATCATGTGTTGGATAATTAGCTTCATGGGTTTTCAATTGTCTTGAGGCATATGCTATTACCTTTCCCCTTTGCATAAGTACACAACCCAAACCCAGATAAGACGCATCTGAGTACACCACCATGTCTTCATTACCATCCGGCAGTGTTAAAATAGGAGCTTCGGTTAATCTCTTCTTTAGTTCTTCAAAAGCTTGAACCTGAGTTGGACCCCAATCATACTTTACTTCTTTCCTCGTCAATTTTGTCAATGGTGTAGCAATCCTAGAGAAATCCTGAATAAATCTTCTGTAATAACCTGCTAAACCGAGAAAGCTACGCACTTCCGTTGGTGTTTTCGGAGGATTCCATTTCATTACCGCTTCTACTTTAGCTGGGTCCACCATTATGCCTTCTGGACTAATAACATGACCTAAAAATTGTACTTCCTGTAGCCAAAAGGCACATTTAGAGAATTTAGCATAAAGCTTTTCTCTTCTTAGTATTTCAAGAACTTCCCGGATATGACACGCATGATCACCTTCACTCCTTGAGTATATTAATATATCGTCAATAAACACAATCACTGATCGGTCTAACATAGGTCTGCACACCCGATTCATTAAATCCATAAACGCCGCAGGAGCGTTTGTTAATCCGAAAGACATCACAAGAAACTCATAGTGTCCATAACGTGTGCGAAACGCTGTCTTCGGAATATCTTGTTCTCTCACCTTTAATTGATGATACCCTGATCTGAGATCTATTTTAGAAAACCAACTTGCCCCTTGCAATTGATCAAATAGATCGTCAATTCTTGGTAACGGATACTTATTCTTTATTGTGAGCTTATTCAATTCCCTATAATCAATACACATCCTCATACTTCCGTCCTTTTTCTTTACAAACAACACTGGTGCACCCCAAGGTGACACACTCGGTCGTATAAAACCTTTGTCTAGAAGGTCTTGTAGTTGGGTCATTAATTCTTTCATCTCTGTTGGGGCCAGACGGTACGGTGCCTTGGCGACAGGTTGAGCTCCTGGCACAACATCAATTTGGAATTCGATTTCCCGATCAGGTGGAAGTCCTGGCAAATCCTTAGGAAATACATCAGGAAAGTTACACACCACGGGTACGTCTTCCAATTCTTTTACCTTAATTTCTTTATCAATAACATAAGCCAGATAAGCCCCACACCCTCGCCTCATAAATTCACTCGCCTTAATCATTGAAATGACTTTAGGCGCATTAAACACTTTATCCCCGTAAACCGTTACTGATCTCCCATTGAGAGCTGTTAAGAAAATCATATTTCGTCGACAGACAATGTTAGCCTCATGTTTGGCCAACCAATCCATTCCCAAAACTACATCAAAACCTCCTAACGTAATCAGAAACAACTTAACAGGGAATCTATGACCTTCTATATCAATGTAACAATCATCCTCAATGGCCTCCGTTACTCTAGTAGATTTACCAAGAGCAGTTTCTATGTTAAAGACATTTTCTATCTTTTTAACATTTGCACACAGTTTATCACAAAAAGTAATAGCCACAAAGCTCATACTTGCACCAGAATCAAATAGCACTGAAGCAGGGATATCATTAATCAAGAATGTACCTGTCACCACATCCGGGTCTTTGGCTGCCTGATCTCTGGTCATAGTAAAGGCACGAGCTTTTGCCTTTTGCTTCTCCCCTCCCTTGCTACTTTCAGGTTTACTGGCTTCAGTAGGTATTGTCTTTGGTTTAAAACAATTCTTGCTCATGTGACCGATCCCACCACAATTGTAACACTTTAGTATGGTTGGACAATTATACGAGAGATGTCCAGTTTTTCCACAACGGTAGCACAAAGTAGTCCCCAGGCGACATTCTCCCCCATGCTTCCTTCCGCACTTGGTGCACGTTTCAAATTCTTCTACTTTAAGCTTTTTCATGGGGAGTCCCGGTTTACCATTTCTATTTCTTTTGAATCCCGGTGACCACTTTTGCTTCGGTTCTTCCTTTGTTGGTTCAGCTTCCACAACATCATCCCAAACAATGCCGCTGATTTCTACTGCTGACTCAAAAGTCCTAGGAGCATGCGCCTTCACATGTGTTCGGACTTTAGGTGGTAACCCTTCCACATATAGCTTCAATCTGCGTTCCTCCGTATTTACCAAATGAGGAACCAGTCTTGACATTTCATTAAATTTTGACGTATATTGCCGATGGTTCATACGTCCAGCTTTCAAAGTCAGAAATTCCCGTTCGATTTTATCAATTTCATTCTTTGGACAGAAGTGTTTTATAACTAATTCCTTCAAGTCCTCCCATTTAAAACCCTCCACATCAGTAGTGGTCTTTGACTGCTTAACAGTGTTCCACCAATGTAGAGCTTCTTCAGTAAATGAGTGAGCTGCAAATTTCACAGCTTGATCTTCCCGGCATTCACTGATAGCAATAACCGCCTCCATAGCCGAAACCCAATGACAGGTGGCCACAACATCCTTCTTACCATCAAATGAGGGTGGATTGCATCCTTTGAAGGCCTTGTAATCACAACCCTTCCGTTTCTCTGACGTAAAATCACCGTTCTTAGTTCCGGTGATCACAACTTCCTCTTCTTTGGTGCTGTCATTAGCTCCTTCAGACTTGTCTTTCAAAGTATCCTTCAGTATTTTTGTAACCAAAGCTGGTAGCTTATCATCCAAAACTTTACAGACCTCATCAGAAATAGCCTTCACTACGATAGGCTCTAGAGTAAACTCATCTTCATCTTCCGGTCGCTCGTTGTGCTCGTAGTCGTCTTCATTGACGGGTCCTTCATTCTCGATATGCGGTTCTTCAGGTTCCTGTGGTTGCTTCCGTGGTCTACCCCTTTGTCCAGCCATTTAACTACCTACAGGATGCAACAATTGGAGAATCAGTACAGGATCAGTTTAGCACGAAATAAGCTTTGTAAATCGTTAATGACGTTGATCAGGTGTTATTAACCATTTACCTAACTCATAGGCTCTAAACGTTTCCCATCTCGTCATCCCAACGTGCATGACTCTAACTATCTTTCTAACCTTACACCTATGTCTTAACTCATACATAACATTCAGCTCATGGCATCAAACTACCCTTGACTGGCATTCTTATCATTCTGTCCCATTTTCAGTTTAAGTCCAGTCATTAGGGATGACCGGATCTCTCAAACTATGGCTCTGATACCAACTTGAGAGGCCCCGAACCCCTCAGTTGGCAAAACATCAAACCGATAATACTTAAACCATAATTACATTATCATAGCAGCGGAATGTAGGGTAACAACATAACTATCATAAAGATCTAAACAAACTTTTACACATTAAACATAACCCACTCTTCTAACAGTCATATAGTACAGCCAGTCTATGCCAGGGATAGTCTTCAACGTATGCCATGAGCCTTCCTGGTCTCCTTTCTCAAACTATTCAACCTGATATGCATGTAAATCAAGTCAGCTTTATGCTGGTGAGTTCTAAGTTCATTTCTTAGAAAAATCTTTATTTATTCATGTCATCACATGACACAATTTAAATACATAACATATCTGTTCTCATATCATACTTTCATCACATACATATCATCATAACATACTTACATAACATACATATTATCATAACATCATTCATATAGTGAAGGAACTTCACCGTTAACTGCTGACCCTAAAGTCAAACAGGCTTGTG
Source organism: Mikania micrantha (assembly GCA_009363875.1). Classification (NCBI taxonomy): domain Eukaryota; kingdom Viridiplantae; phylum Streptophyta; class Magnoliopsida; order Asterales; family Asteraceae; genus Mikania; species Mikania micrantha. The sequence continues at coordinate 46,774,524 of CM018691.1, read as the reverse complement.
CAATCACAAGGCTCTTAAACTACCAACCCGCAGCTGGTAACTCATACATGTATAAGATTTCTTTAACACTATCAACGCGCAGCTGATAACTCAAGCATGCCTAAGATTTCTTTAACTGAACTGGCGACACACAGTCGGCAGGCCTATGTTTCCACAGGACTCTTTAACCATCAACCGAAATTGACGGCTCATACCGGTACAAGACTTCTTAACATACATCATAACATGGTTTAAATCATTTAAACCATCATAATCATAAACGGCTCCTTTCACCGTAGTGTTCAAGTTTTGCCCAACCGCAGCCAGCAAAACCTCATTTCCTACTCAACCTCGGTTGAGTCCTTTAAAATCATTTCTTTCTCAACCACAGTTGAGACTTTAAAACATTCATTATATTTTAGCTGAGATTCTTAAAAATCATTTATTTCTCAATCATCATTGAGGCTTAACATATTCATTACATCTCAGCTGAAATTCTTTAAATCATTTACTTCTCAATCATAGTTGAGATTTAAAACATTCTTTTCTTTAAAACATTCTTTATCTATAAACATTCATTATCTGAAACATACTTCACCTTAAAACATACTTTATCTGATCATAATCAGATTACAATCATTTTCATAAAATAACTTTATAACATGCATATCAGCCCAAAATGATAAAATATTTAAAACAGGGCTATAAGAACTCACTTGATATCTTACGGTAGCAAGATTCCTCGTAAACTGATACTAATGGTGTAACTCTGCATTCGTTTACACTTAATACGTCATTTATGATTTAACCTACTGATTAGATCTTTCTGAACGTTCAATGTCAAAGATATTGTCTTGAAAGTCATCAAATAGTTAATGTTGTTGATTATAATGCTAAAACAGTTCCTGAACAGATTAATGGCTTAGAAATGATAAATCCTTATCATTGATTACCCAGATATCATGAAATATCACAACATAGTCTTAGAATAGGTTTAATAACCATGATTAACATACTAATCTGACTGTTATCACAAACATCAGATAATCGTTTCAATAAGTATGTTAATGATTGTGATTAGTTTGGAACACTCAGATTTAACCTTTGCATTTCAAAGATTAACCAAACTAATCATTTACATCATCATAATCAAATGGATTAATCCATTATAATCATAGTTGTGATTTCATGCAAACCGGGCATTACAACGGCTCAAAACAAGGATTTAACCGTTAGAACATCGTGTTCTTCATTTCTAATCATTCCTAGCCATCATCTAGGCAATAATCAACAATCCTAACTATCTTATTACGTTCAAAAATCAAGATCTAATCAATCAAAATCAAACTAGAAGGTTAAAATGAACCGTTACCTGATCTGACGAATTTCTGCGGTTAAAACAGCGATCAGGACTTGTATATATGATTTCTGGGATGATCCGGATGTTTAGAAACCTCAAATATGAAGATTGGAGATGTTAGGAAGGTAAAATAACGTCTGGAGGTCGAAGAAAGTCGATATTTGTAACTTTTACGCGTTCTGGTGGTTCTTATCCAACTTTGGCCGACATAAGACCTGGGGCGCATCGCCCCAACTGGGCGTATGGCGCCAGGCGTAGCGCCCCACGTCACCCTGCGTCATCATTTGAGTTTTAACTTGTTTTCGCGATTCCGGGAGCATACGAACTCCGTTTTGCGCACGGTTTTCGCCCACGTTCATCATTTTTCACATACTATCAATCCCCAATAACAAAAGTTGCTAAATCCTTGTGGATTTCAAGCACTACCAAATGTGCTTACGTCATAATTGCCGAATTTTTCGTACGCAATCATCACAGTTTCAACAGTAACCGAAATCTCGTACGTTTATTATTAAGTTACTAAATTTTCGGTTGTTACAATCCGTCTGGCCCCGGCGCTTTGTTGCTACCACATTCCCAAACAGCATCCTTTACCTCGTCAATTGAGAATGGCTCTACTAATTTGTTTGCTTCCTCCATTGATAATATTCTGTTCGGTTGACATACAAAGCCATTTCGCCCTCTCCATTCCAGCTTGAATTTGTTACTAAAGAATTTCCAAGTTTCCTCTTTAACTTTATCCGGATCCGTACACCACTTCCCTTCAATGGTTAACCCATTAATTCTATTATTTTTGTGTCTTGCTTTAAGTAACCCATGGAAAAACGATGAGTTTTCGTCACCTTCAACTGCCCATCTTATCCTTGCCTTTTGTTTGGTGTCTTGTAATTTGATTAACTCGAGCCTCCCTATTTCTTTTTGTGCTTCTGCCCATTTTTGTTTTTCATCTTCTGATAATGAGCACAATTCTGCTTTTTCCTCCAGCAGCTTAGCCATTTCAGCATTTCTTGTAAGATCCTCCTCATTCAGGGCCTTTTGTTCAGCAATCCACACCTTTAGCGCACCTTTAACAGCTCTCAACTTGGCAGCAAAAGCTATGAAATACGTGAATGATGGCTCTCATTGTTGTTAACCAATCCTATTTGCCTTGATACTTGCTCTCAAATAAATGGAAGAGTAAATGCTGACACTGATATCTATTTACCAGTGTTACTAGCAAAGTTGTTAGATAGGCCAATTTTATTAGATTGAATTCTATCTTTATTTTTAAAGTTCGATGAATATTCTACCAGAACATAAACAAAACAAACTTATCCACTATATGTCCTGACATGTTGCAATGGGAACATTTCAAGCTGGGATTAAGTACTCTTTCAATTTTCCTTTTATTATTAAAGATTGACTTGGATTTTTTTTAAAAATGCAACATTTTTCCCTTTAGAACTAGATGAAGAACCACCTCCACAATGTGATTCTTCCCTAGAGAAAATTAAATTGCATTAGTTCTATCAAATGATTATAATCTCTACTTTATCTCTATAAGAACGACGCGTTCCGAGGTGTGAATTGAGAGAGAAGGATGTCATAATTGGAGTTTTAAATAAGACGACCTTTTTATTTTTCATTTTTTATTCGATTTTTTTTTTCATACTAAAAAAGTATGAAGAACAGGAGGTGTGAAGTTTTTTATCATCATAGCGTCGAGCTATTTTTCCGCAAGACCTCCCCTACAGTATCGTCACCGCAGTTGAGTTTAACCACCAAGTTCGGGATGGATTGTTGTGGTTCCTCTACGCCTAGGACATCAGAATATCGAACCATGAACTAAGAAAGACATGAGATAAAATAGTGATTGCGAGGCCCCAATTCTCGACACCAAAGGACTCTGCCCTTCCATCCCTTGGATGATAGAGAGGGAGGGCAGAGCTTTTGGTTTTTCATGTTGTCAAAGAGTTGAACAATGGTTTTTTCGTGTTGTTAAAGAGTTGAACAATGAAAATAGATGGCGAGTGACCTTTAAACTCTTTTGAGACTTGACAGGTGAACGGGTATATTGCACTTGAACTGAGTGAAAATATTCTGACGCACAAAATCATACATTAAATATGTTGGTGTTTTTTTTTTTTGTTTTGTTTTCTTTTAGTTTAGATCTGAAGAGAAACTTTAATTTATCGTTTTATTTATTACTAGGTTATTGCCCCGTGTATTACACGGGTGGAATACAAAATATTAAATAATTAGTAAACAATTTAAAAATTATAAAATGAAATTGTGATATAAATTGATTAAATTATGTATTAATAAGTATATAAATAATAAAATGGTGATTAAAATTTTCAACAACTAATGAAATGATACTTGATCTTCTTAATTTGTAAGAGTAAAGATTTTAAAACGAACTCATGTTAAAAACTTCACTTACTTTTCTATCAAAAACTAACAGTTACAAATCAAGAAAATAATATACGATTTATATAATTATTAAAGTTAAATGACTTAATTTGAAAATATTATTAAACATGAAAAACTCAAAAAATAATTTATTGTAAGTGATTATAAATGTATATAATAAAAAAATAATTAAAAACGTTAAAAAGTGTATTAAAGTTAAATAAAGCATGCTCACCGTCGACTCGGCTCATTTACAGCCTTGGCTTTTACACAAGTGTAGTTATAGCTATATATCATACCCGTGTGGTAGCCGATCTTTTGCACTCCAATAGACCTTAGCAGCCTTCTCTAACTCCTTCAAGGCCTTCCAATTTTCACTTGCCCAGTAAAATACACAAAGCAATAAGTGTCAATTCAACTCAAATCCACATTAATATGTTGTTGTTATAGTTGATGTTTAGGTGTTGCGGAACTTATTATTAAGATTTAAGACTTCAATTGTGTACATAAAATTTGCTTCTCATTTCCCAGTCTTAAAGAAACAGGGTTAATTGAGATAATAAATGTTTTTTGCATATGGGTTCAACTCAAAATTAGTTATTTTACATTATAACCAAATTACTATATATATTTTTAAAGGTCTGTTTTCACCTGAACCCTTTTAACTTTTTATTTTCTGACACCCATACTACACCCTCCACAGCCTTTATACAAGTTTATATGAGGCGTACATAAGACCAATCATTATCGAAATATTGGGTGTCTAGAGGGGGTTACACGTATTGTAAAAACCTATACGACGCATATAAGTTCGTTGGGGTGTTAAAATAGAAATATTGGGTGCGTATATAACCAAGCCCATGCACATATATCTCAATAGTGTAAGATTTATGACTACAAAGTGCAAATACATATGAATTCATTATCATTATCAAACAGTTAGTTGGTTCTTATTCTAAAAAATCAAGATTTTTTTTCTTCAAATCTATGCATAAAAAATTGTGAAAAAACAATCAAATATACCGATTATATCTTTCAAAAACCGGTACAATCAAGGGGCTAGGATGAAATGCAAAAGCCTCCCACTCCAAACAATTGATCTCCTTCACCAAATTATCTTCCAATTCACCTTCCCAGTCTATCTCAACACCATCTTCCCCAATCACATTCTTGATCGGATGCTTTTCAAAATAATCAGAAGCACTAATTCCCCACCCGATTTCAACATCCACCAGCCAATCCGGATCTTCTTCTTCTTCCACCACCATCTCCCTTTTCTTCTTCTTCTTATCATCATCTTCGTCTTCATCATCGTCATGAACTTTATCCCTGATTACACCCTCCGAACCGTTCAAAACCTCTGAATTCTGCTCCCGAATCGCTGCAAATGTCTCCTCTAACGAACTCCGCAAGAAATCTTCAATCGTAGCTGCTTCACTTCTTTTACCATTTAGGTAGATCTACACGAACTGGTGAAGAATTTCAGGGTTTTTGGAGAAAGCGATGAACACAGATGCGGGTAAAGCTTGGTTATATACATGGGTTATTGGATATATCCATGGCTTATTAGATCCGCGTGTTTTTTAGGTGGAAAGAGTGGGCGGGAATTTGTGTGTAAAACCTTCCTCAATGTTCTAAAACATTGTTTTATTATATTACATAGATTTTATATGTAATGCACAATTTTCATGATACCAAATACTTACATATTTATGAATATATTGCTTTTGTATACACATATACAATTTTATATTTATAGAAGTGTTCATAGATTTGTAAAATGTTTTTTTATTCTTTTTTTTTTTCTTAAAATTATGTATATATTATCGATGATAAGCTGCAATGCTATATTATAATTATATACAAGGGGAAAGATCAAATAAAAAGTCTATTTTGCCTAAGAAGGCTAAAAAGGATTTTCAAAACCTCCAAAACCGACCCAAACGAACTCCGATTGAACATATTTCAATGTGATTGGAACCGTCTCATCGAACCCGACAATATTATCTTTTAAGTTTTACCTTTAACAACTAGTTTCAAATTTTAGATTTTAGGGCTTGATTTTTAGTTTTTAGGTTTCATCTTTAGGTTTAGGGTTTGTTTTTAAAGTTTTGGTTTTAGTATTAAGGTTTATTGTTTATAATCTAAGGTTTGGGTTTTAAGGTTCGACAAGACGGTTCCAACGATGCAAAAATAAATTCAATTGGAGTTTGTTTAGGTCGGTTTTCGAGTTTTTAAAAATCCTTCTTAGCATTCTTAGGCAAAATAGACTTTTTAAGAAAACCTTCCTCTTTATACAATTATAAGTGATGTCTACAGTTGTAAATTCGTTTAATTCAAGATTCCTTTTATTTTTCTTGCTTTTTAGTACTATATATAATATTAATACTAAAATAATCACCACCACCACCACCACGACCGCGACTGTGGCCGCGGCCCCTGCTGCTGCTCCTGCTGCAAGAACAAGAACAAGAAGAACAATAACAATAACAATAACAATAATAAAAAATAATGATTACTATTATTATATATAATAATAGTAAGAAATTTTAGCATTAGAGGATGGGATATATGTAATTAAAATTAAGGATTGGGTATATATGTAATAAATGAAATTTATAGGGGAATATATGTAATTGGCCCTATTATATAAGGTACAATACTAATTACTATATAATAATTAAATAATAATAATAATTGATTAACTAATACTCAAAACTTTTGCAGACAGTTCAATTTATTGTTTTACGATGCATTGATAGGCTTTGCGACCGGCTTTTGGTTAACGTTTTGATATTTGTGATATTGTTACCGCTAAATGACGGTAAGCTCAAAATTAATTAATTTTAGTAGTTATAAAATGATATTGTTTCCGCCGAAGGACGACAAACTCAAAATTAATTAATAATAATTATTATTATTATTATAAAATAATAATTAAGTTTTTACTGTTTTATTCCTTTATGTTCGTGTTTATTAATCATATATTTTATAACTAAGCATGACATTTTTTTGTTATGCATGACAGACACATTAATGACAAGTGTACTTTATGGTTTTACGTCTGAGTAACCAATTTAGTCTATAGTAGAATTCGCTTATTGGTGCACGTGTTACGTTTAATATATAAATAACCGTAATTTGCTTATTGGTCCATGTGCTATGTTTGATATATGAATAACCGGAATTAGTTTATTAATGTTTTATTTATGTATTAATTAATTCTTGAAATTCTTTGTGTTTCTATTTTATATTATTTCTTTTGCTAATATAACATTATAACGTGTTTTTTTATATATGTTCAAATGTTTAAAATTGGGTTAATGTAACAATTTTTTTATTTACCTTTTGTTTTCTTAAATTACCTTTACGGCTTTAATTTGAGTTTCAATTTAAGTTAACTTTTATTAAATATTGACCCCGATAAGTTGATTGTGTTCTTCCACGTTTAATATTGTAGTTATACGATTTATATATATTCGTTTTCATGTTTTTAATGCTTATTTTTACAATGATAAAACACATGGCGCGAATATATCCCTGGATTTATACAATTCCGTATAAGAGTACTCGGAGTGGAAGCTGGGAAGAACCCGGGGAGGGTTTCACCAAACCGGGGAAAAGTGGGAACACCGCCCCCCGGAAATGGGGTGGGGTAAATCGGGAACCCATCACCGATTGAAGCCGAGCTGGGAAGGAGAGGGTTTTTTAAAAAAAAATCCAAATTTTTTTTATTTAAACAACTCCAAAACAATCACAAATCTCACACTTTTCTCTCATCTTCTATAATCTATACACTAAATTTATAAAATTTTCAAGTAAAATGGAAGGAGGTTCATCACTTGGTGGGTCGTCAACTAAAAAATGTAGAAAACCACGACAAAAAAATGTTTAAACGGCTCAAATGAACCAGTTCAACACACCCGGGTATCATCCACAAATGCCATCTCCGAATCAACCAACATTTTACTACGATCCAATGAAACCGTTGAGGATGACATTGCCCTTTCTAGGTTATTTTAATTTAATTTTTTAGGTTGTATTATTCTTTTTTTTTGTTGTATTCTTTTTTTTATTTTAAATTTAATGAATCTTTTTTTATTTTATTAATATTATTATTATTTATTGTTAAAATAATTAATTAAAAATAAGATTTGAAAATGGGAAAAAGTGGGACGACACCGTGCAAAATGGGGAAAAGTGTGGAAAAGTGAGAAAAATTGATGTGACGCTGATGTGGCAACTGGGAAAACAGGGAAGCATGGGACGACTCTAGTGCTCTAATAAGCTGGTTAGTTATAAAGCATGGATTAGAGGACTATTAGACTACTCATAACCCACAACAAAAGCCCTAATTCTTCAAACTTGAAGACTCCCGTCAACAAAAACCCTAGAATCCCTCCCAAAATCATCACACCTCCCTCCGTTCTTTATTAAACACCAATGGAGGTGGAGAGGCTCTGCTCCGGCGTCAGCTGTGCTCCGGTGGCTGAGGCATTCGATTTGATGGTTCAGACGGTTGTGGTTACCGAGAAATCTGTTACTTGGCTTCTGTTTCTGGTAAAACTGTACTACATTATCATTATCATCGTGTATTTTACGAGATATATGTTGCTGCTGTTTTCTGGTGTTAGTTTAGGTTTGATTATTCGCGTTTTTAAGCTGTTAGCTTGTTATATACAACAAGTATTGTTGCGTTTATTGTTTGATTTTTATTTGAATTTTGATGAAGAGTGCTGCTCCGGTAAGTAGATCTTCATTAGTTGAATCCTTTTGTTTGATGTTGATTTACGTTTGGTTGCTCGGTGTTATGTGATCTAGCAGCTGATTGCTTTAGTTTATGCTGAAAACATTTAATTTTGTATCACAATGTGTACTCGTTGCTTAGAACAGAAACTTCTTGTTCAGATCTGTTGATGTTCATGAATTTGCTTTCGATAACATTGTTTTCTGTTATGTTTGTCCATCTTTTCAGATTGGATTGATACGCAACAATGCTGATGCTTTATCTGACTTGCTTGAAGCAGAGAAGAGGTGTGATATAGTTTTTTTCTTTCTTTTTTTTTTTGTGGAAATAATTTTGTTATGTTGTCTTATGAGTAGGTCAATTTGATTGTATTTGATTTTGATCTCAAACGGGTCAATTCAAGAAAATTAGCTAAAACAGGAGCGTGTCAAATGGGCTGAATGGGTCAAACATTGCACTAATCTGTTGTTATTCAATATTTCAATGCATACAACTGTAGTGCTATTCTTTTTGTAAAAATAATTGACAGAGTAATTATCTATTATTTGTTTAAAATAATGAACAAGAAATGCTTGTTTGTCAACCCAACCTGGCTTGTGTTCAGTGTGATATTTGACAAAATTGACCCGTTTTGATCCCACCTGTTTTGACCACTTTCCCAACCACCCGACCTGTGTATCTTGCCACGACCTGTGTATCTTGTCATGGCCTGTTTATCTTGCCATCTCAAGTTTTTGTTTTTGTTTTGTTTCTTTGTATTTTTTTTTCTTTTTCTTTCCTTTTTTTGGGTGTGTTTTTGTGCTCTGAAACTGTCTTAAGGCGGGGTTTACATCTGTTCAGGTTTCCTTTTAATAACCTAAACAAAGTTTTAAGTCCTGATGCTGAATGCAAAAACAATAGTGAAAATGAGGATGATAGTGATGATGATGAGGATGCTGATGCTGGTAATGACAGTGATAATGATGCTGGAGATTCATCTGAAGAAGAGGATGATGACGACGACGACGACGACGACGAGCATGGGGGTGCCAATAGTGATTCTGATGCAAATGATGATGAAGACAGTGATGATGATGATGATGAGGATGATGATGATGATGATGATGATGATGAGGATGACGATGACGATGGTGAGGACAGTGATGAAGATGAAGCGGAAGATAACCAACCACCATTTAAGAAAAGGTAGGTAAGCCATATTGTTATCATTAATTAGTAGCAAATTTAGATTGATTTAGAGTTTAGATAGACATTATTTCTTTTGCATTTTAATTTTGTTTTGAATTCAATCAGTACTAAACTCAAATGTTTCATTATTTAAGTGATCATATGATAAAGCAATCATCGTAACTTCAAATTATCATATTAACTAAAAAATCAAAACATTAGACAGAGAAAATAACATGGTGTTGTCATATGCGGTATGCCTAAAGCTTTAGCATTCTTTAATTATATATATTGACAGCAGTCTTCATAAACAATGTCAAGATTGTTTTTACCAGTTGATCATCTTGAAACGATATTTGGACCGTTTAAAATAGATGGTTGGAGCGGTTACACGATGGTTTCCAATGGTTTCAAAGACGAGATTTGGACCATTTAAAATAGACGGTTGGAGATTTAGACCTTCCATTGTTGTAATCAGGAAATTAAATTTAAAAATTTTATAAATAATTTTTTTTTTACTTTGTATTTGGTTATTTGTTTAAAAAAAATTGTGTAAATAAAAATTTGTAAAGATAGCTTCTGTTTTATATTTCTAAAAACTTGTATATCAAATTTTTGAAAAAAATGTTTTTAAACTTGAGTAAATTTTGAAAATTTTTGTAAATAAATTTTTATTTTATATATTATTATTTGTATATGTAATTTGTTTTCAAAAATTAGGTTACTACATTGGTTCAATTTTGTAAATAAATTTTTAATTATTATTTTCATTAATTGTATACATATATATTTTGAAAATTTAGGTTATAACATTGTAAACTTTTGTAAAATTTTGTAAATAAATTTTTGTACTATATTTTATTATTTTTAATAATGGTGTAAAATAAGTTATAACATTATTTAATTTTTGTAAAGAGATTTTCATTTTTCATTTTATACTTTTCATAAATAATTTTTGTAAAAATTGTAATTACGGTTAAATTTAGATTTTTACATAGTTTAAATTTGTAAATTTTGTTATGTATTTCGTGTTGTACATTGATTATTGTAGGATGTCTGGAGGAGAAGAAAGCTTGACTGCTGGGGCCAAGAGGGCCAGGGGTTCGAGTTCATCTCGATGCAGGGCACGGGAGATACAATATTCGTCTCCCGAGATTTTACCAATCGACGGGGACGAGCCAGTTCCCATCGATGAGCGACGTCTCAGAGAGCATACCTTGCTGCAGTTTGAGAGGGAGACAAATGAGGCTACACGATGCGACAGATTCGTGACGATGGAGCACTACCATCATCGCACATTCGATCGTGAGCTTCTGGAGCAGCTGGGACGTCTGGACGAGTTTGATGCGATAGTTACGGATGAGTGGAGGACTGTTATTGACTGCAGATGGCCACAATATCTGGAGTTGACAGTAGAGTTTCACTCCACCTTCCGTCAGACGCCCGGCTCTTTCGACGATCCTGCTGCCGTATCGTTCGCGCTTGGGCGACGCACCTATGCTATGAGCATCCCACAATTCGCAATGGCGACCGGATTTTATACAGATGAGCAGGTGCGAGCGCCGGCCTTTGCTGAGAGCTTGAGAGGGGTTGTTAGAGAGCCCAGTGCGTTAGGGATTACAGAGCACCAACTTTCAAAGTTCTGGATGTCAATTGCAGATGGAGCCTTCACAAGTGGGGTCGTTGAGTCCTCGATTCGCGATCCCCTTATTAGATACATTCACAGGATGGTCAGTTGCACTCTTATCGGTCGCAGGGCCGGTGTAGAGAAATGCAACCAGCTGGATTTACTCTGTATGTACTGCATGATTAGCCGTCGCCCGGCTAACCTTGCCTGCATTTTACTTTCATCTTTCGCGAGAGTTCGTCGTGGTGGGGCGACGGCTAGGATGGATTTGGGGCCCTATATTGGCAGGATTGCGACTAGGCTTGGGGTTTTTCGCAGATTCCCTCGCCGATTTTTGACTTTAGGGCCGGAGACTAGGAGGTATAGTATTGATGATATGCGGCTAGCTGGTATGTGCCCTATGGATGACCCAACTAGATGGGAGCCAACTAGGCCGGCCCTAGAGGGACCCCCGGATGTTGAGGCGCTGCAAAGAGGCCTTCCATCAGAGCGTCAGAGGATTCTACATAGAGTGGAGAGGCCACAACAGACATATCCTCTTCGTGAGCCTTGTCCTGCGCGCATTACATTGGAGGCTGTTTGGGAGACGATGGAGAGGCATAGTCGAGTATATCGCCTTATTATGGCACATTTGGGGATTAGGATTCCAGATTGGTTTAGGGAACCAAATCCACAGCAGCAGCAACCAGATGAACATGATGATGAGCCTCGTGATTAGATATCCAACATCATTGTAGTAGTATTTGCATATTTTGTACTTTTTCTTTATTTATGTTTTCATCATCGTCTGTATATGTTTCACTTATATTTTGATTCATATTCGGATGTATTTAGATTAGCTTATTTTACATATTTGTGGTTGTTTATGGTTGATTATCTTATGTACAGTTTATTATTATCCATGTGTATGTTGATGGTTTGTTGTGAGTGTTAGTGGATTGCCAAATTCGTCGTGAATGTTAAGAACGCAAGTTTAGATTTATATCTGATTGCGATTGGATATGATACGACTTACGAGGAAATTGTGACATATCAGGGAAGTCGTGCTAATGTTGTAAATTGTATATTTTCTTTTGATTTATTCATTATTTTGCATTCCACATTGAGGACAATGTGTGATTTAAGTGTGGGTATGATGTCTAGATTTGTATATTTTTGGAAATTGTAAATTTTTGAATTTTTTTGTAAATTTAGTAATTTTTAGTTAATTAAGTCAGTAGTTGAGTCTTTTTAGTTTTAGTTAGATTTTGAATCTTTTATTTTTAATTTTAATTTTTATTTTATACGTTTAATCTTGCTTGGATTGTTTAGATCTTGTAATGCAGTTGGGTTTGAACCACTCTTACCATTTGTGTAGCAATGACTTAAACGTGTTTTTAGTAAAAAAGGCAACCAATAGGATTACATTAGCTCGATCGCGAATGGAATGCTATACGATCGTGTTATTTTGGATTTGACTGGCACGACTGCTACACAAAACCAGCTAAGTCTTTTTTAATTTTTATTTTCTTTTTTATTTTGTTCTTTTTAGTCTTTATTTATGGTTTTAGTAGTTTAGTTGTAAATTGAGTCTAATTTTAAATTTTCTAGTTAATTTGTGTAAATATTGTATAGAATTTTGGAAAATGTCTTTGAATTAGGTTTTGCTACACAAATGAAAAATGATAGGTATAATTAGGAATTTTGATCTTTCTAAAAAGTTTAAACGTACGCATCTAATTTGGGATATGTTGGTAGGCTTAACCGATAGAAAGGTTCTCGAGGATTGATATAATTTACTTAATTTTCATGATGCTAGTGGGTTTTTGCCTGGGAAATACATGGATTTTGAAACTGTGATTAGAAGAACTTTTGTAAACAAACGACTTAATGTTTTTAAAATTAAACCTGGCACCAATGTTTTAAAAACCAGTTCGAGCCGGCCTGTGAACTGGTTGCGGTTACTAATCCGGTACGAAACACTCCGGTATTATGAAGGTTCCTTCGATTGATTGTGTCGGGGGTTTAATCCGGTTTTATCGGTAAAACCGGTATTTTCGGTTTCAAAAAACAAAAAATTTCGGCGTTTAAGCGATTTTCGGCTTTTAAGCCATCGTGAACATGATGCGTTTAACACGTCAATGTCATAATCCTATTATGCACTTTTATTTAAAAAAATTATTTAAATTTGAGTACTTTTAGATTGTTTTGGATGAATTGAAGTGCTTTTTGAATTGTTTTTGGATAAATTTGTATACGTTTTGTAAACTTATTTGAGTATGAGTTGTATTTCTATAGAATTTTATAATTAATTAGTGTGTCCGGTTGAACCATTTTTAAGCCAAATCCGGTACACCTATAATACCGGTTTTTAAAACATTACCTAGCACATCTGTTCTCTTTTTATGAAAATAAATCTGAGACTTATGACACTTGTTAGAAAAAATGACGCTTGTTAGAAAAAATATCATCCACCAATCCACTAATTGGGCTAAGCTTGCAAAAAAAAAATAATATAAAATAAATAAGAGTTGCAGCTTATGTGTCATACCCCGAATAGCAACCGAGGAAGCACCACTAAGTTAGGTTCAGTAATTTAGAAGCAAAATGGTCATACCTTCATCCATTCCAGCTAAGGTTTGATTTTAAGTTCATTAGGTTGTTCGAATGTAATGGTACCTTGAAAGCTTTTATCAGGAATAGGTTGATATGTGTGACTCGAGTGTAATACCTATAGGTGATTGAATCACTTGAACATAATGAATCAAGATTAGGGAGCCTAGATATCAGTGGTTGGATTTAAGTGGATAAAAATACTGACAATCACGGTTAATGCGTGTAACAATTATGAAATTTCAATAATTTTTTTTCTCTTTCTTAGATACCTTTAAAAGCGCGTTCTTTAAAGAATCGTATCACTTTGCTAGTGTTTAACCATAAAATATATGTACCTATATATAAATATATGTATGTATATTTGTACAACTATAATTTAAATTATAAGCCTTAAAGTTAAAAAAAAATTTATAACAAAATTAAATACGTATAAATATAAGGTATTTATATACTTAAATATATGATAAAACCAATCTAAGTGTGTGTGTATGTGAATATATATATATATAGTGCTTAAATTAATGTTTTATAAGCTATATTAAAAGTTAGGGGGCTATTCTGTCAAAACCCGAAACTATTTGTGTGAGTAGGAAGTTTCCGGACAAAGGGGAACAAAGGGCAGAACAGGAAGGACCTGTTCTGCCAGTTGCTTAAACTTTCAGCCATGAACCCAACCCCCCTCCTGTTCGAATCTTAGCTCACGCCGGCTTCACCTCGATCACATAAACGAGCCATTAAAGCTTGACACACGCTCGTATTAACTCAACTAACCCCCCGACAAACATGATTAACACATTTAATCGGGCTAACACGCGTCTTAAACTCCATTAATGGCTAACTGAACCATTAAAGTTAATCCATAACTCAAATCATATACTATTCTTAACCAAAATCAAATTAAAACCATACACACCCTCACGACCCTCCTCTGAAACTCCCCAATGCATCAAATTGATCTCAGAAACTCTCTATCGTCGAATTCGAACTCAAAGGTGACCGCGACACCTCACAAACTTGAACCGGTCATCCTCAAACCTTTACAGGTAATATTCATTCTCATTGAACTCTTTTTTAAGCATAGATCAAAAGCCCTGTTGATTTAGGGGCTCACCTTTGCTTATTCGATCAAATTGGAACGAAATCCATGTTAGGGTTTCGGGTTAGGAAGAAGAACAAGATCGAGGCGTTAAGTATAATTGAATTTCAGATTCTTTAACGAGCTCGTCACCCAGCCCAGTTGTTAAGACACTTGGGCTGGGGAGGAGGCACCTGGGTTCGATCCTTGGCAGCTACCGAAACCGGTTTTTACTTCAAAACTTATCATTTCTTTTATATTTTTAGCCAGAAAAATTTTATAAAAAAAAATGCTTTAAAGATATCTAGTTATTATAAATATTATAAATATTATAAGAATCATTTTTAACTGGAAGGGTGAAATACCGGTAGTTGAGACTCCTGTCTAGGAAAGTTATTCGTATAAATCCCCGATGTACTGTGGGACCGGTTTAGCCTTCCTAGGGACTCTCAATGAGAGTATTTTCACTTATAGGCCAAAGCATGTCATAACAAACGTCTCGCAAGCTGCACAGTTCTAATATGTCTAAGGTATTCTGATTGGGATATCATTCCTCTAAGGTTGGACACCTTACATCTATGATTAATAAGGGTGATTCCTTATTTCATCAAAACTGTAATAGTGTCATGATTTCTAAAATCTTATAATACATATATTATGATATTCCATCTCTGATTTCGTAAGGGTGATTGCTTATAATCTCTAAGAGATCATGACGTCACTTATACATTCTATACAACTCAAATGAATCTTATAACATTACATCTATGGTTAGTAACATTCATTCATCACTAAACCTATGGTATTATGATGTTAAATCCTTATACATTCTACACAAGTCAAAAGAGTTGATGCTGTTATTCTATATTTAATAATGATTATTAATTATTATATCTAATATATATATATATATATATATATATATATATATATTCTTCTTTATCTAAAGGATTGTATTCAATGTTTGTTGTTCTAATTGTTATATCTGGATTTTTATTTTAGATCTACAAACATACGTTGATTTTGAATTTTTTTATATCTTCTCCTATTAATCCTATTTTTTTTTCTAAATTTAATATTATTGGATGATTTATATATATTTTTTTATATCTATTCCTTTTTCTAATTCATGATTAAAAAAATATGTTAATAACATTTTGTAATAATTCTTTTCTTTGATTGTATATTTTTTATTAAAAAAAAAAATTCTAAATTACCTTTTTCACCTCCTTTTTTTTTTCAGCAAGTTTTGAAGTATTTGTATATATTGATGTTGGAAAACTATATATTTGTTTACCTGAAGTTATAAAAATTTTTGTTATTGTTATTGCTCCATTTAATCCTAAAATAAAATTTAATCCTAGAACAAAATCTTGGGATTTTATATATTACGGATTTATATTTATTTGTGGTATATCATATTTTATACTATAATTCCCTAAAAAAAATATCTAAAAACTGTATTCCTGTAGGTTCTAGATAATGTGTATTAGATATTAATCTATCTCCTACTGTTCCAGTTACTAATTTGTATGTTAATTGTTTATGATATTTTATAGGTGCTAAACTATATGATATTAAGCCTTTTGTTGCACCTGCATCTATTAATGCAGTTAACTCTATAAACTTATTTATATCCAACCATAATCTACATTGTATATTTATCATATTAGTTGATCCTTGAGTTTGTATATATATATATATATATATATATATATATATATATATATATATATTTTCAGTTGACATTTGATTAATTTCTTGTTGTATTTTTTTTGATGCTATTTTCAATATTTTCTATTTTATCTTCTATTACTTGTATTTTTTTTTATTTATGTAATTCTGTTATTAATTCTAATTTTTCTGTATATTCATTTATATTTTCTATATTATATTCTTTTTCTTCTTTTTCTATATTATATAATTCTTTTAAACATAAATAACATATTTCTCTAAAACATTTATTACATTGAGATTTTTTTTATACTAGGATAATATCCACATTTAAAACATTTTATGTAATTATTTCCTCTATTATATATATATAGGGCATGGAATTTTACATAACTCACTATTCCCGCGCTATATATATATTTGGCACACACGTTATACATATCTTATCATAATTATATCTAAGACTAGTAATAGTGATTCATTACTACATGTAAGATACTATAATATCATACTAGTTACACATGCATATTTTATTAGAATTTAAAGAATTCTCCTTATGAATGTGGATGACATTATAATGTGCAAAACTTTCATTTTCCAACATCTTTACATTTAAAACCATACTTTCAAATTCCTAAGACATTATACTTATGATTATTAGTATTATTTATCATTTCAATCTAAAGTTCTATAATGTTTTATTTCACATATTCATATACTTAGACTTTAACCCAAAAGCCCTAAGATATTTAACTTAAGTGTTATTATTATTATTACTATTATTATTATTTTACTCTACATATTCTTTCACTCTAAACAAAATCTCATGATATTAGGCTTATGATTCATAATATTTGTCATCATAATTTTAGCTTTCTAATGTCACAACCATCTTCAATATCTTTTAACATTCAAATTTGAAACAATTAAATTGAATTTTTATTTTAGGAATCATGATACTTATACGATTTGCAAACTATTCGAGTAGAGTACTAGTTAAAAGACTTGTAATAACCTAAAAGGTTAAAGCTTGTCACTTTAAAACTATGGGAAATCCAAATAACTCCTATGTGATCTTCAATCTGATTAATTGAAGTCAATCAAGTCAAAGTTTATGGTTCTACGAGTAGATTTCTTCAATCTGATCAATTGGAGTGAAACGTTCTATAAAACCTAATAAATTTTGATAATACCATTTTACACTCTATGAAATTCTAAATCAACTCATCTGTGTTCAAGGTTCAAGGATAGGGTGATCATGCAATGTAAATTATCGTTGTGGGTGCACACGTAACAAGAATTTGCAATACATGTGAATCTTGATAAACCCTGTTGTACTAGACAATGGACACAATTGTTTTAGCAAACTCTGAATCAAATCCTTAAATTCATTCATTTCGTATTCTAAGATTCAACACTTACCATAGATATACGTTAAATCGATTCTACAGATGCTACTCAAACCGACATCACATTATGACACTCAACATCTCACTGAAACCAACCACATAGCTGGGTAATATTTTCTTCTTATATAAATTTCGGGACGAAATTTTCTTAAGTAGGGGAGACTGTAACAATTATGAAATTTCAATAATTTTTTTTCTCTTTCTTAGATACCTTTAAAAGCGCGTTCTTTAAAGAATCGTATCACTTTGCTAGTGTTTAACCATAAAATATATGTACCTATATATAAATATATGTATGTATATTTGTACAACTATAATTTAAATTATAAGCCTTAAAGTTAAAAAAAAATTTATAACAAAATTAAGTACGTATAAATATAAGGTATTTATATACTTAAATATATGATAAAACCAATCTAAGTGTGTGTGTATGTGAATATACATACATACATATATATATATATATATAGAGAATGGATCTAATACTAACTCTAAGATTCATCAATAACCCATTAACCCTACCATATTGAATGATCAAATTACAAGATGCTAATCTAATGGTTGATATTAAACTATAATATAATAATGTAATTGATTTGAAAGAAAAGGGAATAAGGGTATTAATGTAATTTGATATATTAAATAATTTACCCCATCTTTTTTTATACATCCATAACTTTTTTATACTATAATATTTTTTTATAAAAATTGCACCATTTTACTCGTCTTTTTTTTCTCTTTAATTCCGTTATAGTCTTGACTAAGTTTTTTTATTTTTTTTCGGATGTTCGTATTTACACCAATGTAACAAGTATAAAACTAACAAATTATTTGTAACAAGTTGTAACGAATTTGGGTTTACATTGTTGTATAATAAATAGGGGTTAAGTTTAAGAGTGTAAACGAGCCAAGCCGATCCTGAGCTCGTTAATTACGTTATATTCTTGACTAGGTTTTTTATTTTTTCTGGATGCTCGTTAATTACGTTATATTCTTGATTTTGTAACGAATTTTGGTTTTTAAAGTACTAAAATGTATTTACAATCTTGTAAATATAATTTTTAAATTATGAAAATGTATTTACAATCTTGTAGATATAACGAATTTTGGTTTTTATAAACAAAATGTTCTATTATTTTTTTTAAAGTATTAAAACATATTACAATCTAGTAGATATAACGAATTTTAGTTTTATCAACAAAATGTTATAGTATTTTTTAAACGTATTAAAATGTATTTACAATCTTGTATATATAACGAATTTTGGTTTTATCAACAAAATGTTATATTATTTTTTTTAAGTATTAAGATATTTACAATCTTGTAGATATAATTTTTTTAAAGTATTAAAACGTATTTACAATATTGTATATATAACGAATTTTGGTTTTTATCAACAAAATGTTATATTATTTTTTTTAAAGTATTAAAATGTCTTTACAATCTTGTAGATATAACGAATTTTGGTTTTTATTAACAAAATGTTATATTATTTTTTTTAAGTATTAATATATTTACAATCTTGTAGATATAATTTTTTTAAAGTATTAAAACGTATTTACAATCTTGTATATATAACGAATTTTGGTTTTTATCAACAAAATGTTATATTATTTTTTTTAAAGTATTAAAATGTCTTTACAATCTTGTAGATATAATTTTTTTAAAGTATTAAAACGTATTTACAATCTTGTATATATAACGAATTTTGGTTTTTATCAACAAAATGTTATATTATTTTTTTAAAAGTATTAAAATGTCTTTACAATCTTGTAGATATAATTTTTTTAAAGCATTAAAACGTATTTACAATCTAGTAGATATAACAAATTTTTGAGCATCCGGAAAAAATAAAAAAACCTAGTCAAGAATATAACGTAATTAACTAGCTCGGGATCGGCTTGGGTCGTTTACACTCTTAAACGTAAACCGTATTTATTCTACAACAATGTAAACCGAAATTCGTTACAACTCGTTACAAATAATTTGTTATTTTTATACTTGTTACATTGGTGTAAATACGAAGATACGAAAAAAAATAAAAAAACCTAGTCAAGACTATAACGGAATTAAAGAGAAAAATAAGACGAGTAAAATGGTGCAATTTTTATAAAAAAATATTATAGCATAAAAAAGTTATGGATGTATAAAAAAAGAGGGGGTAAAGTATTTAATATAGCAAATTACTACTTTACCCTTATTAAATAATAAAAGAAAAAGCCATGTGTTCAATTCTGATTGGTTTATGAGGGTTAATGGGTTAGTGCCATAAATGAGGGTTAGCATTTGAACCCAAATATATATATATATATATATATATATATATATATATATATATATATAGTGCTTAAATTAATGTTTTATAAGCTATATTAAAAGTTAGGGGGCTATTCTGTCAAAACCCGAAACTATTTGTGTGAGTAGGATCCGGACAAAGGGGAACAAAGGGCAGAACAGGAAGGACCTGTTCTGCCAATTGCTTAAACTTTCAGCCATGAACCCAACCCCCCTCCTGTTCGAATCTTAGCTCACGCCGGCTTCACCTCGATCACATAAACGAGCCATTAAAGCTTGACACACGCTCGTATTAACTCAACTAACCCCCCGACAAACATGATTAACACATTTAATCGGGCTAACACGCGTCTTAAACTCCATTAATGTCTAACCGAACCATTAAAGTTAATCCATAACTCAAATCATATACTATTCTTAACCAAAATCAAATTAAAACCATACACACCCTCACGACCCTCCTCTGAAACTCCCCAATGCATCAAATTGATCTCAGAAACTCTCTATCGTCGAATTCGAACTCAAAGGTGACCGCGACACCTCACGAACTTGAACCGGTCATCCTCAAACCTTTACAGGTAATATTCATTCTCATTGAACTCTTTTTTAAGCATAGATCAAAAGCCCTGTTGATTTAGGGGCTCACCTTTGCTTATTCGATCAAATTGGAACGAAATCCATGTTAGGGTTTCGGGTTAGGAAGAAGAACAAGATCGAGGCGTTAAGTATAATTGAATTTCAGATTCTTTAACGAGCTCGTCACCCAGCCCAGTGGTTAAGACACTTGGGCTGGGGAGGAGGCACCCGGGTTCGATCCTTGGCAGCTACCGAAACCGGTTTTTACTTCAAAACTTATCATTTCTTTTATATTTTTAGCCAGAAAAATTTTATAAAAAAAATGCTTTAAAGATATCTAGTTATTATAAATATTATAAGAATCATTTTTAATATAAAAAAAATCATAATAAACTATGAAAAATATATGAGAGATTCTAAAAATTATTTTAAACATTTTTTTTATATTCTTAAAAATAACCGGAATCATATTTTAATAGTATTAGTTATTTAAATTTTAAAGAAGGTTTTAAAATCATTATTTTTAACTTATACAAAATATAATAATTCATAAAAACCATTATAAAACTTTCTGAAAGACATTTAAATACAAAAAAAAAACTATTTTATTTAAATCTTAAATACATTTATTTTTATTTATAAATTTCTAAAATTAATTTAAAATATCAATAACTTTCAAAACAACATTACTAGTAACACTACCCATTTTATCTTATCAAAACTTGATTAAAACTTTTATAAAATAATATTTTTTTTATATAAAAACAAAAGTCATTTTATTTATATACGTCTTAAACTAAAATACATTTTATAAGGCTACAAATTCTATTTAAATAAAGTTGGGTGATTTGATATATAAATATGTAACTTAAAGAACCCTTATAATTTATGCTTTGTTTAAAATACGATTATTAACGTAATTACTTTAAAATTGATAATATTTATTTCTAAAACATACATAAAAACTCATGAATTACTTTTATTAAAATTATTTAATTTATTTAAATAAATTATTTCTCAATACTTTAAACACATTGTAATGAATTATAAACCCGTGTTCAATCGTTAGGAAACCATACATGTTATATATATGTGTATATTATAACATTAGAAATTGAAACTTGTAGGTATATTCTTATATGCATTTATTCATACGAAACAGGATGATTGTTACTACACAACCATACTTAGTTCTATCTTGGATTATCTAGCAAAACAAGTGAGTTTTCATATCCCCCTTTTAGTTTTATTATGCTTTGGGGCTTTCACACATGTCCTTATTCAAAAACTTAGAAACTTATATCTTTTGATACTTATGCAAACTAAAGAATGCCTATCTAGTTGAAATGATATCATGAGATGAGCTTGTGTTGTATACTTGTTGCTTATGTGCCTTGTTGATCTTATTTGCTACTTGAAATCGTAATCGTAAACGTATTCTTGTACTTGGTTCCTAAGAGAGTCGCGCTCTCTTCGCGTGTAAATTCCGTGTTAAAAAGGACCGGTACACCATTTTATACATACCTGTTTCATATGCATGCATAACTTTCATACTTGTAGTCATTTGTGTTTGCATATTTTTATACTTATGTTATCAAAAAATATGACTACTCCCCAACTATTCATTTAGTTGACTTTTACTTTACATGTGTGACATGTTAAGTGAACAATCATTTTGCTAATCTAGGAAGAATGAACTTAGATAGTTTATCAAAAGACTTATGTTTTAAATTTTGTATTTGACTTTTGAAATTGAAATGTAATGTTTGTGTTTCCTTTAAAATCTTTGTAATTTGAATTATGGAACTTTAGATTTTATATCATGAGTCTTTAAACAATCTTTCACACATCATGCCTCGACATATTCCGCCACCGGTCGGGGTGTGACAATGCGTATGTGTTTTGAAATTAATTAAAATGTTTGATTTTGAAAGCCGAATTCCTTGTTGTGATTCCATTGCAGATCTTTTTCGAGGACGAAAAATGTTCAAGTGTTTGATTTTAAATAAAAATGAGAATTACTAAATTAATTAAACTAATTATCCTAATTAAATTGGAAAAGACAGTTTAACTAATATTAAACCTTAAAAACAAATTAACAACTTTATTTGAAAGAAATGGAACACAACTTTTAGAAAAACTTTAACAAATGAGAAAAACTCTACTTAGGTTGGATTACTGATTGTGATTATTGAAAACTATTGACTTTGGTTGACATGATGGAACTAGGATCTTAAACAGCAAAACATAGGGAACCTAATGGATTCCGGATCGATTACCAGATGTAACCAACTAGAAAAACCTTAATCTTGCAATACGCACACTAGTTAGTTGGATCACTTTCCGGATTTTTCCAACAACACTTTTCTACTGTAACAGACAAGTCACATTCCTGATTTTCCTGTCTTAATACACCAAAGATGCAAGGAGTAATCTTAAGATGTTTATTTTGACATGAAATTACAATAACACAAAGACTTTCAAAGAAACATCCCTTCCAGGTAGTTACTAAGAAAACTCTAATGCTAAAGATCACCCGACAAGTTATCACCTTCCGGATTTCTAGACTTGGAAACACACAAAACCCTAATAGCTAGAGGGTAAAGTAATGGGGTTACCGTGGTTTCTGCTGGTTATGTTGGTTTGTGGTGATTTCTAATAGCTAGAAGGTAAAGTAATGGCTAGCCAATGATGTCGTACTAACCCAAACCAATGACCAGAGACCTAGAATGTAAAGCAATCGTGAGACAATGATAATAGTTTAACTATACCTGATAATCTTGACTCATAACAAGATACATGGATAGAATTAGGTAAACAATTATTGCATTTTTGGTTGAAATATGTAACATTATGACATAGTATAAGTTAAGATGTGTAACACCTTATCACAAAGCGACTCAAGATGTGCAACTTAAAAATCATGTGAACATAAATGATTTCAATGGGTAATGATGATCAATAATATATTTAATGAAAAAAATTATTAAAAATTATTCAAATAAACTATTTGTTTAATTACAAATCATTTTAACTTGAACGAGCTTGATTTTTTTTAAAATGACCCGTTTAAAACCAAACGGATTTTGCTTAAAACCTGTCTTGACCTGCACCCATCCTAGCCCGCACATGTTTAAACCAAATGGGTAGGAAGTTTTTTCACGTACGCTATAAGTTGTTTTGAGTGTAACAAATTCTACTTGTGCCGATAAAATAACAAAAAAGAATATGGTTCAATGTTTTAATGAATTATTTAGATCTACCTTATAAAATAAATAGTCTTAATTTATATCATTAGCGAATTAAAGAAGTTCATATACTATTCATATATAAACTTATTAATGGCGAATTAAGAAAGCTCATACAAGGTTAAACTACATAAATTTTATCCTAAAAAGTTTAAGAAGGATTTCAAGTCATTATATCATTAACGACTATGATTAAATTAAGTTGCTGGAGGGTATTAATAATGATTTTTTTGTTAAACTTTTATCAAGTTTTCACATATTTAAACGCTCATAACTTTTACGTACGAAATTATTTAAAACAAATTACCATAAAAACCAGCATTTTTCATCTTTAAAATTAGCATAGTGTTGCTATAAAAAACTTTCGTTTTTTAGCTCATTGTGTCTTTTTACAGACTATTATATCTTTTGTGTTTAATGCTCAATGTTATGTTTTACTTAACAATTTAACATACAATGATCTTACAGAATACATATTGTTAAGTAAGGATGACACAATGATGAGTATCAATAACACAATGATCTTTAAAAAATGCGTAATTACATGTAAAAAAACAATAACGAGTGTGACCAATTTTCTACAGGTCATTGTATCTATTGTACATAACATTGTCTTTTGTACATGTCATTGCTTATATATTATAATTTTATTGAGACTCAGAGATACGATGTTATTTAGTTTGGCGTAGTTTTAAAATAAGATACAATGCAATTTAGTTTGACATTTATAACAAGAATATTGAGATTTGTTTTAGACAAAAAAACATAAATGAGACTAGGCTTTAGATCTTCTAGATGTGATGGTGGCACTTTTAGGTGTTCATTGATTTGGTTTTTTATTTTATTTTATTTTATTTGTTTGGTCTTTTATTTGTTTAATTTATTTGATTTTGAACTTTTAGCCTTTTTTATTTGTTTGGTATATTTGATGTTGAACTTTTTAGACCTATCGAACCAAATTAAGATATGGTTAACCAAACTCAAATTTACATGGCGGATATGGCTGAAAACTAATCCGGAAATAATTCACACTGCTTCAATTTTATTTAATTAAGGAACCAAACCCATGATAAGCTTTATCAAGGAATAAAATCATAATTTGGGCAACCCACAAAAACTGTCCGTTTACATCAAAAATTTGTTTCTAAAGTTATCTCATTAAAGCATTTTAATGTAAATGACAAATAATACAAAGGTAACCCATAAAAGTAAAAAAAAAAAAAAACAACAAAATCTAACTCTTTTAGCTTTAAATAATCTAACACATGTTCCAACAACATCATTATCATCATCATCAACATCATCATCATCATATGGCTATCTATGAACTAACATTTAGAAAGAGAAAAAGAGAGGCTAACATAAGTGCTAAAATATGAGTGAAGACTAAAGTTTGAAGAGCAAACCACCATGAACAGCAAAGAAGGGTGCAAACACAAGTGATTCCACAGCCATGAGTTTGATGAGAATGTTGAGTGATGGACCTGAGGTGTCCTTCAATGGGTCACCAATGGTGTCACCAATGACAGCAGCTTTGTGTGGTTCAGATCCCTTTGGTCCAAGGGTCCTTGCATGCTCTGATGCACCAGCCTGGATGATAAACGAAAATGGTCAAGCATTTTATTCACCCAAATAAAATCTTATTAATAGTTTACCCCAAAAATTAGATTGAGATAATAAAAGATCAACATTTGGTATACTAGCAAAAAAAAATTAAAAATCTAAGGTCACACTGACCCAGTCCATAAAAAATTTGCCCTTTTGCCAACAGGTCAAAACACAAATAAAACGAATTTGTCAAGGTCAAAAGTAACCCAAAAATTCTTTTAGATGACAAATTCTATTAAAATCATTTTACTCAAAAACTTATATTATTGGAATAATATTAGCTTACGATTTGATACCCTAACAAAATATTCTAAAAGTTTTACTTCTAGAGAGTCAACCGGACAACCTGGCCCAACCATAAAAAACTGGTTCTTTTGACCCAAAAAGCCCATTCTGCCACTTCTATAACATCTTAACAAATAATCACCTCAATATACTTCTTGGCATTGTCCCATGCACCACCAGTGTTTGATGCGGAAATCGCCACCTGCACAACGGAAAATGGACAAGTTTTAAACAACTGCCACTACAAGAATATGGGCAAATTGCAAAAGTTGCCAACTTTTCTAATTTATGGTAAAACTTTTAGTTTTTATAATTTTGAGCAATATTTCTTTTTTACTTTTCTGCAATTTTCTTTTAAAAATATGCATTACCTGTACACCAGAAACTAGCGCACCAGCAAGTACACCCGAAAGCGTTTCAACTCCAAAAAACGTGCCAACAATCAATGGAGTAAGCATCACAAGAGCACCAGGTGGAATCATTTCCTTAATTGATGCATCAGTTGAGATTTTCACACAAGTAGTGTAATCGGGCTTTGCAAGGCCTTCCATGAGACCCGGGATGGTGTTAAACTGTCTCCTAACTTCCTCCACCATTTTCAGAGCAGCGCTGCCCACGCTCTTCATGGTCATGGCTGAAAACCAATATGGAAGCATAGCACCGACAATAAGACCGATAAAGACCTTTGGTGTTAAAACATCAACCGTTTGGATGCCTGCACGGCTAACAAAGGCTCCAAATAGTGCTAGTGATACAAGTGCAGCTGAGCCGATAGCAAATCCCTAAAAAACAATATAAATGAATACAAGAATCAGTGTCATTAATCATAAGTGCAGTGCGTTTCAGATCGGTTGTGCAATAACTTTTATACACCACATTTTTTTATACTTCTTTTACTTACAGTTGCTTATGTTTATGTTAATGTACATAAAAAAAATCATCAAAGAAATTTTTTCATATGTTTTAAAATTTTTAATTATTTACCTAAAATGTGTAGGCAATACAACCTACACATGTGTTACCCATGTGTTGATTATCTGCATGAACAAAATTTGTTCAATTTTTTTTCTTAATCTCACCCATTTGGCCATTTGAGGTGTGCACACATATGATATATGGGCCCTCAAGGGGCAAAAGTAAAATTGCACTAATTTTAAAGTAATTTTACTTATTTTGTGAAATAATGTTAAAAGTGTTGAGATGTTTAACTTCAAATGATAACTTTGAGCCGGGGACTCCTTCGGAAATCGGAGTAGCATCTCTATCCCAACTGGGATAGAGATAAGGTTTTGTCTCCATACTTCCTCTTCATCCTTCCCCCAGACACTACTGAAAAGTGGGCATATACTGGTAAATTTATTGTTTTTTTTCTTAATCTCAAAAGAGGTGAACAGTTTTTTTTTCTCTATCATTTTCTTTATGAAATATAAAAAATGAGTCGTTGGATAGGATCTCTTGTAGTTCCGAAAATTTATAAGTTAACGCAAGCATGCACATACGGGGGTTGTGTTCTTTTCAAAACCATAAATATGTCAAGAACTATTGAGGATTTGTGTTAATTCTTGTATAGTTTTTGTCAAAATGAATATATGCGCATACGCTACGTCAGCATATTATTGGTTCTCAACTTATAATTGGTTTAAAAAATAACGCATTCTGTGCATGTTGTGTATCAAGCCTAATACCAAAACTAAGTTATAGTTTTGCGGGATCAAGAAGAAAACCTAATCACCTTTCCAATGGCGGCAGTAGTGTTCCCGGCAGCATCAAGGGCGTCAGTCCTCTCACGGATTCTATGACTCATACCCGCCATCTCAGCAATGCCACCTGCATTGTCACTAATGGGCCCATAAGCATCTATAGCTAGACCAGTGGCAATGGTGCTAAGCATTCCAAGAGCAGCAACCGCGATACCATACATAGCAGCAAAGCTGAAACTAACGAAGATGCTAATTGCTATAGCAAAAATAGGAATAATTACAGATTTGTATCCCAATGCGAGACCGAAAATAACATTTGTTGCAGCTCCAGTTCTACATGAATCAGCAACATCTTGCACCGGGCTGCACGACAGAAAGACGAGTACAGAATCAAACAATTGTGTGTGTGTGTGTGTGTGTATATATATATAAAGAGTTTATTACACAGACAGTCTTGTGTTTTGCTTGAAAGAATAATACAGGTTTGGATATTGAGGGTTTAAAGTTTTGTGCTTTCAATTCGGTACAGTGTAAATTAAAAGAATTTTAGTATTGAGGCGAACTTATGTTATTTTTCCGTTACATTAAGGGTGAAATGACCAAAATACCTTTCAAGTTTTACTTCTTTGCCTTTAACTATTCAAAAAGTCAAAAGATATTATGATCATTACACCCTAATTTAACAACATGGTTAATGAAAGTTAGCCTTAATACCCAAACTTGTAACAACCCAAACTTGTTATTTATACCCTTACATATATGTTACTTTCCACAAACCAGAGGAACAACAAGTGTAATTAATTAAAACAGAAAATTAGATGCAAGATAAATATATACTTGTAAGCATTACTGGTGTAGTACTCGGTCACAAAACCGATGATGAGTCCAGCCCAAAGACCAACGGATACACACAAGAAAAGTTGCCTGCATATAAGCATCAATTGTAAACACCAAAAGTTATTTAATTATAGGAAAAAAGAGGAATAAACTTTGGTCTGCTAACTATCTTGGGTAACTAATTTTACAATTGCCTCGTACAAAAGCTTGAACATTTAAAGAAAAATAGTATCAATAATGGTAAGAAACAACCTACATTTAACATTTTGGGCAGTTTAACCCATAAACCTTTATTTTGCAGTAATTCAGTTCATTAACCCTTCTTGTTTTTTACCTATGGATAGATTTAACCTCTTCCAAATTTTATCATTTTCTTGATCAAATCCCATTTTTTCTCTGTTTTTTTTTCTTATTTTATCATTTAATAGATCAAATTAGACTTTTTCTCTGTTTGTTTAGTTTTTTATTTTGCAATGCTATAAGTCGTAAACTTTTTTGTGGTGGTTAAATAATTTAATCCCAGTATGCTTATTTTTAATTAATTCAAACCTATATAAAGAGACTAATTAAGCTCTGTCAAACTTTTTTCACAAGTAAAAGAAAGGACAAACAACTGTGAAAAAATAAGTTCAGGTTTAATCCACCAAGTCAATTTGTTTTATTTTACCATTATCAACCCAAAATCTTAATAGAAGTTCTCAAACATTAAAAAAATAAGAGTCAGAATCATAACTTGACATGGGATGTGTAAACTAGTTACTTAGAACTTTAGAAGTTTACCTTAAATGAAAACTTTTTAAAAGTTTAAACCTTTATGCAAGTAGAAATAAAGTTGCTTACCAAAAATATAAACCAGACCAAATTTCATAACGTTCAATGCAATTTACCCTCAAGGCATATGCTAATTTAACAATGCATATACAAATGAACCAACAAGAAACTTTTACTTACCAGTTATACACAACCTTCTGAACACCAAAATTAAATATTGTGAAGGAAGTTGGAAGCCCAATAAAACTAACAATTGCAATACCAACAGTCATAAGAACAGTGGAGATGATAAGCTGTTTCTTCAATGCTGATTGGATTTCATCAACAACTTTAATTTCAAAGAAATCAGTTGCAAATAATGTGGTTATCAAGCAAACAATAATCCCAACAGAACTCACAAGCAATGGATAACACATTGCAGTGAAGTTGTGTTCAATTCCAAATGAAGAAATGGAAGCAACAACAAGTGCAGCACATGATGATTCAGCATATGAACCAAAAAGGTCAGATCCCATTCCAGCAATGTCCCCAACATTATCCCCAACATTATCAGCAATCACCTATAATATAAACATGAACCTTAAAAACATATATTATGATAAAGGTGACAGCTTTTGCCATTTAATTGGCAAATTCAGGTTTTGTTTCACCTCTAACAAGTTAATTTAAAGGGAAATGGACCAAACGGGTTCAAAGTCACCTGAAGTATACAATGTACTTTTAATTTAGGGGTAGAGCTGGTAAAAAAGATCTAAACATGTTAAATGAATCATGCATGACATGACACAATAAAAGCATGTACTAAACACGAACACGAACTATTTAAATAAACGTGTCAATTACCCAAACCTCAAACACGGATTTGGTTACATGAATTTGACCTGTTTAACACAATTACATATAACATGTTCAATAACACAACACGGCCCCTGATTCGATCAATTTAACACAATTATTAAACAACAAATTAAAAAAAAAAAGTCAAAATATTGTAACTAATAATATCCTTAAACAATTCACAACATATTATAAACAAAATTCACTAAATTCTTTTAATCTATATAATTTTAAAAACTATAAAATAAAAACAGGTTTAAATGTGTCATAAAATAGTCACGGGGTTAAGACCTAATTAGACACAATTTTAAATGTCAAAAAACATTTTGATCTGTTTATGACATGAAATGTGTTTAACTTAAACCGAAACTTGTTTAATTCGTGAGGTATCATGTCATGTTAACATATCAATGCCAGAAATAAACAATAAGTCCCAACATATTATTATAAAAAAAAATCCATAAAATTCGTATAACCTAAATAAATTTAATTATTTTAAAAAATTTAGAATAATGTCATAAACGTGTGTTTATTACACGTAATGTGTTTAACTTAAACCCTCACTTGTTTAATTCAGTGTCATATCATGCCATGTTAGCATGTAGTTGTGGGTCAACCCAACTTGTCCTAACTTATGGTTGACCTTACCCAAAATTTTTCTTGCCAAACATGCCTGGCGCCCTGACCTTCCCATTTTGCACCACTACAAGAAATGATAATATTTATTCAACTTACAGCTGGATTTCTAGGGTCGTCTTCTGGAATGTTCCTTTCAACCTTCCCAACAAGATCAGCACCAACATCAGCAGCCTTAGTATATATCCCACCACCAACTCTTCCAAACAGGGCCATTGAAGACCCACCAAGCCCATAGCCCGTTATGGCCTCAAAAAGTCCTTCCCAATCATCCCCATAATACAACTTAAACAGATTAATCGCAATATACAGAACCAAAAGACCGTTAGCAGCAAGTAGAAATCCCATTACAGCACCAGACCTAAATGCAGTAACAAAAGCTTTACCAACACCTT
This sequence comes from Mikania micrantha, assembly GCA_009363875.1. Taxonomy (NCBI): domain Eukaryota; kingdom Viridiplantae; phylum Streptophyta; class Magnoliopsida; order Asterales; family Asteraceae; genus Mikania; species Mikania micrantha. The sequence continues at coordinate 46,743,312 of CM018691.1, read as the reverse complement.
TCCTTGCTTCTAGTGTTGTTCTTGCATTAGCATAAGTAGCTATTTTCATGCCAAGAAAGCCTGAAATGATTGAGGTGATAGCCCCAAGCAGAAAGGCGATTGTACTGAAGGCTGCAGTTGCAAGTGCAGGTTTGCACATCATGGTTGCATCATAGGTGCATTTTTGGCTTTTGGTGCTGAACCCCTCAACCGATCCCAGGAATAGAAAGATCAAGATTGCAAAAACCACCATGAAGATTCCAACATACTGGTATTCAGTAAACAAGAAGGAGGTTGCACCTGTTGTATTTGAAATAAGCCATAAACAGGTATTGAATCACAAGTTATCATTCAAACAAATTCATATACATTTCCAATAAGAAGAAGAAAACCTACTGATATAGGGATCGGGACAATTACAAGGATTACTAGCCAGTAGCTGAAATTAGCATCAGTGGGGATGTAAACGAGCCAAGCTGGTCAAAGGCCTGAGCTCTGCTCGTTTAACTTAAAAGATCGAGCTCGAGCTCGGCATACTCCGAGCTCAATTCCTCAGCTTACTTCGAGTTGAGCTCTGCTGGTTTAACTTAAAGAATGAGCTCGAGTTCGACTTATTTCGAGCGAGCTCAGCTTACTTCCAGTTTTATTCTCGGATGGTAGCTTATTTTTGGCTCAGACTTGGCTGGTTAGTTTTTTTATTAATTACCAAAGGGGCTTTGCCCTAGTGGTACCCCATGGCTTTTCAAATGGAAGGTCATAGGTTCAAATCCCTCTCAAGGCGAAATAGGGGTCCTTAAGGGGTCAGGGGGTTTTCCCGTGCGGTTTCCTCCTGGGGTGGTGGTGGGGTCTCAACGGAGGTCATGGTAACTAGACCTTGGTGACATGGCCTGGAAACAGTGGTTTACACGTTGAGATCAAATGCCGTTCAAAAAAAAAAAGTTTTTTTATTAATTATTTAATTATCTTTAGAGTAAAGTGCCAAAACGGCCTTTATGGTTTACTAGGTCCTAAGCTTCATAAAATCTAGAGTTCACTTAAGGACAGAATAAACAAAAGGAAAAAAAAGGAAAGAAATGAACCATTCCTTTGTCTAATTTTTCATCCATTTCCTCCTCTTTCCTTTATTAAAGAAAAATTCAAAATGTTTTATTTTTGGTACTTTCCTTCATTAAATACAACTTAAAAAGACAAACATGTTTCCCTTTCTCTTTGTTTTATTTCCTTTCTTTTCTTTCTTACATTTTTCTCTATTACATGAACTCAAGAAACATTACATGTTTTTTAAAAAATACATAAAGTTTACATTTTTGTTTCTAGAAAAAATAATAAAAAAAAAGAACAGAAAACAAATCCACAAAAGCAGAAATTATATATCCAATAACTAGCCATTACACTTAATAAGGTTTAATGGGCGCCATTGATTGAGCTTTAAACTGAATCAAACAATCCAAACACAAATGTCTTCAATTTATCATATGTTCATTCAAAGAAAAATATGTTTCAATTAGGTTTTTAGGACGCACATATGTTCATTCGAATAAACCCTAGAAAACCAAAAATAGCGATAAGATCTAACCTTCAGAGATCGCATTCTGAATCTCAGCACATTTAACAACAACGTTATGATCGTTAACCCCCTCCTCTTCTTCAATCAAGTAATCATCGTATCCATTTTTATTATTACTCGCCGGAGGACCGTTCCGGTCCGGCGTAAGCTTCACCCTAGAGACTAACAACCATTGGAGTAACGAGAAAACAATACCAATCACCGAACAAACCGGAATGATTATTTCTGTCGCGAAAGTTGACAGTAACGCCGGAGCCATGACGTGGCCAGAAATCGAAGGATGTGGCCGGAGATGGTTGCCGGAGAAAGAAGGAGAAAGTGAGTTTGGGGAGAGGGGGGAAATGGTAGCGGTAGCCGGTAGGAATTTATAGTGGGAGGGATGTGAGAGAGAGAAAGAGGATAAGGTGGACACGTGAGGAGTTAATCGGATAGGATTATGTTTAGGGTTGTTCGGTGCGGCCGCACTTTTTATCGGACGGTCAATTTTTCATGATCGGATTTAAGGTTAAACGAGGTTTGAATATATTTATATTTTAAATATTTATGAATACTAGAGGCCTATCGCTAATTAATCATATTGGTGTTTATCTAGTGAAGCTCATATCTATAAGATAAAAAAGGTGTCAATGAGCGTTATATTATTTGATTTGGGTTATCCTATAATTTTCTAACATAAAGGTTGAGTTCGAGTCTCACATATACGCTCTGTTCTCAAGTTCATTTAAGGAGAGGAAATAAAGAAAAAGGAAGAGAATGAGAAACATTTTGTGTTCCCGAGTTTCATTTAACTAGGAAAATAACAAATGTCGTGTTCATGAGTTTCATTTAAGGAAAGAAAAGAAGGGAAGTGGAAGAAAAACTAGGCAAAATTTCTTACTTTTCCTTTCCTTCCGATTTGGAAGGAAATGGATGGAAAGGACTCTCTTTTTTCTTTTCATTTTCTCTAATTTCTTTTCTTTTCATCTCCTTTCTATTCTCTTCCTTAATAAACTCGGGAACTCAGCGATAGTCAACCAGAGGTTTTACTAAAGTAAGATTTTGGTTGATGTGTTTCCTCTAATATGATGGGCAAGCTGAGTCACCAACACTCAGTCTGTGTTTTGTGGAAGTTGTTGACCTTTTGTCATTAGCTTTACCCAAGTAACCTGGTTATAATGTGTTCGGCCATTCAGAAGGAAAAAAAAGTAAGATTAGAAGGCTTAGGTTAGAAATGTGAGACTAGCCTACTTGGTAGAGACATTGTTTCTTAGAAAGGAGGTCTTGGGTTCAAATCCAAACAAGGTGTATTTGGGTGTAATTTAGGAGTAGGATTCTTGTTGTTCAAAAAAAAAAGAAGGCTTAGGTTAGAAAGTGGGCCAATGTTGACCAATAATGTATTCTTAAGATACTAATGATGTCTCATAAACCGTAATTAGTCTAAAGTTAATTGATATAATAACATTAATGTATTCTGTTCCGACAATTATAAGAATTAAAATCATACCACAAGTATTTTAATAAATTTAAATGATCTCAAATTAAATCATAGACTATACAGTTTTAAAAAACTTTTAACTCCTCCCAACTCATATACGCATCTACTTGTCTTATTAAATATAATTTACTACAATAAAAGTTCATTAAATTCATTCTTTGATGAGATTCGAACATCAGGGATACATAGGCCAAGTTACATTTGGAGTTTGGCGCTTAATAGATTTCTATGTACTTCTTTTTAATGTTATATATACGATCTGATTTTAACCAATTTTTAAAAAATTTTGTTAACAACACCTATGAAATTTTGACGATCTTGATATAGTCAAATTTAGAACAAAAACTACACCCAAAATATCCTATTATGCATTACTTGTGAGGAAACGTTCTAAATTTTGGTTTCTTGAAATTGTGTTTAAAGATTTTAAGTTTAGTAAATTGTTTTTAATTTATTAGGTTATGATTATACATTGTAAATTATGATTACTTATTTGTTATATTTCTGTCTATCTTTTTGTTTATAATAATTTTCTATACTAGTTCGTCTCTGGTATGCCTGAATCTTTGATCAAAAGCGAAGAAACACCTTAATCCTAATAGTTCTGCTTTTGGACCAAATTCTCTATTTATTACTCTGACATCCGGCAATTTCAGATAAATTGCAACACTTACAGTATTTATTTCACATTCATACTTGCTGCATTTCATTTAATTTAGTTTAATTAAGCGAGTCAAACACAATTCATTGCGAAACGATAGTTCGAGTAATTATCGAATTGTACGTTACACATTGATTTTGGAAATCAAGTGTGGTAACACAAACACAATTGCAAAACAATAATTCAGAGAATTATTGAATTGTGCATTACACACTGATTAGGATTAATCAAGTGTGCAGACAGTTCGTAAAGACGAACACGAACGATTATTGGTAATTCAAGGAATTATCGATACACACACGAGTCTCACGAACATTGGTGAACAAACGATAATCAAACAAATACATGTGTCATTACGTGCTTATGTGCTAAATATGAATTAGATGTTTGGAATAGACGTTACGAGTCAAACACGGACGAAATAGAAAAATTAAAAATTTGGAACCTTCGCGGCACGCGAAGACCCTCGGCGAAAAGCTTCGCGGTACGCGAAGCCTAGGCGGCAAAAATTGAATTCTCCAAATTCCTTCGCGGTACGCCATGATCAATCACTTCCACCTTGGCAGGTGACGGTGTGTCTCGAGAGAGAACCCGAGCATTTTAATCATGGCAGTACGCCAAAGCCATGCAACTACTGGTTTGGCGGTACGCAACGAGTTCCAGAACTCAAAAACATTACAAAAACAACCTCATTCTCTCACCACTTGTTCTTTTACCTCACATCCGAATTTTTGGCATTTCTCTCGACCCAAACCTCCGGTAATCAGCTTCCAATCCTCTGTTGATAACATTTGGAGCCATTCCTTGCATCCTTGATGTTGTTGGATCACTAGGAGTGCAAAATGGAAGTGCTGGAAGCCATCCACAATCCTAGAAATCATCTAGGATTGGGTTTTGTTGATTGGATGATGATTTTGTACAACTTACTATATTAGGAAACTTTTTAGTTATATGTTGATGATTTGTAATGGTCTAGACATGTTCGTTGTGTCTAGATGATGTCAAATATGTATTTAAGTGTTTGGAAACACATTTGGATAGTTGGATTTGTGAAAAACATGGTTTTATATAAACTTACTATTTTTAGAAACTTTTGAAAATCAAAAGACGGATTTTAATGATTTAACATGTTTTGATGATTTAGGATTATTGAAATATGTTTAAGAATGATTTGTAAACATATTTGGAACTTTGATTTGTGAAAACGAGTTTTAAAAAAAAACACTTTCCAAAAATGGAAACTTTATTTTGGGCAAAATGGCATAAATGGTAATTTATGCACAAAAGATATATTTTAGGTGTTAAACATATTTTTACAAACATACTAGAAGTATTAGTTTGATCAAATGAGATTTCATAACTACAGTTTCCAAAAATAGAAACTTTCTGAAAATAGAAACTTTCCAAAAATGGTAACTTTCCAGAAATGGAAACTTTTACGATTTCATATGTGACTTGTGTGAACGTCGTTATGACTAGAGTCGTAGGAGGCATGATAATGTCCTACTTGCGTGTTAAGAACAATATGACACATAAACGAACTAAACACAACAAACGTGTCGCCAACGATTCATCGAGTCAACACCAGTCAACACACAAACACTTGGTTGAGCACACCGACACTTGGAGTTGTATTGGGATACAAAAAACAACAAAACTCATACTCACAACCTATATGGTTATAGATGATCACTAGTAGGTGCTAGCATTTGCAGTTTGCAAACACACACAAACAGGAACTGCACTATTAGGTGAGTTCACGACCCTTTTTATATTTTCTACCTTTGGGTGAGAAAACATTGCATTACAAACTGTTTTTGAACAAAAAACATATTCTGGATACATATGGACATGTTTTATCACTATATGTATATGTGTGGCACACATCACAACTAAAGTACTCACAAACACATCTCGAATCGTTTATAGCGCGGAACGCCTAGCGTGGTAATCCAGGATATTACTATTTAGGCCTGACAAGCCCCACCCATCGCGCCTGGGAGGTCTACCCAACTAGAGGTCGGAATGAGTGTAAAATTGACCAAACACATATGCCATTGTCGTGTGTGATGGACATGGCGAGAGGCATGTAGTCAGATTCGGTTTCGAACCCACATATAATATAACTATATGTATTGAATAGCTATCAATCGATATTGTATTGTAATGATATCTAGTCTTGCAACATTTACTTTAAACATTTATTGTTTATTGCTCATACAAAACCCGTGCACTCACCAACCGTTGTGTTGACATTTTACTTCCATGTTTTCTCAGGTAACTAAGGCACGTACACAAGGACTAGGATGCTAGAATGGAGTCTCATGCATCTGTTTTTGTGTCTTAGGCTTCTGAAAACATTTACTGTTTATTTTGTTATGTAATGTTAAATAACTTAAACCACTTTTGCAACTTGTATTTTGACATGTTATGAAAACTTTTAACTTAGCTTCCGCAACTCTGATTTACAAAACCGTTTTATCCAAGTTATTGGATGTACGTATGCAATCAGACATGTAGGTCTCGCAAATTGTGACCGGAGACTGCGATCCTGCAAAACTGCGACCAGTCGAGTCGCACCCTCGGAAGGCCGGGATGGCGGGGTGCGACAATCAATTATTTGTTGCATAGATAGATTTTCTTGTGATTTGGTCGTTTAGGTATAATTTTAAAACTTGTCAGAATTACACTTGTCAATCTTGACCTAAAACAATATAAATAAATTGATTTAAGTGAATAATAAATCTAGTTTGCTTTGAAATGAGTAGCACTCTAACATATAATGGATTGATATGAGTAATCATTTAACACAAAATGGGCTTATATGAGTAATATAAAAACTATGTGAATATAATAGATTTAAACATATAATAATAATCAATAATATATTTGTGACAATCCGACTTTTCGGATTAACTTTGTTAACTAAAAATGGTTAGACCACAGGCCCAGTAAGGCCAAAGAACGCCCGGTAAGACCAAAGAAGGCCCAATAGAGCCAAGGTAAGCCCAATCACAAATCTGAGGCTTAAGGGAGGCCCAATTTCAAATTCAAGGCCCAAGATAGGCCCAATTATATTTTGTGAGACCCAAGTGGACAGAAGGTAGGCCCAATGAACCAAAGTAGGCCCAATGGTATTTAGGAGGCCCAATTGGATAAATCAAGCCCAAAACTAGTTCAATTATTCAGATTAGTGACAATTCGGGATTGTGGGTTCAATTTGGTAAACCGAAATGTTATATTATTGTTAAAAATCAAATCTAAGGGTTTGGAAATTATTGAAATCAGTCTCAATACATTTAAATTGCTAAGTTTAGGTTTGTAATTGATTTAAAGGTTCAATTTTGACTTTAGAAGTCAAAATTCGCGTGGGAGTATCAATTAAGTTCGAAATTGCAGTCATTATATTGAAATTGATTGAATAAACCTTTCAATCATCACCTATTAATGATCTGTAACAGCAATCATGCGTTACTAGAATGTTAATGATCGAATTTAAACCAATTAAGGATCCAAGAGTCGTAACCGTAGCTATTCATGATCAAATTCGTTAAATTCAAGTAAGACACTCACAATGGCACGTTTCTGAGAGTTAGTCGGCATAGTTGGAAGACATTGCAAGCAGAAAGTCGATCAAAGGAGACGTGAATAGAAGAATTCGAGTTGGAGGTAGCCGAAACTCATCACACAAGTCGAATTCTATCAATCGGGGATTAAACCAGGTAATTCTTGGCACCTACAACATCTAAATGAGCCGACTAAGGTTCATCTTAAATCAATTTCGACTAATAACAGAGAATTATGGCATGTCGATTTCTAGGGCTCATAGTAAGAGACGATTTGGGGGTTTTTAATCAAGCAAGCTTTAAAATCAAATTAATTGTTACTAGTAGTTTCAGAGGGTGCCGATTATCAATACCCACATGTTAATTTCGAAAAATCTAAACGAATTGTATAGATTCGATTACTAGGGTCCTTATACAAAACGATTTTGGGGGTTCCTTGTCTAATCAGTGTGATAATCGAAATAAATCACATGGGTAGTTTCAGAAGTAGCCGACTAAGATTTTTCCTAAATCAATTTCGACTGATAACATCGAATTATAGGAATTCAAGAACTAGGGTTCATCTTTGAAACTGTTTTGGGGGTTTCGATTAAAATAGGTTTAAAAATCAAATTGAATGATGAAGGTAGTTTCAGAAGGTCTCGAATAAGGATAACCCTAAGTTGTTTTGATCAAACATTAGTGAATTGAATGATTTTGGATCTAGAGTTCTTCGGTTAAAACGAAGTTGGGGAATTCGAACTAGATGAACTGGATAATCAAATTAGATAGTACAGAAGGATTAGAAATACTATGATAAAGGAAAACCCTATGAATCCAAGAACAGTTGATCATGAATTTAATCGATTTGATTTGGAAATGGGTAAACTCATGTTCGGATGTTTACACATTCGATTAATCGAGTTATAGTGGTTTATTTTCAAATTAAAACCACATGTAGAGTCGGTTGAATGTCAGAAACAAAAGCCCTATGGTTTCATGGACTATCGAGATCGAATTCGTGGTCAATTTGAGACTTGTGCTTCGGCTATAGTAGGAAATAGGGGAATCCGATCAGTTGTGGATAAAGGATTTTAAACAGGACTTGGTTAATGAAATGTGAGATAGATCAGATGGTAAATTGGGTGTATGTTGGGTTGGAGGTCACGGGTTCGAGCCCGGCCCCCAACAGTTTTTGGATTTTAACATTTTCTTTAGTGTTTTGACCATATCTTATTCGTTTCAAGTCCGATTCGACTCGTTCGAGTTGCGTTGGAACCGTAACTGGAATACGAACAACTTGAAATAGTAAAATTCATATTTTAGAACGGAAACGAAATCACGTATAACTACGGTTATTTAAATAAAATCATATAAGATTTTATTTAAACGAGTTCAAAGGCACGCGTACTTTCGTATGCATATTTCTCACACTCTAGCATACGTGTGTTGACACGTTTGTGATTTCAAGCACAAAACGATAATCCGAATAACACTAGGTTATTGTTAAATCACAGGTTCTTCGTAGGAGAACTTTCTACACGAGTTTAAGTGCGTTTGATCATTCTGCAACTATCAAAGGTGCGTACACGACCCCTTTCTTATTTTAAACTGTTTTGGGGGAGAAAACATGTGCAACAAACTCTTTTTAGATACATATCACTTGCATGAGTTAGCTGTTTACATATGTGACAACATAGCAATTGAAAGTCCTTACACACCTCGAACCGTTTAGTTTGCCGTAGCGCAAAGCGTGGTAGTTGGAAATAGATCTACTAGGTTTGACAAACCTCACCTGGTAAATGGGATCTACGCAGGTGTTTGACTGACCAAAACCATTTTACTATTGTTGTGCTAGACAATAGTGGCAAGGCAAAAACATGCTATAGCATGGCAATTCGTCAGCTTCGGTGTCGACCACTTATGTAAATAGTTTATATGACTAGCTATCATGACTGTGCATGTGTGATTATGTTATCTACAAACTTGATATTCAAATTGTTGTTTTGAACACTATGAATACTTAAAAACCTGTGTTATGCACCAACCTTTGTGTTGACTTGATTTACATGTTTTCTCAGGACGCTAAGGTGTGCAATAAAGCTGGCATGGACTAGGAGATAAAGTCTCATGCATGTTTTACAATTGTTGTTTAAATTACACATTGAGGATTTTGTCTTGTAATTTACATTTCATAACTGTTACTGGTTTTAAAACGCTTCCACAAATTTTGAAAACTCTGATGTTATGTTTTTAAGACCAAAGTATGTTTTGAAATTCATATAGAGGTCTTCGTTATGTCTAATGATCTGAGATCCTGGTTTGTCACGTTCCCAAACGGTATGATTCCGTTAGTTGGAAATTGGGGGTGTGACAATATTTAATGACGAAATCATTGAAAAATTTTCAAATAAACTATTTGTTTAGTTAAAACACATTTTAACTTCAATTAAATTAATGGTTTTTATAAAAACGACTCCTTTAGACCTAAATTGATTTTGCTTAAAACTAATTTTGATCAGAACTCATTCTGTCCCAACCCAAACCGTCTATTTTGTGAGTCTTAGTTAGAATGATAAAAACTTGATTGATTTGAGTATAATTTGTATATTTAAATAATATGAAACAACTTTTCAAACAAAATAAAAATATCTATAGCTTCACATTATTTGAATCTCGAATTTGTTGATATAAATAGTTTTCTTTTAAATTTTCTCAAAAGAAAACCAATTTCATTATATTATTCTAACCAACGAGATAACGATTTAGCTTGTTATTAAAATAAAAAAAAAAACTTGTTTCTACAAATGCTTTTTTACCTCTCTAAAAATATTTGCTTTTAAGTAATTATCCATATATATGGTTGGTAAGTTGGTTATAGAACAAAAGGTCATCTAATTTGCATGTGAATAGAAAATGCTAACATAATAATTATCAATTAAGATTTAATACTTACGTGAAAATTATCACACATGATTCATTTGTATGATAATTTCACGCGTTACTCATGTGTGATAATCTATATCATACATATCGCAACCAATTTGACTTTGTATATTAAAGTTTATCTATATATATCTATATGTGTGTATAATGTTAGTGAAAAGCTATTTTTTATTTTTCCTACTTTTATAATTTATCATTCATTGTCCTCTTTTTTTCTAAAAAATAAATCCTTTGAATATATTCTTTGCTCCCTTTTTCTTTTGTAAACAAAATCAACAAGTTAAGAACCTTAACTTTTTGTTTTTCAAGAATCTATGAGCTTGATCATCTTCTTTTGTCTGCACTTAATTAGATCTCTCTTTAAATTGGCATTGCTTATTGTTAAATTAGTCGTTAAAAAAACCTTATCTTTATACGATGAATATATATAAGAGCACTAACCTCTTCTCACGCTTTCATAAGCAAATTTTTTATTTTTTTTTATTTTTATATTAATTATAATGAATGAAAGAAAAGAGAAATAGTGACAAACCACAGAATGCCGGATTGAAGGGAGGCTTTTATGTCGTGGATCTTGTTGAACACATCATCACCATCAAACGCAAAGAGAAGACCATATACTATTCTATATAAATGCTAGTTAAGTACACACAGTGACACATTCAGGAAATTTTTCTAGTATGCTTACTATTTTCTACATTTCAATTAGATAGAACCGGATTATAAATACGATAATCCTTACGAATTAAAAAAAATACTTATAATTGCAAGCAACATTTAAGATCAATCTTGCTTCGGCTCCGGCAATCAACATTATTTTTACTCGATCTTTCGGTAAAAGTTGAGATATTTAGCAATTTTTGATAATTTTTTCATTATGATTTGAGTTATAATCAATGAAATTGAATTGGATTTTGTTAAAAATTATGAAATTGAACATGTGCTTTTTTTATGGTACAAGTTTGTTTTTTATTGAAATTGTTAGATTCATTCTCCATCTCCACCTATAATTATCTTCCAAAATTTAGCAAGCAACAACTACTGCAATGAAGACCATACAAGAAAGAATAAAATAAAGAATGGATCTTTAACTACAAAGTGAAGAAGTGGATAAGCCATTAAATTTCCAAACAAAATATGATATGAAATATTCAGTCATTCATGCAACAAAAACTGCTAGATTCAAACATTATAATGTCAAATATTCATTAAAGTTAACATCTTATCCATTAAGACACACTAAAACAATTAAATGTCAATTGACGCATATGGTTCAAAAAAAATCAATGTGTAAATTCGAATACTTTTTCTTTTTTCATAACAAGTTCTTTCTAACTCATAATATATAAAAAAGGATTTTCTTTTGTATTTCACTAAATACGAGTTTGTCTTCCTTTACTTATAACGTATAATATAAAAAAAATTATTAAACTTATATAATTAAATTCTCATTAATGGATTGTTTCATCGAGATTCAATCCAAATCACAATGTCATTTTCTTGTCCTTAAATGGGCCTCATTAATCTTTTTAGGTTTATGCTCTACTCCGGATAAAGATCCGTCCGATTTTGATTTGCACATATAGTATAAATGCTCCCATTACCACTTCTTTTGTTATCCCTTTCGATTCACATATTCCGTAAAAAAGTTGATGGATTAATGCATATTACTCAATTAATTGACAAAAGAGTTTAAAAAAACTTCTACTTACAAAAAAGATTTCTTTAAAAATAGAAATCTTTTATGAATGATATGATATAAAATAGATATATTACTACTTGTTTTTTTAACGAAGCTTGGATACTTCAATGTAGTAGTCCAACTAAGCCAACCATAAATTCTTCCAATTGATAATAGTAATTCGAACCCTCCCCTAATGGATCTAATTGCACTTCACTCTCCAAATTTTTGATGATTTAATTAATCTTCGTGGGCGAAACAGAGGATATCTCGATTGGGGAGAAAAAGGGGAAATCCCATATGACCCGATATATCTAACAAGTCGCACTATATGTCAACCCAAGATGCATCTTCCTCTCCAGTACTTCGAAAATGTACTTTTGGAACACCAATAGGCATTAAATGAAATAAAAAAAGAACTAAGTACTACATTTTAACTTGATGTGGAAACCTAACAAAGGCTTTATTTTCCTTTATAATATTGTACTTTATCTTAATCAGATTTGATTCATAAATTATGAAAAAATTATAAAGAAAGTAAGAAAAAATAAGGGAAAATTCTTATGAATAGTGCCCTCTAATGATGAACAAGTATGGGCACATTCGCTCATGGAAAATGACATTCACTTCCACATTGTGTATTGGTACTTATCGAGTATAGAATAAATCTGCTTCTCTTTGTTCCTACGAACAAAATTGTTCCGTTATTACCAACAAAATAGAACAAATATGAACCCCTGCGTTGAAATAATCCATTAAATAGGGGGTCCATAAAATAGTCATAGTATATTTTCATTGCAATAAAGTTACATAATGTTTTTTTTATAAAGGAGTATTTACATGGGTTTGCCTTAATTTGATATCGTGTTGATATCGTGTTCATACCATTGTATTGAATGATCCCAGACAGTTACTTTCTTTTCATATAATGCATACACTTTTGGTTGTAGGTTGGGCCTAGTTCGATGACCCTGTATGAATTAGAAGTTTTTGATCCTTATGATTATTTAAACACAAAATCAAGTATCAAACACAAAATCAGTCACACCCCCAAATTCCCACGTGTGGGGTCAGACTGCGCGGGTGTGACGTGGTCAGGATCATAGCTCATGATCATATAGAACGACTCTATATGAGTTCATAATCAATCAGTTTTGTAAAAATACACAGGTTTTAATGATACACAACGGAAAATGTTCTAAATAAATGTTGCAGCGGAAAAGTTTAAGTAAACATCGGAAATGTAAATATGTTAGACACTACATAATCAATATTGTTTTAAAAGACATGAATCAAAAGCAAGCCTAGGAATAGATTCTAATGCATGAGACTCTCTTGAACATCCTTTAGTGCATCCTAGCTTGTGATCCATTAGTTACCTGAGAATACATGTGAAAAAGTGTCAACTATAAAGTTGGTGAGTTCACAGGTTTATACAGACAGAAGTAGTAAACATACATATACCGGGTATGTTAAGTTTAGTTGTTGGATCCACGATTCGTGAGTGTGTCAGTTCATCTTACCGAAACTTGATTGTTTCCGTTTGCCTCCTCGGGTCATCGTTGAACCCGACATCAACATCGATATTACACTCGTTATGACCTCCAGTCAACATTGGTGCCGAGTGGGGCTAGTCAAACCCAGTGGTACTACGTAATAACGACTTGTTTGTTACACAACTAACGGTAAGGATAAGTGAGGGCTTAATGCGATAATAGTTACACTCGAAAATGATTTTACAACATACTAGTTATATATAGAAAACAGTTGCATAGTATTCTCACCCCAAAAGTTTAGGGAAAACAGTTAAAGAGTAAAAGTGGGGCTGTAAACTCATATGAGTTCAGCGGAATGCGTTCTTATAAGAATAGTGTAGCTCACCAGATAGCAGTTACCTATATCAGATAGGTGTTATAAGTCTGTGTTCGCATACATGTGGGTCTCACAGGACCGTGTTAATGTTTAACAACTCTAAGTTGTTATGTGGGTCATGTTGACCTAACGACCCGTTGGTGACGGTTTTAGTTCAAGTGATCATGTAACGTGCAGTTTAGTGTCGTGTGATGTGTGCGGATACCAAATTCACATCCGTAAGGTAACTTTCTATTTGTAGTAAGTTCCTATTTTAGTAAAGTTCCCAATTTAGGCAAGTCATGAGAGGAATTACTTTCCGATTATTCTATCATGCATATTTAACCTAAATGAGCATGTTATCACATAACACATAGTCACACTTAGCCGGTTAAGCACGTTCAATTTTCAAAAGTTACTAAATATAGTAAGTTCACATAGCACATTGTACTAGTCATCAACATTCCTTCTTAGCATGATCCTAAGGTGGTGTTTGTTTTTTCAGAGGCAAAACATCTGCGGTCTGCGGGACGACATCTGCAGACCTCTTTTGCAGAAGAGGTGGACCAAACCTCTGCTTATGAAAGACTAGGTGGTGTTTGTTTTTCCAGAAGAGCTCACCATTTAACAAGAACACAATACAGATCAAAACCAACAAACGTCATAGCAGATAAACACAAAACATATCAAAACCATCAAAACAGATCAAAGTTGCGATTATAATTATTTGTTTTGATGTAAATGATCATATGTATTGCGACATCCAATTGGAAAACCAAGCAAGAGATCTCTCCACCCACTCAAATCGTCCCCAAATTCTCCACCTTGATTGAACAATGCAATCAGATATTTATAACAAAAAAACAATTTCGAACCTTAAGATCGAGAAGAGATGAATAAATTTTCCTTCGAAAAAGCTTAAACGCACGAAGCAAAATTCTAATGCCGACACGAACACCCTATGTGTGACAATCCGGTATTTTCGAATTAACCTCGTTAACCCTCGTAGGCCCAATTGTAAATATGAGGCCCAAGGTAGGCCCAATGGGGCCCAAGTTAGGCCCAGTTGTAAATATGAGGCCCAAGGTAGGCCCAATTGTATTTATGAGGCCCAGAAGGATTAATTTAGCCCAACAATGTTCTAAGTGACCCAATTAGTGACAATTCGGCAATTCGGATTAACTCCGTTAACTATGGAATAAACCGAAATGTTATGTAATCGAACAAAATCAAACGTAAAGGTCTAGAATCAAGCAAAATCAGTCCCAAAGCATTTAAATTACAAAGATTTAACTTATAAAGGTTTGAAATTGTCAATTTTGACTTTTACAAGTCAAAATTCGACCAAATGGTTAAATTGAGTTCGAATTCTGCAATAATGATCAGTTATAACTAAATTAAACCTTCAATTAACACATAATGATGATGATTAATGGTTATCATCAGTTACTAAACATATAATGGTCGAATTAAATGACTAATGAACAAAATAAAGTGAAACCGTCACTTGTAAATACAAAGCTCATACAATTCGAGTACATTTCACGAAATCAAATCTACAAAAGCTCTAGTCGGCTCCCTTAGAAGGTTTTATATCAATCAATTGGGTTCCAGAAGATTGGGACGAAGGAATTGATTAAGAGTTGGCCGAAACTTAGGCCATTAGTCGAAGTAATTCATTCCGACATTGATACAGGTAAAAATTCACTTTCACATGATCTAAATGGTTCGATTAAACAAAGCCCTAAGCCAAATTCGAGTTCTAACAACAAATTAATCGAATTCGAACTCTAGGGTTCTTCATGTTGAATGAATTGGGGGTTTTTAATAGAACAAATTAAAGAATCAAATTAAATCATAGAGAAAGCTTCGGAAACATTCTTTTAACAAAAGCCCTATGATAATTGTTTCTAAAAAACACGAATTTCATGATTTTGGAAATTAGGGTTCTTAACCAAAACGTTTTGGGGTTTTCTAAGCAAACAACATCTAAAATCCAATTAAATTACACAGATAGTTTCGGGTTGATTTAGTGATGAAAAGCCCTATGATTTTGAGGATTAAAGGATTTGAATTTGATTCAATTGGATTGAAGGAGGATTGTTTGAGTTCGACTTTGATCGGGACTGATTTCGAACACTTAACCGCATCATTAGGTAAATTAAAACCACCCATAGATACGCCTAGATCCATGGAACAGAAGCCCTAAGATATTGGGTTCGAATTCAGTCGAATCGGGGTTCAATTAGAACCCATTGGGTTCGGTTAGGGGATTTACAAAAGGAAACTAGTTATTTAGGATTAAAAGAATTAATTTTAGAAGCCTATTACAAAATCATAATCAGATCAGATGGTGGGAAGCTTGTGTTTGGTCCGGGGGGTCGTGGGTTCTAGCCACACCTCTGCCGGGTTTTTGAATTTAAAAACCATTTTGGTTTTTAACCGTAACTCGCTCATACTAACTCCGATTTAACCCGTTCAAAAGGCGTTGGAACCGAAATGGAATTTCGAACGTCATGAAACAATAAAATTTATATTTTAACTTGAAATCATAAATCGCGTATAATTACGCGTATTCAAACGACATCGTGAACAATTTAAACAAACAAGCTTGAAATTATACGTACTTTCGTATGAACGTTTCAAATGACTTAATATACGTGTGTTAACACGTATGGGACCACAAACACAATTTGAGATTACGAATAACGCGACGTTATTGTAATGACACTGATTTTTCGTAGAAGGTTGTCTACGCGAATTTTCAAGCACGTGGTCATTCTGTTTGCTATCAAAGGTGCGTACACGGCCCCTTTCTTATTTTAAACTGTTTTGGGGGAGAAAACATGTGTAACAAACATTTTAGATACATATCACTTGCATGAGTTAGCTGTTTACATTATGTGCAAACATAACATTACAAGCCTTACATTCGAACCGTTTAGTTTGCCGTAGCGCAAAGCGTGGTAGTTGGAAATAGATCTATTAGGTTTGAAAAACCTCACTTGGTAGATGGGATCTACGCAGGTGTTTGACTGACCAAACACACATTACCATTGTTTGTGCTAGACAATAGTGGCAAGGCAAAAACATGCTATAGCATGGCAATCGTCAACTTCGGTGTCGACCACTTATGTAAATAGTACAAATGACTAGCTATCATGGCTATGCACTTGTGATTATGTTATCTTAAACTTTATATTCAAACTGTGGTTTCAACATTTGTGAATGCTTAAACCTGTGTATGCACCAACCTGTGACAATTGCAGGTAAAACATTACGTCATCAATAACACGAGCACGTTTGGTCGTTTTAGGAATCTGTGTTAAATTGATGATTTTAATCATTACAGGTTTAAAGTGTGCGAGAAATTGGGAACATGGGAGAAAACCGTGCGTGAAACCGAGTTACGGATTGCCCGGAATTGAAAAACGAAGAAAAAAAAAAAATTCTAAGTAATGGTCGAATGGACTCACCGCGGTACGCGGAGGTGGGCTTAGAATCCTCCGCGGTACGCGATGGTTGCAAAATATCTAAGATTCCTCCGGATTTCTTCGCGGTACGCGAAGCCTTTTTGGGCTTCTGGTCGCGGTACGCGACGGATGTGGCGGTGCAGTGAGCTGATCTACTTCATTAGATTTCATGCAAAGTTAAACATTTATTTCTCATTTCGAATCCAGACGAAGAACACACATAAACTACCATCCAATCTTCATTTTCAAGGCTTCTGAAGCTAAGGATCGCACCAGGGATTATCATAACAAGTTCTGATCGTTATTTTGAAGTCAGAAATCCGTCTGATTAGGTAATGATCCGTTTAAACCTT
This sequence comes from Mikania micrantha, assembly GCA_009363875.1. Lineage (NCBI taxonomy): Eukaryota > Viridiplantae > Streptophyta > Magnoliopsida > Asterales > Asteraceae > Mikania > Mikania micrantha. The sequence goes on along the minus strand of CM018691.1, from coordinate 46,725,782 downwards.
CTAGTTTGATTTTGATTGATTAGATCTTGATTTTGAACGTAATGACATAGTTAGGATTGTTGATTATTGCCTAGATGATGGCTAGGATTGATTATAAACAAAGAACAGGAAGTTCTAACGGTTAAATCCTTGTTTTGATCCGTTGTAATGCCCGATTTGCAGGAAATCATACCCATGATTATAATGGTTTAATCCATTTGATTATAACAATGTAGGTGATTAGTTGGATTAATCATTGAAATGCAAGGTTAAATCCAAGTGTTTCAAACTAATCACAATCATTAACATACTCGTTGGAACGATTATCTGATGTTTATGATAACAGTCAGATTAGTATGTTAAACATGGTTATTATACCTATTATGATACTACATTGTGATATCTCATAATAATTGGGTAATCAATAACAAGGATTGATCATTTCTAAGCCATTAAATTATCTAGAAACTGTTACAGTATCATAATCAACAACATTAACTATATGGTTAATCAGAGATTATTCTGATTAATCAAGAGTGTCATCAACTTTGTATTAGGAATCTAATGCAATGTAGGTTCCTACATTATCATACATTGTATGATATAATACTAAACTAAACAATTAAACATTTAACATCGAGTTGATGATTTACTAAGCAATGTCTTTGACATTGAACGTTCAGGAAGATCTAATCAGTAAACTGGAACATAAATAACTTATTAAATATAACTAAATGCAGAATCACCCTTTACTATCAAGTCTTGTGATATTCTGCTACATTTGTATTATCAGGTGAGTTTCATACAACCCCTTTTCTTTTACTGTTTTCTTAACATCGGGGTGACTATTATGAAATCTTTATCAAACGTGTGATATGTTTAGTAACAATTGCAATACCGGCTTGCATGTGGGTGTCATGGGATTATGACTATTTTCTGTGTACAACAAAAGTCCTCAAAACCAACTGTATCTGGTTAACCCATGTGGGGCCGAATGTGTGGACAAAGATAGTACTATCGGGCTGACAACCCCATTCATGGATAGATAGCGTCTACCCTTGTGTGAATGCTTGTCACCATTCCTGGTATCGACTTGATGTAGTGAGACATTGAGTTAGAGGCACGGAGTTTAACTTCGGTTATTTTCTAGACTGGACTGTCAGAAAGGATCTGGATACGGGTCACATGATTATTCACTTATGTTAATGTGTACCATTGACTTTACTATCATATCATATTGTATCGAGTCTTATTTATGAACTCACCAGTTTTATACTGATATTTTTAAACTTTAAATCTTTTACAGGTAATCAGTACCAACGGTGAGGAAACAACTGTGCACGCACCATGTAATTAGGACTTGGGATGTAATAGAAGGAACTTAAGTTGTGAACGGATATTCAGGACATGTAATAAATATTGTCGTGATTTGTAATTAGTGCTTTTCTTAACTATGTGTGTTATGATACCGGATCAAGTAAGTCACCCCTCACCTTCGAGACTTCGCCGCTATGCTTCCGCTACCTTTACAAATGACGTCGTCTGGTGACGCGGAGGTGGGGGTGTGACAGGGTGGTATCAGAGCCACAGGTTATAGAATTTAGGTGGACTTAGAAGCCTAGATTATAACCATAGGCTCGAATAGTTACACTGAGAGCACCGAACATAGTTAACAAATATAAACACTCAAATAAATGTTGTTGTTATTTATTTATTTTATGTTACTAATATGAACTTGTGTATCGATACAGCAATGTCAGACTCAGAAAGTGATTCATTTGGCACGGAAACAAGTTCAGGATCAACACAGACAGTGCCGTCATCTCAAATGTCCCACCAGACTTTGCCATCAATACCACCTACACCACCTATACCTCAGCATCTGTTAGATGCTGACTCACCAGCTATCGGGAGGGCACAAAGCCCTACACCACCACAGCAAGTACCAGTATTTACAGGGTTTGGAGGAAGGCGGGGACGAGCCCGCATCTCGACAGGTCCTGTTCCGAGAGGACCACTAGCACCTCGGGATGTACCTCATTCCATACATGAGGAAGGCGAGTCATCTCAGCAGGCTGAGATGAGAGTTCAGCTGCAACGGGTTACATTGGATCTTCAGTTATCGCGTGTTTCATTGCAGGAAACACGTGACACTCTGTGGGAAACTCGCACGGCCTATGAGAGTTTAGCTGAACATGTTGCTGTCCTGGAGGCAGGTGCCAGGGCATGGAGGGAGGTGATTGAGGGTAGACTCCAGTGGACTTTAGGTGGTATGTGTAGGAGTGGCGTAGAGAGAGTTAGGGGATGGATGGTAGGGTTAGGCAATATGAGGATGGAGCTACGACTGTTGGACGTAGCAATAGTGATGGCAGCGGTGGCCATCATTATCACATGTTTACTGTATTTACTACGGTAAAGGAATCGAATAGGCTGGACTGTACTACTCCGAGGAAGTTTTGACTTGTAAAATAGGCCTCGGACGGTTAGGTTGTAATAGTGGGTACAACTGCATTAGGATATTTTCTTGTATATGTACTAATCCTAATGTACAACTATGACAGTTATAATAAAAGTTTTCTTTTAACATTGTATGTGCAACATTGTGTCTTTACATTATAGCCGGTGCTAACTTTTCAAGTCATATAAAAAGAAAACTTGTGCGAAAACATAACAATATCGGTGTTACATTGCGGTGAAGTAATGTAATACTAGTACATAACAAGACTCGTGGAGTCATAACAATATCGGTGTTACATTGCGGTGAAGTAATGTAATACTAGTACGTAACAAAATTTGTGATAAGGTCATATCAATATCGGTGTTACATTATAGTAAAATAATGTAATACTAGTACATAACAAACACGTGTAGAAACATATTAATATCGGTACTACATTATAGTGAAATAATGTAATACTAGTACATATCAGTGTAGTAACATGTCTAAATCGGTGTCATTTTGGTAGACTATAAAATGATACTAGTATACGCTTGGCAAGATAAACAGACGTACTAGTATAACTGCAACTATGAACATGACTTAGTGGTGTACAATATAACTGTGAAAAACTCGAAGTAGTTATACAACATTTGTCTTTATTACGACTATGGATTCTTGTTCTGACTTTACTTTATCTGTGTGTGATTAGACTATGGCCCCTAGAAGAGGTCGTTCTGCTAAAAATCCTCAAACTCAAGAATCCATTCAGGATCCACCTGTGAGTGGACCTAGTCTAAATGAAGCGGACGTTGCTCGTATAGCAGGTGACCAATTATCCGCTGTTCTTACGGGCATGTTGGCCCAATATCAAACAAATCGTGCTCCTGGCTCGGGTAGAGTCCATACGGAGCATAATGCTACAGGCGGACATGTTGAAACCCGCCATACGACTAGTACCAACACAATCAATCCGGATCCTCCACAACGAGGATGCACTTATAAGTACTTCGCTTCTTGCAATCCCCCTACTTTTACGGGGAAGGAAGGAGCGTCAGGACTTTTGAAATGGATTGAGAGCATGGAGACTAAGCTCAAGATCAGCCAGTGTTTGGCTGAACACAAAGTGTCTTATGCAGCTTGTTCACTGACAGACTCAGCATTGACCTGGTGGAATACCCAGGCAAAAACCTTGACCACGGCTGTTGTGGATGCTATGACTTGGGACGAGTTTAAAACTTTGATTCTGTCAGAATATTGTCCCATCACTGAAATCCAAAAGCTCCAAGAGGAATTTTGGAACCATTCTATGATCGGTGCTGATTGTTTGAGATATACCGATCGATTTCACGAATTAACATGTCTGCTGCCAAACATGTTTCCAACTGAGCAGGCTTTGATAGAAAAATATATCAAAGGTCTGGTACCTCAAATCAAGGGAATGGTCACGGCAGCTGAACCACGTACTTTGAAACATGCTATCACCTTAACCACCAGGCTTACCGATGTTGCAGTAAGAAGTGGTACATTGACAGTGAAAGGTGAGTCAAGCAGCAGTCTGGCAACCACTACCCCCAGCACTGTTAAAGGGGTGAAACGAAAATGGGTTGGGAAAGGCAAACCAGGGGCTCCGGTGGAACCCAGCCGGAATGTGCAAATGGCAAAGGGATACATTGCCACAACTTTGGAGAGAAAAGCCTATGTAGGGCAAGCACCTAAATGTCTTAAGTGCCCATTTCATCATGTGGGACCCTGCCCTGTTTGTAACAATTGTAACAAGGTCGGGCATTTCTCCAAATATTGCAATCTCCCTGTTCGCCGATCAAACCAAGGAACTCAACAACAACAACCACAACAAATCAACCGGTCGTGCTTCAGATGTGGAAGCCCGGATCACTTCATGAAAAACTGCCCTACCAACAACACCAACCAGGGCAATGAAGCAAGAGGAAGAGCCTTCCAGATAGGGGCAGAAGAGGCTCGACGTGATAACAACACCGTTACCGGTACGTTTCTTCTTAACAATCATTATGTATCTGTTCTTTTTGACACCGGAGCGGACAAAAGTTTTGTTTCCTCTGATTTCGCTTCACTACTCGGATTGGCCGTTGATAACCTAACAAACCCTTACATCATTGAACTTGCTAATGGCAAGTCAATTATGACTAACAATGTGATTCAAGGGTGTTTATTGAATCTAAACGATCATCTTTTTAATATTGATCTTCTTCCTATTGAATTGGGAAGCTTTGATGTTGTTATTGGTATGGACTGGCTTTCAGAAAATCGAGTGGAAGTCATATGTCAAAATAAGATGATTCGTATTTCATTACCAAATGGTGATACACTTATGATACAAGGTGAAAAGGCTGGCAGGAAACTGAGTATCATATCATGTATGCAAGCTCGAAAGTGCTTAAGAAAGGGCTGTCAAGCCTTTTTAGCTTACGTGACTGAAAACAAACCACATCAAAAACGTATTGAAGACATTCCTGTAGTTCGAGAATATCCTGAAGTTTTTCCTGACGATATATCAGGATTACCCCCAGTGAGACAAGTTGAGTTTCGTATTGACTTAGTACCAGGAGCAGCACCTATAGCTAAAGCTCCTTACCGATTGGCTCCATCGGAAATGCAAGAACTATCGAGTCAATTACAGGAACTTTTAGACAAAGGTTTCATTAGACCGAGTTACTCACCTTGGGGCGCACCTATCCTTTTTGTGAAAAAGAAGGACGGTACTCTCAGGATGTGTATCGACTATCGGGAACTCAATAAATTGACAATCAAAAATCGTTATCCACTACCCCGTATAGATGATCTATTCGATCAATTGCAAGGTGCTATCTATTTTTCAAAAATCGATCTCAGATCTGGATATCATCAACTACGAATCCATGATGATGATGTTTCTAAAACAGCTTTTCGAACTCGATACGGGCATTATGAGTTTTTAGTAATGCCCTTCGGGCTGACTAATGCGCCTGCAGTGTTTATGGATCTGATGAATCGTGTGTGTAGACCTTACTTGGATAAATTCGTGATTGTTTTTATTGATGACATTCTCATTTACTCCCGCAGTCAACAAGAACATGGGCAACACTTAAAACTGATCTTGGAACTTTTAGCACATGAGAAACTTTATGCTAAATTTTCCAAATGTGAGTTCTGGTTACGGGAAGTCCAGTTTCTTGGGCATGTAGTAAATGAAAATGGTATACAAGTGGATCCCAGCAAGATTGAAGCGATAAAGCAATGGGAGACACCGAAAACCCCAACAGAGATTCGTCAATTCTTAGGGTTAGCGGGCTATTACAGAAGATTCATCAAGAACTTTTCAAAGATAGCCTTGCCTTTAACTACTCTAACCCAGAAAGATCAAAAGTTCATATGGGACTCTCAACAGGAGGAGGCATTTCAACTGTTGAAGCATAAACTCTGCAATGCACCTATTCTGGCACTACCAGAAGGCACAGAGAATTTCATAGTTTTCTGTGATGCCTCACGTCAAGGACTCGGGTGTGTGCTGATGCAGAACAACAAGGTGATTGCCTATGCTTCTCGGCAGCTAAAAGTACACGAGAAAAATTACACCACTCATGATCTAGAACTTGGTGCAGTAGTGTTTGCACTCAAGATATGGAGACATTACTTGTACGGGACGAAGTGTACGGTCTATACAGATCACAAAAGTCTTCAACACATTCTAGATCAGAAAATGCTAAATATGCGACAAAGGCGATGGGTGGAACTTCTGAACGACTATGACTGCGAAATCCGTTACCACCCAGGTAAAGCAAATGTTGTAGCCGATGCTTTAAGTCGCAAAGAGAGAGTCAAACCCATACGTGTGAAAGCGCTGGAAATGACGATTCAAACTAGTCTAAACCCTCAAATACGTGAAACTCAACGGCAGGCCTTGCAAACAACAAATTACACCGATGAGAAATTACGAGGGTTAGATAAACAACTTAAAACCAAAACGGATGGAATATTATATTTCAAAAACCGAGCATGGATCCCAGTACTTGGTAATATCAGACCAATTATCTTGGACGAAGCTCACAAGTCCAAATATTCTATTCATCCAGGTGCTGACAAGATGTATAAAGATCTCAAAGACTTCTACTGGTGGCCTGGTATGAAGAAACAAATAGCAGAATATGTGAATAAATGCTTAACGTGCCTTAAGGTTAAGGCAGAACATCAAAGACCATCTGGGCTATTGCAACAACCAGAAATCCCTATGTGGAAATGGGAACAAATTTCCATGGATTTCATCACTAAATTACCCAGAACGGCGCATAACCATGATGCTATTTGGGTCATCGTAGATCGTCTTACCAAATCAGCACATTTCTTACCAATTCGGGAAGACTATTCCATGGACCGTTTAGCTAAACTTTACATCAACGAAATTGTAATGCGACATGGAGTGCCAATCTCTATTATTTCTGATAGAGATAGTCGATTTATGTCACGTTTTTGGCAAACTCTTCAACATGCCTTGGGTACGCAGATCAACATGAGCACAGCTTATCATCCACAAACGGATGGGCAGACTGAACGTACAAATCAAACATTAGAAGACATGCTTCGAAGCTGTGTAATTGATTTTGGAGGTAGCTGGGATACTCATCTGCCATTGGTTGAATTTTCTTATAATAACAGCTATCATACTAGTATCCAATGTGCTCCATTTGAAGCTTTGTACGGGCGCAAATGCCGATCTCCTGTGTGTTGGTCAGAAGTAGGCGAAAGTCAGATTGTTGGCCCGGAACTGATCCAGGAAACGACTGATAAGATCGCGCTCATTCAGGAACGAATTAAAGCAGCATGCGATCGACAGAAGAGTTATGCTGATAATCGACGTAGACCACTCGAATTCCAGATTGGTGATAAAGTGATGCTAAAAGTCTCTCCCTGGAAAGGTATTTTCAGATTCGGAAAACAAGGAAAACTCTCACCAAGATTTGTAGGACCATTTACAATTCTTGAAAGGATTGGAATGGTAGCATACAGATTAGAGTTACCCTCAGAACTTAGTAACATACATGATGTGTTTCATGTCTCGAATCTGAAAAAGTGCCTATTGGACGAGTCACTAGTCATACCTCTTGATGAGATACACATTGCCGAAAACCTACAGTTCACGGAAAAACCAGTCGAAATAATGGATCGAGATGAAAAGACCCTCAAACGAAGTCGAATACCAATTGTAAAAGTCAAATGGAATTCTAAACGAGGGCCAGAGTACACTTGGGAACGTGAAGACCGCATGAAACAGAAGTATCCTCATTTGTTTACATAGGCGATCAAACTGTAGGAGTTAAAGCAAATTTCGGGACGAAATTTCTGTAACAGGAGGAGACTGTGACAATTGCAGGTAAAACATTACGTCATCAATAACACGAGCACGTTTGGTCGTTTTAGGAATCTGTGTTAAATTGATGATTTTAATCATTACAGGTTTAAAGTGTGCGAGAAATTGGGAACATGGGAGAAAACCGTGCGTGAAACCGAGTTACGGATTGCCCGGAATTGAAAAACGAAGAAAAAAAAAAAATTCTAAGTAATGGTCGAATGGACTCACCGCGGTACGCGGAGGTGGGCTTAGAATCCTCCGCGGTACGCGATGGTTGCAAAATATCTAAGATTCCTCCGGATTTCTTCGCGGTACGCGAAGCCTTTTTGGGCTTCTGGTCGCGGTACGCGACGGATGTGGCGGTGCAGTGAGCTGATCTACTTCATTAGATTTCATGCAAAGTTAAACATTTATTTCTCATTTCGAATCCAGACGAAGAACACACATAAACTACCATCCAATCTTCATTTTCAAGGCTTCTGAAGCTAAGGATCGCACCAGGGATTATCATAACAAGTTCTGATCGTTATTTTGAAGTCAGAAATCCGTCTGATTAGGTAATGATCCGTTTAAACCTTCTAGTTTGATTTTGATTGATTAGATCTTGATTTTGAACGTAATGACATAGTTAGGATTGTTGATTATTGCCTAGATGATGGCTAGGATTGATTATAAACAAAGAACAGGAAGTTCTAACGGTTAAATCCTTGTTTTGATCCGTTGTAATGCCCGATTTGCAGGAAATCATACCCATGATTATAATGGTTTAATCCATTTGATTATAACAATGTAGGTGATTAGTTGGATTAATCATTGAAATGCAAGGTTAAATCCAAGTGTTTCAAACTAATCACAATCATTAACATACTCGTTGGAACGATTATCTGATGTTTATGATAACAGTCAGATTAGTATGTTAAACATGGTTATTATACCTATTATGATACTACATTGTGATATCTCATAATAATTGGGTAATCAATAACAAGGATTGATCATTTCTAAGCCATTAAATTATCTAGAAACTGTTACAGTATCATAATCAACAACATTAACTATATGGTTAATCAGAGATTATTCTGATTAATCAAGAGTGTCATCAACTTTGTATTAGGAATCTAATGCAATGTAGGTTCCTACATTATCATACATTGTATGATATAATACTAAACTAAACAATTAAACATTTAACATCGAGTTGATGATTTACTAAGCAATGTCTTTGACATTGAACGTTCAGGAAGATCTAATCAGTAAACTGGAACATAAATAACTTATTAAATATAACTAAATGCAGAATCACCCTTTACTATCAAGTCTTGTGATATTCTGCTACATTTGTATTATCAGGTGAGTTTCATACAACCCCTTTTCTTTTACTGTTTTCTTAACATCGGGGTGACTATTATGAAATCTTTATCAAACGTGTGATATGTTTAGTAACAATTGCAATACCGGCTTGCATGTGGGTGTCATGGGATTATGACTATTTTCTGTGTACAACAAAAGTCCTCAAAACCAACTGTATCTGGTTAACCCATGTGGGGCCGAATGTGTGGACAAAGATAGTACTATCGGGCTGACAACCCCATTCATGGATAGATAGCGTCTACCCTTGTGTGAATGCTTGTCACCATTCCTGGTATCGACTTGATGTAGTGAGACATTGAGTTAGAGGCACGGAGTTTAACTTCGGTTATTTTCTAGACTGGACTGTCAGAAAGGATCTGGATACGGGTCACATGATTATTCACTTATGTTAATGTGTACCATTGACTTTACTATCATATCATATTGTATCGAGTCTTATTTATGAACTCACCAGTTTTATACTGATATTTTTAAACTTTAAATCTTTTACAGGTAATCAGTACCAACGGTGAGGAAACAACTGTGCACGCACCATGTAATTAGGACTTGGGATGTAATAGAAGGAACTTAAGTTGTGAACGGATATTCAGGACATGTAATAAATATTGTCGTGATTTGTAATTAGTGCTTTTCTTAACTATGTGTGTTATGATACCGGATCAAGTAAGTCACCCCTCACCTTCGAGACTTCGCCGCTATGCTTCCGCTACCTTTACAAATGACGTCGTCTGGTGACGCGGAGGTGGGGGTGTGACACAACCCTTGTGTTGACTTGATTTACATGTTTTCTCAGGACGCTAAGGTACACACGAAAGCAGGCATGGACTAGGAGATTGAGTCGCATGCATGTCTTTATATTATAGTTATTTGGATTTGAACATTTTGGATTTTGGTTTTGTAATTTACCTTTTCCATTTGTTATTGTTTTAAAACGCTTCCGCAAACTTTGAAAACTTTGATGTTACAGTTTTAGACCAAAGTATGTTTTGAAATTCATATAGAGGTCTTCGTTATGTCTAATGATCTGAGATCCTGGTTTGTCACGTTCCCAAACGGTATGATTCCATTAGTTGAAAGTTGGGGGTGTGACAGATTGGTATCAGAGCCATTGGTTTTAGCGAACTAGGTTTGCATTTGTAGACTTAGACTATAGCTGTAAGACATTAGACACTTGCTTACACGATAGTTTGTATAGCACTTACATATGGATTTTTGTAACAGACATGGCATCATTATCTACACCTACTCACACTGAGGAACAAGTAGTAGCATTGTCAGACATCATGACAAGGAGGATCGAACCAGTGGATGATACGATCCACTATGGGGAGGAAACACATGTTCAACAAAGGGGGAACAACCAATATTGGCAATGGTTTCCTGATCTCATACGCAACTGGGTGCGGGAAGAACGAGTGCCACCACCACCAACTGCCAACACTGCTAATAGCCTTTGGACGTTACCTGCTCTTGGATACCCACTAGAACATGCATTTGCTGCTTTTGTTGCACGCATGGAGCGTGAAATCCGCAACATGCGGGAAGTAGCGGGGATGATCACAGAATTGCTTGAGAATAACAACTGGCTGACACAAATATGGGATAACCTCACTAAAGAGTTGGTTAGGACTAATGAAGAACAGGAAAATTTGGTGGAAACGATCTGGATGATGCGAGGGACGATCCTCGAACTCACTGCATGACTAGAAACTATTGAGTTACGTGTAGCTGTAGCCGAGGCAAGGGCTGAGGAAGCCAATGCACGGGCTGGTGCAGCGGCGATTGAAGCCAATATAGTGAGAGATTTGGCTGGGGAGGCCATGACCCTCATCACTGGGCATATGCGTTACCAACATAGTGTAGTGACTGGTCCAACAGAACTGGAAGATTCATCATCAACCGTTGATCAACCAAACGATGGAATCTAGTTATTTCATTTACTTTCTAATTAACAAACTTATATGAGTGGGTTGTACTCATAAAAGTAGATTTCATGTTTAGTTGTTTTGCATCTCTTGACTAACAATTGTAAGCACTAGTTTATCAGAAATGATTAAGAATTGTTACCTTAATGGCTGTGGTAGTGCGTTACATTTACTTTGTGCATGAGTGATGATTATGCGATGGGTGTAGTCTCATTATGTATACTTGTAAATAGGAGGATCATGGTTGGGGGAAACATTAACATGACCGCAACGGAAGTTGAGGCACTTATTAACACTCGAATTACTGAGACAATCGCAAACTATATGTAAACATACCAAACAGGATCACATGATCCAACGGAGGGACTGGTAAACCCACAAATGTGCACGTTCAAGACATTCTTGAACTGTAAACCACGTAATTTCAAAGGATCGGAAGGAGCCATTGGACTTCTTCGATGGATTGAACAGTCAGAATCGGTATTTGAGACGTGCAATTGTCCCGAAGAAAACAAGGTCAGATACGCTGCTGGTACTTTAGAGGGTTCAGCCTTGACATGGTGGAACTCTATCGTACAGACACTCGGCTTGAATACAGTCAATGACCTTACTTGGAACGGATTCAAAATCCTGTTGCAGGAGGAGTATTGTCACCGTAATGAAATGCAAAAACTTGAGGATGAATACGTGCAACTCAAGATGAAAGGTTCTAATATTGAGGAATACACTACTCGATTCCAGCAATTAGCAAGACTTTTACCGCACAGGGCAACCCCATCTAGCAAGTGGATCAAGAGATACATTGGAGGGCTGGTATCTCAGGTTCGAAAATTGATCATATCTGCAAATCCTACTACCATACAGCAAGCTGTTCGACTGGCACACCAACTAACTGATCAAATGATGCAAGGGGGAACATTACCCAAACAAACAGTAGAAGCTAAGGTGGGAGACCATAAGAGAAAATGGAATAGCATTGATTCCAAGAATTTCACTCAGCAGTCATTTCAGCAGAATTGCAAGCAGGAATCCAACAAGACTCATCACAATCCAAAGAATAACCAACAGTCGTCGGGTGGGTATAATGGTAGATACCCGAAGTGCAACAAATGTGGATTCCATCACTTTGGGAATCAATGTGACAAGTACCGATGTCAGCGATGCAGAAAGATGGGTCACGTAGCAAAAGACTGTCGAGGGGAACTGCAGGCAAGCCCACTCGACCGTAGCAACACACAAAAAGGATGTTTTGAGTGTGGCATACCTGGACATTTCAAGAAGAAGTGCCCACAACTCAAGAAAAGAAGGGCTAATGACATAACTACAAAAGGAAACAACAACAATAACACAAATGTGCTAGAACATAGTTTTTGTGGTTGGAGGACGTCAGGCACGGGAAGATCCTAACATTGTTACTGGTACGTTTCTCTTGAATAATCACTCTGCCTCTATGCTATTTGACACTGGTGCAGATCGGGGTTTTGTATCTAGAAAATCGTATGAATTGTTAAGTATTAGTCCTACTGTTTTAGAAAACCCATACACTATAGAACTAGCTGATGATAAGCTAGTTGTTGTAAACCATATTACTAAAGGGTGTGTTCTTGACTTGATGGGTCAAACACAGGACATTGACTTTATGCTTCCTCTTTAGGCAGTTTTGATGTAGTCATTGGCATGGACTGGTTGTCCAAACACCAGGCTAAAATAGTATGCCATCAAAAGATAGTTAGTATACCTCTTTCGCATGGAGAGACACTGTATGTACAAGGCAAGAAGAGCAGTACGCCACTGCATCTCATAGCTTGTATGAAAACACACAAATGTCTACGTAAAGGTCATACGGCAGTTATAGCACTTATAACTGAGAAGCCGGTACTTGAGAAGAATATAGAAGACATCCTAGTAGTTTGAGAATTCCCTGAAGTGTTCCAGAAGACCTACCGAGATTACCGCCTATCAGATAGGTGGAATTTCGAATTAACCTTACACCAGACGCAGCACCGATTGCTAGGACGCCTTATCGACTTGCACCATCTGAGATGCAAGAGTTATCTACACAACTGCAAGAGTTGTTAGATAAGGGCTTTATACGACCTAGTTTTTCACCGTGGGGAGCTCCAATTTTATTTGTTAAGAAGAAGGACGGGACTTTCCGTATGTGTATCGATTACCGGGAACTTAACAAGGTTACCATCAAAAACCGGTATCCGTTACCCAGAATTGACGATCTGTTCGATCAGTTGCAAGGTTCGAGTTATTACTCGAAGATTGATCTCAGATCGGGTTATCATCAACTCAGAGTTCAAGAAGAAGATATTCCGAAGACAGCATTCAGGACGCGCTATGGCCATTATGAGTTCTTGGTCATGTCATTTGGGTTGACAAACGCTCCAGCTGTATTCATGGATCTCATGAATCGTGTTTGTAAACCTTATCTCGATAAGTTTGTCATTGTTTTTATTGATGACATTATCATGTATTCTCAGACCGAAGAGGAGCATGCTGAACATCTCCGATTGCTGTTGGAATTACTGAAACAAGAACAATTGTACGCTAAGTTCTCAAAATGTGATTTCTGGATGCGAGAAGTACAATTCTTGGGTCATATAGTCAATGAGAAGGGCATACATGTGGATCCAGCGAAAATTGAAGCGATTAAGACCTGGGAAGCTCCAAAGACACCTACTGAGATACGACAATTCCTTGGTTTGGCGGGTTATTACTGACGATTCATTGAGATTTTCTCAAATATCGCTCAACCGCTTACAGCTCTTACGCACAAGGGAACGAAGTATAACTGGACGGATAAACAGGAAGCTGCATTCCAATTATTGAAACAGAAACTCTGCAGTGCACCGATTCTGTCCTTACCAGAAGGGACAGAAGACTTTGTGGTGTATTGTGATGCATCTGCACAAAGTTTGGGATGTGTGTTGATGCAATGTGATAAAGTGATTGCTTACGCTTCAAGGCAACTACGACCACATGAAAAGAATTACACTACTCATGATTTGGAGTTGGGAGCAGTGGTTTTTGCTTTGAAAATTTGGAGGCATTACTTATATGGAACCAAATGTACCATTTACACTGATCATAAGAGTTTGCAACATATATTTGATCAGAAGGAGCTTAATATGAGACAGCGATGATGGGTTGAGTTGTTGAACGACTACGAATGCGCGATAAAGTATCACTCGGGAAAAGCTAATGTGGTAGCTGATGCTTTAAGCAGAAAAGACACATCAACAAGACGGGTACGCGCGCTTATGATGACGATACATACTGATTTACCTGACAAGGTACGAAGTGCTTAGCTCGAGGCCTTGAAAAAGGAAAACTTGGTACAGGAATCCTTACGAGGAATAGAAGAACAATTGGATGTTAACTCTGATGGAATTCGTTATTTCATTAATCGATTGTGGATACCTTTGTGTGGTGGTTTAAGTGAACTCGTGATGGATGAAGCGCACAAATCCAGATATTCAGACCATCCAGGGTCAGACAAATGAAAGCCGACATTGCTAAGTACGTTAGCAAATGTTTGACTTGTTCAAGAGTCAAAGTTGAATATCAGAAACCATCTGGTTTACTGCAACAACCAGAAATACCGATGTGGAAATGGGAACAGATTTCGATGGACTTCATTACTAAGTTACCCCGTACACTGAGTGGTTGTGATACGATATGGGTAATTGTTGATCGATTAACGAAATCTACACACTTCTTAGCAATCAAGGAAACTGATAAGATGGAGAAACTGACTCGCATTTATATCAAGGAAGTGGTAGCACGGCATGGCGTGCCAATCTCTATCATATCAGATCGGGATGCCCGATTTACTTCCAACATTTGGAAATCACTCCATAAGTCATTGGGAACTCGTTTGGATATGAGCACCGCCTATCATCCACAGACCGACGGTCAAAGTGAACGTACGATTCAAACGCTCGAGGATATGTTACGAGCTTGTGTAATTGACTTTGGTGATAGCTGGGAAAACCACTTACCGTTAGTGGAATTCTTTTACAACAATAGTTATCATACAAGTATTCAAGCAACACCATTTGAAGCTTTGTATGGTCGCAAATGTTGTTCACCAGTTTGCAGGGCTGAAATTGGTGACAGTCAGATTACAGGTCCGGAACTAGTGCATGAAACGACAGAGAAGATAGTTCAAATCCGGAACCGTATGGCAGCGGCCCGGGATCGACAAAAGAGTTATGCTGACAAACGTCGTAAACCGTTGGAATTTCAAGTAGGAGACCGAGTTCTTCTAAAGATATCACCTTGGAAAGGTGTGATACGATTCGGCAAGCACGGAAAGCTTAGTCCACGTTACGAAGGACCTTTTGAGATCCTGAAAATGATTGGTCCGGTTGCGTATCAACTACAATTACCGGATGAACTCAGTGGAGTTCATGATGTCTTTCACGTATCGAATTTAAAGAAATGTCTTTCTGATGAGACATTGATTGTGCCACTGGAGGAAATACAAGTGGATGAACAGTTACGATTCATTGAAGAACCAGCAGAAATAATGGATCGAGAGGTCAAACAACTTAAGCAAAGCCGTGAGTTATAATTTGGCAAAGCAAGATTCTGATAGTCAAATTTCGGTGGAATTCAAGACGTGGTCCTGAATTCACATGGGAACGGGAAGACCAAATGATGAAGAAGTATCCTCATCTGTTCAAAACAACAACTACAAACACTGAGAGCGCACGTTAAATTTAGGGACGAAATTTCCTTCAACAAGGGGATGATGTGATATTTCACACTCTAACTGTAAGCACAAATACCTTATACTATTGATTTTAGTATAAACAACTTGCAATATGCAAAAACAAACATTTCATAGTAGCACATACATGATTGATTTCAAACAATGTACTACATTTCAAGCATTACATTTGATGTACTACATTTCATGGCAGTACAATCATGAACGGTTAAACAATGGTGGAGTTACATATAGAAGGAACCATAATAATTGTGTAAGGTAAATTGACGAATACAGGGCCCCATGTACTCGTGAATTTACAGGTACACATGAATTTTGGAAATTTCTATTTTGTCGACTACATTCAAACACTTGCTATGTGCGAAGTTACATAGTACAAACAGTTACAAACACTCATTATGTGCACACTTGCTATGTGCGGGGTTGCATCGTACAAACAGTTACATACACTCACTATGTGTGAGGTTACACAGCACCGTATGATCAAACACAAACAATCACAGTTAGGTGAACTAACTAGTGTACACACAAACAGTCACATTGAACGATCACACTTAGTTGTGATGTTGCAAGTATTAGATTTTGTGTGTGAGTACACACAAGCACACGGAATGATCAAACCACACTAACACGTACTATTTAAACTCGTAAGTAGTTTCTTAACTACTCCTAACATTTACTAATTTTCGGGACGAAAATTCATTCAACAAGGGGATGATGTGACAATCCGGTATTTTCGAATTAACCTCGTTAACCCTCGTAGGCCCAATTGTAAATATGAGGCCCAAGGTAGGCCCAATGAGGCCCAAGGTAGGCCCAATTGTAAATATGAGGCCCAAAATAGGCCCAATTGTATTTATGAGGCCCAAAAGGATTAATTTAGCCCAACAATGTTCTAAGTGACCCAATTAGTGACAATTCGGCAATTCGGATTAACTCCGTTAACTATGGAATAAACCGAAATGTTATGTAATCGAACAAAATCAAACCTAAAGGTCTAGAATCAAGCAAAATCAGTCCCAAAGCATTTAAATTACAAAGATTTAACTTATAAAGGTTTGAAATTGTCAATTTTGACTTTTACAAGTCAAAATTCGACCAAATGGTTAAATTGAGTTCGAATTCTGCAATAATGATCAGTTATAACTAAATTAAACCTTCAATTAACACATAATGATGATGATTAATGGTTATCATCAGTTACTAAACATATAATGGTCGAATTAAATGACTAATGAACAAAATAAAGTGAAACCGTCACTTGTAAATACAAAGCTCATACAATTCGAGTACATTTCACGAAATCAAATCTACAGAAGCTCTAGTCGGCTCCCTTAGAAGGTTTTATATCAATCAATTGGATTCCAGAAGATTGGGACGAAGGAATTGATTAAGAGTTGGCCGAAACTTAGGCCATTAGTCGAAGTAATTCATTTCGACATTGATACAGGTAAAAATTCACTTTCACATGATCTAAATGGTTCGATTAAACAAAGCCCTAAGCCAAATTCGAGTTCTAACAACAAATTAATCGAATTCGAACTCTAGGGTTCTTCATGTTGAACGAATTGCGGGTTTTTAATAGAACGAATTAAAGAATCAAATTAAATCATAGAGAAAGCTTCGGAAACATTCTTTTAACAAAAACCCTATGATAATTGTTTCTAAAAAACACGAATTTCATGATTTTGGAAATTAGGGTTCTTAACCAAAACGTTTTGGGGTTTTCTAAGCAAACAACATCTAAAATCCAATTAAATTACACAGATAGTTTCGGGTTGATTTAGTGATGAAAAGCCCTATGATTTTGAGGATTAAAGGATTAGAATTTGATTCAATTGGATCGAAGGAGGATTGTTTGAGTCCGACTTTGATCGGGACTGATTTCGAACACTTAACCGCATCATTAGGTAAATTAAAACCACCCATAGATACGCCTAGATCCATGGAACAGAAGCCCTAAGATATTGGGTTCGAATTCAGTCGAATCGGGGTTCAATTAGAACCCATTGGGTTCGGTTAGGGGATTTAAAAAAGGAAACTAGTTATTTAGGATTAAAAGAATTAATTTTAGAAGCCTATTACAAAATCATAATCAGATCAGATGGTGGGAAGCTTGTGTTTGGTCCGGGGGGTCGTGGGTTCTAGCCACACCTCTGCCGGGTTTTTGAATTTAAAAACCATTTTGGTTTTTAACCGTAACTCGCTCATACTAACTCCGATTTAACCCGTTCAAAAGGCGTTGGAACCGAAATGGAATTTCGAACGTCATGAAACAATAAAATTTATATTTTAACTTGAAATCATAAATCGCGTATAATTACGCGTGTTCAAACGACATCGTGAACAATTTAAACAAACAAGCTTGAAATTATACGTACTTTCGTATGAACGTTTCAAATGACTTAATATACGTGTGTTAACACGTATGGGACCACAAACACAATTTGAGATTACGAATAACGCGACGTTATTGTAATGACACAGATTTTTCGTAGAAGGTTGTCTACGCGAATTTTCAAGCACGTGGTCATTCTGTTTGCTATCAAAGGTGCGTACACGGCCCCTTTCTTATTTTAAACTGTTTTGGGAGAGAAAACATGTGTAACAAACATTTTAGATACATATCACTTGCATGAGTTAGCTGTTTACATTATGTGCAAACATAGCATTACAAGCCTTACATTCGAACCGTTTAGTTTGCCGTAGCGCAAAGCGTGGTAGTTGGAAATAGATCTATTAGGTTTGAAAAACCTCACTTGGTAGATGGGATCTACGCAGGTGTTTGACTGACCAAACACACATTACCATTGTTTGTGCTAGACAATAGTGGCAAGGCAAAAACATGCTATAGCATGGCAATCGTCAGCTTCGGTGTCGACCACTTATGTAAATAGTACAAATGACTAGCTATCATGACTATGCACGTGTGATTATGTTATCTGTAAACTTTATATTCAAACTGTGGTTTCAACATTTGTGAATGCTTAAACCTGTGTATGCACCAACCCTTGTGTTGACTTGATTTACATGTTTTCTCAGGACGCTAAGGTACACACGAAAGCAGGCATGGACTAGGAGATTGAGTCGCATGCATGTCTTTACATTATAGTTATTTGGATTTGAACATTTCGGATTTTGGTTTTGTAATTTACCTTTTCATTTGTTATTGTTTTAAAACGCTTCCGCAAACTTTGAAAACTTTGATGTTACAGTTTTAGACCAAAGTATGTTTTGAAATTCATATAGAGGTCTTCGTTATGTCAATGATCTGAGATCCTGGTTTGTCACGTTCCCAAACGGTATGATTCCGTTTGTTGAAAGTTGGGGGTGTGACGCTATGATAGAAGAAAACTTTGGCAGAGACTACCGATGGCGTTGGCTACACACGACTCATAAGGCGGAAGAGGCGACGGAGGACGAAGGCGGAGATGCGACGGAGGACGAAGGCGGAGATGCGGCGGAGGAGTTGGATTCGGGGAGAGAAGGCATTTTGGAATAAAGGGTTTCTGCATCGGTTGGAAGGAGAGAAATGGGACGGGAAGAGGTATGAAGATGTAAGAAGACTTTGGACCATGTTTGCTTCAAGAAGAGGTTGGGCAGATGTTTTTTTAATGAAACGTCTTCTAAAAAACAAACAATCTGCAGCCCTCAACCTCTGCGCGTGGTCTGCGCGGCGCAGACAAAAGAGACTAGGAAGAGCTTTTTGAGAAAAATAAACACCCCCTAAGACTCTTGACATTTTCATGGTAACTCAAACTTAACAAATTCAAGATTTATGTGTAAGTCTTGTAACCAAAGTTTCTATTTATAGAAAACTTGTGACAAATGCACATATGGTCATCGTTCTCATGATTCACAACAACTAATATCATCATATTAATGCCAAATAATCATGTTAACCATACCACATTATCAAGCTCATCGTTTCATAGCAAACTTGTAAACAAAAGTTTCTATTTAAAGAAACAAACGCGTAAATCATAACCTTTAACAATTCTTACAACTCGTACACATCAATAATCATCATATTAGACTCTTAACATCATTTTATGCATAAACCCTAGATCTAAACTCATGCATGTCGCCCTTTCATCATATAAATCACCATTTTATATAAATAAAGTTACTAAATTAGCAATAATCATCAATGACCATTTCTTGACATCAATAACTAGGCTAGACCTTGCAAATCATATCAAATATCACTTATAACAACCTTTCAATGTCAATAATTATAATAACCGAAAAAAATTTAGTAAATACGCATTGTGTTTATTTAGTTAATTAATGCATAATATATTCAATTTTATTTTAGGATTTAAGTAATAATAAATTCTATCTAATTAAAATCTTATACGTTCAATTATTATTAAATAAAACAAACACAATAATAGTATGTATATATATATATATATATTGTTATTAGTAATCAAATGAAATCTAAATTAAAAGAAGTGGCGAATTTTTTTTATTTCCGTCTATGGAAACATATATGCTCCATTGTTTTAATTAGTTCATTTTAGTAACCGACATAATTTTCATTTATATTCGACCATTATCATCATAAATATCAACTCGGTAATGGATGCTGGGTGTAGTTATATGAATCGTAAGTGATGTCGTCCTTACTACATAAAATCTATTTTTGAGAAGTCCTTATTCATCGCCTGTTGATATATATTGCCGGAACTTGCAAGCTGCACACGAAAATTTAGCCGGTCACCACCACTGATTACAGCTAGCAAAAGAAAAAAAGACCATTGTTTGGAATAACCTTGGAAGTTTCGATCAGTTTCGATTCAAGACGTTTTTGTTTACCGTCGCTGCATTACTTCGGATCATTTTATCCGATTACTAACAAACTTATGACCCGTTTGGTTAGAAATGAAGTAGAAGTTTTGATTCAGATAGAGTGGAGACAAATTACTGGTTTGATTTAATACTTTTCGTTAAGGTATGGATTTCGTTTATTTAACTCATAGTATATTTTGTTTGTCTCATTTGTTCTATTCGTTACATTAAATTAAACCGTTTGGTTTTCGAGCATCCGTTGGTTCTAATTCTGATTGCTTTTGCATGCGATATAATTATAGAATTTGTATTCATTATCTCATGTTCCGTTATATTGATTTATAAGATTATTTGATATAAATTTTGTTTAGATATTTGATTTGTTGTATCCGTGAATTGTTTCGATTCCGATACACGAGCACAGCCTCCGGTAGGTGATTCTACCGGTGCGTCATTGGGGCATCAATGGCGTAGCACTTTCCGTGACGGTGTGACTGGTTCACGGCGTCTTTATTTAGTACTCTGATAGTACAATTGTGCACCTACTGAATTTTGAAGAGGCGTATGGACTCGTCTTAGGATAATTGTTTCGTTTTGGTACGTTAGGCCGACGGGTGTGTGTACACCATTTGTTTTGTGCTCAGATGTGTATCTCCTTACCATACGACTTATTTTATTATGTATTCGTCCTGATTAATTGAAATTATTAATCGTATGGTTAGTTCGTTCTACAATCGTTATCGTAGTTGAAATGCTTCCGTTTTCTTGGCCACCACTATCTTTTGTCGCTTTTGTAATTTTTTTTAGATTTCTCATCATTACTATTGTTCTTCCGTTACTGGGTAATTTTTGGCTCAACCTTATTTTTTTGTCGTTGTTTTCTTCATTTTTATAGCATGAACACGTGGGATCCAGGGGATGTGTGAAGAGAAGAGAAAGAGATTAGAAAGTTTAAATTAATTTTGTTAATAAGTGATGTAATTAGGTATTGTATTACTTTAGTCAAACTAGGTATTTATTTATGGTTAAATTCATTAAATAGGAAACATGAATTGTTCTGATCTCTGTAATAGTGACATGTCAGCCCTAGCCGGGTTAGGGTGTTACAATAATCATGTAGGACAACACGGATCGTACATGCATGTTACTAACAACACCCATTACATAGTAAATTCATCAAATAACCATTTTTTCATCATCAATATCTTAACAGATTATGCTAATATCATCAAATCAATAGCAAAATCACCAAATAATGGATTTAGAATCTCAAAAATTCGTGGTTTGAGTGATGCTAGTGTTGCATGTGGCCATATTGGCTTGCATGTGGGTGCAAAAGTGATTTTAAGCAACAAAGGTGCTAGGACTACCTCAAGGGTCTTCAAATTCGTGAAATGTGGCCCGATATTGAGGGTTGTGGCTCCTGGAATCTGCTAAGAAGGTTTATCAACCGAGATGGTGGATGGTGGTGCTTCCTTCTAGCTCCTTCTACCTCTAACACTTCACCAAAGGCCTTGAACACCTCCAAAATGGCTCTAAATTGATGGTAATGGCTTCAACAGAGCATTTTGGGTCGGGTATGTCAAGAATGGTCGAGAGTTTTAGAATAGGGGTGGCAGATATGATTACATCTTGGTTAAATAAAGATTTTGAGTGTTAGGGGCCGTCGCATACCGCCGAGACTGACAAAGTTGTCCCTTTGCCTACCGCAATGAATAAAATAATCATTCTATTCTCGAAACACGTTGCGCATCGCGAAGGATGGAGATGATCGGTCGTCGTGTACTGCGACGACTTTCGGTAGAATTCAAGTTCTCGCCCAAAGCGTCGCGTACCCCTAAGGCCCAATCAGAGGCCCTTCGCGTGCCGGGATGGGTCCTGGGAGAGCCCAATAAGCCCAATTTTGTTGTTTCGAACCGATTTTCGCGTTTTTCTCGATTACGATCATCGTTTCTTTACACATAAGCATTGTTCTAACTAATTTAGGTTCCCGAGAACCTAAGTGCAGTGAAAGTGTACTGTGGTTTGATTTGTTCACCAATGTTCGTTAGTCAAGACACGTGCGAGCGTTTTACGATAATTCCTCGAATTATCAGTGTGTTTGGACTGTCGTGCCACGTGTCACACTAAATGTTCATAATTCTAGTGTCACGTAAGTAATAATAATACACATTATCATTTTAAATAAAGTAATGCTGACCTGTAAATTGCGAGGTGTCACAAAATCAATACTCACAAAATACATGGGCAAATCAATGCTCACAAATCCACAATAACTAGGCAAAATCAGTACTCATAAAACCTAGGCAAATGAAAGTATAAGTTAAAATTTACTCACCGAAGTGAAAAGGAGCAAGAGGCCTAAGTCATTGAGGAGTAGCCAGCTGAGAGCTTGTGCTACTAAGGAGAGCAGAGGACCGAGAGGCGAGAGGTCATTGGGACAGTGCTGCCAGTGCAAGGTGGAGCCATGCAGGCCCAAGGGTGTAGTCGCGCAGGGGAAGGGCACAACTATACAGTGTTGTCGTCGCCGAAAGCTTTGGGGCCTTGGGGGTGGTAGTCGCCGTCTGGAGAAGCAGAGACAGGGAGGCGGGAGCTAGGAGCAGGGGAGGTGTTGTCTAGGCGACGAGCGTGAATAATGATTCAAAAAAGTTAAAACCCTAAGTCTTTCCCTTTGTATTTTAAAGTATTTAGAAAAACTGGGGAGAAAACCACGGGACTCAAACTCGTGATCTAATGCATGAAATCATGATTCCTTACACTAAACTAGTTGAAAATCTTACTTAGGATTCAACCCTAAAATGTCAATGGATTATACTTAGGATTCACCGCTAAAATGTTAATGGATTATACTTAGGATTCACCCCTAAAATGTTAATGGATTGTTAAACACTTTCGAAAAATAAAATTCCTACTAACAAATCGAAGCGCAGTGGGTTCCTCTAAACTCATGGAGATAAACCTAGATCTGCCCCTGCGTACACAAATAGTTCATACAATTTAACTTTGTCACTCATTTAGGGTCTAAGTTTAAAAATGGATGTGTCTTAAGTTATGTGGTATGTTAACTAACATTTATTAAAGTCCATGCTAACTTTGTGTAAAATGACTAAAACACCATTTAAGTTTAAAAAGTTAAAGATTAACCCACATGAATCATTCATGTGATTGACACATTAAACAATCACACACACTTAGAGTGAATAAGTAACAACCAAATATATATATATATATATATATATATATATATATATATATATAGGGAGATGATCAAATGTTAACCCATGTTTATTGCGCTAACCGAATAATTATATCTTATTATTTTGGGGCCAACACTAATGTAAATCTAAAGGTGTGTGTATTTTTTAATTAATGTAGGGCCCACTTACATTAATAAAAAAATAAGAAAAAAACTAAACCTTTAAATTTACTTTAATGTGAATCCCAAAGTAATAAAATGTTAACATTAGAACCATCCCCTATATATACATACATATATAGGAGCCGGATCCGATACAAAGAAGTATTATCGTGCGAAGCGTAGGAAGCCATAGTTTTGATACACGTGTAATTATTATTATTTGAACGGTGGGTTAAAATATGTATTTTGTTCACAAACATGTTTAAGGTAATGATTTAGATATTTAAAAACATTCCTAATAATCCGCAAAACAGTTATTTCATTGAATTTTTTATCATTAAGCGGTTTATAATCGATTAAGCATTTTTTTTTGTTTTGATCAATAATCAAATCAGAAGAAAGACTGTGTATTGCTTTTTCGCGTGGTCATTTATACATAATAAGATGGAAGAAATTAGAGATCGAGAAGGTATTTTGTATATTATTTTTAACAGTTGAATCAAAATTATTAACATGTGTTTGTCATTTTGTTAACTAGTCAAAACTGTATATTGAAAAATTATTTTTTTATATGTGAGTAAACATTATAAAATATGTAAAATGGAGAGTGATTGTACGTATAGTAAAAGCCAAGATATGTAATGGATTTGGATGAGGAAATTTATGATATAGAGATTCAGTACGTGATTTGATAATATTGGTATGTAATTGTTATAATAGTAGGTGTATTACGTAATTATGCATTTTTTTGAAATGCGAATGAAGGATGTTTAATATAGGTTATCAAACTATTGGAACGTAATTATTATGAGAGTTTTTATTAGTACGTAATAATGCATGTTGTTTTGTACGTGAATATAATGCATGTTTTTTTGTACGTGATTAGATGATGTTTAATAGAGGAAATAATAGTTGGATTGGAACGTATTTCACCTACATTAGGAAAGAAATACTACAAACCTGATGTCCCATTATCTTCAAAGCCAATAGTAGGTATGTGTTTCACCTCGATTGAACATGCATTTGATTTTTACCAAAATTATGCAAAAAAGTGTATTTATTGCTCGTAAAGGCTCTCAATATTGTATAGGGAAAGTTATGAAGTTGAAATATTTTGTATGTTCAAAGGAAGGACATAAGCCCTTCGGAGATTTGATTAAAAATCATAATAATACGTACAAGGGAAAACAAATTAAGAGTAGGAATAGGCCTACACAAAGAACTGGATGTTTGGCCCACATAGTTCTCAAGTCAGATGATGGTATTACATTTAAAATCAATAAATTTATTGAGGAACATAATCACAGTTTGGTATCGCAAGATGATATACATTTGCTGCCATCATGTAGGAAGTTAACATATGAGTAGATGCAGTTGATGTGCTCATTGTCTAAGCATAATATTGGTCCTGTTAGAGCTTTTAACATGATGCGTACCAAGTACGAGGTTTTGATAAAGTTGGAGTTACATCTGTTGATTGCAAAAACTTTAAAAAGCAATTGAATTTGTTTGTTGGTGAGTATGATGCAGATATGGTAGTGAATATGTTGCTTAAGAAGAAAGAGTATGCCCCAGATTTCTCTTTTGAGTACACCATGGATAACAAAAATCAGTTAACTGGATTGTTTTGGGTAGATGGTCATTCAAAGAAGAATTATATAACATTCGGTGACGTTGTTTCATTTGATGCTACATTTAGGAAAAACAAGTAAACAAATCAAAACATATTTTTGGAAAGGTTTTTGATTATTTTTACAATTAATTGTTATGAAAAATTTAGATGAAGTATATGATATTTTTTATTTAATTTTGCAGATTCAAAATGGTATTTGTTCCGTTTACTTGTATTGATAACCACCATTGCAATATAAGTTTTGGAGCTGCATTATTAGGTTCTGAAAGTATTGCATCATGCAAATGGCTATTAGAGTGTTTTACAGGTGCATTTGGTGTTGTCCCAAAAATTGTAGTTACAGATCAGGATGCAACTATAAAACAAGCTGTAGAAGTTGTTTGGCCGTCAACCAGACACAGATTGTGTATGTGGCACATAATGACAAAGGTTTCGGACAAGGTATGTGATGGTTTAACATTCAATTAAAATGACATGCGATTTTAAATATCATAGTACGTTATTTAGTTACATTGTATATTAAGAATTTGTTTAACAATATGTGTTGAGAAGATGGTACGTGATAATATAATAAATTAGTACGTTATTTTGTTGTTTTTAAATATAAGAAGGATTAAACATTATTTATATTATATAGGTTGGGACTGCATTATGCAACAATGAGGATTTTAAGAGACGCATATGTGACATAGTTTGGACTCATGCAGTGTCTCCTGAAGATTTTGATAGAGAATGATTGTCAATTATGGATGATTATGAGGTAAGTAACAATGATTGGTTTGGATATATGTTTGAGATAAGGGACATGTGGATTCCTGCCTTTTACCGTGACGAGCCGATGTCTGGTCTTATGCGAACCACTTCAAGATCTGAGAGTGAAAACCACTATTTTGGCCAAGTTTCTAATTGTCAACTAACTTTGCTCGAGTTTTTTACTCATTTTGACACTGCTATGGAAGCTCAAAGGCATTTGCACAGGAAGAGTGATCATACATCTAGAAACACAATGGCTGACATGTGGACAGATTGTTCATTAGGAGAGCAGGCGCACAAAATATATACGAGAAGTATTTTTTTTATGTTCAAGAAGAACTATATGATTCATTCAGAGTTGTCTTTCTGTTTGTACATCACAATCAGGTGATTACACTAGTTTTGATATAAAGGATCTTAAGGCAAAACGAGGAGGATATTTGCTGGTAAGCATTTTTTTTGTTAAACTAATAATGTGGTACGTGATATAGTAAGTAATATGATTTACGAAGTAGTACGTGATTTGTTTAAATTAAATACAAGTGTATGTTATTGCATGTATTGTATTGTCAAGAGGATGGCGATGTAACTTTCATGTGTAGTTGCAAGCGTTATGAAAAATATGACCTATCATGTCGAAATTGTTTTTATGTTTTAAGGCTATGTGATGTAAAGGTATTTATGAGAAATACATTTCCAGAAGATGGACAAAAGATGTTGTCCCAAATATGTCACATAGTTACATTATAAACCCACACATTTTGAGTGGAATAACTCCTGAAGTTGATAATGTGGTACGTGACATAATGTCTTCTAGTGAATATATTGTTCACAAGTTGGTGAAAGACATGAAAAAGTTGACAATTTTTAGAGATATTTTAAAAGACTTAATGGATCAAACTGAGGAAGAAACAAGGGATAGGCCCAATGTAAAACAAAAGGATATTGTGTCATCATTTGTTCCTCAACATGAACTTCGGGTACCATCGGGTATTAGGAACAAAGGGTCTGGTTCGCATAAAAGGTTTAAATCTAAACGTGAACAAGCAATAAGCAGAATGGGTAAGAGAGCTAGAGGTTGTCATAGTTGTGGACAATCGGGACATGATAGACGTACATGCCCGACACTTAGAGGAACACAAAAAGATGATTAGCATGTGTGTTAGGTACGTATTTTGGTATGCATCGAAAGATATATTTGTATTTTTTGAATTATAATTAGATGGTACGTTATTATAGTACGTGATTTTTGGTTCATTTTTGGGTTATGATAAGTGATCATAGCTATTAATTATTTTGTATGATAAATATTAATTGGTACGTGATTATTGGATAGTAATGCATTATACGTTATTTTTTATGATTTGGGATATTTTGTATGTGAAAATAGTTAGTGATTATATCATATGTTATTTTTTTAAAAGATTTTCATGAATAATGATAAGTGGTATTAGATAGTTTTTTTTATTTATATATATTTTTATATTAACATTATATGTAAATAAATTTTTTAGAAGTTATAACTTTTTATGTTTTTTTATAAATGTTGTGTTTTGATGTTTATTAAGTGAGTTATATTATAAATAGTATTAAATATTTTTTTACGTATATTTTTTCATAATAAGCTGTTTTAACATTTTTTATAGGAAATTAAATGTGTAGTTGTAGGAGGTGAATTATTTTATGGGACATATTTGTTATTATGGACATTGTTAATCAGTTATTATTAAAGTACGTAATTATTATATATTGTTTAGATTCATTAAGAGATGAGTACATGAATATTTTTTTGATGTGTATTGATATAGGTAATAAACGTGTTGGTATGTTTTTATTATTATATATTAAAGTTTCAATTAAACATTATATAAGATAAAATTAATAAACAAGTAATGACAAATTTTTGCTAAAGAAAATGATTTATTAAACACCATTAAAATAAAAATACAACATATTACATATAGGATTCAAGGAAATCAATTTTCAACTTTATTGAACAACGAAGTATTTTTATCATGTTTGCAATGGTCTGAAGTTGTTGAACATCCGTTTTATCTTCATCTACCATGAACAGCACAACAAGATCTCGAACGACATTAGGGGCAGTTGTAGCAACTGTTTGCTTAGTTCGTCCCTTTTTTATCCCATCTTCAAGGCTTTGAAAGTTTTGTTTCAAGACATCCATATAAAGTGCGTCTTTATTGTATTGCTTCATAATCTCTGCAGTGAGTCTTGATTTTTTGTCATCGGATGGTGATGATGATGATGAAGCCATTTTTTTTGATTGGTTGTAGGGGTGTTTGAATTACTAAGACGAGCCATCTATATTTATAGGCCGAATGTATTCAATAGTAGTAAATAGTCATTAATAGAATCCCACCTGTTCAACTACCGATATTAATGGAACGTATTTATTATAGCACAACAACCGGAATATGTAAATGGACTGTTAATATGCCTTATGGATACATTTTTTTAGTATGTATAGTGACCGGATGCACGAGTGCTGCATATCAAAAAAAAACAAATCATATAGTAAACAATTTTTTTAAACATTTCGAGCAAAATGGCGTCTTCATCCAAAGTATGAAAAAACTATACAAATTCTTGAAAAAAGCTTTTCTGATGAGAAGAAGGATGACAGGATCATGAGGAACTCCATTGGGATGCTGAATGGGCTCTTTATTGCTGACATTAGGTTTAACATTTCAAACCTGAGCGACTTGTTGGATGATAATGGTGATGGTGCTGAGGCGGCGAATGACTACATGGTGAATCAGTTAATGATGAATGAGGAGATGCATGCTGGCATTGAGGAACTACTGAAGGTCACCATTGACAAAATGAAGAAGAAGAGGGATGGTGTGGATGAAATTAAAAAGTTTTAGGTGTTTTGCTATATGTGGAGGAGGAGGGGGGTGGCAGGTGTTCGTGTTTGATAACTATGTAAATTTTTTGTTTTGGTATGGATGCATATATATATAATTATGTTTTTGTTGGGGTTTAAACATTTATTAATCTTCCAGAAAAATGCATTACATGTTGTTTTTTCACACAATATTAAAGTTATAACATAAACAACAATATAAAAAACAAAATGAAACGAATCAAAACATGATAAGATATATAGATAAGCAAACACAATATTACACAAACAAACAAATTTGTTTACAAGTGCTTCTTCTGCCTAGATTTAATCTGATTTAGTATTGTTTTTGGCCATTGTTTCTTTTTTTGATCAAGGGAATCATGATCCCTTGCCTGAACCAAAACATCATCTTTAAGAATGTTTATACTTGACACAAGTATCTTACATAGGTATTTGAAGCGCAATTGGTTTAGTTGTCTACGTTGTGCATCAGATTCTGGATTTAATCCAGTCTTCCATTTTTTCAGACCTCCACCCATGTAAGTCTCCATATGCCTCATGGAGAATACACCATAATTAACTCCATTTTTTGTTGTTTTCCACGGAAGATCAAGTAGAGTTGGTGTTAGATTATAGATCTTCAACGCATTTGGATGGTCCTTGTTTAGAAGATAGTTGGCAAAAACATCTTTCTAGATATGTAAAACATGGTAAGTAATTTTAGAACGTGGTTTAACATGGTATGGTTAAGCAAAAAATAAAGGTATAGATATATGTAGAACGTGATTATGGTACGTGATTAAACATTAAGTTAAATGTTTAGTCACAAGTTAATAAAAAACTAATTAAGTATGGAACGTAATAATATTACATGATTTTTAATGAGGTTTAACTTAAAAAATAAAGACAATTATAACTGTAGATCAAAAGAACAATAAATAAAGAAAATAAACAAGTGCAATAAACATATGACAAAAATAAGCAAGAACGTTATTTTAATAAGTCATTTTCACTATACAACAAAGAACCATATTTAATAAGTTCATAAAAAGCACTTTAAATATAGAACGGAATTAAAGTACATGATTTAAAAATATGTAAATAAGGAACATAAAATTCAATGTTTTAGGCAATGAGTAATAACATAAAGTACGTGATATAGGACAAAAGAACAATAAACAAAGAACGAACATACATGTGCAACAAATAAAGCAAGAACATAATTTTAGTTCGTCATTTTTGCTATCTTAATTTGTAACCAGATTGAATAAGTTAATAAACAATGTTAATAATCAATGTTAATAAACACATAATTAATGCAATAAAATTAGCATCTAAAGTTAAAAGGACAATAAACAAAGATGTTTAGTTTAAATTTAAAAATGGAACGCGATTATAGTACGTGATATACAACTTTTAATCAAAACTTAATTTGAATAATGTCACATTATATATATATATATATATATATATATCACAATTAGATGGGGTTGAATTAAATTACCATTGTTCAGGAATATGAGAGTACATTTCAAACTTTATCACACCAGTTGCCATGTTGTCTTTAACTTTAAAACTTGGATTTTTCATATCAAACACCAAGACGAAGACATGTTCATTATGTATGATGTGGATGAAGACCAAATCAATTTTATTTAAGTTTTTTATGTCTAAGTTGGTCAGCAGCATCCCCATGTTTTCAGCAAAAAGATTTATTCTTGTCTTATCTGAAACACCTTTTTCCAGCAATGGCGATGGCTGCAATTATGTGTGTTTAATACTGTGTTAGTGTTATAAATTAACAAAAAGGAATATAATAAGTGATTGTTTACAACATACCAAGATATTTGGAGGGCAAAAATAATCTAAAAGGAGAACAAGACCCTCTTTGTTTTTCATCAGCATTAAGAACATGAACAAAAGCTTCAAGGACACCGGTGTGTATGTATACTTCTGGGAAAAGGCTTTCCATAATGACCTTGTAAAACTTTGTATCACTGTTTGTGATGAAGAGGAGAGTACTGCATTAATAAAATAAACATAATTAACATAATAACACATGCTAGTTAATTTTTTTTGTTTTTACTATGTGAAACTTACTGTGGGTCGTTTTTAGGATGAAATACATATTGACACATCATCCTTTCTTCTTTGGACAACTTTTTACCCAATACAACTGATCTTTCAACATATGGTGACCTTAGTTGTTCTCCAATTATCTTCGACCTGTGTTTTCTCTCATACTTGATCTTGATCTCTCTTGGAGGTGTGTTGACAACATCAGGTGTCCCCAAAACAGGTTCATTAGGTTCAGGTTGAGCTTGCAAAAAATGGATTGTTGTAATAACATTCTCTAAATCAACAGCAACATCATAAGCATCAACAGGGTGTTCATCTTCAACAATATTTTATTTTTCCTTTCCTTTTGAACTAGAAATTTGCAGCTCTACAACCCCACATGCTTTAACCATCTCTTGAACAAAAGTTGGTGTTACGTCTAATGGCTGGTCCACATGGCATTCTACAGCTACAACCACTTCTGTTTCAATTGGTTGTGGATCTCAAACCATTTTAGACCAAAATCTTTTTTAGTTTGAAATCATTATTAGACGGGTATTCAGTGGTAGTTGAGGATATAATCCCATCAATCTCAATCCCCAATTTTTTGAACTCTTCTATTTTTTCATCCAATTGAGTTAACCATTCCTAGTATTTAAATGCAAGGTGTAACAAAAACATGTTTAGTGTAAAATAAGAAATGTGTGACACCCGGCAATTTCAGGTAAATTGCGACACTTACATTCTTTACATTTCACATTTATACTTGTTGCATTTCATTTAATTATGATTAATTAGATGAGTTGAACACAAACTACTGCGAAACGATAGTCCGTGGAGCTATCGGATCGTACATTGCACATTGGTTTGGAAACCAAGTGTGGCAAACACAACACTAACGCAAAACAATAATTCGGGGAATTTTGAATTGTGCATCACACGTTGATTAGGATTAATCAAGCGTGCAAACACTTCGTTAGACACGAACACAAACAATCATCGATAATTCGAGGAATTACCGAAACACACACGAGTCCTACGAACGTTGGTGAACGTCAAACACACTGTGTAGCACAACACTCGAAACTTCACGAAACACTCACACATTGAACTTGGAAGTTCAAACGATGTTAAACGATGAGTTATAAGCGTGAAACAATTGAAAAACGAGCCGAAACGACGAAATTGGACTTGTTGGGCTTGCCTGGAGACCCAGGCGGTACGCCCAGACCCAACACACCTCACCTGGCGATGCGCGCGGGACTAAGAAATCAGCCGGACACATTTTCCATCCGCGCGGTACGCCTGGCCTTGGTGAGCCACGCCAGGCGTTACGCCTGACATGCACAGATAACAAAAACAGATTTACACTCAACCTATCTCACTTTTAATCATTCTAATCCTATTCTCTCGGCCATAGCACCCCAACCTCGAGCACACAACTCCATTTCTTCATCATTTCACCAGAAAACTCCATTGATGAAGCTTTGAAGCTCCTAGGAAGCCATTGGAGCAAGAAGGAAGCTTGGAAAGCTTGTTGTCTTCATCATCATCACTTGGAAACTCCTAAGAAATCATTCCCAGCCACTCTTGGAGCTGCCAAATCCTTGATTTAACTTCATTCCAACAATCTAGAGCATCTAAGGTAGTTTTACTTGTTTCTTGATAGTTAGATCGAACATGCAATGGGTAAAAACCCACATGCATGAAGATCCACTCACATGCAACTCCGATCCGCTCACACGCACGAATTTTGTGATGTTTGAATCTGGGTTTGTTGATATAAATATGTTTCTTGATGATCTATGATGTTATTGTAAAGATCTATGACGATCCATGATGATGTGAGTTATTAAAATGTGTGATTTGGTCATAGCATGATGAAATAAGACCATGCATGTATGATCTAAGACATTTTAGATGGTTTTGTTGATGTTGGGATGATTCTTGATAATATATAAGTGTTCTTGCAAGATTAGATGATGATCTTAATGATTAAAGACATGATATTTGATGAACTTTCTATTATTAGAAACTTTATTTTGTCAAAATGATGTTATGGATGAAATGGTGAACATGCATGTATGAGGAATTGCTATTAGGATGTTAAGATGATGATTTGAACACTTAGAATGTGATATTGATAATGTTTATGGTCATTTTGACATAGTTACTATTTTTAGTAACTTTTATTGATGAAATATTGATAGATGATGAATTTGGTTATGAGGACATGTTTAAATGATGTTAGATTGGTTATTATGATGATTGGTGACATGAAAATTGGTTTAGAAATATTAACATGGTCATTTGATGCAAAAACCACAAAGTTACTATTTTTAGTAACTTTATTTTTACAAAAATCGATTTGTAAACATGATGTGTGATTCGAGCATGCTAGATGACTTATTATGTTGTAGTAAGATGATTAGATAGTAAGTTAGATGGTTTCCGTTGTCACGAATGCTACAATTGGAAACTTTCCATTTTAGGAAACTTTTATGTGCAAACATGTTGTAAACGACTTATGTGACTTTGTATGATGATGTGCTATGTGTTAACATGATCACGTAGGACTAATGGGCATGCTAGAACTCTAAAATCAATATGCTTGGGAAGTTGCTATAAATGGTAAGTTGTCCATAGACGCGACTTACGCGTTTGGCACACAACGAGCACTAACACGAATGTTTCACAATACACAAACAACACAAGGTTCACCAACGGGTCGTTGACACACACGGTCAAACACGGTCAATGTAGACCGACACAGACAGACATGATCAACCGAGAGTTATTGATCACGTAACACGATCACTTACACGAACTCACGTATAGTATACGATATAGGTAGCCGGTGACTGGCTACCTGACGACACAGGAGCTTACGCTTACGTTGTTTACTTCGCTAAGGTGAGTTCACGGCCCCTTTTTACATTTTCCACCTTTGGGGGAGAAAACATTGCATACAACTGTTTTTGAACAACTTACACACTTTTGGTTATTTTTGTACATGCGAATATCGTATATGCATATGTGCGGTATTCATCCACAAACTGATAAGTCCTCATTAAACACACTTCGAACCGTTAATAGCGCGTGGCGCTCAGTGTGGTAATTCTGAATAGTACTATTTGGGCCTAACAAGCCCCACTGTTGCGCGCCGTATGGCCACCCCGACTGGAGGTCGGAACAGTGCGAAATTGACCAAACAACATTTGCCATATCTTGGATGGATATGGTGGGAGGCAGCATGTTAGCTTCGGTTGCGAGCCCGCATATGATATAACACATATTGACTAGCTATCAATTGATATTGCATTGTATTGAAAAATAGACCTGCTCAACATTTACTTTAAACATTTTGATGTTTACTGCTGATTACAAACCTGTGCTCTCACCAACCATTGTGTTGACCTTTTACTCGCATGTTTTCTCAGGTAACTAAGGCACGCGCACCAGGAATAGGATGCTAGGCCGGAGTCGCATGCATCTGTTTAAGTGTCTTAGTTTATCAAACATTTATTATCATTTGGTTGCTATGTAATAGTAATCAACTTTAATCGCTTCCGCAACTATTGGCACGTATCGACTTGAAAATCATTTTCATTTAACGCTTCCGCAAACTATGAATGATTAAACTGTTTTATTAACTTATACTTTACTTCCGCTACTCTGATATTACTAAAATGTTTTATCCAAATTATTGGATGTACGTACGAAATCAGACATATAGGTCTCGCATGTTGTGTGACCGGAGACTGCGATCCTGACAATCTGCCGTTGCTCGTGCCCCCGGAAGGGACGGGATTTCTCGGGGTGCGACAAAATGGTACGTGATAAAATGAATGGTACGTAATTACAAAGAAACATCTTACTTGTTCTGTTGTTGGTTGTTGTGGGGTCTGGATTCTCTGAACATAAGGTGACATTCTAGAAAGTGATAAAGGAGTGTATGTATCTTTAATAACTCTTTGAGTATAAAAGCCAATTGGGAACAACAATTCATCTGGACATGGTCTAATGTTATCCTGAATGTAGTCATCCATCTCACCATCTTCATCATTTTGTTGTTTATCATTAGAGGATTGCTTGTTATGATCAATATTTTGTACATCCTCTAGATGAGAGTCATCAACAGCGACAACAACATCTTCTTCTTCGAAAACAACATCATCACCAACTCTATCACTACGTTCTTCATCATCACCAACATTTGCATCCAAGGGATGTTCACTTTCATCATCTTCAAAATCACACGCTTCTTACGGACTACCAGTTTCATAATCAGTAAATGGATCGTTCTCATATATGTGAGAATCAAGTTCGATGAGGTAGTTATTTGTGACATTTTCAATGGTTGGGCCAGGTGGAAGGGTTGAGAGATATCTTGTGCGTTTCCCATAAATGTAGAGTAACTGAAGAAAATAATAACCAGTTAACACATGTAATTACAAATTTATTTTATACAGATAAACAAAATGTATCATATCGCAAGGAACAAGAATGGGCTGTTACCACGTACAACCGGTACACGTACAACCACAACATACAATTGAGTAACCGCACGTGGCACGCCCTCCATAGTCTTTCTCACAATCATCTATGAAATACCGAACAATCATGAACCCTACTATAACAGTGAAGTTCTGGGTCACTTGCACAATCCACGAATTGAAAATTCCTCATTGCTAAACCCAAAGTTCTACTACCACGAGCCGAGATTTCGTGTTTGAATATTTGCTGCCATCAAAAAATGCCATGATTGAACCAATTTGCTACCTCATCATCCAACCACCATCATCGGGCCACTGTTATCATCAAGGTAAACATCCGAACCTATTCAATCAATCTTGTGTTCTTCGAATTTTACCACTGAATATATCGAGCAATCAAAATAGAATCATGAAACTAAACTAAAAAATTGAATTACGCAAATAGTAGAAGGGGTTGGATTGCGTCAGTGACGGAGCTTGAAAAAAAGCTCGGAGGGGGCCGAAGGATTTTTAAGAAGAA
This sequence comes from Mikania micrantha, assembly GCA_009363875.1. Lineage (NCBI taxonomy): Eukaryota > Viridiplantae > Streptophyta > Magnoliopsida > Asterales > Asteraceae > Mikania > Mikania micrantha. The sequence goes on along the minus strand of CM018691.1, from coordinate 46,689,480 downwards.
AACGGAGGGGGCTGAAGGATTTTTAGGAAGAAAATGAAGCGAACCGAATGATTTTCTGACGAAATACTACTATATCGACCCTTTCGAGCGAAAAAACAGGGACCCGGGTCCTTCTATCCTCCGTCCCCGCGTATGTTTAAGTCGAGAGAGTTGGGTCATGTATATGGTAAAATGCATTAACGAAGTTTAATAGCGTCCGGGGGGAGGGGCTCACCCCTTCTCGCTTTGAGAAATTATATATTGTGGTCCGTAAATTTTCACCCTCTTTTAAAATGTTCAAGCTCCTCCATGGGTAATATGGTATGCATCTATGTGTATGCAGGTGGGTATGCTAAATACATGCATGTCGTCATGGGCAAACCGGGTTCAAAAATGGACCGGGTTCGGAGGAACCGGTTTTGAGGTCAACCCGAACCGGTTTGGAACCGTTTTCAATATTCTAGATCTGTAACCGGTGGAACTGGGTAGGGTCCGGTCGGGTCCAGAACTGGATACACCTACCGGGTTCGATTTAATTTTTTTAAAAAAAAATTGCATACATAAATAACAAAATTCTTAAGAACATAAATAAAAAGAAAATAATATTAAAAAAATTCATTATTATTTCTAATAATTCACAATAAATTACATACATAACTTAAAAATAACTCAAATACATTTATTTATGTTTCAATTATTTAAAAAAAGACGTACATAAATAATAAAAAAATACTTGATTTAAGAACATGAATAAAAAATAATAATATAAAAAAATTATTATTATTTCTATTAATTTTACAATAAATTACATACATAACATAAAAATAAAAATAACATATTTAACATTTATTTCTCTTTTAATTATTTTAAAAAAAGACATACATAACTTAAGAAGATAAATACAAATACAATAACTTAAGAACATGTGTTTTATTGAGTTTCCGTTTCCGTTTGCGTACATTTACGAGCACGAGCTTCTTGTGCAAGTTCTTCAATAGATGTGTCGGGAAATAATCCTTCCTCCACCTCCTCTTCTTGTACCCTTGTTTTAAGTTCGATTTCATCTTCGAGGTTTGTTATGTTTTGAATTCGATCGATCGTGTCCAAGTGATCCTTTAAGCAAATACACGTCTCTACTGATTTCGGAGTAAGTCTTGTTCTTCTTAAAGATAATACCCTGCCACTAAGAGAAAACACAGATTCCGAAGGTACCGTAGAAGCTTGGAAGGTTAGTAAATCACGTGCCATAGTGGCTAGAATCGTATAATCGGATTCCTTTCCTTTCCACATGACAAAAGGTCTAAATTGTGATAATCCTCGGATTGAAAAGTGGACACAAAATCTGTTCCACTATACTTTCCGAGCTCACTTGAATGAGTGTTACCCCTTTGTCATTTCATTACGAACGGTGTTAAATAAACTAAGAAGCAGATCACGAGGTTTACTACTCGAGCTTGATGCGCTCGTGCTCGTACGTGTATTTATATTAGGACCATATTTAATTATATAAAATTCATACATATTTTGTAAACTATGTTGAAAACTTTTTTTTGCATCATTTGAAAAATTTGGATCTTCTTCATGGATATCCAAATTATAATTTATTTCTTCTATCAAACATTCAACCCCCATAACATTCAAAATTGGGTTTAAAACAATAACACAAGTAAACACGGGTGGTAAATCTTTAAAATATTTCTTTAATTTGACTTTCATTGGTTTTACCATTTCTTCAAACATTTGGTTTTTCATTTCAATTTTTTTTTAATTTGACTCATCAAATACAATTCTGGTAACACCAATGAACTAGTGGGATAATAAACCCTTGATAATTTTGTAGTGACGGTTTTAAAAGCTTCAAGAAAATCAGTTAAATCTTGAATATTATCCCAAGCCAAGCCCGAAAATTGTTCGGCGTAACCACCTTCATAAAGAGTCGTGTGATATGATTGTAAAGTTGCTCTTTGTTTTAAAGCACTTTCAAACATTTTAAAAGTTGAGTTCCACCGAGTAGGTACATCCCAATTAGGACCATAACAAGGTCTGTTCGTATCTTTACAAAATTTTTTGTATTCGGTAAATGTTCTTCTACTTTTTTTTTAAAATATCATGTGTCATATTTCTTAAACCATTTTTGCAAGCTTCAAGATTTGGTGAAGAAAGACCGTCTTGCACGGCTAAGAATAATATGTGCTACACATCGACTGTGGAAAAATATACCGTTGCAAAATGGTGTGTATTTTAATTTTTCCACTACAACACTGTTGTTTGAAGCATTATCAAATGCTATTGAAAATAGTTTATTTTCCAAATTACATTATGTTATTACGAAATCTAATAGTTTAAACAAATATTCAGCCATGTGGATACGGGAAAAGCTCAAAAGCAATCATTCGTTTCATCATTTGCCACGAATTGGGATCTACCCAATGGGCGGTGAAGCAAATATACGATTCCCGTAAACCATGTGGTGCAGACCAAACGGCTGTAGTTAAGTTTACATCAGTGTTTAGTTTTTCAAAAAATAAGATCAAATCTTTTTTTGCGTTGTTCCACATTTTTAAACAATGACGCCTTAATGTCTTTCGACTTACATGATTATAACGAGGCTGAAGCGTATCTCGAATCATGTTTGTTAATAGAGGGTTGTGGAAATGTTCAAACAACAACGCCTTTTGAATCATGAACTTCGCCATTCTATCACGAACCTCATCTACGTCATAGTGAAAAATTCCACCATCATTACCGATTTGTGTTTGTTGATTTTCGGGATCATTCTTCAACGCCTTGAAAAATTGTTTGGTAGTATGTTTCTTCAAACTCGTGTTTGATTCTTTTGCAAGAAGCATACCACAATACTTGCAACGAGCATTTTAAGACCCATTACTTGTCTCAACTAAATCGCAGTTACACCATATTTCCATGTTCCTATTATGTGTAAGAACACGAACAACTGTAACTTCGACGTCAGAACCTTGACCACAAGAAGATGTAGAATGAGCCATTATGTTAACAAGGTTATACTTGTTTAAAATATGAGTGTAATGAAAATGTATCGCGAAACAAAGAGAGTAAAGCAGTCGGGTATACGAAACTAGAGCTTTTTTGGCTTAGAATATTCGTTTTCAAGTGTGGAATCAAACTAAACCAAGCCACAACAACTTATACTAAGTTTTGGACCAAAAACCTCAAAAAAACGGCTAGAAATGGGTCCAAACGGCTAGAACTCGTTTTTTTGATCCAAACAGTCAAAACCGGGTTGGAACCGGTTTTGGTTGGACCGGGTTGGAACCGGTTCGGGTTGAACCCGGTTTGTACCCATCTGAAAATTTTGAAATAGGAACCGGCGGGTTCAATCGGGTTGGAACCGGTTTTGAGGTGGATCGTGTTGGAACCGGGTCCGGTTTCGGTTGAACATCGGGTTAGGGTTAGGAACCGGTTTCAATGCCCATCTCTACATGCATGGATCAAAGAATTTGTGTACGGATGTATTATGTATGTACACGTAATCCACTTGAGTATGCGAATGTCCGGATTACAGGGTGTAGCTAGTGCGGGATCTGTCAGGGCTGGTACAAGCTTTTTGCACAACTGAGTATCTGAGACTGAACAACTGCGAGTCTGAGATTGCATGATTGAGTATCTGATAACAACTGGTCACTGGATTCACGCCACTTCGTCTTGAACGAAATCAGCTAATCGACAACAATAAACAATGGTATATTTTAGAGAAAAGAAGTGGTTAGTGGTATTACTACCGTTGAATCGCCATTTCGTGTTCTGTCTTCGTCATATGTTTGATTTTTTAATCGTTGTTCCGTCTTCTGAGTCTGTTTTCACCAGTTTCCAATTCAAGAATTGAGAATTCCATTGGTCGGTCGCCAATCACCACTCGCTAGGGCTTCTTCCTTTTTGTCCAGAATTCCTTCTCAATCACTGGTCACTAGTCGCTGCTCATTACTCACTATGAATAAAACCCATTGCTGGGCCTCTTTTTCCTAAAAAAATGGGACTTCTTTAGAAATTAGGCCCAAAGCTAGGGCATTTTTTCTACATGTGGCCATGTGGGCTGGCCCTGGTTCTTTCGGTATGACGGTTTGTCCTGTAAAATGTATGCATGTTAATGAAAGCCTGAAAGGCATGTATGGGTTATAAAATGGTTTAGTTTTTTTTTTTGAAAAGCAAAGGTCTCAATCGTATGAGCCAATGTTTTCAAGTAATGTCATCAAGGTCTAGTTACCTGTACCTCTCATAAACCCCACAGTCACCCAAGAGGAAACCACACATGAAAACCTCCTGACCCCCCATACCCTTTTTCGCCGCAGGAGGGTTTCGAACCCGAGACCTCCCATTTGGAAAATTCTCAGGGTACCGCTGAGGCACTGCCTCGTTGGTTATAAAATGGTTTAGTAATCATATGGTTTAAGCGTTTAAGGATAATAAACACGGGTCAGAAAAAAAGGGTATGGATTATGCTAATAATTAAATGGGTCTGATGGTTTATACGGGCTCAAGTGTTCACATATACGTGTAAACTAGGTATAATCGATTAGGTCTACGTGCTTGGTGTGTGAGTAGTATCTTTCTTTAATATGCGAGTGAGATAAGACATGATTAATACCAATACTAATTAAAAATACAAGAAAGGATATAATCAAGTGGTAACTAATCTAGTTTATGTTATAATAAAAGAAAATAAACGTAAATTAACCCCCGATTGATACACTTAATACATGAAAACATGTCATAATCACAATAAAAATCTTACAATCAAATAAAATGTAAAAAAACACCATCTTTACTATGTCTTATCAAAACCAAAGTAACTGGGTTTGGATTATTTTGAACTAGTAGCTCATCAAGGAAAATACAATTATTAATCAAATCAAGATGAGTATATAGTCTCATTTTTATTTTTATTTTTTTTCTCTAATGGTGGAATGTACGTTCACTGTTTTCTTTTATGCTACACTTTTTTATACTATTTTCCTATATATATGATTTGTTTGTTTAAATAGCAATTGTAAATCCAATGCAAATTATATAAGTTTGTTCTCATATTGAAGTCCTCACTATTTGACTCACATAATCAATCATTTAACTCTGGGTTTGGAGTAGATGGATAAGAGTCAACATATACTCAAACTTGGCAATTGAGTGAATATAACCCAAATTCTATATTTATCTTCTAAGAATGTTAATTGCAATAGTATTTAGGGCACTAGTTATTAGATTTGATTGTGAGTGTTGGGTCTAGAAAAGTCAAGACCAATGATTAATTGGATAGATGGAATGTAAACAAGAAGTATTATGTATTTGTTGATTAGGGAGCAACGAGTCACCACACGAGCCACTAAAGACTCAAGATTACAAAGACACTTGATGACCAAAAGACCCAATGCTACAACAAATGATAAAGTTTAATTTAATATTTATTTATTATTATTTTTTTTGTTGTATTTATTGTTTTTAGGGTTTTAGGTCATGTGAGACTATATAGAGATTATTCTCATTTTGTAGACAAACAATCATACAAGAGAGTGGTGAGGGTGTACTTTAATGTAATCTTGAGAGAGCTCTCCCCCATGAACTCCATGAATTCTTTATCCATGGAGTTTGAAAGCATGTGAGGGGTAGGTAATGTAATCTTGTTGACTAGTGAATCTTATTTGCTTTACATTGTTAGTCATTACATTACATCTCAGATTCGTTCTAGGCTGTGTTCTTTAACATCTTCACCCATCTTTAAAACTTTTTCTGTTCATATTCTGCTCAATCTTCACAAATCGGGTAGGTCCTATTCCGCAACCGTTTTTACAATTGGTATCAGAGCCAAGTTCTCGAGACTATCATGTCACACCCCGAGCCGGCGGGCCGGATCGTGTGTCCCGCCGAGCAGAAGGTTCCCGAGGTGCGATATCGTGGGTGATAATCGTGATGATCAGATTGTTTACATAGCATCAACATTGAGAATAATTAAAGCACAAATAAAATTTAACCAGGATTACAAAGTTAAATTACAACTGTTAATGTTTGATAATTTAACTAAGTACCTATCAAAAGAATCAATTGTTTTCTATCTTGTATCTGTACAAGATATCAAAATAGCTTCACAACGTTCATCAAAACATGTGCTTTTCAAAATCTACTAGGTCCTCTAACTGGGCATCCTAACATGCATTCCTTAGCCTTAGCCTATTCCTGTACGTCACCTGAGGAAGCATGTAAGAAAACAAAGTCAACACAATGGTTGGGGAGTTCATATAGTTTAGTAGTTGGAAATAGCTTTAACAAACCTTTTCGGTAACAACCTTAACCTCATTAACATCATCTGTAATATCCAATTCGGTATGCTTATATATAGGGCATACGAAAGGGTAGAGCCTACAACCCGCCTAGACGCCATCCCACCACATACTAAACCACATATGACATTGTTGTTAATGATAATTAAACATTTTACCTACGCCCCAATACTGTCTCCACCATAGCTTTAGCATTACTGTTTAAGAGTTTACAAGTTCATAGCATAAACATAGCTCGACCTTTAAGTATACTGTATACGGATAAAAGCTTCATAGAATCGTAGTTTAGCATTCAGAGTCTCATGCATGGGTACAAGCTTTGCATTAGCATAGTTTAGCATTCACGTAGCCCATGATTAGATACAAGCTTTGCTCTAACATATTTTAGCCATTACGTATCTCATGAATCGATTCTAGCTTTGTATTAGCATAGTTTAGCATTCACGTATCTCATATATGTAGATACAAGCTTTGCTTAAGCATAGTTTAGCATTCACGTATCTCATATATAGATACAAGCTTTGCATTGACATAGTTTAGCATTCACGTATCTCATGCATAGATACAAGCTTTGCATTTAGCATGCAATCATAGCTTGTAGCATTTAGCATCTAGTATTAGCATATAGTTTGAGAATATAGATTGTAGCATTAGCCATAGCATATAGTTTGAGCATGTAGCTTATAGCATTAGCATTAGCATCTAGTTGTGGCATGTAGTTTATAGCATTAGCATTAGCATCTAGTTGTAGCATGTAGTTTATAGCATTATCATATAGTTTGAGCATATAGTTTGTAGCATTAGCCTTAGCATATAGTTTGAGCATGTAGCTTATAACATTAGCATTTACAAAAAATTTCAACATATGTTTAAAAGATTTAACATGCTTCTCAGTCCCGATGTAAAATCCAAAATGGTTTGAAAAGGGACCATGAACTCACCTGTGTTGCTAAGTGTAAGTTACCACAGATAATGCGCGCTCGTTGATTGTAGCTTAAGTATCTTCAACACCTGAGTTGTTTTAAGAGATTCGAATTCTATAAGTCGTTATAACAGACGCAACTAGGGTTTTGGTCTCGGTGTGCAACTAAGTGTCCTATGTTACTAAAGTGTTTTCTGGTTTTCATTGACCTATTCTCAACCTAATGCCCATAAGTAAATCCTTCTCCCACGAGTAATCGTTACAAGTTTTTAATTAAAACGTTTATAAATTCATTCAATTTAAGTTGCATTTAGTTGAAAAATTCATTTAATTCCATTTAATAAAGTAATTTCTTTTATTAGGAGCATAATTCATTTTAAGAAACTCATAGATTAATTAGCTAGGCATAAGTTAATCCACTTTGATTAACTCTAAGCTTAATATTTACTTTTAGCTTCCTTTGTTTCTTGACACGATTGTAATTACCACTTAGATTAGAAAACTCTAAGGAATTCTCTAGTTAGTTACATTGTTGCATAGCATTTCTAAGTATTGTGCTTTAATAATTAACACAAATGCTTAGTTACGTTTCTTGATTCTTTGCAAATCATGATTCATGCTCAATTGTGTTAAAAGCCTTTGTTGTAATTGCATTAGTCTTGTTTACTCACAATCCTATGAAATAGGCAAGATATGGGTTGAGCATTTATTTAGCAAAATATTAGTGTCTCAATCATGATTGGCATATAAGTTTATTTAACTTTGTATAAATTAAGTTAGTTTCTTGTTTAGGAAACCCTAAAATTTTTCCCATGCACACCCACACCCACATGCATAGGGTTTACATGAGTGTTCCCATGCACACCCAAACTCAACCCATGCAATTCATGTGTCCAAACCCCTTAATTATAGTTGGTAGTTCACACCCCCATTTCTTAGCCGAAGGGTCTCTGACTGAATCAACTAGGGCGAATGGCCATGGGCCGAACCTGGCTGGCGAAGGAAGGCTGGCGGAATGAGGGTGAAGGTCGAATGTGTTTGGTCGAAAGTTCTTGACCAAAGGAGGCTTGGCCGAATGGGTTTGATCGAATGAACATGGTGTCCGAATGTGGATAGCAGTGATAGAATGAGGGCGTTCGAATGCGGCCTTTTGGCCTAAGCTGGCCATTCGACCCATCGAGCTTCTTCCCATGGCAGCCATGGTACTCAAGCAAATCGACTTAGGTTTGGACTAAAACTTGTTCCTACATAATTCTATGGTGTTGTTGAGGGATTTCCCTAGGGTTTTGAGGTGTATTTAACCGGTTACAAGATGGATTCAAAATAAGGTTTTCAAAACCCTACACCTAACATAAATCATGAATTTTACCTCGGATTTGTTGGTTCTAAGTTCAGATCCTCTGTACTTTCGTGATCTACGTGATGTGGTGTTCGTTTAGACACCAAAATCACTCGATTTGGTTGAGAAATGAGAGAGATCGGGTGTGGGTTTCTAGAGAGAGAAAACTTGAGAGAGAGAGAGACGATGGTGATGATAAAATCTGGTTGGTGGGTGTTGGTATGGCATTAAATGCCATAATAAATGCTTTCAAATTAACCGGGTTCGTTCGGTCGTTCGGTTCCGCTCGGTTTCGTGCAAAAGCGTCGTTTCTGTTTCGTTTTCGTGACGAACATCTCGGTTTTAAAAATATAGATTAATAGATTTATTTAGGTGGTTATTCCTAGTAAATTAACTAATTATCTTTTGTTTAATTTAAATTTCTGAAAATGTTTAAGTTATAGTTTAATTCAAATCGTCGCTCGTACGAATACGACGATCACTTCACTTTTCAAAATGGTTTTCTAATTATTGGACATCATTCAGAACGTTAAACTTTCAGATGTATCCGTACACATCGTAACCTATACGAATAATCCATCCATTTAGCATTCTTGTAATGACGTCCGTTATTGCTTTGTTTTGTTCAAACTCGCATACGTTTACACAAAATAGCATATTAAAAAGCATCTGTGTGTCAGTTTAGCGTTGTCTGATGTGTTTCTGACTGTTAAACCGTCAGATTTAATCATATTTCAGAAACGATAGCATAATAGTTTTGTGTCAAGCATCACAATGTTAATAGCATATAAATAGTTCACGTAGTTTGTACCTGAGTTACCGTGCAAGTTACTGTAGAGATCACTGTTCTGGTAACGCTTCCGGCACTGATGTTACATATCAGTTTAACCATTGATTATCTCAAACTTGTGCTCAATACCTTGATTTTGTGAACTTTTGTGAAAGTTATTTGAAGATACTTCTATTGCTCTGTTCGTGAATTTATTTGGGATTTTGTGTTTAGATTTGGTAAACACAAGTAGGTTTGGCTTTCCCTAATCTATGCCAAAACACCACCCAAATCTAATCGTCATCGGATGAGTTATCAAATTTTTGTTCATTTGATAAAAATGGAGGCGGCTGAAAAATTTTAGGGCAGCTGGGTTTGTTTAAGAAAATAACATGTTGATGACGGCGGTGTATTAACTTAGGGTTGTTGGAAGGTGTGTATTCTTTGTTGCACATTCGGAAGAATAATAGGAAGCTTCCTACCCATTGCTTCCGAAGATGGATTTTATATCTCTTCCGAAATCACTTCTGATAAGGTATCTTCTGAATAACTTCTGAAAATTAATTCTGATTGGAGATTGCTTCTGAAGCATATTTTTCTTCCAATTCGAATGCTTCACTTCCAAAGCATATGCCTAATATGGCTCCATTCGTTGACTGCATGTTGATGCTTCCAATGTTCTTCCGAAATTGCATTATTTTAGCTTCCGAAAGTCACTTCTGATTAATATGTACTTTTCAATTCATCAAAGCTTCTGTTTGTCTAATAGATATTTCTTTTGAGGTCAAAAAGGTAATTTTAGATTGATAGTGGATGTATTAACTAGAAAACTTTTTATGGATTTGTGTTGACTTTTGAGGACATTGAACCATGTCTGAACAATATGACAAAGGGCTTGAAGGTAATTTCACATAGTTTTGTTGGGAATTAATTTGAAAGGAAATCAGAAATGAGGTACAATCTTATTAATCTCTACAATTTATTTTCATCAATTGTGAATCTATCACTTTTATGTAGAGAGGTTAGCTTTTTAAGTGTTAGTTTGTGATGTCCAAGTTCTAATGCATCCACAGATTATTACTATTGAAGTTAACTTAAGTTTTAGAAGTGAAGTCTTCTCTTGATATGTAATGCCTTCTTTCTAAGTGTTAATTTGTATGATGTTCAAGTTCTAACGCATCCTTTAATCAACACTTTAGAAGTTGATAACATATGACATCACTTTTGAAACACATTAGCCTTTGGTTCACTCGTTTAGTCACATTATTGGAAGTACTATACACTTGGCATAATAGATCTGAAACTCATATATGGTCTGAAAATTAAAATGAGTTAATGATGTATATTTTGTAAGTCCAATTGTTTGCACCATGTAACTTGTTGCCGGTTAGCAATGATTGCTACCAAAGAACACTACTTGCTTTTGAAGACTTGATGAGTTTTCACATGTAAGTTATCTATAGCATCAGTTTAGGGGGAGATTGATGGATTGAAACTCATGGCAAGTGTGTTATCAGTGGTTTATCAATGAAGACTTCGATTTCATTGATGTGAATATTTCTTATTTCTACTTTGAAGACTCTCAAGAATCAAATTTTTGGGATATGGTTTACATTCATCTTTGAACCTGTATTTGTCACATGTTCATTACAAGGAAGGCTGAGATTCCTACACTTGGACTGACACCCTACATTCGGATATCTTTTGGGTTGTGATTGAAAATTAAAATTGTTTAATCGTAGGGGGATCTTTATCAGAGGGGGAGAAGATAAATAAAAGACATGGAACTTCAAGAATATTGTTTTGGGTTTGATAAGTGAAATAAAGATAGTTTCACAATCTATTGCGGTGAAAGAAATATGAATTGCATCTACACAAGTTCATTCTTACTATTCATATTTGTTTCATCACACTTATGCATTGGCTTACATTCATCTAACCAAATAGGGGAAACTGTTTTGTCTAGAAAAGTCAAGACCAACGGTTAATTTGGATAGATAGAATGTAAACAAGAAGTATTATGTATTTGTTGATTAGGGAGCAACGAGTCACCACACGAGCCACTAAAGACTCAAGATTACGAAGACACTTGATGACCAAAAGACCCGAATACTACAACAAATGATAGAGCTTAATTTAATATTTATTTTTTATTATTATTTTGTTGTATTTATTGTTTTTAGGGTTTTAGGTCATGTGAGACTATATATAGAGATTATTCTCATTTTGTAGACAAACAATCATACAAGAGAGTGGTGAGGGTGTGCTTCAATGTAATCTTGAGAGAGCTCTCCCTCATGAACTCCATGAATTCTTTATCCATGGAGTTTGAGAGCATGTGAGGGGTAGGTAATGTAATCTTGTTGACTAGTGAATCTTATTGGCTTTACATTCTTAGTCATTACATTACATCTCAGATTCGTTCTTGGCTACGTTCTTCAACATCTTCACCCATCTTCAAGACTTTCTCTGTTCGTATTCTGCTCAATCTTCACAAATCGAGTACGTCCTATTCTGCAACCGTTTTTACAGTGAGCCCATGAGAATCATATTCACCTATTTGTGATATTATTCAAAGATTATAGTTATGTATGTTTGAACTTACAACACAACTATGGTTATTTTCAAATCTATGTGCTCGACCAACTATTTTTAGTTGACACTTGTTTTCGACTTAGTTTTCAAGTAACATATAATGAAGATTATATGGACTTGACAATTAGTTGTGACCTTCGTCTAATGTAGTTGCGTGAAAATTTAATCTTTGTTGAAACATTGCTTGTATGAGATAACTACTTTGTAATTGTTATATTACATTTCATCGTGATAAAAGAAAGATTTTTCCCACAAGTATCTATAAATGGAATTGGTTTGAGTATATTACTTACCGCATTCAAATCCAATAAGTCAATTAAAGAGAGAGGCTCTTTTGTGACATTTGTCGCAAACTCAAGTTTGACTTTGACTAAGACTTGACCGTTTATTTTACTTGATTTACAAATTGTAAATCAATAAATCCTAAACCTAACTAAAAGCTATTAATATAGTGTGAGGTGATCTTTTTATGTATCTTGGATACTAAAGAAGTTGCACTTATTGAATTGTTCAACTACAAACATACAACGAGTTGCAAGTAAATTTTACACGTAACACAATGATAGATATTTAAATTAATATCTATTGAGATACAAATTGCGACATATGTGGGTTTTATAGAATGATACCCGATATGGTTAGTGTACTAGACTCGTCTAAATAACGTGTTAATAAGTTTAATATTTATTATTAAATTTAAGTTATTGAGTTTAGCAAAGAATTATTTTTATTTTAAATGCATTGTGTTGCATTTGGTGACTTTTGAGATTTCGACACTGTTTCACGGTGTAGCATCCGAAAACGAACGTTGGTGACGACTCGATAAATGAATTTAGCGGATATGCTTGGATTAACATAAAATAATAGAGCATAAATGAATAACATGAGTTAAAGATAAAAAAACCGTAATTTTTAGAGTTAACCATTAAATTTTCTGACAACAGATTTTATGTGCATTTTAGTTGGATAAAATGGAGTTGATTAACCAAATGACATCTAAGGTCATTATTATTAACTAAAATTCAATTATTTTAGTAAGATTAAATATTCTAGTAATTTTAGAATAAAAATCATGTTAAATAAAATTTCCGATACTAGATTTGTACATTGTAGGACTTAGATTATACATGGTGCATCTTTAAAAACCACCATACTTTCTTGTGATTAAATGTGAGTGACACATGTCATGAGAAGATCAAAGTAAGATATATAAAATATTACAAAATCCCACTCTTTCCTAACATAATTATTCTTATACAACATCACACTCCAACTTTCTCTTCCTCCTCCCTCCATACTTATATCACACCACCATCAACACTTTTTCACCATTATTAATGTCTTCAAGCTTCCTTCTTGTCAAGTTTTGTTGATTTTTGATAAGTATTGAAAAGAAATGGTACAAGAACATACACATTTTACTTCCTCTATATTCATCACTAAAGTATAAACTTCCATTTTATTTGTGATTTTAGTGTTGTTCACCAATCTTAAAAGAAATAAAAAACAAAACATAGATTTTTGAAGAAATTGGAGTGTATGCGCGTGAATGTGTGTGTATGAATATACACACACGTACGTATATATGTGTGGGTGAGTGTGAGTTGGTCTTGTATACATATTTGTATGTATTCATTCATATACATGGATATGTATATGTATAAATGGAATTTGTTTACATGCATGTATATATTTGTATTTGATCGTGTATGTACATATACATATATATATATATGCATATGTATATATATGGGATGGTTGTATACATAACACACTAAAAATGAACTAACTCATTAACCATCATCTAATGGTTAATTTAAAATGTAAATGCATTGAATTGTGTCATGTGTCATTTTTCATTTTTTAATATGTGATGGCATTAAATTATGACATTTTGTAACCACTTAAAAACTAGATTTAATTTGGTGGTTACGAGTGTCACCGTCTAAAATATTTTAATAAATCTAATTTTTTATATAAAGTTTACCCCATCTTTTTCTAAACATTCATAACTTTTTTGTACTATATTATTTTTTAAAAAAAATTTGTACCATTATACTCATATCATTTTTCTCTTTAATTCCATTATAGTCTCAACTAGTTTTTTCTTTTATTTTTTTAAATGTCATGTATTTACATCATTGTAACAAGCTTAAATATAACAAATTCATTTGAAATTTTTTCTAACAATAGTAAATTACGGTGATGAAATTTATATTGATGTAATTTACAGTGATATAACACATTATTTACATAGATATAACTTATTATTTATATTAATGTATTTTCTCTTATTTTTTGATTGGTTACAAAATGTCAAAAATGTCCTCTCATTTTAAAAAATGAAACATGACACGTGGCATGATTATATTCACTTACTTTTATAATTAACTATTGGATTATAGTTAATGGATTAGTTCATTTTCGATAGGTTTTATATATATATATATATATATATATATATATATATATATATAGGATTGTGATCAAATAATAACCCACTCTTAGACCGATAAGCCATTAACTTTGCCAAAACGAAGCCGAATATTAAATTTTTTTTGAACATCATTGTAACACAATTAGAACACTATGTTCTTTTATGAGTTTGTAAAAATTTATAACCGTTTAAGAGATATCATCATTGTAAGGTTTTGAAAAAAACAGTTACAGTGCTGTAAGTTAAAAACTTACAACGATGATATCTCTTAAACGGTGATGAATTTTCGCAAACTCAAAAAAGAACATAGTGTTCTAATTGTGTTACTATGATGTTCAAAAAAGAATTCAAGATTCAGCTTCGTTTTGGAAAAGTTAATGGGTGATCGCTCTAAGAGTGGGTTATTATTTGAACACTTCCTTATATATATATATATATATATATATAGGGGATTAATAAAATGAAAATCTTATTTTAGTGAGAAAACCTTGAAAACTTATGTAAAACAAACGTATTTTTTTTTGAATTTTTTTTACAGGTTTGTAATATTATTGGGCACATTTTTATAAAAAAAATTTAAAAAGCACCGAAGAAATATTTTAAAAAAATATTTTATAAATTTTTTTTACGTTGTAAAACATACGTAACACCGCGTCAGATCTGACGGAATTTTTTTACGTTTTTACGTATGTTTTACAATTTTTTTAGTTTTGTTACGTATGTTTTACATGAGGTTTTCTGGGTTTTCACAAATAAAAGTGGTTTTCAAATTATCCATACCCTATATCTATTTATCTAATAAATGATAGTTGAGCCAGCTGATGTGGCAGCTCCTGAGGTTGTCCACATAGGAAAATTTGACATCAGCATGATGTCAGGTTATTGGTTGCTGATGTCATGTATTCTTTTCTCCTCTACCGAGAGAGAACCGCAAGAATTTGAATTCGAAATTCAAATTGTACACCCACATCTTTACCTTATGCCGGAATTCGAAGAGTTTTCTTCTGATGAGTTTTGCAAGCTGCAATTTCATCTAATCAAGGTAATCAATTGCTTTTACCCTTCCCGATTAGCTTCTATCGACATAATTAAGATCTGAAAATTTGAAAATGTTTATAAATACCCTCATTTTTGAATTCTTGCCATCCATACTGTCGTCCATTTTCTTGGTGAAATCTGATGGAGAAAGAGGATGTAAATTATATTTCCTAGCTTTCTGCTGCAAATGATGCTTGGAAAATAAGAGTTCGTGTATTACGATTATGGAAGCAGTCGTATCAAATAGATATGATCTTAATGGATGAGAATGTATGGTTCATAAGCTATTCTTAAAATATGCAATTTTATACGCAGTCTAATTTTTTTACAGGGTGATAAGATTCAAGCAACTATTAAGAAGTTCTGATGTGTGCCTTTGAAAACCAACTAGAAGAAGGCAGTATCATTATTCTAAGCAGGTTTGGTGTTGGTGAAATGAATTTTAAGTATCCTGTTATCAAGCATCCTTTCAGGCTTAACTTCTATCGTAAAACTACTATAAAAAGATGTTTGGAATTCGACGGCCCTTTATATGGTTTTCGATTTATTGATTTTCATCGGATAATTAACAGGGATGTGCAGGTTGAAGACACAGTTGGTATTGTCTTTATCTACATTATGTTTGCATAATAACTTATTGCCTTATATGTATTATGTGACAGTTGCTTACGAAAAATTCGGCATTAATGACGTAAGCACATTTGGTCGTGCTTGAAATCCACGAGGATTTAGCAACTTTGGTTATTAGAGACTGATAGTATGTGAAAAATGATGAACGTGGGCGAAAACCGTGCGCAAAACGGAGTTCGTATGCTCCCGGAATCGCGAAACGAAGTTAAAAATCAAAATGTTGTCGAAAGTGATGTGGGGCGGTACGCCCCGGGCCAAGCCCCGAGTTGGGGCGGTACGCCCGGCGGCTTTTGAGTCGGCAAAATGGTTTTAAGGATCAGATTGCATGGGAAAGGGAGTCTTACATCTTCTCTCGAGCTCTACTCGTTCTAGGCGACGAAAATCAGGTTTTTCATCATCCTAAATTCATTTTGAAGGCCTATAACCCACCAAACTCACCAGGGATCGTATCTACAAGTCCTGATCATTGTTTTACTCGCATAAATCCATCAGAACAGGTAACGGTTCGTTTTAACCTTCTAGTTTCATAGTGATTGATTAGATCTTGTTTTTTTAACGTAATGAGATAGTTAGGATTGTTGATTATAGCCTAGATGATGGCTAGGATTGATTATAAACGAAGAACACGATGTTTTAACGGTTAAATCCTTGTTTTGATCCGTTGTAATGCCCGGTTTGCATGAAACCATACCCATGATTATAATGGTTTAATCCATTTGATTATAACAATGTAGGTGATTAGTTGGATTAATCGTTGAAATGCAAGGTTAAATCCAAGTATTTCAAACTAATCACAATCATTAACATACTCATTGGAAAGATTATCTGATGTTTATGATAGCAGTCAGATTAGTATTTTAAACTTGGTTATTACACCTATTCTAATGCTACATTGTGATATTTCATGATTTGGGTAATCAATAACAAGGATTAATCATTCCGAAGCCATTAAATCACCCAGAAACTGTTTTAGCATTATAATCAACAACATTAACTATTTGATTAATCCTAGATTATTCTGATTAATCAAGAGCGTCATCAACCTGGTATAGGGAATCTAATGCAATGTAGGTTCCTACATTATCATACATTGTATGATATAATACTAAATTAATTAATTAAACGTTTCATATCGGTTTGATGACTTACTAAGCAATGTCTTTGACATTGAACGTTCAGGAAGATCTAATCAGTAAACTAGAACATGAATAATTCATTAAATATAACTAAATGCAGAATCATCTCTGTACTATCAGTTTGGTGATACTCTGCTACACCTATACTACCATGTGAGTTTCGTACAACCCCTTTTATTTTTAATCTTTTATAAACATCGGGGTAACTCTGCAAACTGTTGTCTGAACATATGATATGCATCAATGATATATGTGTGATTTAATTGATGATACGCTTCGCTCTAGTTTGAGCTCGGATTCCGATTCATCGGAAGCATCGTTGGCTACTTCCCAGTCTGTACCACAGGTACGAGCTACGTTATCACCACATGCACTAATTGCTTCACCGATACATTCTTAAGCACCGGGTAAGAATGCTTATGTAGGGAAGAGGCAGAGTTCATCACTTCAGAGGATTTAGGCATGTGATGGACTTCGACCCATGTGAGGTCAAGCTCACAAGACTACGGGTCTTCCTCCACGATGACAGCTGACACCGAGAGATGTGCTTAGCATTACTCATGAGTTGAGAGAATCCTCCCACCAGGCGGAGCTATGAACACAACTTTAGCAGGTTAGCTAGGATCTACAGGGTACACGCTATGAGATACAGCAGTTCCGTACAACTCTAGAGAACATCCGTACTACTGTATTAGAGATACTTATGTCACACCTGTATCTTATGAAACAGGTGAATGTTCTAGATACGGTATCATCTTTGAATACCCTGTGTATGAATGTATGAACTATATATTAATAGCAAACTTGTATGAACTATAACTAGATAATAAAAGAGAACTATGCGAGAACAATACTATATGAGAACATTTTGTACGAGAACATATCAATATCAGAACGTATTAATGTGAGAACATATCAAACTAAAAATATATATTTCACTGAAATACAGTACGGGAGCAATACTGTATGCAAATATATCGAACTAAAATATATATTTCGCTAAAATACAGTACGGGAACAATACTGTATGCGAATATATTGAACTAAAAACATATATTTCGCTGAAATACAGTACGGGAGCAATACTGTATGCGAATATATCGAACTAAGAATATATATTTCGCAGAAATACAGTACGAGAACAATACTGTATGCGAATATATTGAACTAAAAACATATATTTCGCTGAAATACAGTACAGGAGCAATACTGTATGTTAATATATCGAACTAAAATATATATTTCGCTAAAATACAGTACGGGAACAATACTGTATGTGAATATATTGAACTAAAAACATATATTTCGCTGAAATACAGTACGGGAACAATACTGTATGTGAATATATTGAACTAAAATATATATTTCGCTAAAATACAGTACGGGAACAATACTGTATGCGAATATATTGAACTAAAAATATATATTTCGCTAAAATACAGTACGGGAGCAATACTGTATGCGAATATATCGAACTAAAATTTATATATTTTGCTGAAATACAGTACGTGAGCAATACTGTATGCAAATATATCTGTAACTTAAGTACAGTACGAGAGCCATACTGTACGAGAACATGTCTGAAATGTGAACGTATCTAATTGTGAACATGTCTGTAACTAAAGTACAGTACGAGAGCCATACTGTACGAGAACATATCTGATGGTGAACATATCTATTGGGGGTATGAGAACTTAGTGTATGAACTGAGAACATATCAGAGAACTTGTGTGAGAACATATCCTAGTCCTGTATGAAAATATCTCTAAAAACATGTGTTGCAATGCAATGATCTGGGTAAAACTCTAACATGTTTTTGAAATAACAGGACTAAGTATAACTACGAACATTTGTGTGATCTGTATGTATCGAGTACATGTCTGGACTAAATTCATGCAGTTATACTGTATTCTTATATCACATTTCAATGCAAATTTTCAGTGTAACTGAATATGATTGAAATTATGTGATGGAACGGGTTATATTTTTAATGTTCTTAAACTGACCAGAAATTTGTCTGCTTGTGAGCAGATCAATGGCTCCTAAAAGAGGTCGACCAGCTAAGAGAGCTACTCAGAACATTACTAACCCTGAACCGAATCAAATCCCACCTGTGAATGTTGAATCGAATCCGGATCCGCATGTGAATCCGGATCCGCATGTGAATCCGGAAGTGAACGTGGTTCCACCTGGGAACATAGAAACAAATACTACTCCACCAGTGAACCCTGGAGCAGGCATTGTTCCACCTGCTGGTACAAGCGGATCTGAAACGAATGAAGCTATGATAGCTCGTATTGTGCGTGAACATTTATCTGCTTGTGGTGTTCTGACACAACACCAACCACATGTCACTGCAGGTTCTGGTGGGGAACACGATCATGTTGAACATAATGCTACAGGTGGTCATGTCGAAACTCATACCACCACTGGTACAGCTACAATTATTCCTGATCCACCTCGACAGGATGTACTTATAAGTATTTTGCTTCCTGTAACCCTCCTACTTTTACTGGCAAGGAAGTAGCGGCTGGTCTTTTAAGGTGGATCGAGGAGATGGAAACTAAACTTAAAATCAGTCGGTGTTTGGAGGAGCATAAGGTGTCTTATGATGCCTGTTCTTTGAAAGACTCGGCTTTGACCTGGTGGAATACTCAGGCCAAGACTTTGGGTTCAGCCACAGTTGACTTGATGGGTTGGAATGATTTCAAAACTCTGATTAGATCAGAGTACTGCCCAATTATTGAAATTCAAAAACTCCAGGAGGAATTCTGGAATCACTCTATGATCGGTGCTGATTGTTTGGCTTATACCGATCGGTTTCATGAACTTACTTGTTTACTTCCCGATATGTTTCCTACTGAAGCAGCATTGATCGAGAAGTACATTAAGGGTTTGGTTCCCCAGATTCGGGGAATGGTAACTGCAGCTGAACCCACAACCCTCAAACGTGCAATTCTGTTGACCATTAAGCTTACCAATGAGGCAGTAAGGAGTGGTATGTTGGTAACAAAAACTCAAACGGCCGTGGGCCGTGGTGATGTTGGTACCTCGAATGTGTCTAAAGGTACCAAATGAAAGTGGTTTGGCAAACCAAAGGCGAGAGCTCCGGCTGAAATCAACCTGAGCAAGGCAACTGTGAAAAATTTTGGTGCTGTTATTTCTGAGAAGAAAAGTTACACTTGACAGGCACCTAAATGTACTCGGTGTTCATTTCACCATTCTGGACCGTGTCCTACTTATGCCAACTGTAATAGGGTTGGGCACTACACCAAGTATTGCAACTTGCCTACTCATCAACCGAACAAAGCACCTCGACAAATCACTCAAACCAACCGCTCATTTTACAAATGTGGAAGCCATGATCATTTCATACGAAACTGTCCAAACAGTAACACCAATCCGGGAACTGAAGCTAGGGGAAGAGCTTTTCAGATTGGTGCGACTGAGGCGAGACATGATGCAAATATTGTCACTGGTACGTTTCTTCTTAATAATCTTTACGCATCAATTCTGTTTGATACAGGAGTAGATAAGAGCTTTATCTCTCCTGAATTTGCATCATTAATTTCATTGCCTACGGCAGATCTAGAAACTCCTTATGTTATTGAACTTGCTAACGACAAGTTGATCAAAACTAACAGTGTTATTCAAGGATGTTCCTTGAATTTGAATGATCATCTTTTTAATATCAATTTACTTCCTATTGAGCTTGGGAGCTTTGATGTTGTGATCGGTATGGACTGGCTTTCTGATAACCAAGCGGAAGTTGTGTGTCAAATTAAGATGATCCGTATTCCATTACCTAACAGTAATACACTGACAGTTCAAGGAGAACAAGTTGGTAGAAAACTTGGTATCATATCTTGTATGCAAGCTCAGAAATTCTTAAGGAAGGGTTGTTTTGCTTTCCTGGCACATGTGACTGAGCACAATTCTCTAACCAAACGAATTACATACATTCCAGTAGTCAAGAATTTTCCTGGCGTTTTTCCTGAGGACATATCAGGATTACCCCTAGTAAGACAAGTTGAATTTCAGATTGACTTGATTCCAGATGCATCACCTGTTGCTAAAGCCCCGTATCGGCTTGCACCATCCGAAATGCAAGAACTTTCAGGTCAATTACAAGAACTGTTAGACAAAGGTTTTATCAGACCTAGTTTCTCACCCTGGGGAGCATCAATTCTTTTTGTGAAAAAGAAGGATGGTTCATTCAGGATGTGTATTGACTACCGAGAACTCAATAAAATGACAATCAAGAACCGTTATCCACTACCTCGTATCGATGATCTGTTTGATCAACTACAAGGTGCTACTTATTTTTCAAAAATCGATTTAAGATCTGGATATCATCAGTTGCGTGTTCATGAGGATGACGTTCCAAAGACTGCTTTCCAAACTTGATACGGACATTACGAATTTCTAGTAATGCCGTTTGGTCTAACCAATGCACCTGCAGTTTTTATGGATCTTATGAATCAAGTATGTAGACCTTATCTGGATAAGTTTGTGATTGTGTTATTTGATGATATTCTCATTTATTCTTGAAACCAACAAGAACATGCTCAACACTTGAAATTAATCCTAGAACTTTTGGCACGTGAAAAATTATATGCCAAGTTCTCCAAGTGTGAGTTCTGGTTACGAGAAGTTCAATTTCTTGGTCATGTAGTAAATCAAAACGGTATTCAAGTGGATCCCAGTAAGATTCAGGCGGTGAAACAATGGGAGACACCACAAACCCCGACTGAAATACGTCAATTCTTGGGGTTGGCAGGTTATTATCGTCGGTTTATTAAGAACTTTTCAAGGAAAGCCTTGCCACTGACTACATTGACACAGAAAAATCAACCGTTTGTATGGGATTCTCAACAGAAGGAGGCGTTCCAACTGTTGAAACTCAAACTCTGCAACACATCTATCTTGGCACTACCGGAAGGTACTGATAACTTCACAGTGTATTGTGATGCTTCACGTCAAGGTCTTGGGTGTGTTTAATGCAGAACGATAAGGTGATTGCTTATGCTTCTCGGCAGTTGAAAGTACACGAGAAGAACTATACTACTCATGATCTAGAACTTGGTGCAATGGTGTTTGCACTCAAGATTTGGAGACATTATCTATACGGAACTAAGTGTATTATATACACTGATCACAAAAGTCTCCAACATATTCTAGATCAGAAAATGCTGAATATGCGAAAAAGGCGTTGGGTTGAACTGTTGAACGACTATGACTGTGAAATTCGTTATCACCCAGGCAAAGCAAATGTCGTAGCTGATGCTTTAAGTCGCAAGGAACGAGTCAAACCTTTACGTGTGAAAGCGTTAGGTATGACTATTCAAACGAGTCTAATTCCTCAAATTAAAGACGCTCAGCCACAAGCTTTACAAGCAGCGAACTATTCTGCTGAGGGACTAAAGGGATTAGACAAGAAACTCGATATCAAGGACGATGGCCTGTTGTATTTCAAAGACCGAATGTGGGTTCCTCTATTCAGTAACTCTCGAACAATTATCTTGGATGAGGCGCACAAATCCAGGTATTCTATTCATCCAGGTGCTGATAAAATGTATAAAGATCTTAAGGATTTTTACTGCTGGCCTGGAATGAAGAAACACATAGCTGAATACGTGGACCGATGTCTGACATGTCTCAAAGTTAAGGCTGAACATCAACGACCTTCTGGGTTATTACAACAACCTGAGATTCCCATGTGGAAATAGGATCAGATCTCTATGGATTTTATCACTAATTTACCCAGAACATCACGTAATCATGACTCTATCTGGGTTATCGTTGATCGCCTTACTAAATCTGCGCATTTCTTACCCATCCGAGAAGATTATTCTATGGATCGACTCGCTAAACTCTATGTTAATGAGATTGTGTCTCGACATGGAGTACCGATCTCTATCATTTCTGACAGAGATAGTCGATTTATGTCACGATTTTGGCAAACTCTTCAGAATGCTCTGGGCACGAAAATCAATATGAGCACAGCTTATGATCCACAAACTGACGGGCAGACTGAATGAACAAATCAAACTCTCGAAGACATGCTCAGAAGCTGTGTGATTGATTTTGGAGGTAGCTGGGATATTCGTCTTCCACTTGTTGAATTCTCATATAATAACAGCTACCATACCAGTATTCAATGTGCTCCATTTGAAGCACTTTATGGACGTAAGTGTAGATCACCTATCTGTTGGTCAGAGGTAGGTGAAAGTTAAATCATAGGCCCAGAATTCATTCGGGAAACAACTGATAAGATCGCACTCATTCAGGAATGAATCAAAGCTGCTCGCGATCATCAAAAGAGTTATGCTGATAATCGCTGTAGTCCACTCGAATTTCAAGTAGGTGATCGGGTAATATTGAAAGTGTCACCTTGGAAAGGCATTTTCAGATTCGGGAAGAGAGGTAAACTTTCACCAAGATTTGTAGGACCATTTAAAATTCTTGAACGAATTGGATCAGTAGCCTACAAACTTGAATTACCTCTTGAACTTAGCAACATTCACGATGTTTTTCATGTATCCAATCTGAAAAAGTGCTTAATTGATGAATCATTGATCGTACCTCTAGAAGAGATTCATATTGATGAAAAATTTCAGTTCAGTGAAGAACCAGTAGAAGTAATGGATCGAGAAATGAAAGTACTAAAACGTAGCCGCATACCAATCGTTAAAGTGCGATGGAACTCGCAACGGGGACCCGAATATACTTGGGAACGTGAAGATCAAATGAAATCCAAGTACCCACATCTATTCTCATAAAATACTGTCATCAAGCAAGTCTTCACTAAATTTCGGGACGAAAATTTTCTAACAGGAGGAGACTGTGACAGTTGCGTACGAAAAATTCGGCATTAATGACGTAAGCACATTTGGTCGAGCTTGAAATCCACGAGGATTTAGCAACTTTGGTTATTAGAGATTGATAGTATGTGAAAAATGATGAACGTGGGCGAAAACCGTGCGCAAAACGGAGTTCGTATGCTCCCGGAATCGCGAAACGAAGTTAAAAATCAAAATGTTGACGAAAGTGATGTGGGCGGTACGCCCCGGGCCAAGCCCCGAGTTGGGGCGGTACGCCCGGCGGCTTTTGAGTCGGCAAAATGGGTTTAAGGATCAGATTGCATGGGAAAGGGAGTCTTACATCTTCTCTCGAGCTCTACTCGTTCCAGGCGACGAAAATCAGGTTTTTCATCATCCTAAATTCATTTTGAAGGCCTATAACCCACCAAACTCACCAGGGATCGTATCTACAAGTCCTGATCATTGTTTTACTCGCATAAATCCATCAGAACAGGTAACGGTTCGTTTTAACCTTCTAGTTTCATAGTGATTGATTAGATCTTGTTTTTTTAACGTAATGAGATAGTTAGGATTGTTGATTATAGCCTAGATGATGGCTAGGATTGATTATAAACGAAGAACACGATGTTTTAATGGTTAAATCCTTGTTTTGATCCGTTGTAATGCCCGGTTTGCATGAAACCATACCCATGATTATAATGGTTTAATCCATTTGATTATAACAATGTAGGTGATTAGTTGGATTAATCGTTGAAATGCAAGGTTAAATCCAAGTATTTCAAACTAATCACAATCATTAACATACTCATTGGAAAGATTATCTGATGTTTATGATAGCAGTCAGATTAGTATGTTAAACTTGGTTATTACACCTATTCTAATGCTACATTGTGATATTTCATGATTTGGGTAATCAATAACAAGGATTAATCATTCCGAAGCCATTAAATCACCCAGAAACTGTTTTAGCATTATAATCAACAACATTAACTATTTGATTAATCCTAGATTATTTTGATTAATCAAGAGCGTCATCAACCTGGTATAGGGAATCTAATGCAATGTAGGTTCCTACATTATCATACATTGTATGATATAATACTAAATTAATTAATTAAACGTTTCATATCGGTTTGATGACTTACTAAGCAATGTCTTTGACATTGAACGTTCAGGAAGATCTAATCAGTAAACTAGAACATGAATAATTCATTAAATATAACTAAATGCAGAATCATCTCTGTACTATCAGTTTGGTGATACTCTGCTACACCTATACTACCATGTGAGTTTCGTACAACCCCTTTTATTTTTAATCTTTTATAAACATCGGGGTAACTCTGCAAACTGTTGTCTGAACATATGATATGCATCAATGATATATGTGTGATTTCATTTGACTTTTGTGGGATTTCATGGGATTTTGCCTGTAGACTGAACTCTATCATGGAACTGAAAGTCCTCATTCTTGAACTGTATCTAGTGAACTCATGTGTGGCGGAACAGAAAACATTGATAGTACTATTGGTTGACAACCCATTCGCTGGGAGGATTGCATCTCCCGTTGTGTGAATGTTTGTTATCTGTTTCCTGAACTTCTTAATGGTATGATAGACATTAAGACAATGAGGCAATAAGATATGTACCGACGGGTAATATCTTGAGAACAGACTAGACGTCCGAAAGGAACTAGATACGGGTCCCATGGTTATCCGGAACTGAACTTTTGAGAACATGCTTATCATATCATACTGTTTTAAATTGAACTGTCGAACTCACCAGCTTTATGCTGACGTTTCAAACTCAAACCTTTTTGCTGGTAAACAGTAATAGCCGGTGAGGATGCACTTTTGGGTTATTTGTACTTTAATAATTGGTATTGTAATTAAATAAATGTAGCTGTAATGTAATTGTGGTTGCGACACCCTTGTAATGTATTTATTTTAAGTTTATCTGTGTGCTTATGATATCGGATCAAGTAAGTCACCCCTCACCTCGGAGACATCACCACTATGCTTCAGCAACCGGTTCTGTGATATCAGGCTAGACACAAGGTGACGAGGGGTGGGGGTGTGACATATTAAGCAGTCCTTTAATTGTAATTAGATGTAATTGGTTATTTGTCTACCGCAACTGATATGGATGTTTTCCATCGTGGTGTACAAGAGAGCAAGAGGATAAGCTTTGAAATTGTTAACTTGAAGTATTAACCCTCTTATTATATAAATCGTATACATGATCATTAAATATTTCATGCTAATTTATATTTATTCTCTGCTGTTCTAAGGGGTGATGTCCTTGGTTGTACACTTTGGGAAAACTTTGCACAACAATTTTCTTCATTCCTTTCAAATAACTCAACTGATCAGGTTGTTATAGTTGTTATTCAGTTTGGTAAAGTTAAAGCTTGGAAAGGTATAAATATAAAATAAAAAAATGTTGCTTTGTTTTCAGCTATTGCTAATTTATTGATTTATACTTCATTTTACCTGGGAACCCAAACATTCAGAATTCATTATTTGGCACCATATTGTTTATCAACGAAGATGTTGATGAAATTAACACTTTCAAAGCAAGGTTTGTTACTATGATGTTTAAAAATTGATAATATTACTATGCACTTTCAAATAATACTTGTGGTTCCAATTTCTTAACAGTATGCCAACAAACTGTGGTGAAGGTTCATCCCAGATCTCCAGCCAGACTGTCTATTCTTCCCATGAAGAATTTTTGAGCTGGAATGTTAGGAAGTATGTAGAGGAGGTATTTGATTTGTCAAAGGTATTATAATCACGTATTCTTATATTTGACTGGTTTTGTGAATGATTAAAATTTATGTCATAATTTAAGGAAACAGTTTGCGTTGTTCTTGGTACAATAAGATCTATTGAGCTAGATCATGGATGGTTTTATGTTGCATGTTCCAAGTGTAACAAGAAGGTTGTTCCGAACACAGACGTCATATCTTTAGATGAAAAAGATGTAGATTTGGATGAAGATATAGGTGTGCTTTATTGTCCCAAATGTAAAATTCGTTCACCGAAAACTGTTCCAAGGTTATTTTAGTTTACATTTGTTTACATGTTATATGAGTTACATCCTATATGGGTTACTATACATATATTTTGTATTGCTTATACTTTTAGATTCAAGGTATGTGTGAGGGTTCAAGACACAAGTGGTATGATCTCATTTGTAATGTTTGACAAAGAAATCAAACAGATTTTGCGTCGTAGTGCATATGATATACGCAATCAACAAGTTAAGGTCTGTTTCATGTTCAAACTAGCATAAAATACTAAACTTATCTTACTATTTTTTTTAAATAGATTAATCTATAACCTTTCCATGTTTAGGATTGTGAAGAGAATGCATGGCCTAGGGAGCTTAACCAACTGATTGGTAAAATATTTGTTTTCAAAATTGAAGTTTCCAGTTACAACTTACTTTCCAACTGCAATGTATATACTGTTTTGAAAGTGTGTCATGACCCTGAAATCATAAAAGTTATGTTGGAAGCAGATGAATCTACTGAGGTATTATTGTTGTTTATAAGCATTATACATTCAGACATCATCATAAGTTTTACATTACGTTAACTTACTCCTAGGACATTGAAGGTCCACATGAAGAAGATAATTCAGCTGAAAGATTTAGCTTAAAGTTAATAATTTTTTAATTCAACATTTAATTTTATAAGAATAATACATTCAGACATCATCATAAGTTTTATTACTTTATTTATATTGTTATCGGGATATATTCTGTTTTTGTTTAGGATGCCGCTTCTTATACAGAAGATTCAGAGGTTCAAATAGATATATGCAAGGATGATGCCACTAGCCAGGGTTGCAAGCGAGGTGTTACTGCACTTGAAATCGAAGATAATGTTGAAGCTTCTTCAACAAAGCCAGTGTTGGAGAAGACTAAAATTGAACATGTATGGTGAATCAGAATGCTAAT
This sequence comes from Mikania micrantha, assembly GCA_009363875.1. NCBI lineage: Eukaryota > Viridiplantae > Streptophyta > Magnoliopsida > Asterales > Asteraceae > Mikania > Mikania micrantha. The sequence continues at coordinate 46,661,543 of CM018691.1, read as the reverse complement.
GCACGAATCTTCATAAAGTAGCTGGGAGAGATATAATGTTTTTCACATCAACTGTTAACTCTGTATTTGTTGTAAATTAAATTATTTAGAATTGTTGTAAATTAAATTATCTAGAAAATTTGTAACAGTACTATTGTATTCATTCATGTATTTTTGTAATCTGTTGTCAAAATGAAACTTTTGTATTTTTTTGTAAACCGAATTATTTAGAATAGTTGTAACAATACTGTTGTAACATCAGTGCCGGAATCATACCGGAACAGTGATCTCAAACAGTGCCATGAACAGTAATCAGGTACAAACTTTACGCATTTCATTGTATTTCATTGTATTTCATGTATCATTATCATTTCATGTACAAAAACAGTAAATTCAGCATCAATACAGAGAAACAAAACTCAAAAAACATGGTTCATCAGTCAGATAATTATCTGTCAACACGGAACCATTATGTGGTTATTTGTTAGGATTTTATTATGTATAAACGTATGTGAGGCCTTATAGAACAAAACAACACGGATGTCGTTAAGTGAATGCTAAATTGTAACGCCCATTTCGGAGAAATATTATAAAATAAAACATGATTGGTGGATGATTGTGTTTATTTTAATATAAGGGTGTTTTATAAGATTTAATTATCTTAAATATTATTTGGTGGGTGTTCTAATAATAATTGTTACCTACAATTATATGATGGGTGTTTACTAACTTAACTTAGTTATAACTAGTTAAAGTTAATAAAAACAGAGGGACCAAAGTTGCCAATAGCTGAAAGTTGTAAAATGGAGGGTTAAAGAAGTTGACTTGGTCAAAATTACACATTCTTTATGTCTGTGTGTGGCTGGAAGCGTGAAAGAGAGGGGAGGAGACAAGGAGAAACCTCAAAATCCTGGAAATCTATCAAATTGGTGCATGATTCTTGGTTTGATCTTGAATGCAACTGAAGATTTGAGCTCTCCTTGCATTCTACTACACATAGGTATGAAATTTTGGTGGGTTTTGATGGGATTTTCGTGGGTTTCATATGGGGGTGTGGGTTTGATGGGTGAAATCAAAATTTGGAAGTTTTGATGGTGTCATATGTTTCTAATTATCATGAATATCATCTAGGAACAACATTTTGTTCATTTCTTGCATGATGATGTATTTGGTAAAAATGGAGTTTTGGGGTTGTTCATGGTGAAGATGAACTAAGAGGTTTAAATGGGTGATTAGATGATAGCTTTATGACATACAACATATGAAATTTGTGTTACCTTGGTGATTGTTGAATTGGTTTGATTATAAATAAACATGGGAGATTGTTGGAGTTTTAGAAACAATTGAAATGTGTTGGTGAAATCCTTGCACACAAGTTGTTTGATGAAAAGTCAACAACTTGATTTTATCTAACAAAGTGTTTTAAAGGGATGGGTGTGGTTAATTAGGTGCTATAATCATAAAAGATGAAATCTTTATGACCTAATGGGTCAATTGGTGTAAAACTAAATAGGAATGGTGATAATTGGGAGGTGTGGGTGCATTTGACTAATTGTAGTCAAACTTTATATTAAACCTATTAGTTGTGATAATAGGAATTGATAGTGAAGGTGTAAGTGGCACCAAACGACCCGAGAAGGAAGTTGTTATAGAGGATAGCGCGTTGGAACAAGGTAAGTCACCTAAATCTTCTACTTATTATGTGTAAAGGTGTGTACATGTATGAATGTTGTTGAAGATTTGACTTTATGGTGGATAGGTGAACTAGTACTTGTTGTTAGACAATGATAAGCAATAGGTGATATATGTTGCTTGATTATTGTAAACATGGTGTTTCAATACTAGTTCATGATTGATTTGGTGTTTAATTGTATATGTGTTGAATGATTTGAATTAATTCACAAGGTGTGTGAATTGTAATTGAAATCAACTCAAATTGGTGTTTTGAATCACAAGTGGTGTGATCATGACATTGGATTATTCACATGGTGTGTGAATGTCCTTTGTTGGGTGTAATCAAGTTAGTAAAACACAAGTGGTGTGGGTTACTTAACTTGAGAAATCTTGTGGAATAAGATTTCAAAGGAGTTTTGGGTGCAAACGACACGTTAGTAAATCGTTTGATATTATGACCATGATGGTTATAATTTGGTGAATTAAGGTGTTTATTATGATTATATGGTGTTATATAATGTTTATGGGGGTATTGGAATGGTCGTATTTGAGTGGAATGGGTCGAGATGGTGTAAAACATCAAAATTGGGTGTGCAGGTGGTGCTGGAGTATCATACGCCGGGGGATACGCCCCCAGATACGCCCCCTTCAGCTCAAGAGTTGAAACTTTCTGTGATACGCCTCAAATACGCCCAAACCATACGCCCAGTGTAGAATTTGACCAAAATTGACTTTTTGGGTCATGTAAGCTCGTGTGGGCGGGCATGGTGATCTTACTTAGTTCTAATGAACTAACGGTGACTTAATTAACATGTTTTCAGGTGAACGAAAGGGTTAACAGCGGTCGTGATCGGGTTGCCCCGCATGGATTCGGATCAAACATCTTTTTGGGTTTTTCTTTGTTGGTGTTAAACAAAGATTTTTGTGAACAACTCTAATGTAGTTTTTGGTTGTTGAATGTTTAATTAACATCAATTATTTTGTAAGGTTCATTCAAATGGGTGTCTATTGTGTTAATTACAAGTGTCGGTTTGAAAAATCTGGGACCTAAACTTTGATTTCGTTTTAAAACACGTGTCATGTGTTGATGGGTTTTGGGGCTTACAAGTTGGCATCAGAGCCAATGGTTTGAGGGATTTAACTGCGTCGCGAACACTTGAACTCAAATCCTTGTGCTTTTGATATGGGGAGTAACGTTTGATCCGAGATCCGATCACGAAGCCGGGGATTTAAGGTAACAAGTTTATGGTTTGTTTACCTTATTTATATATGTTTAATGGTGATTGGTGTGAATTTGTTGTTAAACCAAAATTCTTAGTTATAATATGATGAGATGGAGTCAAGGTAACATTAGCGATATGATTACCTTAATATTTTTGTATATTGGTGTTTTGTTGTGAGTATTTGGTGTGAATAGCATTCTTGGTCATGATGTGGGTTGATGAAGTTATGGAAATGAGCATGGGATGATTGTATTATTATACCTGGCCAGTATAATATTACCCTCATTACATGAACATGACTTTAACAGAGTCAACTCAAATCTGGCTATGGAATAGGAGGTAAGGGAGTAGTAAATTGTTTAATAATTAACTAGAGAATGTATAAGTATGTTGTAGATACTTATAATGGTCTCTGAAATTTATTAGTTGAGATATGTGGTATGAGATATGTTGTGTGAAATTTTCATATAAGTCCATAGGTGTGTGGCATTGGGAGGATTTCACCTTCGGGTGAAATTTTCATGTAAGTCCACGGGTGTGTGGCATTGGGAGACTTCACCTTCGGGTGAAAATTCTTGTAAGTCCACGGGTGTGTGGCATTGGGAGACTTCACCTTCGGGTGAAAATTCTTGTAAGTCCACGCGTGTGTGGCATTGGGAGACATCACCTTCGGGTGAAAATTCTTGTAAGTCCATGGGTGTGTGGCATTGGGAGACTTCACCTTCGGGTGAAAATTCTTGTAAGTCCACGGGTGTGTGGCATTGGGAGACTTTCACTTTCGGGTGAAAATTCTTGTAAGTCCACAGGTGTGTGGCATTGGGAGAATTCACCTTCGGGTGAAAATTTTTGTAAGTCCACATGTATGTGGTAATGGTGATAATTCACCTTCGGGTGAAAACTTATGAAAGTCCATAGGTGTGTGGCATTGGGGAGAATTCACTTTTGGGTGAAAAATTAAAAGTCCATGGTTATGTGGTGTGGGATTGTCATGTAAGTCACCCACCTATTATACTTGATATGATTATTTGGTTTTATGCATATAGGTGTGTATGTGTATGTAATGTATGTGGAATATACATTAGATGTTGAAATCCGGTGAATTGGTGTTTGCATATTAGGTGTGTGACAATAACATGCAATAAGTGTTATATTTGCTTAGTTATTGTACATGAGTTAGTATACAAGTGGTGTGGTGAAATAAGAATGATTCACAAGGGGTGTGAACTTCTTATTAGAAGTTTGAATGAAAATGTTCAAACAATTCGAATTGGTGTTTGTGTATTTGTTATTTGTCAATAACGTGCAATAGGTGTCGCATTTTGCTTAGTTATTGTAAATTTGAATGTTTTCCATTGATGTGGAGAAATAAGATTGATTCATAAGTGGTGTGAACTTCTTATTTGAAGTTTGACTGAGATTGGTCAAACAATTCACAAGTGGTATGGATTTGGAGATGGGTTGATTCATAAGTGGTGTGAACTTCCCTTGGTGAATTTTATTAGGTAAATCACAAGTGGTGTGATTACCTATCTTGAGAATCCTTGGAGAAAAAGGAAGTCTCAAGAAAATTGGGTGAAATTTGATTTTTTTACTTGGTGATTTTATGTTCTAACACGTTATCGGTGTTTTAAAGAGCTATGAATATGATTTTCATGTGTTGTGGTACTTGATTGTTATGTGTTGTATGCATAACTAGAATTAGTGTCATTGTATTTTAATTGATAACTGACACTACAATTGGGGTGAATCCACAGATGTGTGGAATTTCACGTAAGTCTACAGTTGTGTGGCATTGGGGGAAAATCCACATTCGTGTGGAATATCATGTAAGATCACTGGTGAATGACATTGAAATTATCGTGTAAGACCATAGATTTGTGAGTCTTGGTAATAATGATATGGAGTAAATGGTGTTAAAAGAGAGTAGTTGTTATTGCGCATGTGGAATATGCATTATTATGTGAATTTGGGTGTGGCATGTAAGTCCATTTGGAATGGCATAAGGGGTAATTCACATGCGGGTGGGAGCTAATTTTGGGGGAAACTATAAAATTTGGGTGGTTTTATATATTGGCAATGGTTTGTTGTATAAACCTTGTAAAACTAAATTCTGATTTAGATAATCTACAAGTGGTGTAGACATTTTTAAATGAATGTGGTGTTGAAATGTGTAGTTAATCAAGTTAATACTAAGTGAAATTAGTATCTTGATTGGCAATAGGAGAAGGTATGTACCACACTTGTGTATGTTATATTGGGCCAGAAAGGTGTGTTTGTGTTTGGTGTGGTGTTAAAAACCGTATGTAGTGCGAATTTGGTAGTCGTAAATTGAATCACATATGTGTGATGACTTGTTGGAAATACGAGTCACATGTGGTTTGGTGTAAATAATGAAAGATAGGCGTAATAGGATATGTTGATTATCCTTAATTAAACTGTTAAGAAAGTGTACACTCTACAAGTATGTATTGTATGATGTGTCAGAATTTCTTATATGAGTGTACTATGGTGTAAAGTACATGGGGTGGAGTTTAGTCCTAAGTTAATGAATACTTTTCATGTGAGTGAAAACTTTGGACAAATTGTATGGTTAGGAGGAATATATTTGTTTAAAACCAAGAAACTAACAACGCCACGATCAGGTTGTATTGAAGAGGTGATGGGTTGGAGGCTGGGCGTATGCCTTACGTATACCCTATATATAAGCTTCTTCGATGCAACAAGAAAGTGACGGTGTATAGACTTGGGCAAAGGCCGGGGGATGGTGAGGAAAGAATTGTAAACAATTTGGCATGAATGCCTCGGGGAGAATAAAACTTGGTAATGACAAGTTGTCATTTACAAAAGTTAAATGTTTTAGACATGATGTCTAGTGTTTTGACACATAGTGTCGCTATGAAATGTTAAAGGTTTTGACAAGAGTGTCTTAACTAGGGAGTGGTGACTATAAACATTTGATTATGTTAACTGGCGTGCATGTTTGAAATATGTGGTAAACAATATATGTTTATAGATTGGTGTGAACATCTATGATTACATATAGATGTGTAGGTGTTGTAACATTTGAACGAAAAGAGGTATAAATGACTTGTATACGTGTGTTGGCGTTACAGGTGGTTGAGTTTATCTTTTAAAAGATGAAAATGCTTGAGGATGATCCATAAGACTATGGACATTATTTAGGAGTTCATGGTTGGGAGAAATGAATCTGTTAGTTTGTAAACATGATTCAAACATAAATTATGGTTATTGTCGAGTGTGAATTGATGTAGATAATTCACAAGCGGTGTGAACCTCTATAACATTTGTGTGCTAATAGATAAAGTACAAGGGCGTGTAATATCTAAATATTGGAGGTGTTTGTGGTAATTATAAGTAAGAGGAGTTTGGTGCAAATGAACCAATAACCAATCTAAACTTGATTGTTAAGATGTTAACTTATGGTGGTTGGATTTATGTTGGTAATCACAAGTAGTGTGATTTCTTAAGGTGAGAATTTTGGTGAAAGAAAGGTGTTATTAGCATGTTTAGATGATTAAACAGGAAGGATGATTTGATGAGGATTCACATGTGGTGTGAACCTTATCAATGCTTAATGGTACTATTTGGTATTATTGGCCATCATGGGTAGGTTGACTAATAGAGTTCGTTTCGTGTTACCCATGAATTGTATTCTTTTAAGAAGGGACACGAAACTGTTGTTGTGCATGACGTGTCATCTTCACACTGATGGTCAAAGATAAAGAACCATTCAGGCCTGTGAGGATATGTTACGGGTGTGCATAATTTGTGATTGGGGGTAGTTGCGATGACTATCTATCCTTGGAGGAGTTCTTGTTTAAGAACGGTTATCATTCTAGGTGTGGAATGATTCTGTAAGAAATACTATATGGAGTAGATAGTATAATCCAGGAGTTGGGAAAGGATGGATAACAAGAACATGTAGTTAATTGGTTAAAATGATAAATGAATGGATTGATGTAATCCAAATTCATTTGAAGGCAGTGCAAGACCATAGAAATGGGATATGTATGTGCGAAGGAGACCGCTTGGATTCCAAGTGAGAGACTTTGTGTTACTAAAGGTTTCTCCTTGGAAAGGCTTGATTCGTTTTCAAAGGCGGGGGAAAATTTAGTCCGCGGTTATTGGACCATTTAAGATTATAGCTCGGATTGACGAGGTTGCTTATCGCGTAGAGCTACCATAGGAGTTGAGTGGGATTCACAATACATTCCACGTGTCTTATCAGCAAAAGTGCTTGGCGGACGAATCGGCTTACGTGCCAATGGAGGAATTGGTGATAGATGATAAAATCAATTATATTGAGGAACCGGCGGCTATCTTAGATAGTAAAGTCAAGCAACTTCGAAACAAGACGATTAACCAAGTGATGGTGCAATGGCAGAACAGACTGGGGTCTGAGGCTACATTGGAGTCGGAGGATGAAATGCTGAAATTTTATCCTTTACTTGTTAGGTCTAATGAGGTTTCGGGGACGAAACCTTTGTAAGGAGGGGAGAATTTGTAACGCCCATTTCGGAGAAATATTATAAAATAAAACATGATTGGTGGATGATTGTGTTTATTTTAATATAAGGGTGTTTTATAAGATTTAATTATCTTAAATATTATTTGGTGGGTGTTCTAATAATAATTGTTACCTACAATTATATGATGGGTGTTTACTAACTTAACTTAGTTAGTTATAACTAGTTAAAGTTAATAAAAACAGAGGGACCAAAGTTGCCAATAGCTGAAAGTTGTAAAATGGAGGGTTAAAGATGTTGAATTGGTCAAAATTACACATTCTTTATGTGTGTGTGTGGCTGGAAGCGTGAAAGAGAGGGGAGGAGACAAGGAGAAACCTCAAAATCCTGGAAATCTATCAAATTGGTGTATGATTCATGGTTTGATCTTGAATGCAACTGAAGATTTGAGCTCTCCTTGCATTCTACTACACATAGGTAAGAAATTTTGGTGGGTTTTGATGGGATTTTCGTGGGTTTCATATGGGGGTGTGGGTTTGATGGGTGAAATCAAAATTTGGAAGTTTTGATGGTGTCATATGTTTCTAATTATCATGAATATCATCTAGGAACAACATTTTGTTCATTTCTTGCATGATGATGTATTTGGTAAAAATGGAGTTTTGGGGTTGTTCATGGTGAAGATGAACTAAGAGGTTTAAATGGGTGATTAGATGATAGCTTTATGACATACAACATATGAAATTTGTGTTACCTTGGTGATTGTTGAATTTGTTTGATTATAAATAAACATGGGAGATTGTTGGAGTTTTAGAAACAATTGAAATGTGTTGGTGAAATCCTTGCACACAAGTTGTTTGATGAAAAGTCAACAACTTGATTTTATCTAACAAAGTGTTTAAAGGGATGGGTGTGGTTAATTAGGTGCTATAATCATAAAAGATGAAATCTTTATGACCTAATGGGTCAATTGGTGTAAAACTAAATAGGAATGGTGATAATTGGGAGGTGTGGGTGCATTTGACTAATTGTAGTCAAACTTTATATTAAACCTATTAGTTGTGATAATAGGAATTGATAGTGAAGGTGTAAGTGGCACCAAACGACCCGAGAAGGAAGTTGTTATAGAGGATAGCGTGTTGGAACAAGGTAAGTCACCTAAATCTTCTACTTATTATGTGTAAATGTGTGTACATGTATGAATGTTGTTGAAGATTTGACTTTATGGTGGATAGGTGAACTAGTACTTGTTGTTAGACAATGATAAGCAATAGGTGATATATGTTGCTTGATTATTGTAAACATGGTGTTTCAATACTAGTTCATGATTGATTTGGTGTTTAATTGTATATGTGTTGAATGATTTGAATTAATTCACAAGGTGTGTGAATTGTAATTGAAATCAACTCAAATTGGTGTTTTGAATCACAAGTGGTGTGATCATGACATTGGATTATTCACATGGTGTGTGAATGTCCTTTGTTGGGTGTAATCAAGTTAGTAAAACACAAGTGGTGTGGGTTACTTAACTTGAGAAATCTTGTGGAATAAGATTTCAAAGGAGTTTTGGGTGCAAACGACACGTTAGTAAATCGTTTGATATTATGACCATGATGGTTATAATTTGGTGAATTAAGGTGTTTATTATGATTATATGGTGTTATATAATGTTTATGGGGGTATTGGAATGGTCGTATTTGAGTGGAATGGGTCGAGATGGTGTAAAACATCAAAATTTGGTGTGCAGGTGGTGCTGGAGTATCATACGCCGGGGGATACGCCCCCAGATACGCCCCCTTCAGCTCAAGAGTTGAAACTTTCTGTGATACGCCTCAAATACGCCCAAACCATACGCCCAGTGTAGAATTTGACCAAAATTGACTTTTTGGGTCATGTAAGCTCGTGTGGGCGGGCATGGTGATCTTACTTAGTTCTAATGAACTAACGGTGACTTAATTAACATGTTTTCAGGTGAACGAAAGGGTTAACAGCGGTTGTGATCGGGTTGCCCCGCATGGATTCGGATCAAACATCTTTTTGGGTTTTTCTTTGTTGGTGTTAAACAAAGATTTTTGTGAACAACTCTAATGTAGCTTTTGGTTGTTTAATGTTTAATTAACATCAATTATTTTGTAAAGTTCATTCAAATGGGTGTCTATTGTGTTAATTACAAGTGTCGGTTTGAAAAATCTGGGACCTAAACTTTGATGTCATTTTAAAACACGTGTCATGTGTTGGTGGGTTTTGGGGCTTACATAAATCGACGGATTTTTCGTATCGGTGACGATCTGTACGAATAAACCTGAAAGTTCAACGTTCTGAATGATATTCGATAATTAGAAAACAAAATTGAATAGTGTTGTTATCGCCGTGTTCAGATGGGTGACGATTCGAACGAATACGCGCGACAACCGTGCTATTTGATTATTAAATAATAAATTATTAAATTTTAAATATAAACAAAAGATATTTAGTTAATTTATTAGGAATCACAACCTAAAATAAATTCATAAATTCTATTTTATAAACCGTCTCATCACGAAAAACTACGGAAAAACAACGTGTTACGCGAAACAGAGCTAAACCGAACATACCTGGGTATTTGAAAGCCATTAAATGAGGCTTTTAACCCTCATTACTCCCCCAACTACCTCCTCTCTCTCTCTAAATTTTTTTTCTTACTCTCTATCTCTCTAGAAAAGGGTTTTTCTCCTCCTTTTCTCTACAAATTCTTGGTGATTTCTCAACCAATTCAAGCATTCTAGGTGTTGAAACGATCCCCACGCAACGTAGATCAAGGGAGTACAAGTCTTTTGAGCATTCATTCATAAATTTTGAGGTAAAGTTCTAGTTAATTTCGGTTTTGTATGTGTAACCACGATCTTTACATCATAAGGTGTTTCTAACCGATCTAATACTTGAAAAGCACTTAGAGAAACCTTTGTAAACGATTAGGAGCTAACCTACAGGACTTAGAAAGGAGAATGAAGTTGATGATAACCATCCATGGTCGACAGGTTCGTTAAGGATGATGATGCAGGTAGCCGTACTTGCATAACCCGTGCATCAGCTGAACCTTAAAGAGAGACGAACCCTGCACCACCTGCACCGAACCTTCGGCTGATCTTCAACGAACCTGTGCCTCAACTAATCAGTTCTGACAACGAACCCTAGCCTAACCAAATAGCTGAGCCACAAACCTATGTCAGCCAAACCATTTTCCCTTAGGCGAACCTAATGTCTTTAAAGGGTGCATAGAGCCAAACCCTTTTCCCATTGAGCGAACCTTAAAGGTTCGTGGGAGCTGATGCATATGGCGAACCTATGTTTGCTTAGCCAAACCCCTACTTGGGCTAAAACTACATGAAGACCGAACCCTATGGCGAACCTTCACCTTGAGGACAAATCATAGGTATCACGAACCTAGGAACTCATGAGGATGTAGCCGAACCTTACATTATTTAAACTCAGTCGAACCTAGGAGTCACTCTCTAGCTAGCCCAACCTCCCTATTACCTAGCCGAACCTTCTCCTATCGACTATAGGTTCTCTGGTTTTGATGTGGGAAAAACTTAGTATCTTACAAATAAGGTGATTCTAGGGTGATTTTATGCATGGAAATTTACGTACAAATGCATGCATGAAATTATATTGGGAATGCTTGGGGGCAAACTAGTTCATGGGTGCATGAGATTAATACTAGTGTCATTATAATAATATAGGGTGATAAAGCCAATCATGGGTTAGGATTACTATAACAAGGGTTTTCTATAGACACAAATTAACAACTCAACATGAGTTGTTAGCATAAATGAAATGGTTATCTATGTCATATGGTTCAAGGATTTTGGGTTATGATCAATGAATAATCAAAGGCAATCATTGGGCTTAAGTGGGCCCAATGGGCTAAATCAAGCCCACCCTAGGTTGAAGATAATTTAAATAAAGTAATGGTATTTTAATAAAAGAAAATGATTTATAAACTTGGTTAAATTAAAGTAAATGATTTTCTAAATTTATGTTTAACTTAAAAGGAAATTTATTAAAAAAAAACATATGATTAATTATGGGATATGGGTTATAGATGGGTATCTAAGTCAGACTAGAAGATTTAGTCTTAGAAGCACAATAGTAAAATAGGACACTTAGTTACACACAATGAGACCAAACCCTAGACGCGACGACTAATACGTATACTTATCGTATTCGAATTCTTTTAGAACAACTCAGGACCGGAAGAAACTAAACTACAACAACGAGCGCGCATTTTGTGATAGATCATTTACACAACAAAACAGGTGAGTTCATTGCCCTTTTTCTAAACATTTTTGTTTTAAAACGTGGGGCTGAGAAGCATGCGTAAACTGATTTATTTAAATTGTTTACTTAAATGCTTTTATTTGTTATATGTTTTATCTTTATGCTTGTTGATACTCCTAGACTTCTGTCTAGGTAATTACTATGCAGAACTAACTATCAAGTTAATTAAATTACTCTCATGAGTAGTAACTTTAATTCTAACACTCTAAACAAACTCGTAGTCCACCAAGCTCAAATTCAAGAATCTAAATTCAAAGTGAAATCAAAAGAACTAAAACTAAAAGATCATGTTCAAAGAAATCTAATTCAGTGTGTGATCTGAATACTAAGGATCTTAATCAAGAATCAATTATCATGTGAAATCATGTAATTCTAAAGATCAAAAGACTCAAGGAAATCATAAATGTGTGTGAATCATTCAAATAATGAAATCATTAAGATCTAATGAAATCATTAATACTTGAGTTAAGGTGGATGTCAGTTGTATAGAAATCAAGACCACGTGTAACACACATAAAGTCCCGACATAAATAGTAGAGTCTTGTAGTCAAGCTATATGGGCAATAACGTGAACTATCAAATGAAATCAAAATCAAAATCAAGAGAATCGAAGAGATCAAGAATCAAAGGATATCTGTAAAGTCCCGGCATGTACAGTAGACGAGTGGGTCAAGCTGATATGGGCATCATTAAAATCCCGGCACACACAGGTAGACTCCTTCTGAGTCATGCCTGATATCGGTCACGTGTGAGAGGGTACAACTTGGACAAACACCAACAACTAAGTCTAATTGATTGAGTCAAATAAGGCCCAATCATCATGTCTTAGTTGTAATTATATGCTTAATTATTAGTTTAATTAAAAATTTAATATTATATTTCTATAACTGATTTGGGGTAATCATGATAGGTAAACCTATTTATGGAAATCAGAATCTAAAATTGTAGATGAATGGAGTGAAACGCTTAATTATCATTAACAACAATATGTTAAGCAGTCCGTTATGTGGTGGGACGGTGGCTAGGGCTTGTCCGCTACATATGCCCTATATACAAGCATACTTGATTGGATAGCATAGGTGGTTGTTAATGAGGTTAAGGTTGTCATTTCGGGGGATCAAGGTAAACATTTTCTTGGTAATCAAATGCTTAGGATCAAAATGTATGGAATCAAAGTAGTTGGATGAAATGCTTAATTATCACCAGGAACAATATATCATGTGGTTTAGTATGTGGTGGGACGGTGGCTGGGCGGGCGGTAAGTTCGACCCTACATATGCCCTATATATTATAATCATACTGAATTGGATGGTATAGGTAGTTAATGGTGAGGTTAAGGTTGTCATTCAGGTTATTGAAACTCATTTTTATAAAAGTATATGAACTCACCAACCATGTGTTGACTTTATACTTGCATGACTTCTCAGGTGACGAACAGGTCAACTGAAGAGTTATTTCTTTCGGACTTGGTTATCTGATAGAGGACCTAGGTTTTTGGACCTGCATATTTTGAAGCATCATTATACAGTTTATGTTGTATATCTTGTGCAGATTCAAGATAGAAGATTTATGATGTGATAGTAGATTTACACTGTTAAATTATAAACTTAACTGATGTAATTTAACTTTGTAATTCTATCTTATTATAGTAAGTTTCTCATTTATATATCATGTGCAATGTAAACAATCTGATAATTCCGATTATCACTCACGATATCGCGCCTCGGAAATCTTCTGCTCGATGGGGACTCTGATCCAACCCCGCCGGCTCGGGGTGTGACAGATTGGTATCAGAGCCATGGTTATAGAGAAATATAGGTCACTTATTTAAAAGGTTTGGCCTAGACTATAACCTAGGGACCCTGCATGTAAAGAACCTAAGACTTAAGACCTTATTTGTTGGACCGATCGGGAGCTCGGAAACAATCCGAATCCAATGAAAAACTACTCGACAACCTCTGGGATAGTGCGGAATCCTATTCCAGGGTTTTCCAATCGAAACCAACAGAAACCGTGGTGATCCGAGGCTATAGAAACGACTTGGAAGCAACGATCGAACACCACGGGTTGAGAATCGAACTTGGATGATCAAGAACCGCTCAAATCTTCGAGGGTTTTGACACTGGAGTGCTAGGGAAGAAGGAGGGCTCTGGAAAGTTAGGTTTGAAATGATTTGAACATCTATATATAGGCTGTAGTCATTCGGCCGAATGAGTGGCCGAAGCAGCTCATTCGGCGAATGACTAAGCTCGAATGAGCAGACATTCGAATGAGTCATTCGGCGAATGACTCATTCGGAACTCAGACATTCGCTATAACCTTCATTCGCCGAATGACTTCATTCTAGAGTCATTCGGCCGAATGAGAGTACTTCATACTCAAACAGTTTATAATCAAATCAAACAACTAGATAAACATTAATAGACAATAATCAATAGAAATAAACATTATGAAATAGATATAAAGACAACTTCCATTAATACTTTGAACATTTACATGATAAGAGTTACAAAACTGAACTAGGGACAATAAACATGCATCAACAAACTCCCCCTTGGACCTAGTTCAACTCTTGGAAGTGTCTTTCTTGAAATACTTTTCTGAAATAGCTTTCCAGTCTGCTCCAGCGTGGATCTTGAAAATGCTGCAGAGACGGATCACTCTCATAAATTGCAAAGCTTGCACCATGTCTGGAACGTCGAAGAAAATCTGGTTTCTGAACAAAGCTTGAACATCCTTGTGAGACAAGTTAGTCAGCCACATAGGATCAAAGATCCTAACAGTCTCCCACTGTTTGTCTTTGCACAAAACTATCACAGCCTCACCTGTGCGCCCATCATAATACCACCATCGGAAGCCATCCATAAAGTCTTGTCGCATCTTCCGCAGGGGAATCTTCTTCAAGACTTTAGGGGGAAGCCACTTCAGGATCACTTTATGCTTCCGGGTATCCCCATCTATCTCTGGCAAGTAGTACCTCTCTGGTTGCTGTGGCTGAAAGTTCACCCATCTCTTCCGGTATTCGTACTTGATTTGTCGAGAAAACCAAGCAGACATCCCAGAGTCACCACTGTATAGCATGTTCAGACGTGCTAGCTGATTGACTTCGAATCCAGGCAACGTCTTGAAATCATGTGGGTGTTTGAAGTAGTCAATCCCTTTCTCCCTCTTCACTGCATAGCACCCAAGATCATGGAAGTATGCCCAGCTAAGTATCTGGCCTCCAGCTTTATAGCCTTTGGTCCTGTAAACTTTCTTGTGCGTGGCTGGCATCTTCTCTGTGCTTTGTTTCTTCAATACCTCCCAGTATGCAGCCCATTCCTCTTTTCTTTTCTTTAGATCATCAGCTTCAGCCTTGCTTGCCTCTACTTGCTCTTCAAGATATCTGACCAAGAGATCCTCTGTTTCCTGATCAAATGGCTCAGTGAATGTAGGCAGCTCGTCTTCAGCCGATGTATACTTCGGGTATTCTTCATCGGTGATGTCTTCCAGAATGACATCATCTACATCATCAAAGAGTTCTGGTTCGGGCTCTTCAGTACTGGGTACAGAGGTGTCATCAGTGACCACCTCGTCAGGATTCAACCTGAACAGCTCGGCTATCTGCTCCTTAGATAAACAATGTATGATCTCACCCTCCTCCTTGTCGTAGCTGACCGAGTGCTGTATAATGCCCTGAGCGTCCAAGATCATAGTCAACGTCTTATCTAGCTGACGTCTCAACGGCACAGCTTCTACTTCCTCGGCCGCTTTGGGTTCATCTGTCTGTGCAGGAGGAGGTGGAGCAGAGGCTTTCTTCTTATCATTGGCTCTCTTGGATCGAATCTCTGATGAGGGAGGGGCCTGGTCATCATCGTCATCATCATCAGTACTCGATGAACCAGAAGACCCATTCCCAGATCCGTCCTTGGCCTCATCATCATGATCATCATCATCATCAGACTCATCGTCTTTGTCTGAGTCTTCATAGTCAACCTGTTCCTCATCAGACTCTTCTTCTTCGTCTTCATCTACTTCTTTGTCTGAATCATCGGAAGGAGCAGCAGAGCCTTCAAGCCTGGGAGTGCCTTCCTTGGAACTCTCGACAAGTTCAGCAAGGCGAGCATTCTCAGCCTCGAGCTGAAGGATCCTATCATTGAAACCAGAGGCTGTCAAAGCCAGCTGGTTGTGCTCATCTATGTACTTAAGGAGCTGCTCCTCCTGTTGAGCAGACCTGGCCCTCAAGTCGGCCCGCTGGTCTGCAGCCTGAAGAAGCAGAGTATCCTGCTCTTCGATCCTCCTTGTAAGCTGAGCAATAACCAGCTCTTGCTCCTGGTTCTTCTTCTCTTGCTCCATGCTCCTTTCCATCAGTCTCAAGACCATACTGTTCAGTGTGCTAAGCTGATCCACAACTGAAACAGTAGGTATATGAACATCAGCACGGACTGTGGAAGGGCCAGAGGAAGCAGTAACATACACCGGCTCGCGAACAAAAGGAGTGGACAGAGGGGCAGTAGTAACCTGAGTGTGAATGGCCCTTGTCCTCGTCAGTGAAGAAACTGACACAGCTGCTACTGATGTGACAGTAGTTGTAGCAGCTGATGTCAGTTCTGACCTCCTTTGGAAAGAGAATCGGGATCTCTTTCCCCTACCAGCTCTGGATGAGGTGGGCTGTCCAGCAGAAACAATCACTGCTGTAGAAGCAGGAGCAGATGACCTAGGAGGGGGAGAAATGTCAAACTCCGGAATAAATATCGTATCAGTAATATCCTCCAAATCATCATCTGTCCTCTTTCTCTTCCTCATCTCCACTCTTCCGCCCTCATCCACTTTCTCAAACTCATCATCATGAGTCTCTTCAGAATCAGAACTGTCTTCATCACCTTCACCTGCTACACCTTCATCTTCACTCGAGTCCTCTGACTCATCACCACCATCTGAGGAATGTGGAACTGAAACATCGAGAGGAACAGTCACTGAGGATGTAGTAGTAGTCAAGAAGTCCAAATCCATCAGTGAGTCGATGTCCACTTCCTCCTCCTGTGCTGTCGACACATCAACATCACCACCTGCCCCAGAAACAGCAACATCAACCATGCTCACTGAAGCAGCAGTGGTTATGTGTACTGATGTCATCTCACCAGCCCCAGAACTCTCAACAGCAACAGTGCTCATCTCCACTGTGCTCACATCAACACCAGCACCACTCGGGCCTGCATCACCATCTCCATCCTCACTATCACTATCATCATCACCAGCCGGAACTACAATGTCCTCCACATCTGAGTCGGAGTCATCGTGTCTCCATCTTCTTCCAGCCGGAGCCCTGTAATCGGGTCGAGAGAGGTGACCAAATAGGGATCTAGTGGTGGGCTTCCTCTCCTTCCCTCTGTATGACAAAACTCTGTTGAGAGTTATGTCATTCATGTGCTCCAATCTAATGATGTCGGCATTAAGCTTTGGAAGATCTGGAATCTGTGCATCAATGATCTGCTGTATGAATCGAGGGTACATAAGGAACTTCTTGTCACCCTTTAGCCCCACATTCTCCTTCATGTGCAGAAAAACCATCTCGGAGAAGTTGAATGGTTTGTTGAGCACCAAGGCAGCAAATGCGCACTGAATGGTTTCGCGCATGTCATCAAAGCCTCCTCTCCTTGAGCCAAGGCAGTGAACAAGTACATGAGCCAAGTACTTGAACTGCGGCGACATGAACGCCTTGTTCAGAATCCCGGCTCCAATATCTCCCTCGTACTTGCATCGGAGGAAGCATCCACGGACTAAGAATCTGTCAAGTAGAACAGGATGATCTGGAGAGTCCTGAAAACCACAAACCCTCCGTATGTGCTCAGCAGACACCACAACATCATGACCCCTGACCTTGCCCCTAATGACTGTAGGCTCGGCCTCACAATCAATATCAGCTGATGTCCAGAAATCCTGCTGATGTGATAAGTAGGGCACATGAACTGTCGATATGGCAGTGAAAATCCTGGAACGCCTCAAGAATGTGATAATATCTGCGTAGTGCTTCGCGTTCGGGGTAGTCAAGTCAAGATGGGCACAGATGTTGTGCTTCGGAACTGATTTGTATCCTGCCATACTGCACAATAAAAGAAATAGACATGTCAGTAAGTGATACTCAATCAATAAACTGAAATTAATCAGAAATCAGATTAATTGTTAATCTGATATGCCGAATGACATATATGGGTCGAATGACAGACATTCGCCGAATGAGTCATAGGATCTAATGTCATTCGTCGAATGAGGTTCATTCTTCGAATGAGATATAGTCATTCGCCGAATGAGATATAGATATGGCTGGTCATTCGTCGAATGAGCCATTCGTCGAATGAGGTTCATTCGCCGAATGAGTCATTCGCCGAATGACGACATTCGGCGCCTGACATGAATTCAAAATCCCTTTTTGTCAAAATCACAAATTAGCCCATAAAACCTGTTCATCAACACTCAGAATTGACCGACTAACACTTTTAATACTTGACTAAGTTCGGTTCAAGTCCATTTCAGTGGTTTATTTACAAGGTGAACGTTAAAACCCTAAAACCCTAATTTATGATCTGATTGCCATGATTCCACGGTTGAAATGATCTGAAATTTTATCCCCATATACCTAAAATGAAGTAGAAACAGATTATCAGAAGCAGGATCAACAGAGATCAAAGAAAATTAAGTGGACAAGAACAGTGTGTAAATCGCCGAATGACGTAGCTCTGATGCGGCGAAAGTGAAAATTGTCGAATGACCCTCATTCGGCCGAAGAACTGTTATATAGTCCCTTCTCATTCGCCGAATGAGCTAGGCGAAAGGTCACCTGATATTCAGTCTCATTCGCCGAATGAAAGTGGCGACTGAGTCATTCGATAATATTCATTCGCCGAATGAGAATGTCGAATGAGACATTCGACTCTCTTCATTCGTCGAATGAAGTTTATCCTGTGTAACTGATTCGGTCGAATGACTCATTCTCAGAATGAGTTCATTCGGCCGAATGAATCCATTATGCCTCTCATTCGTACGAATGAGAGATGAACTTCTCCAAAACTTCAAAATTTTAAAAATTTGACATTATGAGCACCAAACTTTTAACCAATTATGAAGATATGTCTAGTTGGTTCAGGATTCAGACATGACAGGCATCCGAATCTACAAATGATCATCCAAAATAAAATTTAAAATAGAAAATCTTTTTGTATTTTTCTGAAACAACCAAACAACTGTACAAACATAAATTAAAAGCAAGTAAACACAAGTAAACACATATTTTTGTGAAAAGCCCGTTAATAAAATAACACAAATCTCTGATTACATCATATAACCTTTAATGAATGCTTCACTTCAATCACAATTTCATTTTGACACGATTACTGATATATTTGTCCAATTTTAAACTGATCAATACATAACTCTTCAAACAAACTAAATGATCACTCATATTTTCTGACTATGTTCTCCAATTCATTTCATCAATTAAGATCAAAATCAGTTCATAACTCATTTCAGCATATCTTAATACCAGTCATCATGAATTCAATAAGATTCAATCATTTATTATCTTTTTGGATTTTTCTTGTTCTATCCACATGGATGGCTTCAGCTAGGTCCGTCCCAGCAATATGGCACATGTATGGAATCGAACTTTATTTGTTTAAGTTTTTCTCAAGCTTAATACCAGCTTGCATTAGATTTTCTTTACCAAGCTTAATACCAGCTTGTCTTTGATTTTTCTTTACCAAGCTTAATACCAGCTTGTCTTTGATTTTTCTTTGAATGAAACCTCATTTGATTTCATGATGACAGGTGTATGCTTGATTTGAGTCAAGAACCATTTTTCACTCAAAAGCCTTAATAAAATGGATCCCACAAGTCAAACTTTCTAAGTTCTCATAAGTCATTTATTTATTTTGTATAGTCAGCCTATCAGTACATCCCATCATCATTTCCTTATGATTTTGGCTCATGCATTCATTTCTGCTTCTATGACATAATGAAATCAATGTGCTATATCATTAAACAGGACTGTTTCATTTTTAATTTTTCTATTGTTTTTGATTTTTCAAATTTTCTATTGTTTTTGGTTTTTCAAATTAGAATATCTCCCCCTAAAAACCTAAAAAATAGAAAATCTTTTTGTGTTTTTGTTGAGAAAAGAGAACTGTACAAGATAAAATAAAATGAAAATACTAAAAATAATAAAAAACTATCTAATGAAAGTGATGATCATTTGTTAGACTCAGATGAGGATTGAACTTCATCCTTTTGAAAAACACCATTAGCCGATAACAGATATAAAAATCTGGGTTTATCAAAAGCTTTTGTGAAAAGATCGGCTTTCTGGTGATCGGTGTGAATTTTAACAACATCGATTAATTTCTTCTCAAAACAATCACGTATGAAGTGATATTTTATGTCGATGTGTTTGGTTTTGGAGTGCTGCACTGGATTTTTAGTGACAGCAATGGCAGCAGTGTTATCAACATAGATAGGAGTGTTAGAAAAATGTAACCCATAGTCCCTGAGTTGCTGTTGAATCCAGATGAGTTGTGAACAGCAACTTGCAGCAGCAATATATTCAGCTTCACAGGTTGAAGTAGACACCGACGTCTGCTTCTTGCACTGCCAGGTGACTAAACGGTTTCCAAAGAACTGACAACCCGCAGATGTTGACTTGAAATCTCTTTTGCATCCACCATAATCTGAATCACTGTATGCAGTAAGTTCAAAGTTATCATCATTAGGGTACCATAAGCCAAGTTCCGGTGTACCCTTCAGATAACGCATAATCCTTTTGACAGCAATCAGGTGAGATACTCTTGGTTTGGATTGATAACGTGCACACAAGCAAGTGGCAAACATGATATCTGGCCGAGAGGCAGTGAGATACATGAGAGATCCGATCATTCCCCGATACAGAGTGGCATCAATTAACTCCCCCTTTTCATCTGGAGTAATCCCGTGATTAATCGCCAGTGGGGTACCAGCAGGCTTCGCATCAGACATACTGAACCGGCTCAGAATGTCACCAACGTATTTGGTTTGATGAATAAAAATCCCTGCCTCAGACTGATCCACCTGTAAACCCAAGAAAAACTTCATCTCTCCCATCGAACTCATTTCAAATTTTTCTTTCATAACTGTCTCAAATTCCTTGCACAGATTATCATTTGTGGATCCAAAAATTATATCATCCACATACACTTGTACCAAGAGTAAATCACTGTCCTTCTCACGGATGAATAAAGTGCAGTCAATGACACCTCTTCTGAACCCGTTGTTCAGAAGGTGAGTGGAAAGTGTCTCGTACCACGCTCTCGGAGCCTGATGCAATCCATACAACGCTTTGTCTAGCTTGTAGACTTTATCACGATGCAATGGATCTTCAAATCCGGGAGGTTGATTGACATACACTGTTTCACTGATAACCCCGTGAAGGAACGCGCTCTTTACATCCATTTGATAAACCTTGAACTTTTTGAAGGATGCATAAGCCAGAAAGATACGAATGGCTTCTAGTCGAGCGACCGGAGCAAACACCTCATTATAATCCAATCCCTCTATCTGTCTGAATCCTTGAACCACCAGACGAGCCTTGTTTCTCACGATTATCCCGTGATCATCCTTTTTGCAACGAAGAACCCATCTAGTGCCAATGACTTTTGCACCTTTGGGTTTATCAACTAGTTGCCAGACCCCTAACTTCTTGAACTGCAACAGTTCCTCTTGCATGGCGTCTACCCATGATTCTTCTTTGAGGGCTTCAGTGACGGTACGCGGTTCCACTTGAGATATAAAGCAGGAATGAGCACAAAAGCTTACATCTGCAAAATCAAGAATGTCTGCAAGACCACCTGAAGAAATCTGACTTCGAGTCTTTACTCCATCTAAAGGACTCCCTATAATGTTGTCTTGAGGATGAATTCGATTAATTCTTCCAACAGGATGAGCAGGAACCTCAACCTCAGGATCTAAGTTATTCAAATTCAAGTCCTCAAGATCAGGTACAAGATTATCAACAACTGGTTCAGGAGCAGCTGGGGGATTGTCATCTGTGTCTGAGCTGTCATCATTTACCTGTGTAGAGGGACCAGATGTAGATGTAGGTTGAAAAGTAGCATCGGGTGCATTCTGCACATCATACAACATCTGAACAGCTACATCTTCATCTGAGTACATGGGGGGCATATTGAATGAGTCAAAAAGACTGGAATAGTCAAACATCCAATCTGGCCCTTTTCCAGGTGGGGGCATTGTATACTTCTGAACATCCACATGGTACCACTCCTCCACATTATGAGTTGCAATGTTGTAAACTCGCTTATTTGGAGTGCTGTACCCAAGAAAGTACCCTTCTTCCACCTTTTCATTGAACTTGCCCTGCTCATGTTTCTTAAGCATGGTGCATGGAGCACCAAATGGTTCTAGATACTTAAGATTTGGCTTTCGGTTATGAAGCAGTTCAAAGCAAGTCTTCCCATGTCTCTTCACAATAAGAACCCGGTTCAATGTGTAACAAGCATTGGCAACAGCTTCATTCCAAAATTGAACCGGTAGAGAAGAATCAGCAAGCATAGTTCTAGCAGCCTCAATCAATGTCCTATTCTTGCGTTCAGCAACGCCATTCATCTGTGGAACATATGGAGCACTAAACTGTTGTACAATGCCTCTTGCATTACAAAAATTCTCCATATTGTGATTTTTGAACTCGGTTCCATTATCAGTTCGAAACTGACGAATCTTGAGCTTATAGAGCGATTCAAGTTTGGTAACCAAAACTTGAATGCAATCAAACGTTTCTGATTTCTCCTTCAAAAAGAAGACCCAAGAGTATCTGGAGTATTCATCAGTGATAACCAGGCAGTATTGATCTCCAGCTATACTCTTCCGATTTACTGGACCAAACAAATCCATGTGGAGAAGCTCAAGAGGAACATTGATTGAATGATACTTTTTCAGCTTATGAGACTGCTTAGACTGCTTTCCTTTCTTGCATGAAACACAGATATCAGACAGCTTAAAATTTTTCAAGCTAACTCCCTCAACCAAACTGTTGTGTACCAGATGATTCATCTTGCGTAAACTCAAATGGCCCATCCTCTTATGCCAAAGGATTGAATCTTTTTCAGTTGCCTTTGTCATAAAACATGAAGCTGTGGAGGATGTAGTTGAAGCTGTGGCCATATTGAGAACATACAAGTCTTGTTTTCTTGGAGCAGACATCAAAATCCAATCTTCAGGTATCTGCACACCTTGCTTGAGAATATAACACTTTGAGTCATCAAACAGAACCTTGTACTCTTTGTCACAAATCTGAGAGACTGACAGGAGGTTGTTTTCCAACTGTTTGACATATCTGACATTATCGAACGAAACCTGTCCATTTGTCAAGATTCCCTCTCCTGTAATAAAACCACCCTTGTCTCCAGCAAAAGCTACATAGCCACCTCGAACTGAGTTCACATTGGTGAGCAAAGAAATATCACCAGTCATGTGTCTGGAAGCCCCACTATCAACGATCCAATTGCTGTTTACTCCAGCTTTTGGGGCAACCTGCACAATAAAGAGACTATCAGTTTACATTGGGAACCCAAGCCTTTACGGTCTTGGGTTGACCCATTGAGTCTCGGATCCAAACATCGATCCATTTTCCCTTAGGAATAGGTTTATCTGAAATTTGTGGAACAGACACCTCAGATGATTTAACTTTCCAAATTGCATTTTTATCAAAAGAGGTTTTCAGATAAATGGATGATTGTTTTGATTGGTTAACATTAATCTCATTTGGAACCACCAATGTTTCCAACTTTCCCTTCCCTTGTCTGAACCCTTAGGCTGAGTGTGAAATGAAGATTTTGACTGAAAAGATTTAGACACAGATTTGCTAGGTTTTGGTAAAGCAGACTTTAAGGTTATGAAAGGGACAACCTTAGGTCTGATCAACTGAGGGCAAAACCTCACAATGTGCCCTGGTTCACCACACTCAAAACAGACTTTAACACCTTTTTTATGAAAGTGTTTTAAATCAGAAAATGACTTTTTAGTTGATTTAAAAACATTTGATTTTTGACAATCTTGCTCGAAACCCAAACCCTTCCTTCCTTTGTTACCAAACTGAGCTGATTTGGTAGCACAATTAGCTTCAGACTCCTGTGAAGCTTTAACAAAGCATAGTTCCTTGTAAATCTTTGATTTGGAGATTGGGTCACCTTTCATGACACTAGAAGGTTGATTCCGAGGAGTGCTCTGCTTTGATGAATACTCTGATTCATCCTCGGAATCAGAAACCCAATCTTCCACAATTCCATCCACCCTTGAATCCTTAGTCTGAGATGAACTCTGATTTTCACTCAGACTAACTGGATCAACTACTAATGGAGTAGTAACTTGAAAGTCCTTTACGTCTTTGTCATTTGGAGTGTTGACAAAGGCATTTAGGATTGGTGGAGGACATTTTTGATAATTAACCTTTTCCTTCCCCTGATCAGTACCCCTACTGATCATATGCTCAATGATATAAGAGGAGCTCTCATAGCTCTTGAGCTTCTGTCCCAAAGTCTCATAATCACACTCAACTAATGCTAATTTCTTCTTAATCTCATTTATGGTATTGAGATAAGAAGTAATAGCATCTTGCTTGTTCAGAACAGCGATCTCGGCCTCATGCAATTGTCTATTTAAAAGATCAATTTTATTTTGAAAATCCTTTTCATTAGATTTTAAAACTTTGTTTGCTTCAATGCACAAGTCAAGATCGGTCATCAGATCACTGTTATGCTTCTGGTAAGCAAGGACCTTGCTCCTAAGATCAACACAATTGAAACAATCAGATTGAGAAGATGAACAATCAGTGTATACCTGCTCAGAAGAATCAGTAGAAGCAGACGAGTTTGCCATCAAAGCAAATTGAGTTGAAGAGTCATCAGCTTCTCCATCAGATTCTTGAGTGTCAGAATCCGTCAAACTTTCTGAGTCTGAACTTGATGTCTTGTCATCAATCACCAACAAATCTTCCTGACTGCTTTCTTCATCAATATCATCAGAATTCTGAATCTCTGCCACACATGCTTTCTCTTGATCTTCCTTATCAGCATTAAATCTGAAGTCCCAGTTTACACCTTCATCTTGTTGAACCATCAAGGCTTTACTACCAGAAGATGAGGATCCAGCTGTTGTAGGAGAATCAATAGGAACTAATCGCCTTTCAGAATTAGCATGGGCAGACTTCTGATGCTGAAATGGGTTCTTGTTTCCAGCTTTCTTTGGCTGCTTGCATTGTCTAGCAAAATGACCCTTTTCACCACAGTTGTAGCATGTAACAGAAGCCATATCAAATCCAAACTTGGACTCCTTGTTTAGATTGATGTCTTTTCCTGTCCTCTTCACAAACTCCTTAGCTCTTCTGACTGCACTAGCCAATGCCCACATGATGTCAATTCTTTCCATATCATCAGGATCAATTTGAGAGTAGTCATCATTGGTCAAATATGGATTGCCGATCTGACCAGCAACCAATCCATCATATGAACTAACCAATGTTGACAGAAGACCCATGTGCTCTTTAGCAATCTCAACTGTGACTTTATCAAAGTTCTCTGTCTTCAGACTTGCAGTAGGCTGATGATGCTCTTGTTGTGAGCTCGATGAAGAAGATGGGCTAAAGTGCATCTGAGCTGCAGATGGGGCTTCAGAAGCTTTAGACACAAAGGCAGTTTTCAGAGGAGCATGAGTTGTAGACTTATCAACTGTTGGAGTGGAGTAGTATAGAGAAGGATCTTGAACTTGTGCAACCCTCTTGGCCTTCCATTTGTTCTCTATCTCCTGCTCTTTTAGCTTCTGAATGAAATCATTGATGTCCATATGAGCCATCATCTGATTTTGCTTGAGTACCATCAAGAAGGACTCCCATTTTGGAGGTAGTGCATCTGCCAAACATTGAATCTTCTCTTGAGTTGTGGTTTTGACCTCGTGGTTGAACAGCTCACTCAACAGATGATAAAACCTTGCAATCAACTCATCAAGGGACTCATTTCCCACATACATAAAGCTGTTGAATTCCTTTTTCAAAGCTTTAGACTTAATGCTCTTCAAAGCATCATTACCCTCATATCTTTGCTGCAATGCATCCCACAGAAGCTTAGCCGAAGGAAACTGTCTAAACTGATGGAAGATATCAGTGGCAATGGACTGTGACAAAATAGCATAGGCTTTCTTCTCATAATCATACAGCTTCCTCTGAGGCTCAGTCATCCGTGTGACTAGCATAGGAGTTCCATCTTCATTCAGAGGCCGCAGATAACCTCCTTCAATCATCATCCACAGATTTGTATCCACCCCATTGATGTGGATCTCAAATCTATATTTCCAGTGAGGGTAATCATCTAAATTCAACAACTTAGGAGCTTTGTTTGAGTTCCCTGTCTCATTCTCTGTCAACAAGAGAGTCTGAATGCGATGGTTTTGGTTAGCCATGAGAGCTAAATCTTCCATTTTATCAGAAGGAATAAGATTCAACACTTAGAAAAATTTCAGAAGCAACTGGCGAATGAGTGCTAAACTGGCGAATGTCGGGGGCCAAATGTGTGGAAACTGGCGAATCAGAGACTGAGTATGAGAACTGGCGAATGGGTAAGTCGAATGACCTATTCGGCGAATGGCAAGTCGAATGAAGTCTTTCGCCGAATGAGGATTGAGAATGAGGCTTATTCGGCGAATGAAGAATGTCTAAGAAGCTATTCGCCGAATAAGAGTGTCGAAGGAGCTATTCGCCGAATGAGAGCTATTCGGCGAATGGGAGGCTATTCGGCTGATCTTATTCGGCCGCCAGAGTCATTCGGCGATCTGGGGTTTTTTACAACGAAAATCGCGATATCTTTCGATTTTGACCAGATCTAACCACCAAATTGTGCACAGAACTTCAAGACATGATTATTAACCAATTGGGAAGAAACTAGATCAAATGAACCACAAAAACACTTAAAATCTCAATGAAATAGTGACTTTGGAAGCAAGAAACTTAGGGTTTTTGGAAGTTACGAAAATCAGGGTTTTGGGAATCTCAGATCTGTTGATTTTGAGTGGAAATCGAGTAGAATCAAGAGCCAAAGCTCTGATACCACTTTGTTGGACCGATCGGGAGCTCGGAAACAATCCGAATCCAATGAAAAACTACTCGACAACCTCTGGGATAGTGCGGAATCCTATTCCAGGGTTTTCCAATCGAAACCAACAGAAACCGTGGTGATCCGAGGCTATAGAAACGACTTGGAAGCAATGATCGAACACCACGGGTTGAGAATCGAACTTGGATGATCAAGAACCGCTCAAATCTTCAAGGGTTTTGACACTGGAGTGCTAGGGAAGAAGGAGGGCTCTGGAAAGTTAGGTTTGAAATGATTTGAACATCTATATATAGGCTGTAGTCATTCGGCCGAATGAGTGGCCGAAGCAGCTCATTCGGCGAATGACTAAGCTCGAATGAGCAGACATTCGAATGAGTCATTCGGCGAATGACTCATTCGGAACTCAGACATTCGCTATAACCTTCATTCGCCGAATGACTTCATTCTAGAGTCATTCGGCCGAATGAGAGTACTTCATACTCAAACAGTTTATAATCAAATCAAACAACTAGATAAACATTAATAGACAATAATCAATAGAAATAAACATTATGAAATAGATATAAAGACAACTTCCATTAATACTTTGAACATTTACATGATAAGAGTTACAAAACTGAACTAGGGACAATAAACATGCATCAACATTATTGCATTGTGTGTTCTGTATTCGATCATTGCACTAACCGATAACTTTATTGGTTATGATTAGAATGCCGCCGAGAAGACAGACTCCCTCGTTACCTCCACCACCACAAGACTTTGCTCCACATTCATCTACACCATCATTGTCTGATTCACCTCCTCCATTGCCTCCACCTCCTCCTCCTCCTCCTCCTCCTCCACTTGACTTACCTCCTAGTTCGAGCAAAACTCCGATGCTGGATCCTGCTACTATCGTGTTGGTGACTTTACTGAGCAGTCAGCTGACTAATCAAATGAAGGAGGTGATACCGAAGATGCTCAACCGTCTCCGTAATGAAAGCAACAACACTGGTAACTCATATGGAGAAGCCAGTGGAAATACTGGCGCTACATCGCATTACTCCTACAAGTCATTTGTAGGTTGTAAGCTGCCAAGCTTTAGTGGGAATGAAGGAGCCGTTGGATTAATCCAATGGATTGAGAAGACTTAAACCACTCTGGACCTCTGCAGCTATCCAGAGCACCACAAAGTTCGCTACTCAGTTGGAACATTCAACAAGCGAGCTTTGACTTGGTGGAACGGTCAGATCAATGCAAGAGGAAGGGAAGAAGCCATGTCGATGACCTGGGAAGATTTCAAGACCGTACTGCGAACTGAATTCTGCCCCAAGAATGATCTGCAAAAGTTGGAGGTTGAATTGTCAAATCATGTGATGAAAGGGGCTGATCACATGGGGTATACGACTCGTTATCACGAGTTGGTTGCTTTGGTGCCAGACATGGTACCAACACTGGAAAAGAGGATTGACCGTTATGTAGATGGACTTCCCACATGCATTCTGGGTTTAGTAGTTGCAGCAAACCCTGCTAATGTGGAGTCTGCATTGAGTTTATCTGGGAAACTTACTGATCTGATGGTAGCCTTCGGGGTTCTAAAGAAACAGGCTGACACTGGCAAACGCAAGGAAGAGCCTTACAAGAAACCTCATCACCCTCAGCATCCGAATAAGAAGCGAAAACTCATCAAGAACTACACTGTGGCTACTCCACTCAATCAAGTAGCCATGACACCATAGAATGCAACCAAGAAGCAATATACTGGCCCACATCCTTTATGTACCAAGTGCCAGTACCATCATGCTGCAAGCAACCAGTGCCGCCAATGCATGGGTTGTGGAAGGAAAGGGCACTGGGTTCAACAGTGCAGGATGACACCAAACCCAGCAGTCAACAATGCTGCTTTGGTTCTCCCTCCACCAGAAAACAATGGGGGATGCTTCAACTATGGCGAACAAGGCCCCTTGAAAAGAACTGCCCGAAGAAGGCTCAACAGGCAGTTCAAGTACCTCATGGATAAGCCTTTTCCATCGGAGCACCAGCTGCACGCCAAGACCCGAATGTGGTCACTGGTACATTTCTCTTACATGACTTTTATGCATCTGTTCTATTTGATACTGGTGCGGATCAAAGTTTCATCTCTACCAAATTTGCATGCCAATTAGATTCTATAGAGGAACAATTAGATTCCCCTTACATCATAGAAGTAGCTAACGGGAAACAGATCACAGTTAGTACAATCTATAGAAATTGCCCATTGACATTTAATGGTCATACACTCACCATCGATTTGATACCGATGGAGTTGGGTAGTTTCGACATCATTGTTGGAATGGATTGGATTTCTTCTAATCGAGTGGAAGTCATATGTTCTAAAAAGCTTCTTCAAGTTCCATTGCCAAACGATCGTGTATTGGAAGTCAGAGGGGATCAAGCAAAACGCAGTGTCAAAATCATCTCTTGCATAAAGGCGCGTAAGTGTCTACAGAAGTGGTGCGTGGTGTTTCTGGCTCATGTGGTGGAAAAGGAGAAGGACAAGAAAAAGATTCAAGATGTACCTGTGGTGAAAGAATATTCAGAAGTATTTCCTTAAGACCTACCAGGTTTGCCACCTGCGCGACCGGTAGAGTTTCGATTGACTTAGTTCCTGGAGCAACTCCTGTTGCTAAATATCCTTACAGGTTAGCACCTAATGAGATGCAGGAATTGTCTAATCAGTTACAAGAGCTACTTGATAAGGGTTTCATTAGACTGAGCTACTCACCTTGGGGAGCTCCGGTCCTGTTCGTGAAAAAGAAAGACGGATCGTTCAGAATGTGCATAGATTACCGCGAGCTGAACAAGCTAACCATTAAGAATCGATATCCATTGCCGAGGATTGATGATTTGTTTGACCAACTGCAAGGAGCCCAATACTTTTCAAAGATTGACTTGCGGTCTGGATATCATCAGCTTAGAGTTCAAGACAAAGATATACCGAAGACGGCGTTCCGAACCAGATACGGGAATTACGAATTTATGGTGATGCCTTTCGGATTGACAAATGCACCAGCGGTTTTCATGGACCTCATGAACCGGGTGTGCAAGCCGTATCTGGATCAGTTTGTCATTGTCTTTATTGATGATATACTGATTTATTCTAAGAGTAAAGCAGATCATGAATAACATCTTAGAAAGATATTGGAGCTGTTGAAAGAATAGAAACTTTATGCCAAGTTCTCTAAATGTGAATTCTGGCTAAGAGAAGTTCAATTTCAGGGTCACGTAGTCAATAGCGTGGGAATACACATGGATCCTGCCAAGATTGGTGCGATAAAGAACCGGGACACTCCGAAGACACCGACGGAGATAAGATCTTTTATAGGATTGGCAGGTTATTATAGAAGGTTTATCTCAAACTTTTCTAAGATAGCTTTGCCTCTCACTAAGCTAACCCAGAAAAGTGAACCGTTTGTCTGGGAGCAGAAACAAGAAGATGCTTTTCGGACTTTGAAGCAGAAACTATGTGATGCTCCAATTCTATCTCTTCCGGAAGGAAGTGATGACTTTGTTGTATATTGTGACACTTCCCATCAGGGACTCGGTTGCGTACTGATGCAACGGGACAAAGTTATCGCTTACGAATCAAGACAGTTAAAAGTTCATGAGAAGAACTACACTACTCATGATCTTGAACTGGGAGCTGTAATCTTCGCATTGAAGATTTGGAGACATTATTTATATGGCACCAAGTGTACCATATTCACTGATCATAAGAGTCTGCAACATGTCTTTGATCAGAAGGAACTCAACATGCGACAACGCCGTTGGGTTGAATTTCTGAATGATTACGATTGTGTGATCAAGTACCATCCGGGAAAGGCGAACGTTGTAGCTGATGCCTTGAGCCGGAAGGAACGGGTCAAACCCTTGCGCGTTAGAGCAATGGGAATGACTGTGTAGACTAGTTTAAGAGACAAAATTATTCAGGCACAGCAAGAATCAGTTGATCGAGGAAATCTGAAGAAAGAACTTGACTGCGGAGCAGAGAAACACCTTGAGACTAAGCCTGATGGAATGATCTACTACCAGGATCGTATATGGATTCCGGCGGTAGACGAATTGAGAAAACTTATCTTCAATGAAGCACACAAGACTAAATACTCTGTTCATCCAGGCGCTGATAAGATGTACCAAGACTTGCGTGGATTTTATTGGTGGCCGGGAATGAAGAAAGACGTAGCCGAGTACGTCGGTCAGTGTCTTTCGTGTGCGAAGGTAAAGGCTGAACACCAGAAACCGTCCGGTTTATTGGAACAGCCTAAGATTCCGCTCTGGAAGTGGGAACAAATAGCTATGGACTTCATTACCAAGCTACCCCACACTTCCAGTGGTCATGATACAATTTGGGTGATCATCGACCGTTTGACGAAATCTGCTCATTTCTTGCCGATACGTGAGACTTTCACGATGGATAAACTGGCAAGACTATACATCAATGAGATAGTGGTACGCTATGGTGTAGCATTGTCCATTATTTCTGATAGAGATAGCAGATTCACATCAAGGTTCTAGCAATCATTACAGAAATATCTGGGGACGCAGTTAAATCTGAATACAGCTTATCATCCACAAACGGACGGTCAAAGCGAACGCACCATTCAGACCCTAGAGGACATGATGAGAACTTGTGTATTGGATTTCGGTGTGAATTGGGATTCCCAATTACCACTGACCGAATTCTCCTACAATAACAATATCACAGCAGTATCGAATGTGCACCATTCGAGGCTCTTTATGGCAGGAAATGTCGATCACCGATCTGTTGGACCGAAGCGGGAGATAACCGCATAACTGGGCCAAACTAATTCAGAAAACAACTGACAAAATTGCCCAGATTCAACAAAGACTACAAGCTACTAGGAGTAGACATAAAAGCTATGCCGACAAACGACGAAAGCCGTTGGAATTTCAAGTGGGAGACCGTGTCATGTTGAAAGTATCCCCTTGGAAAGGTGTAGTACGATTTGGAAAGAAAGGCAAATTAGCACCACGATACGTGGTACCGTTCGAGATCCTCGAGCGTATTGGTCCTGTAGCTTATCGACTGAGATTACCAGATGAACTCAGTGTTGTGCATGACGTGTTTCATGTCTCGAACTCAAAGAAATGTCTTGCTGACGAGTCACTTGTCATTCCAATTGAAGAAATTCAAGTTGATGAACAGTTACACTTTAGTGAAGAACCTTTAGAGATTATGGATCGCAAAGTTAAGCAACTGAGACGAAGCCGTATTCCGATTGTAAAGGTTCGAAGGAACTCAAGGCGCGGACCCGAGTTTACTTGGGAACGTGAAGATCATATGAAGTCAAAGTCTCCCCAACTATTTGAAGAGGAATCCGTACCCGATAACAACTCTTAAATTTTGAGACGAAATTTCTCTGACAAGGGGAGACTGTTACATCAGTGCCGGAATCGTACCGGAACAGTGATCTCAAACAGTGCCATGAACAGTAATAAGATACAAACTTTACACATTTCATTGTATTTCATGTATCATTATCATTTCATGTACGAAAACAGTAAATTCAGCATCAATACAGAGAAACAAAACTCAGAAAACATGGTTTATCACTCAAATAATTATCTGACTACACAGAACCATTATGTGTTTATTTGTTAGGATTTTATTATGCATAAACGTATGTGAGGCCTTATAGAACAAAACAACACGGATGTCGTTACGTGAATGCTAAATCGATGGATTTTTTGTATCGGTTACGATGTGCATGAATAAACTTGAAAGTTCAATGTTTGAATGATATTCAATAATTAGAAAACAATATTGAATAGTGTAGTTATCGCGTGTTCGGACGGGTGACGATTCGAACGAATACGCGCGACAACCGTGTTATTCGATTATTAAACAGTATATTATTAAATTTTAAATATAAAAAAAGATATTTAGTTAATTTATTAGGAATGACAACCTAAAATAAATTAATAAATTCTATTTTATAAACCATCTCATTACGAAAAACTACGGAGAAGCAACGTGTTACGCAAAACCGAGCTAAACCGAACATACCTGGGTATTTGAAAGCCATTAAATGAGGCTTTTAACCCTCATTACTCCCCCAACTACCTCCTCTCTCTCTCAAAATTTCGTTTTCTTACTCTCTCTCTTTAGAAAAGGTGTTTTCTCCTCCTTTTCTCTACAAATTCTTGGTGATTTCTTAACCAATTCAAGCATTCTAGGTGTTGAAATGATCCCCACGCAACGTAGATCAAGGGAGTACAAGTCTTTCGAGCATTCACCCATAAATTTTGAGGTAAAGTTCTACTTAATTTTGGTTTTGTGTGTGTAACCACGATCTTTACATCATAGGGTGTTTCTAACCGATCTAATACTTCAAAAGCACTTAGAGAAACCTTTGTAAATGATTAGGAACTAACCTGCAGGACTTAGTAAGGAGAATGAAGCTGATGATAACCATCCATGGTCGACAGGTTCGTTAAGGATGATGATGCAGGTAGCCGAACCTATGGCGAACCTTCACCTTGAGGACAAATCATAGGTATCACGAACCTTGGAACTCATGAGGATGTAGCCGAACCTTACATTATTTAAACTCAGTCGAACCTAGGAGTCACTCTCTAGCTAGCTCAACCTCCCTATTACCTAGCCGAACCTTCTCCTATCGACTATAGGTTCTCTGGTTTTGATGTGGGAAAAACTTAGCATCTTACAAATAAAGTGATTCTAGGGTGATTTAATGCGTGGAAATTTACGTACAAATGCATGCAAAAAATTATATTGGGAATGCATGGGGGCAAACTAGTGCATGAGATTAATACTAGTGTCATTGTAAAAATATAGGGTGATAAAGCCAATCATGGGTTAGGATTACTATAACAAGGGTTTTCTATTGACACAAATTAAAAACTCAACATGAGTTGTTAGTATAAATGAAATGGTTATCTATGTCATATGGTTCAAGTTTTTTGGTTTATGATCAATGAATAATCAAAGGCTATCATTGGGCTTAAGTGGGCCCAATGGGCTAAATCAAGCCCACCCTAGGTTGAAGGTAATTTAAATAAAGTAATGATATTTTAATAAAAGAAAATGATTTATAAACTTGGTTAAATTAAAGAAAATGATTTTCTAAATTTATGTTTAACTTAATTGGAAATTTATTAAAAAAACATATTAATCAAGACTTGTTGTGATTAATTATGGGATATGGGTTATAGATGGGTATCTAAGTTAGACTAGAAGATTTAGTCTTAGAAGCACAATAGTAAAATAGGACACTTAGTTACACACATCGAGACCAAACCCTAGACGCGACGACTAGTACGTATACTTGTCGTATTAGAATTCTTTTAAAACAACTCAGGACCGGAAGAAACCTAAGCTACAACAATGAGCGCGCATTTTGTGATAGATCATTTACACAGCAACACAGGTGAGTTCATTGCCCCTTTTCTAAACATTTTTGTTTTAAAACGCGGGGCTGAGAAGCATGCGTAAACTGTTTTATTTAAATTTTTTAGTTAAATGCTTTTATTTGTTATATGTTATATCTTTATGGTTTTTGATACTCCTAGACTCCTATCTAGGTAATTACTATGCAAAACTAAATATCAAGTTAATTAAATTACTCTCTTGAGTAATAACTTTAATTCTAAGACTCTAAACAAACCCGTAGCACATCAAGCTCAAATTCATGAATCTAAATTCAAAGTGAAATCAAAAGAACTAAAACTAAAAGATCATTTTCAAAGAAATCTAATTCACTATGTGATCTGAAGACAAAGGATCCTATCAAGAATCAATTATCATTGTGAAATCATGGAATTCTAAAGATCAAAAGACTCAAGGAAATCATAAATGTGTGTGAATCATTGAAATAACAAAATCATTAAGATCTAATGAAATCATTAATACTTGAGTTAAGGTGGATGTCAGTTGTATAGAAATCAAGACCACGTGTAAGACACATAAAGTCCCGACATAAATAGTAGACTCTTGTAGTCAAGCTATATGGGCAATAACGTGAACTATCAAATGAAATCAAAATCAAAATCAAGAGAATCAAAGAGATCAAGAATCAAAGGATATCCGTAAAGTCCCGGCATGTACAGTAGACCAGTGGGTTAAGCTGATATGGGCATCTTTAAAATCCCGACACACACATGTAGACTCCTTATGAGTCATGCCTGATATGGGTCACGTGTGAGAGGGTACAACTTGGACAACCTCCAACAACTAAGTCTAATTGATTGAGTCAAATAAGGCCCAATCATCATGTCTTAGTATTAATTATATGCTTAATTATTAGTTTAATTAAAAATTTAATATTATGTTTCTATAAATGATTTGGGGTAATCACGAATACATGGTGACTCCAAAGATCACAGGTAAACCTATTTATGGAAATCAGAATCTAAAATTGTAGATGAATTGAGTTAAACGCTTAATTATCATTAACAACAATGTGTTAAGCAGTCCGGTATGTGATGGGATGGTGGCTGGGGTTTGTCCCCTACATATGCCCTATATATAAGCATACTTGATTGGATAGCATAGGTGGTTGTTAATGAGGTTAAGGTTGTCATTTCGAGGGATCAAGGTAAACATTTTTTGGGTAATCAAATGCTTTGGATCAAAAGGTATGGAATCAAAGTAGTGGGATGAAATGATTAATTATCACCAGGAACAATATATCATGAGGTTTAGTATGTGGTGGGACGGTGGCTGGGCGGGCGGTAAGTTCGACCCTACATATGCCCTATATATAAGCATACTGAATTGGATGGTATAGGTAGTGAATGGTGAGGTTAAGGTTGTCATTCAGGTTATTCAAACTCATTTTTATAAAACTATATGAACTCACAAACCATGTGTTGACATTATTTTTGCATGACTTCTTAGGTGACGAACATGTCAACTGAAGAGTTATTTCTTTTGGACTAGGTTATCTGATAGAGGACCTAGCTTTTTGGACCTGCATATTTTGAAGCATCATTATCCAGTTTATTTTGTATATCTTGTGCAGATACAAGGTAGAAGATTTACGATGTGATAGTTGATTTACATTGTTAAATTATAAACTTAAGTGATGTAATTTAACTTTGTAATTCTGTCTTATTATAGTAAGTTTCTCATTTATATATCATGTGCAATGTAAACAATCTGATAATTCCGATTATCACTCATGATATTGCTCCTTGGGAATCTTCCGCCCGACGGGGACTCCGATGCAACTCCGCCGGCTTGGGGTGTGAAAACTGTTGTATTCATTCATGTCTTTTTGATTTTTATAATCTGTTGTCAAAATCCAACTTTTGTTTGAATTGTAAACCAAATGAGTTAGAGTAGTTTTAATCATACTATTTTTGTAATTTTTGTAATCTGATTTCAAAATCCAACTTTTGTATTTATAAGCTATCATTTTTTGTAATTTGTTGTCAAAATCCAACTTTTATTTGAATTGTAAACCAAATGATTTATCCAAATCCAAATTTTGTATTTATAAGCTATCAATACCAACTTTTATACTTTTTAAAATATTCTCATATTTTCTCCCAAAAAAATAATAATCATACCATTCATTGGATAACTCAAGTTTCCCTCCCTTTATAATTTGGAAGACTAAAAATTCAGTTTATTTGAAAATTAATGATAACCTAACAAAATGATTATGACTATCCTGTAGCAATACAATAGCTATGAACATTCAGTTCTTAAGCAATCTTTTTGAGGGACTTGATTAATCACTTCATCTTTCGTAAATGGAGAACGGCGAAACTGCTCAATCCAGAAAGAAAGGTTGTTACCGTAACTATACCACGTTGATTCAACAATTAAACAAGGATGATACTCCTCCTTCATCCTTAACATTACCAAGAACACCTTTGTCATGAGTTACAAACGGTTAGTGAAATTTGTTAATAACATAAAATGTAGCATCCTATTCAAGAATTCAACTTTCATGCAATAGTGATTGTAATATTTCTGATTCTTAAAACAAAAATGTAGCATCATATGCAAGAATTAGGAGGAAGGAAATTCGAACAACATCCATCTAGAAAAATGGAAAACAGAAAACTGGTTTGTATGCCAATTATTCTTAACTTTAACATCTTATATTGAATCCTGTAACATCCTTGAATGTAGGACTACAATCTTGAAAAAGACATCGTTTTCTCTTTGTTGTGGTTCTGGCAATGTTGAGCTTCCAAAAGCTAAACAACCCCCAAACATCTTATATATGTTATATCATAAGATGCATCCAAAAAGTATTCATTTTATTAATAATATAAGATGTTACAATATCATTTTTGCATTCACTTCAACGTTAGGAAAGGTTGACTCATCTGTTAATCGTGGACGCGGTCCATATGTTTATAGGATTCAGGGTAAAAATTATCACATTGTTGGTGATCTGATGCCAACTGTTAGTCAAATTCTTAGATTTGGTCAACTATACATTTATGATACATACAATGAAGTTTCAAACAGAAAAAATGCTGAGGTACAAAATGTTAAAAAATATTTTAAAATACAGATTTCATTTCCATAATAGATTTCAATCATATATTTAGTAACAATGTCACTAACAGTTCCGTAAATTATACTATCAGTTTAAATACAAACACTTTGGATCCGGAACTTATTAGTCAACTTAAAGATCTTTTTGATAAAATCAATTCGTTGGTAAAAACGTATCGGATGGCTAGAAATTGATTGAATGAAAAAGGCGACATGAATATTAGCATAAGGCTTATTTCTGGAAGACAGACAGACGGGAGCACGCATAATACACCTACTGTTTCTGAAGTTGCTGCTATCATAGTTGGTGAAATTGACAACTCATTCAATTAAAGGGATATTATTATAGAATCTCATTCAGGAAAATTAAAACGTATAAGTGAGCTTCATCCTTCATATCTTGCTCTTCAATATCCACTTATCTTCCCATTTGCAGAGGATGGATGCAGAACTAGTATAAAGCACATGGGATTGGAAGACCAACAGGAAAATGGTAGAACTGATGTCACCATGAGACAGTTGTTTGCCTTCAAGATACAAGAAAGAGACGATGTTTATTCCCTTTTGCTAAATTCACGTAGACTTTTTCAACAGTTCTTGGTTGATGCTTATACTATGGTAGAGTCCGAAAGGCTTTTCTATATTCGTAGTCAACATACCAAACTACGTTGTAATTCTTATAAAAGTGTTTCAGAGTCAGTGGCTTCAGGTAATACCGATGCAGCCGGCAACGACAAAAGAGTAATATTACCCTATTCCTTTACTGGTGGAGCAAGGTACATGATGCAGAAGTACTTAGATGCCATGGCACAATGTAAGACATTTGGTTACCCAGACCTGTTTATAACAGTAACATGTAATCCAAAATGGCCAGAGATTGTCCGGTTTTTAACAGGAAAGGGTCTCAATGCAGATGATAGACCTGATCTATTGTGTAGGATTTTCAAAATTAAACTTGATGAAATTATTCAAGATTTCAAACGAAAACAGGTCTTTAATGAGGTAAAATCAAGTAACAAATATACACATATAAACCTTGCAGATCACCATAGTTTGGAAAATCATTAGATAACTAACGTTATCTATTTTTAAACCTTGCAGTTGTGTATACAGTTGAATTTCAAAAACGTGGCCTGCCTCATGCTCATATATGTCTGTTTTTAGACACTTCTTATAAATTCCCCTGCTCAGAAGATGTTGATCGTGTCATATGTGCAGAGATTCCTCACAAACATTCAGATCCCAAACTTTACGAACTTGTGACTCAGTTTATGATTCATGGTCCTTGTGGCGTAGATAATCCAACTTGTCCATGCATGGTTCAAAACAAATGTTCTAAAAGATTTCCAAAGCCTTTTGCAGATCATACTTCTCTTGATAATGAAGGTTATCCAGTTTATAGAAGACGAGATACTGGACATTTTGTTGAAAAAAATGGAGTTCATTTGAACAACGATTATGTCGTTCCTTACAATTTCTACCTTCTTAAAAGATACCAGGAACATATTAATGTTGAATGGTGCAACCAGTCAGGGGCAATAAAATATTTGTTCAAGTATATCAACAAGGGACCTGACAGAATTACCATTGCTATCAATAACGAAAAGGTGCAGGAAAATGTAGATGAAATTGAAAAATTTTATGAATGTAGATACATATCTGCATGTGAGGTTGTATGGAGGATATTTTCCTATGATATTCATTACAGAACTCCTGCTGTTGAGAGGTTGCCATTTCATTTACCAGGTGAGCAATGTATAACATTTGAAGACGATTCGGATTTACGTGATGTGGTAAACGAACCTTCTGTTTCAACATCCATGTTTTTGGGATGGATGGATTTAAACAAGGTCGATGATCATGCTAGGACACTTACATACTCTGATATATCCATGCATTATGTTTGGAAATTTAATTTAAGGAAATGGTGTTTAAGAAAACGTGGATCCGTTGGAAGAATACACTATGTTCCTCCATCTTTAGGTGAATGTAATTATCTAAGGATTCTGCTTAATAAAGTTATAGGTCCAAATTCATTTGAAGATATCCGTACTGTTAATGGCACACTCTACTCTTCTTATAAAGAAGCCTGTTTTGCTTTAGGATTATTGGATGATGATAAAGAGTATGTTGAATGTATAAAATAAGCTAATGAATGGGCAACTGGTAGATATGTTTGCTCCCTTTTCGTATTGTTGATGCTTTCTAATAGTGTATCAAGACCAGAATTTTTATGGTCTCAAACATGGAAGTATATGGCTGATGACATTCTGCGTACACATAGAGTCTTAATAAAATGCCAGGTTATTTTTTTCAATTAATGAATATCAACAAATTACTTACATCGTTTGTTTTAATTTAATACGGTGTTTTTCCTTGATTATTATTACAGAATTAAACCTTCAGGAGGAAGAAATAATAAATTATGTGTTATCTGATATTGAGAAACAACTTCGAAACAATGGTAGCACACTGAAAATTTTTAACAGTATGCCATTTCCTGATGAAAGATATATAGGTTCTTCAAGAAATATGTTCATATGTCAGGAACTTCTATACAACACCTGTGACAATCCGACTTTTCGGATTAACCTTGTTAACTGAAGATGGTGAGATCACAGGCCCAACAGAGCCAATGTAGGCCCAATAAGCCAAGGGAGGTCCAGTAAGGCCCAATGAGGCCCAGTAAGGCCCAATAAAGTCAAGTGAGGCTCAATGAAAACAAAGTAGGTTCAAGGAAGGCCAACGAGGCCCAAATAGGCCCAATGAGTTTAGAATAGGCCCAGTTGTATTTAAGAGACCCAAGTGGGAAAATTTAGCCCAACAATGAATTAAATGAGGCCCAATGAGTTTAGAATAGGCCCAGTTGTATTTAAGAGGCCCAAGTGGGAAAATTTAGCCCAACAATGATTTAAATGACCCGATTAGTGACAATTCGGGATTTTTGGCTCAACTTTGGTAATCGAAATGTTTAGTTATTGATCTAGAATGATTTATAAGGGTTAAAATGTATCTAAAACTGTTATAAGGTAATTAGTTATAAGAATTTGATTTGTAAAAAGGTTAAATAAGCAATTTTGACAATTAAAAGTCAAAATTCGTTCTAAATAATTAGGGGAATTCGAAATTGGCATCATCAAGCTACTATGGTCGAATTAGAACGGTTATAATCAATACTCTAATGATTTATAATAGTTACAAGTGTTATTAATATCATGATTAATTGAATTTAAGCCAATTAAGGATCCAAAAGTCGTAACCGTCGACTATAGTGTTAAAACTTGTATAATTCGACTTTAATATCACAAATTGAGTATCCCAGAGCATCAATCGGCACATTCAGAGCCTGTAACATTCAACAATTTGGAGCAAAACAAGTCGGGAGGAAGAATTGATATTGAGGGGACCGAAATTAGGGCTCAAAGGTGAACTCCATCAAATCGGGATCAAAACAAGTAAGTGTTTACTCCTACACAATCTGAAATGGCCGATTAAGGGTTTTCCTTTGTGAATTTTGGCTTCCAACATCTAATGCTACGATTTCTAATTCTAGGGTTTATCCTAGAACACGTTTTGGGGGTTTTGCATTAAATGGATTGGATAATCAAATTAATGTATGTAGAAAGTTTCTGAGGATTCCGACTAAGCTAGAAAACAAATCAATTTCTTGAAACAACATCGATTTGATAAAGATCAAATTCTAGGGTTCTTAGGTATAAATGATTTGGAGGTTTTATATCAAACGAGCTTTAAGATCGAATTAAACGTTGTGTTTAGTTTCAGAAACCTCCGATGAAACTAAACCATAGTTCAATTTCATTGATCGTATATGAATTGTTGGATTTCGA
Source organism: Mikania micrantha (assembly GCA_009363875.1). Lineage (NCBI taxonomy): Eukaryota > Viridiplantae > Streptophyta > Magnoliopsida > Asterales > Asteraceae > Mikania > Mikania micrantha. The sequence goes on along the minus strand of CM018691.1, from coordinate 46,620,371 downwards.
GATTCTAGGGTTCTTAATCAAAACGAATTGGGGATTTTTGCTTTGAACGAGTTAATGAATGAATTAAACTATGTAGGGAGGTTCGAAATAGGTTAAATGATAAAAACCCTATGGTATTGATGTTGATCGGGTTCGATTTATGGATCAATTGGAACCAAAATTGGTTCGGTTTGTTGAATAAGGGGAAACTCGACTGTTGTAGGTTAAAACCATTTAAAATGAGTTATGTTAACAATAGTGGAAGTAGAGGGAATGGTAGAAGGCGTGTACGGGGGAAGGGAGGTCGCGGGTTCGAATCCGGCCCCCAACAATTTTTGGGTTTTAACATTATTTTGGTATTTTAATCATAGCTCACTCGTTTGAACTCCGTTTCGACCCATTCAAGTTGCGTTGGAACCGTAACGGGAATACGAACGTATTAGAGTAATAAAATTCATATTTTAATCCGAAAACGAAATCGCGTATAACTACGGTTATTTAAATAAAATCAAATATGATTTTATTTAAACGAATTCAAAGTCACGCGTACGTACGTATGCACATTCCTAACACTCTAACATACGTGTGTTTGACACGTATGTGATTTCAAGCACAAAACGACATCTCAAATAACTTTAGGTTATTGTTGAACCACAGATTCTTCGTAGGAGGATTTCTTACACGAGCTTTTAGTGTGTGATCATTCTGCTAAAACCAAAGGTGCGTACACGGCCCCTTTCTTATTTTAAACTGTTTTGGGGGAGAAAACATGTGCAACAAACTATTTTTAGATACATATCACTTGCATGAGTTAGATGTTTACATTATGTGACAACATAGCAACTTGAAAGTCCTTACACACCTCGAACCGTTTAGTTTGCTATAATGCAAAGCGTGGTAGTTGGAAATAGATCTATTAGGTTTGACAAACCTCACCTGGTAGATGGGATCTACGCAGGTGTTTGACTGACCAAACACAATTTTACTATTGTTATGCTAGACAATAGTGGCAAGGCAAAAACATGCTATAGCATGGCAATTCGTCAGCTTCGGTGTCGACCATTTATGTAAATAGTTTATATGACTAGCTTTCATGACTGTGCATGTGTGATTATGTTATCTACAATCTTGTTATTTAAACTGTTGTTTTGAACATTATGAATGCTTAAAACCTGTGTTATGCACCAACCTTTGTGTTGACTTGATTTACATGTTTTCTCAGGACGCTAAGGCGCGCGTTAAAGCTGGCATGGACTAGGAGATAGAGTCTCATGCATTTTAAACATTTTGGATATTTGAATTTGAACATTTGAGTATTTTGTTTTGTAATGTTTACTTTACAACTGTTATTGGTTTTTAAACGCTTCCGCAACTTTTGAAAACTCTGATGTTATGTTTTAAAGACCAAAGTATGTTTTGAAATTCATATAGAGGTCTTCGCTATGTCTAATGATCTGAGATCCTGGTTTGTCACGTTCCCAAACGGTATGATTCCGTTAGTTGAAAATTGGGGGTGTGACAGATTGGTATCAGAGCCATTGGTTATAGCGAACTAGGTTTGCATTTGTAGACTTAGACTATGACTGTTAGACATTAGACACATATGTTTACACATATTACTTAGAAATTACCTATGACATTATGTAATTGACTTGTTTACACATTCTATGGCACTGCACTTACATATGGTATTATGTAACAGGCATGGCATCATCATCGGTACCCTACATATACATTTATGATTCCGAGGACGAGGAACCGATAGTTCCGGCACCACCGTCATCACCACCACCGCCACCTATTCCATCTCCTCCACCATATGAGGGAGATGACTCAGACCCAGACAAGGATCTAGAGGAGGATCCGGAGGAGGATCCGGAGGAGGATCCAGACGAGGATCCCGAGGAGGATCCAGATGAGGACCCGGATGAGGATCCGGAAGAGGAGCCAGTGGAGGGCACTCAGCAGATCCCTGCTGAGGGACCTTCTACACATCCACCACCAGTACTAGATGTTCCTGAGCCTAAGAGGCAAAGGACGGACGCTGAGGAGATCGCCAAACTGCGCGAGGATCTGGATGAAGCAGAAGACAAGATCGCACAAAGATCTCAGGAACTATGGGATGCTATTGAGAGGCAGGTTGCCCATCTGGTTCATGATATGCGGGATGAGATGATTAATTTGATTGGTCGTCTAGAAGAGTCAGAGAACCGAGCGGAGATTTTGGAGGGCAGGGTTGAAGCCTTGGAGGATTTAGTGGCCTCTGAGAATGAGGAACAGGATGAGGATGAGGAGGAGGAACCAGCACCAGTTGTTGAGTCCGATCCTGAATCCACTGTTGAGGACGATTGATTTCTTTTCTTTTCTTTCTTGTTTTGTTTAAACTTATTAGGAACGGGTTGTGTTCCTACATTAGTAGTTTGAAAATTTATGTTTGATTTCGAAAGTATTGTACTCAAAGAAAGTTTCTATCTATGGAAGAACTATTATTTATTTCCAACAATTGTGTTGATTTATATTACCTGTTGTGTATGTTGTTTTACTTACACATGTCAAATTGGATTTTGATTACGCGCTAACATTTCTTGTAAATAGGAAACTAATGGCTGAGGGAAACGTTCACATGACAGTCGCTGAGCTCAACGAGCTAATTAATAGCAGAGTCGCTGAGGCAATCGCACAATATGCGCAGACACACAACACAGGACCACATGGTCCAGCTGGAGGATTGGTTAACTCACAGGCGTGCACGTTCAAGATGTTCTTGGACTGTAAGCCACATAATTTCAAAGGGTCGGAGGGGGCCATAGGACTTCTCCGATGGATTGAAAAGGCGGAGTCTGTGTTTGAAATGTGCAACTGCCCTGACGAAAGCAAGGTGAAATTTGCTACGGGAACATTGGAGGGTCCAGCACTAACTTGGTGGAACTCAAATGTTCAGACTCTGGGGTTGGGAGAGGCTAATGCCTTGACATGGAACAACTTCAAAACTTTACTGCAAGAGGAGTATTGTCCTCGCAGTGAAATGCAGAATTTGGAGGAGGAATATTGGCACCTCAAGATGGAGGGGTCAAATATTGAAGAGTACACGACCAGGTCACATGAACTGGCCAGACTTCTACCACACATGGCTACTCCAGCCAGCAAGTGGATTGAAAGGTACATTGGAGGACTAGTGCCTCAGATTCAGGGGTTGGTTACTTCAGCAAATCCCACCACCATCCAACAAGCGGTTCGTTTAGCGCATCAGCTTACTGATCAGGCAGTGTTACAGGGGACTCTGCCTAAACGGACATCTGCTACCAAGGTGGGAGATCATAAGAGAAAGTGGGAAGGTAACAACTTCAAGGGTAACAACCAACAATCAAATCAGCAAAACCGGAAACAAGACTCAAACAAGTCTTATCATGGTTCAAGCAGTGGCCAGCAATCGTCATCATCGGGGGGTTATATTGGTAAACACCCCAAGTGCAACAGGTGTGGTTACCATCATGCAGGTAATCAGTGTGATAGAGCTAAGTGCCAGAGGTGTGGCAAGATTGGTCATGCGGCGAAGGATTGTCGCGGGGAGCTACAGAACAACCACAACAACCAGAACAATAACCAGAACAACGCTCAGAAGGGTTGTTTTGAGTGTGGTAAGATGGGGCATTTTAAGAAAGATTGCCCACAACTCAAGAAAGGCGGGGACAATAATGGCAATGGCAATGGAAATGGCAACGGTAATGGCAATGGCACCAACAATAACAATAACAATAACAACAACAACAACGGTGCTAGGGGCAGGGCGTTTGTGATTGGAGGACGTCAAGCGCGGGAGGATCCCAACATTGTCACGGGTACGTTCCTCTTAAATAATCACTATGCCTCTATGTTATTTGACACTGGTGCCGATCGGAGTTTTGTATCTAGTTCACTTGCTAAGTTGCTAAATGTTAGTCCCACTGCCTTAGATAGTCCATACACTGTGGAATTAGCTGATGGTAAGTTGATTGTAGTGGAAAATATTTTTAAGGGATGTATTCTTGATTTGATGGGTCAAACATTAGAGATTGATCTTATGCCTATTGCCTTAGGCAGTTTTGATGTAGTCATTGGCATGGACTGGTTGTCCAAACACCAGGCTGAAATAGTATGCCATGAAAAGATTGTTCGTATACCTCTTACAAATGGAGAGACATTGTATGTACAAGGCGAGAAGAGCAGTACGCCACTGCGTCTCATATCTTGTATGAAAGCACACAAATGTCTGCGGAAAGGTCATACGGCAGTTATAGCACTTATAACTGAAAAGCCGGTAACTGAGAAGAAGATTGAAGATATACCTGTAGTTTGTGAATTTCCGGAGGTATTTCCAGAAGACTTGCCGGGATTACCGCCTATCAGACAGGTGGAATTTCGAATCGATCTTACACCAGATGCAGCACCGATAGCTAGGGCGCCTTATCGACTTGCACCGTCAGAAATGCAAGAGTTATCCACACAATTGCAAGAGTTGTTGGATAAGGGTTTCATACGACCTAGTTTTTCACCATGGGGAGCTCCAGTTTTATTTGTTAAGAAGAAGGACGGAACTTTCCGTATGTGTATAGACTACCGGGAATTGAATAAGGTTACTATCAAGAACCGGTATCCGTTACCCAGGATTGACGATCTGTTTGATCAGTTGCAAGGTTCGATTTACTACTCGAAGATTGATCTCAGGTCTGGTTATCATCAACTAAGAGTCCAGGAGGAGGATATTCCAAAGACAGCATTCAGGACACGCTATGGCCATTATGAGTTCTTGGTCATGCCATTTGGGTTGACAAACGCTCCAGCTGTATTCATGGATCTCATGAATCGTGTTTGTAAACCTTATCTTGATAAGTTTGTCATTGTTTTCATTGATGACATTCTCATCTATTCACAGTCTGAGGAGGAACACGCTGAACATCTTCGATTACTGCTAGAGCTATTGAAACAAGAACAATTGTACGCTAAGTTCTCGAAATGTGATTTCTGGATGCGAGAAGTACAATTTCTGGGTCATATAGTTAATGAAAAGGGTATACATGTTGATCCAGCGAAGATTGAAGCGATTAAGAATTGGGAAGCACCAAAGACCCCTACCGAAGTACGACAATTCCTTGGTTTGGCGGGTTATTATCGACGATTCATTGAGGGTTTCTCAAAGATCGCTCAACCACTTACAGCTCTTACGCATAAGGGGACGAAGTATAATTGGACGGATAAACAAGAAACTGCGTTCCAGTTATTGAAACAAAAACTCTGCAGCGCACCGATTTTGTTTTTACCGGAAGGAACGGAAGACTTTGTGGTGTACTGTGATGCATCTGCACAAGGTTTGGGATGTGTGTTGATGCAACGTGATAAGGTGATTGCTTATGCTTCCAGACAACTACGAACACACGAAAAGAATTACACTACTCATGACTTGGAGTTAGGAGCAGTGGTTTTTGCTTTGAAGATTTGGAGGCATTACTTGTATGGAACTAAGTGTACTATTTATACTGATCATAAGAGTTTGCAACATATCTTTGATCAGAAGGAGCTTAATATGAGGCAACGACGATGGGTTGAGTTGTTGAACGATTATGAGTGTGCGATTAAGTATCACCCGGGAAAAGCTAATGTGGTAGCTGATGCTTTAAGCAGAAAGGATACTCCAACAAGACGGGTTCACGCACTTATGATGACAATACATACTGACTTACCTGACAAGGTACGCAGTGCTTAGATCGAGGCATTGAAAACAGAAAACTTGGTACAGGAATCTCTACGAGGAATGGAAACACAGTTGGATGTCAAGTCTGATAAAATTCGTTATTTCATAGATCGACTGTGGATACCTTTGTATGGAGGTTTAAGGGAACTCGTGATGGATGAAGCACACAAGTCCAGATATTCAGTCCATCCGGGATCAGACAAGATGTATCATGACTTGAAGGCACTGTATTGGTGGCCTCACATGAAAGCTGATATTGCTAAGTACGTTAGCAAATGTTTGACTTGTTCGAAAGTCAAAGTTGAATATCAGAAGCCATCTGGTTTACTGCAACAACCAGAGATACCGATGTGGAAATGGGAACAGATTTCGATGGATTTCATTACTAAGTTACCCCGTACACCGAGTGGTTGTGATACGATATGGGTAATTGTCGATCGATTAACGAAATCTGCACATTTCTTAGCAATCAAGGAAACTGATAAGATGGAGAGACTGACTCGCATTTACATCAAGGAAGTGGTAGCACGGCATGGCGTGCCAATCTCTATCATATCAGATCGGGATGCCCGATTTACTTCCAACTTTTGGAAATCACTTCATAAGTCATTGGGGACTCGTTTGGATATGAGTACCGCCTATCATCCACAGACCGACGGTCAAAGTGAACGAACGATTCAAACGCTTGAGGATATGTTACGAGCTTGTGTAATTGACTTTGGTGACAGCTGGGAGAATCACTTACCGTTAGTGGAATTCTCTTACAATAATAGTTATCATACAAGTATTCAAGCAGCACCGTTTGAAGCTTTGTATGGTCGCAAATGTCGTTCACCAGTTTGTTGGGCTGAGATTGGAGACAGTCAGATAACAGGTCCTGAATTGGTGCATGAGACGACAGAGAAAATAGTTCAAATCCGGAACCGTATGGCAGCGGCTCGGGATCGACAGAAGAGTTATGCAGACAAACGTCGCAAGCCGTTAGAATTTCAAGTAGGAGACCGATTTCTTCTAAAGGTATCACCTTGGAAAGGTGTGATACGTTTCGGCAAGCGAGGGAAGCTTAGTCCACGTTACGTAAGACCTTTTGAGATCCTGAAAAGGATTGGTCCGGTTGCGTATCAACTCAAACTACCAGATGAACTCAGTGGAGTTCATGATGTCTTTCATGTTTCAAACTTAAAGAAATGTCTTTCTGATGAGACATTGATTGTACCATTGGAGGAAATACAAGTGGATGAACAGTTACGATTCATTGAAGAACCAGCTGAAATCATGGACCGAGAGGTTAAACAACTGAAGCAAAGCAAGATTCCGATAGTCAAAGTCCGATGGAATTCAAGACGTGGTCCTGAATTCACATGGGAACGGGAAGATCAAATGATGAAGAAATATCCTCATCTATTCAAAACAGCTACTGCTAACATTGAGAGCGCACGTTAAATTTCGGGACGAAATTTCCTTCAACAAGGGGATGACATGATGCTTCACACATCAAACACTGCAAATTTCAAGCTGTAAGCACAAACATTTTATTTATTCAATTGGTCTGGTTATAAACATTTGTGCTACATTTCATATGTTACATGTTATACATTTTATGTGCTACACTTCATATGTTATATGTTATGGTAGTACATGCATGATTAATTACACACTTTTTGCTATGTGCGGGGTTGCATAGTACAAACAGTTACAGACACTCACTATGTGTGAGGTTACACAACAAAGTATCACTATGTGTGAGATTACACAACACAGAATGATCAAACACAAACAGTCACAGTTAGGTGAACTAACTAGTGTACACGCAAACAGTCACATTGAACGATCACATTTAGTTGTGATGTGACAAGCATTAGATTTTGTGTGTGAATACACACAAGCACACGGAATGATCAAAGCACACTAACACGTACGATTTAAATTCGTAAGTAGTTTCCTAACTACTCCTAACACTTACTAATTTTCGGGACGAAAATTCCATCAACAAGGGGATGATGTGACAATCCGACTTTTAGGATTAACCTTGTTAACTGAAGATGGTGAGATCACAGGCCCAACAGAGCCAATGTAGGCCCAATAAGCCAAGGGAGGTCCAGTAAGGCCCAATGAGGCCCAGTAAGGCCCAATAAGGTCAAGTGAGGCTCAATGAAAACAAAGTAGGTTCAAGGAAGGCCAACGAGGCCCAAATATGCCCAATGAGTTTAGAATAGGCCCAGTTGTATTTAAGAGACCCAAGTGGGAAAATTTAGCCCAACAATGAATTAAATGAGGCCCAATGAGTTTAGAATAGGTCCAGTTGTATTTAAGAGGCCCAAGTGGGAAAATTTAGCCCAACAATGATTTAAATGACCCGATTAGTGACAATTCGGGATTTTCGGCTCAACTTTGGTAATCGAAATGTTTAGTTATTGATCTAGAATGATTTATAAGGGTTAAAATGTATCTAAAACTGTTATAAGGTAATTAGTTATAAGAATTTGATTTGTAAAAAGGTTAAATAAGCAATTTTGACAATTAAAAGTCAAAATTCGTTCTAAATAATTAGGGGAATTTGAAATTGGCATCATCAAGCTACTATGGTCGAATTAGAACGGTTATAATCAATAATATAATGATTTATAACAGTTACAAGTGTTATTAATATCATGATTAATCGAATTTAAGCCAATTAAGGATCCAAAAGTCGTACCGTCGACTATAGTGTTAAAACTTGTATAATTCGACTTTAATATCACAAATTGAGTATCCCAGAGCATCAATCAGCACATTCAGAGCCTGTAACATTCAACAATTTGGAGCAAAACAAGTCGGGAGGAAGAATTGATATTGAGGGGACCGAAATTAGGGCTCAAAGGTGAACTCCATCAAATCGGGATCAAAACAAGTAAGTGTTTACTCCTACACAATCTGAAATGGCCGATTAAGGGTTTTCCTTTGTGAATTTTGGCTTCCAACATCTAATGCTACGATTTCTAATTCTAGGGTTTATCCTAGAACACGTTTTGGGGGTTTTGCATTAAATGGATTGGATAATCAAATTAATGTATGTAGAAAGTTTCTGAGGATTCCGACTAAGCTAGAAAACAAATCAATTTCTTGAAACAACATCGATTTGATAAAGATCAAATTCTAGGGTTCTTAGGTATAAATGATTTGGAGGTTTTATATCAAACGAGCTTTAAGATCGAATTAAACGTTGTGTTTAGTTTCAGACACCTCCGATGAAACTAAACCATAGTTCAATTTCATTGATCGTATATGAATTGTTGGATTTCGAGATTCTAGGGTTCTTAATCAAAACGAATTGGGGATTTTTGCTTTGAACGAGTTAATGAATGAATTAAACTATGTAGGGAGGTTCGAAATAGGTTAAATGATAAAAACCCTATAGTATTGATGTTGATCGGGTTCGATTTATGGATCAATTGGAACCAAAATTGGTTCGGTTTGTTGAATAAGGGGAAACTCGACTGTTGTAGGTTAAAACCATTTAAAATGAGTTATGTTAACAATAGTGGAAGTAGAGGGAATGGTAGAAGGCGTGTACGGGGGAAGGGAGGTCGCGGGTTCGAATCCGGCCCCCAACAATTTTTGGGTTTTAACATTATTTTGGTATTTTAATCATATCTCACTCGTTTGAACTCCGTTTCGACCCATTCAAGTTGCGTTGGAACCGTAACGGGAATACGAACGTATTAGAGTAATAAAATTCATATTTTAATCCGAAAATGAAATCGCGTATAATTACGGTTATTTAAATAAAATCAAATATGATTTTATTTAAACGAATTCAAAGTCACGCGTACGTACGTATGCACATTCCTAACACTCTAACATACGTGTGTTTGACACGTATGTGATTTCAAGCACAAAACGACATCTCAAATAACTTTAGGTTATTGTTGAACCACAGATTCTTCGTAGGAGGATTTCTTACACGAGCTTTTAGTGTGTGATCATTCTGCTAAAACCAAAGGTGTGTACACGGCCCCTTTCTTATTTTAAACTGTTTTGGGGGAGAAAACATGTGCAACAAACTATTTTTAGATACATATCACTTGCATGAGTTAGCTGTTTACATTATGTGACAACATAGCAACTTGAAAGTCCTTACACACCTCGAACCGTTTAGTTTGCTGTAATGCAAAGCGTGGTAGTTGGAAATAGATCTATTAGGTTTGACAAACCTCACCTGGTAGATGGGATCTACGCAGGTGTTTGACTGACCAAACACAATTTTACTATTGTTATGCTAGACAATAGTGGCAAGGCAAAAACATGCTATAGCATGGCAATTCGTCAGCTTCGGTGTCGACCACTTATGTAAATAGTTTATATGACTAGCTATCATGACTGTGCATGTGTGATTATGTTATCTACAATCTTGTTATTTAAACTGTTGTTTTGAACATTATGAATGCTTAAAACCTGTGTTATGCACCAACCTTTGTGTTGACTTGATTTACATGTTTTCTCAGGACGCTAAGGCGCGCGTTAAAGCTGGCATGGACTAGGAGATAGAGTCTCATGCATTTTAAACATTTTGGATATTTGAATTTGAACATTTGAGTATTTTGTTTTGTAATGTTTACTTTACAACTGTTATTAGTTTTTAAACGCTTCCGCAACTTTTGAAAACTCTGATGTTATGTTTTAAAGACCAAAGTATGTTTTGAAATTCATATAGAGGTCTTCGCTATGTCTAATGATCTGAGATCCTGGTTTGTCACGTTCCCAAACGGTATGATTCCGTTAGTTGAAAATTGGGGGTGTGACAACACCGATCTATTAGCAGCTGAACATATTCTTATGAAGAAAAGTCTCACAATTGAGCAAAGGCATGTTTATGAAACTATTATGGATGCTGCTGACAAAAATAGTGGAGGGATGTTTTTCGTTTATGGATACGGTGGTACAGGCAAGACCTTTATTTGGAAAACTTTGGCTGCTGCTTTGTGTTCTAAATGTAATATTGTTGTAAATGATTGCATTTCAGAGTATGAAGGAAACTTTCCATTTTAGGAAACTTTTATGTGCAAACATGTTATAAACGACTTAGGTGACCTTGTATGATAATGTGCTATGTGTTAACATGAACATGTAGGACTATTGAACATGCTAGAACTATAAAACCGATATGCTTTGTGAACTTTCTATAAATGGAAACTTACTATAAATAGTAAGTTGTCCATAGACGCGACTTGCACATTTTACACACGACAAACACTTACACGATTGCTACACGATTCACAAACCGTCACACTGTTCACCAACGGGTCGTTGACTTGACACGGTCAACTTTGGTCAAACACAGTCAAACACGGTCAAACACGGTCAAACACGGTCAAACACGGTCAATATGGACCAACGCGAGCAAACACGGTCATTGTAGACCGACACGGACAAACATGAACAACCAAGGGTTGTTGGACACAAACACGAGCACTAACACGAACACTAGCATGATCACTTACACAAACTCACGTACGGTATACGCTATAGGTTGCCGGTGACCGACGTGCTACTTGACGATTCAGGAGCTTACGCTTACATACATTCGTATCACTAAGGTGAGTTTACGGCCCCTCGTTACTCTTTTCAAACGCTTTTAAATAGGGGGAGAATACTTGTTGCATCGAGTCAAACATCTATTACTGTACAAACATTTTGGTGTATGCTGGTTTATTAGACAAACATTAAGTGTTGTAATCGTAAGAAGTCCTCACAAAGTCTTACCGTTAATGTACAAACAACGAGGCGAGTTTGAATGGATCCGTTTGGGGTGTGACTAACCCCGCGTGGCGAAATATTGACTGGATGTCATAACACGTGAAAACTTGACCTATCTTGCCATGTTATTACGAGACATGGCAGAGGCAAAGACTAACAAGTCTAGTTCGGTAGTGACGCACTGACACTTTGGGCCAAGGGCTCGGTACTAACATATGATAAACAGCATGACACACTTTTATTACTATATGTATATCAAAACCTGTGAACTCACCAACCATTGTGTTGACACTTTTTAAACTTGTATTCTCAGGTAATTAGCAAACTATGGATGACAGGAATGCGCACACTAAGGGCCGAGCATTAGGAACATACATGCATCGTGTCTTGTCATTTGAAAACAATTTACTTTTATCCTGTTAAACAATGATGTGTAAAACTATTTACATTTCCGCTGCATTTTGTAAAACAATTAATTTTCCGCTGCAATACATTATGACACCTACTATTCCGCCGCAAATTATTTTGTTAAGTGTATGTGTCAAACTTGGATTTGTAAACGCATATAGAGTTGTTCTATATGACCTTGAGCTGTGATTCTGGACACGTCACATCCACGTGGACATACACCACGAGTGGGAATTTGGGGGTGTGACAGACTGGTATCAGAGCCTTGGTTATAGAGAACAAGGTTTGCATGTAGTAAACTTAGACTATAGCCATTGCTCAACTTTAGACACTACACTAGTTTCGCACAACTAATTATATGCATAGTTTAGCAATATGCTTTGTGATTTTATCGGATATCTACGAGCATACCATTGGAACCCTTCGCGGGTATACACATCTGACTATGCTTGAGAACTGCGAGATGGGATTAGTGAAAGGACGAACACAAGACTAAAGGAAACTCTTCAATGTTCTGAAGAAGACTACACTAGCACGACCTAACTCAAATCGAACGCTTTTCCCAATCTCCATTCTCGGGCGTAAACCCAGTCACCTGACGTACACTTGTGGACTGGAACCTTAGTGACAGCATGCCGAAGATGAACCTCGAGCACTATTGTGACCACTAGCTTCAGATTGAAGGAACTAGAATGACTGTGTAAGATAAATTGACGATTACGGTGGCCAACGTAATCGTGAATTTATAGGTACATACGAATTTTAGCAAATTCAAATGACACGCTACACCCACGAGGAGAACTATGTAGTACACCGCTGTTAGTGGAGATTCGAACTCCATTATTTTCACCAAGTAGTTTATTCCCTTATTGTATTTAGTATTGATAGAATCTAATTGAGCGAGTTGTGCTCATATGCATCACATTGGTAATAGTAATCTTTTAAAGCTTATAATTGTACACATGAAGAAAGAGGATATACTACCTCTATATCACACACGGCAAGCTCTAACTGTAAGTGATCCAAAACCTATTGTAGATACATACTTACCAATGGTTGGACAAGGAACGTATGTGCGTACTAACGATCAATCAATCAATTCTGCTACTATCGAGGCCATGATCGAACAACGGGTTAACAAAGCTATAGCTGAATACGAGACTACACGCGTAAACAATGAAACAAACAATGAGACTCGCAAAAACTTAAGAGGATGCTTATTCAAGACCTTCCTTAGTTATCATCCTCTAACATTCAAGGGGTCGGGAGGAGCAGAGGGACTGCTCCGATGGATCAAGAAGACTGAGACAATCTTCTGCATGTGCGAGTGCTTTGAGGAGAACAAAGTGAAATTCGCTACCGGAACTCTAGAGGGACAGGCCCTCATTTGGTGGAATTCACAAGTCCAAACACTGAGTCTGGAGACCGCTAACTCCATACCATGGGAAAATTTCATTAAGATGTTGAAGGAAGAATACCATCCCCAGAACGAAATCAAGGAACCGGAGGAGTGTTGGAATCACAAAATGGAAGGAGCTGAAATTGAACAGTACACCACTCGATTTCACGAATGGTGTAAACAGTATCCAGAAATGGTGACCCCAGAATACAGAAAGATCGAGCCATACGTTAGGGGATTACCTGAACAAATCCGAAGCCTAATTACCACTACAGATCCCACTCTCATTCAGTCTACTATTTGCTTGGCTCACAAACTAATCGACCAAGCGGTGGCACAGGGAGAGCTACCCAAGAGGAGTGAGCATACGAAACCCCAGGAACTCAAGAGGAAGTGGGAACCCAGCAACAACCAAACCCTCTCACCTCAACAACAAACCCAGCATCGCCCAACCCTTGCTAAGGTCTTCACTGCCAATCGGAGCAAAGGAGGATATCAGGGCAAAAACCCAAAATGCAACAACTGTAACTACCATCACTTTGGCTCGTGCAAAAGGGTCAAATGCATGAACTGCGGCAAAAATGGGCATGTAACCAAGGAGTGCCGAACAAACCCTAACCCCAACACCAAACAGAATACCAATAACCAACACACTCTCAAGGGGTGCTATGAGTGTGGAAAGCCGGGACACATGCGGAGGGACTGTCCACAACTGAAGAAGGCAGAAGAAGGCACAACAAAGGATGGTGTATTTGTGAGTGGCTCAGGAAAAGCCGAGGATGACTCAAACATCGTGACCGGTACGTTCTTTTCTTGTTTATGCTGGTATATTACTGGATACCGGTGCCGATAGGGACTTTAGATGCATCAAGTTTAGCAAATTACTAGGTATTACCTCAACACCACTAGACTTTAAAAATACTGTAGAATTAGCCGACGACAAGTTGATTGAAACACATCACATTTTTCGAGGATGCGTTATGGCATTGGCGGATCACGAACTCGAAATCGATTTGATGCTAGTAACTCTCGGAAGCTTTGATGTGGTCGTTGGAATGGATTGGTTATCCGCTAACCAAGCCGAGATTGTATGCAACGAGAAAATCGTGCGAGTGACGTTACAGAACGGTGAACAGATCTCGATTCAGAGGGAACGACGGGGAGTACCTCTGAACATCATGTCGTGCATGAAAGCAAACAAGTACCGTCAAAAGGGATACACCGCAATACTAGCTCTCATTGCGGAACAACCAAAGAAAGAAAGGAAGATTGAGGACATAGCTGTAGTCCTCAATTTTCCCGAAGTATTTCCCGAGGATCTACCTGGACTACCTCCGAAACGACATGTTGAGTTTCCAGATAGACCTCACACCAGGAGCAGCACCGATTGCTAAGGCTCCATACCGACTAGCACCTACCGAAATGCAGCAACTGTCTAATCAGTTGCAAGAACTGTTAGACAAGGGATTTATCAAACCGAGATTCTCACCTTGGGGAGCACCGGTCTTGTTCATAAAGAAGAAAGACGGATCATTCCGTATGTGTATTGACTACAGAGAACTGAACAAGGTGACGATCAAGGATCGATACCCGTCGCCACGAATAGACGACCTGTTTGACCAGTTGCAAGGGTCAAGCTACTATTCAAAAATAGATTTAAGATCGGGTTACCATAAATTGAGGATACAGGAAAATGGTATTCCTAAGACTGCCTTTAGAACCCGATACGAAAACTATGAATCCTTGGTTATTCCCTTCGGACTGACCAACGCACCAACCGTATTCATGGATCTCATGAATAGAGTGTGCAAGCCTTACCTTGACAAATTCGTGATAGTGTTCATAGACGACATCCTGATTTATTCAAAGGATCAGGAGGAGCATGCCGAACATTTAAGACTAGTCTTGGAACTACTGAAGAAAGAGCAATTGTACGCGAAGTTTTCAAGATGTGACCTCTGGATTCGCAAAGTCTAATTCCTTGGACACGTGGTTAATGAACAAGGGATACACGTAGACCCAGCCAAGATTGAAGCCATCAATAACTGGGAAGCACCCAAGACCCCAACTGGAGTATGGCAATTCCTTGGACTGGCCGGATACTACAGGAGATTCATTGAAGGATTTTCAAAGATTGCCCAATCACTGACATCCTTGACACATAAGGATAAGAAGTTCGATTGGGGAGACAAACAGGAAGCGGCATTCAATTTGTTGAAACAAAAACTATGCACTGCACCTATCCTATCCTTACCGGAAGGATGCGATGACTTCGTGGTGTATTGTGACGCCTCGAAACAAGGACTCGGTTGCGTGCTCATGCAGCGCGAGAAGGTGATAACCTACTCTTCACGCCAACTGAAGGTGCATGAGAAGAACTACACGACTCATGACCTTGAGTTGGGAGCCGTAGTGTTTGCTTTAAAGATCTGGCGACACTACTTATATGGCACGAAATGCACTATCTTTACCGATCATAAGAGCCTACAACACATCTTCGACCGAAAAGAGTTGAACATGAGACAACGAATATGGGTTGAACTCATAGGTAATTATGATTGCGCCATCAAGTATCATCCAGGCAAAGCCAATGTAGTGGCCGACGCGTTGAGCCGGAAGGAAACAACAAAACGCGTACGTGCCCTACAACTCACGATTCACTCTGAGCTACCAAATCAAATCCGACTCGCACAACAAGAAGCTCTGACAACAGAAAATCTCACTCATGAAGCCATGCGTGGCATGGATAAACAAATGAAGGTAAAAGATGACGGAGCTTACTATATGATGGAACGGATTTGGATTTCACGCTACGGAGGATAGAGAGAAGTAGTGATGGGTGAAGCACACAAGAGCCGGTATTCCATACATCCGGGCTCTGACAAAATGTATCATGATCTGAAGACAACTTACGGGTGGCCGAACATGAAATCCGAAATAGCAACTTACTTGAGTAAGTGTCTAACGTGCTCAAAGGTTAAGGTGGAGTACCAGAAGCCATCAGGGTTACCTCAGCAACCGGAACTACCAATGTGGAAATGGGAGCAAATTTCCATGGACTTCATAACCAAACTGTCTAGGACGACAAGTGGTTGCGATACCATCTGAGTTATCGTAGACCGACTGACAAAGCCCGCACATTTCCTACCCATCAAAGAGACTGACAAGTTAGACAAACTCACTCGTATCTATCTGAAGGAAGTGGTTACTCGACATGGAGTGTCAATCTCCATCATATCTGATCGAGACAGTCGATTCACGTCGCATTTCTGGAAGTCTTTACATAAGGCTTTGGGCACGAGATTGGACATGAGTACCGCTTACCACCCGCAGACGAACGGACAGAGTGAGCGAACCATACAGACACTGGAGGACATGCTCCGAACCTGCGTTATTGACTTTGGGAGTAGTTGGGAATCTCATCTACCATTAGTTGAGTTTTCGTGCAACAACAGCTACCACACAAGCATCCAGGCTGCACCATTCGAGGCACTTTATGGACGTAAGTGTCGATCACCCATCTGCTGGGCGGAAGTTGGCGACAGCCAACTGACTGGCCCAGAGCTGGTGCACGAAACGACTGAAAAGATAGTGCAAATCCGCAAACGAATGGAAGCAGCTCGGGACAGACACAAAAGCTATGCTGACAAACGATGCAAACCGTTAGAATTCCAGGTGGGGGACAGAGTGTTACTCAAGGTCTCGCCCTGGAAGGGAGTCATTCGGTTTGGCAAACGAGGAAAGTTAAACCCTCGTTACATTGGACCTTTCGAGATTACAAAACGAATAGGCCCTATAGCCTACGTACTTAACCTGCCAGATGAGCTGAGTAGTGTACACAACGTATTTCACATCTCGAACCTTAAGAAGTGCATATCTGATGAGACACTTGTTATTCCTCTCGAGGAGATACAAATTGACGAACAATTGAACTTTGTTGAGGAACCGGTGGAGATTATGGACCGGGAAACCAAGAAGCTAAAACTCAGTAAAATTCCGAATGTGAAAGTGCGATGGAATTCGCGACGGGGACCGGAGTTCACGTGGGAACGTGAAGATCAGATGAAACAGAAGTACCCACACCTGTTCGCGGAACAGACAAACACTCGCAACACAAGTTGAATTTCGGGACGAAATTCTTTCTAACATGGGGAGGATGTGACACCCCGTAATTTCCAGGTCAGCATCTCATTTATTTAAAGGTTTATTTAAATGCATTATGAACACGTGGCACTAGAACTAAATTAATTTATCGTGACACGTGGCACGATAGTACGAACACGGACACATGACTAGATAATTCGAAAATTATCGACAAACAGCACACACGTGTCAAAACACACGAACGTTGGTGAACGTCAAGCACATTGTGTAGCACAACACTCGAGACCTCACGAAACACTCACACATTGAACTGGGAAGTTCAAACAAGGCCAAACGATAGTTCGGAAGCGTGAAAACGACGACGAACGGATCAAACCCATTAAAAAGGGCTTATTGGGCTCTTCAGGGACCCATCGCGGTACGCGATGGCCCAACAAGAAGCAATGTCGCGGTACGCGACAGACATCGCGAAGAGTTGACTCCCGGATTTCTCCGCGTAGCGCGAAGCATATTTTTGCCTCGCATCGCGGTACACGACATGTGTCAGACGGCAAAATCTTATAAAACCAAGATGCCATCATGTCTATAGCCACTCTATTCTCACTTCTCGAGTTCCAGACACTCAAGTGCGTCTTCAACCTCTGAAAAACCTCCATTGAAGCCAGGAGAAGCCATAGAAGGACCATTGGAAGCTTAGGACTTGGAGTTGGAAGCTTGGAGTCCACATCTAAGCTCGAACGTCATCACTTTCCTTCTGTTTCTGTCGAGTCCAGCAGCTCCAGGGAGTTTAGAAGCTGCTCATTCATCATTCCAGTATTCTTAGAACGTTAGAAGGTAATCTCTACACCTCTTGTGGTTTAAAACCACCACTACACTCACATGAAATGCTTGAAACCCACATGCAAGCACACATCATGCACATGCACGAAATTATCTTCTGGGTTTGTTGATCTCACTATGTTTTATGAGGATCTAAAGTGATTATATGATGTTTTATGATGATTTATGATGATGGGTTTAAGCCTTGGTGCTTAAAATGATGATTTGTGACAATATATTGCCATGCATGTACGATTCATGATGTTTAGGATGATAGTGAGTATATAGAAATGTTCATGAATGAGATTGAAGGATGATTACATGTTTAGATGATGTTGAAATGGTTGAAAAAGCTATTTTTGACGAAACTTTCTATTTATAGTACCTTTTTATTTACAAAATCGTGTTAGGAGTGAAATGGTGGACATGCATGTATGTAGAATTGCTCTTAGGTTGATAATATGATGATTTGAATGTTTAGATTATGATCTTTAATGATGATTATGGTCATATGTGATGAATTACTATTTTTAGTAACTTTATTTGTTGAAATAATGTTAAGTGATGAATTTGGCTATGTTAATATGTTTATATGATGCTAAGTAGCCTATAATGATGTTCGATGATATGAAAATTGGTTTAGAAATGGTAAGATGGTCATTTCTATGCAAAACTAGAAAGTTACTATATATAGTAACTTTATTTTTACAAAGACCGACTCGTAAACATTTTGTACGATTTGAACATGCTAGATGACTTGTTATGTTATAATATGATGATTAGATGCTAAGTTAGATGGTTTCCGATACCACGTATGCTATAAATGGAAACTTTCCATTTTAGGAAACTTTTATGTGCAAACATGTTATAAACGACTTAGGTGACCTTGTATGATAATGTGCTATGTGTTAACATGAACATGTAGGACTATTGAACATGCTAGAACTATAAAACCGATATGCTTTGTGAACTTGCTATAAATGGAAACTTACTATAAATTGTTAGTTGTCCATAGACGCGACTTGCACATTTTACACACGACAAACACTTACACGATTGCTACACGATTCACAAACCGTCACACTGTTCACCAACGGGTCGTTGACTTGACACGGTCAACTTTGGTCAAACACAGTCAAACACGGTCAAACACGGTCAATATGGACCAACGCGAGCAAACACGGTCATTGTAGACCGACACGGACAAACATGAACAACCAAGGGTTGTTGGACACAAACACGAGCACTAACACGAACACTAGCACGATCACTTACACAAACTCACGTACGGTATACGCTATAGGTTGCCGGTGACCGACGTGCTACTTGACGATTCAGGAGCTTACGCTTACATACATTCGTATCACTAAGGTGAGTTTACGGCCCCTCGTTACTCTTTTCAAACGCTTTTCAATAGGGGGAGAATACTTGTTGCATCGAGTCAAACATCTATTACTGTACAAACATTTTGGTGTATGCTGGTTTATTAGACAAACATTAAGTGTTGTAATCGTAAGAAGTCCTCACAAAGTCTTACCGTTAATGTACAAACAACGAGGCGAGTTTGAATGGATCCGTTTGGGGTGTGACTAACCCCGCGTGGCGAAATATTGACTGGATGTCATAACACGTGAAAACTTGACCTATCTTGCCATGTTATTACGAGACATGGCGGAGGCAAAGACTAACAAGTCTAGTTCGGTAGTGACGCACTGACACTTTGGGCCAAGGGCTCGGTACTAACATATGATAAACATCATGACACACTTTTATTACTATATGTATATCAAAACCTGTGAACTCACCAACCATTGTGTTGACACTTTTTAAACTTGTATTCTCAGGTAATTAGCAAACTATGGATGACAGGAATGCGCACACTAAGGGCCGAGCATTAGGAACATACATGCATCGTGTCTTGTCAATTGAAAACAATTTACTTTTATCCTGTTAAACAATGATGTGTTAAACTATTTACATTTCCGCTGCATTTTGTAAAACAATTAATTTTCCGCTGCAATACATTATGACAACTTCTATTCCGCTGCAAATTATTTTGTTAAGTGTATGTGTCAAACTTGGATTTGTAAACGCATATAGAGTTGTTCTATATGACCTTGAGCTGTGATTCTGGACACGTCACATCCACGTGGACATACACCACGAGTGGGAATTTGGGGGTGTGACACACATCCAGCCTCAGGGTAGCAACCTCAGCTTCCAGGTGAGCTACCATTGCTTGGAGAGTAGATATAGTAGCCGTCAAAGCCTTAGTGGTTGTGCCCTCATCCACCTGAGTGGAATCACTGGACGATGAAGTCCCGAGACTTGCTCCTGCACCTCTACCACCAGATGTGGTTTCTTGGCACCCTGGATTCCCCTCAGTGAGAAGGGCTTCAAAGAAGTCCTAACCATTGTGGGTTGCCGCAGATGAGGTCCTATTTCCTGTACCACTGTCCTGAAGAACCGGAGAAGGTTTAGCAGTAGTGGCAGCCTCAACTGCATTGACCTCTTCTATACTCCTAGGGTCAACCTCTGAAATGGTAGGATCTGAGTCAGGGAACCTAGTTTGTAGCTTTCACCACTCTCATTAGTGTTTGGGTAGTGGGAGAGAGTGAGTCATCCAAAGATATAGCAGATGTCCCTTGAGCCTGGGTAAATGGATGGGTGGGGGGCATTTCTGGGTGGTAATCTCCTGGAGACCTGGAGAGAGTCCCTGAACTATTGGAGTTGCTTCCTAAGAAGCTGACTCAATGATTGGGGTATCCCTTTGGGTATTCTAAGGTATGTAT
The DNA here is from genome assembly GCA_009363875.1 of Mikania micrantha. Classification (NCBI taxonomy): domain Eukaryota; kingdom Viridiplantae; phylum Streptophyta; class Magnoliopsida; order Asterales; family Asteraceae; genus Mikania; species Mikania micrantha. The sequence continues at coordinate 46,599,406 of CM018691.1, read as the reverse complement.
GGTGACATAGTCTGAGGGCTTTCAGGCTGGTGATGGCAGCCACAGGTTCTAGAGGAAGAACCTGTGGAGAGACAACAGGTGTGGCTTGCACCTTAGGTGGAACTGTGCCCTTTGTAGTTCTTTTCACCTTTCTCTTGATGGGTTCAGAAGAAGGGACCTGAACAGCTGTAGAGAGCTGTTCAAGGGTTCGACGGCGTTTGTAGGTGATTTTAATAGGATGTGGAATAGATGGGGAAGGTGTGGGTTCAGCATCTGTGGGTGCAACAGAGCTGTCACCTTCTAGAGTAGGTAACACCATAGAAGAAAGAAGAGGATTGAAGGTTCCCCTGAACACTGCACTCTTCTTCTTTAGTTGAACAAAAACCTTGGCAATAACCAAGGGAATGTTATAGATGTTCCCAGATAGTGAGAGGGATGATCCCAACTCACTATAGAATATGTGCAATAGAAACATAGGATACATACAAAACTTCTTTGGCGACGAAAGATTGTCAGCCAAGTTATTGAAAATAAAAGTAGAGAAATTAAAGAGTTGGTTTGAGACCAAGCCATGAATAGCCGAGGCTAAGTCAGAGGGAACTTGATCCCAACCACCTGTCTTATTGGACAGATAGTGCAAAAACAAATGTATGAGGTTCTTGTAATTGTAGGACACTCTACCCTTCAAATAAGTTGTTGTAGGGAGAGGACCTTCGTACACCATTGACCTAAAGGTCGATGCTACCTCATCCTTGGTGAAAGAGACCCTTCCTCCAGCATAATTAAGATGAAGATGCTGACAGATGGTCTCCACCGAAATGGAAATGGGATGATCATCAATGGTAGCAGCAAGAGATTTACTATTGGAGGAGGAAACAATAGAACAGGAGTGCCAAAACTCTTGGCGATGAGACTCATACACCACAGGTTTGACAGTTAAGGCGAAGTTATACCTGCTGCTTTGAAGAAAGGAGATGATCGGAGCAAAATCAGCATCATTGTCCGATGATAGTTCCGCTGCTAAGTTGTTAGCAGGTCGAAAAGCAAGAGATTCCATGGCGATTGAAGGAATTTAGGTTTAAAGTTTTGAGAGAAACGGAAACTCGATTTGAAATGAAATGGTGAGAGAATGTTGACGAGCGGGAGACCTTTTTATACCTTCGGATTTCAGATTAAGGTCTTCCGATTACATCTGTTGAGAAAATGAATGTTCAAAAATTCTGCTAAGGTGCTTCCGAAGAGGTTATTCTTCGGAAGTAATTCATAAGACTAAAAATGTTCTTCGGAAGATACTCACTTCCGAAGCATATAAAATTATATCATCGGTAGCACATCTTCTAATGGTTTAGATAAATTCAACAGAAAAATTGGTCTTCGGAAGACATCTTTTTCTGAATAGTAACTTCAGAAGATTGAGCTTCAGGAGGTAATTTATCTTCTGAAGTGTGAATGCTTCCGACATAAGGACAAAAGAATGCTTCCGAAGACTTAAACTATCTTCTCATGAGTAATTACTCATCAGAAGATATATTAAGTTTATCTTTCGAAGAATTGTTCATTCCTTATTAATTCAGTTATTCAAAGTTAATCATGCCAATGACTATTATTAAATACCTGAATCTTCCTTCATCAAATGCATTGGTGAAGAGATCAGCCAGATTGTGTTCTGTATCAACTTTGACTAGATGAATCAACTTCTTTTCTGCACAATCTCTGATGAAGTGATATTTGATATCAATGTGCTTGGTCTTTGAATGCTTGACAGGATTGTTGGTGATAGAGATTGCACTTGAGTTATCTATTTGTATAGGAGTGTTGAACAGCTCTACTCCATAATCCTTCATCTGATTCTGAATCCACATAACTTATGCACAGCAGCTAAAGGCAACAATGTATTCTACTTCTGTAGTAGAGGTAGAAACACATGATTGCTTCTTGCATTGCCAAGACATAATTCTGGATTCAAGAAATTGACATCCTCCTGATGTGGATTTCTTGCTAATGTTGCAACCTCCATAATCACTGTCAGTATAAGCCATGAACTGAAAATCTTCATTTCTATGATACCATAATCCTAGATCTGGTGCTCCTTTGATGTATCTAAAGATTCTTCTCACAGCAAGCATGTGTGAATTCTTGGGATTGGCCTGAAATCTTGCACACAAGCAAGTTGCAAACATTATATCAGGCTTGCTTGTTGTGAGATACATCAAGGAACATATCATTACCCTGTATTGATGTTGATCAACATCCTCCCCCTCAAGGTCAGGGCTCAGAGATGTTGTATTGGACATTGGAGTACCCAAAGCTTTGCAATCAGTTAACTTGAATATTTCAAGAATGTCCTTGACATATTTTGATTGACTAATAAAAATTCCTGTAGGAGTTTGTTTCACCTATAATCCAAGAAAGAAAGTGAGTTCTCCAATTGAACTCATTTCAAACATGGACTTCATCAATGATTCAAAATCCTTGCAGAGAGATCTATTTATTTTCACATGATGGTCACTTTCATTCTCTACCCTAAGAATGAATGATTTTAGGGTCTCAACAGTTTCGTTCTTGGTACTTAAGAAAAATACCTAGGTGTACCAAGAGAAATCATCAGTGACCACCAAGCAATATGACTTTCTACCCAGACTTTTAACACTTGTGGGGCCAAACAAGTACATGCGAAGTAAATGCAGGACTGTTGTGATTGAATTTATCTCTTTGGCATGATGAGATGTTTTGTGCTGCTTACCTTTTAAGCATGCAACACATTTATCAACACAAATGAACTCTTTTGTTGGTAAACCTGTTACTAAGTTATTTTTAACAAGTTTATTCATATTTTTAAGGTTTACATGACAAAGTCTTCTATGCCAAAGAGATGATTCATCAAGTGAAGCTTTTGAGACAAAGCAACTTATATTACTAAGTGGTGCAGCTGTACCCATATCTAGCATGTACATGTTGTCTCTTCTTGGAGCCCTGAGCAGAATCTGATCATTTGGGACTACAAATCCTGGCTTTAGAATAATGCATTCATGCTCAGTAAACAACATGTTGTGCTTTTGATCACACATCTGTGATACACTCAGTAAATTATAATTTAGTTCCTTTACAAAATGCACATTCTCAAAGCCTACCTTGCCATTTGTGATTGTGCCCCTACCTATCATGTAACCTCCTACTGAATCACTTCCAAATGCAACATACCCTCCAAAGAATGGTTCATATTTCTGCAGGTGAGTCTTGTTGCTTGTCATGTGTCAATAATCCACAAGTTGCTTTTTGATTCCTGTTGTCCCTGCACATGACCAGAAGTGAATTAGTTCCTGACGGAAACCCAAGCCCTGTTGGTTTGGTTGAAACCGATCAGGATCGAATACGAAGTCCTACGAACTATCAACTACGTGCGGAATCCATAGTCAATATGTAGAAATACAAATAACACAAGCAATTCAATAATCAACTCTTGTATTATCAATAAATGATTACAAGATCTCAATCAGAAATACAATTCTCACACAGAGAAAATACAGAAGGTTTCAAGCAATCTGTCAAGAGTTCTATCTGTTCTACAAACAAACCTTCTATTTATAGAAACGGAACTAACGAACCTATTATAGGTAGCCGAACCTAAGGTTTTCCAGCCGAACCCTAAGGTTCGTTAGGCCAACCCTTAGGTTCGTTAGACGAACCCATGTAAACCTACCAAAAGGTTCGTCGAACCTTCTCAAGGTTATAGGTTCGCCGAACCTATCACCCCAATAGGTTCGCCAACATGCCAAGGTTCATGGGCCAAACGAACCTTAGGCAATCTTTAGCCGAACCTTTATTTAAACTCAAAATAGATACATATTTTGAATAGCAAACAATTACTAACATTTACTAACAAATTCCCCCTAAATGTTTGCTATCAAAGTCTTCAGTCTTTGTCTTCACCTTTATCTTCAGCTCTGTCAACTACTCCACTAGATTCTCCAACTTCTTCAACAACCACATTATCCATCGCTCGTATAACAACAGAACGTGGTATCTTCGCCAACCTCTCAGCTTCAATCTTTGCATCTCTTTCATCTATCTCCTTCTGAATTTGCATCAACTCTGTATAAAGATAGTTCACATTTTCCCACTTGCATCCTGAATGAATATCCAATGTATAGCACATTCGTGCAATGGTTTGAAATTGGATTGCCATATCTTATAAACTTACTCCAACATCATGATATCCTTCTTCAGCATATATCTCAGCAGTGTTGAGTAAATCTATATCATCTTTTGAACAATTAACTATCCGAATAGGATCAAGCATTCGAATCACCCTCCAATCATCATCCTGCTTCAATACAATCACTGATTCAGTAGTACTATCATGATAAAACCAAAATTTGAAGAATGGATTCCAATCTTGTTCAATCTTTCTGAGTCTTGGTCTCTTGAAGACTTTAGGCTTCACATAATCTTTGAATCTTTCTCTGAACTGTGGTGTTAACAAACTCCATCCTATTCGGGCTTCTTTTTTCAACAGATTCTCAAAAATTTCATTGTGTCGAGTCTGAATAGGCTTTATCATCCTTAATCTTGACAGATCTTTGCACTCAAATGCTGGTAAACTCATCATATCAGTAGCCTTGCCAAAGTATTGGCATCCATTTATTCTTTTCACCACATAACATCCCTTATCTATCAAACTTCCCGAAATGTTATGAAAATAACCATAACTAATAATCCTTCCGATCATCTTGGATTTAGATTCAATCTTGAACTTCTTGGATTGTTTAGTTAGGTTTTCTGGATCTTTATCTTCAAACACTTCTGTCATAATCTTGAAAAAATGTAAGTGATCAATGATATACTTTGTCTCATCTTGAAATGCTTTCCAATAATCCAAATTTGTCTTAGCTTTAACTGGATCTAAAGTTGTTCTTGACATACTACTAGCTTCAAACATTTTTCTTCATCATATTTAAATTCAACAACTCTTCATCAATGACATCCTTATCATAATCAGATAAATCAGTATCTTCATCTTCTTCAAAATCAAACATCAATTCATCTTCATCTTCAAATAAATCTTGATAATCTTGAACTGAGTAGTCACCCACAATCTCTCCTTCTTCTATCTCTTGATAAAGTTGAACTTCAAAAATATTTCTCTGCAAGTCTATGTTTGAATTCATTTTAAACAAATCAAGAAATGTAGGCAAAGAGTAATCAAGAATCCTTTCAGGATATTCTATTGCATCCAAATTTTCAAATTCAACAGAAGTACAATCCCTAGCTCTATCAGAAGATACAGAAGAAAGTGGAACAGCATCTGTAGTCATCTTTGAAGGAGTATAAACTGTGATAGCTCCAGTCATAGCATTCAAACCACCATCACCTCCAGCAACTCCACCAGCACCACCACCTGCTCCATCATCACCACCAAAATCAAAATCATTAGGATGTTCATCAATATTAGTATCCCCATAGTCAACTAATTCTTTTTCTTCTTCCTCCTCTACTTTCTCCTTCTCTACCTTCTCCTAATCATCAATATCAACATCCACCACCACCTTATCAACTCTATAACTTGAAGCTTCTGACTTTGTAATCTTTGACTCCAAATCTTTTATCTTGAACCTTAAGTAAGTATTTTCATTCTTAAGTTCAACAATGTCTTCCGATTGAAGTTTAATAAAAAAATTCCATCTCAGAAGTTTTCTCTTTCATCTTCTTCTTTTCAATCAATTCTTCCTCTCTCCACTTGGTCATCAACGTCATTTGAGCTTTCAACTCATCTAGTTCGGTAGTGGAAGAAGAAAGTTTATCAGCAACATCTTTTTCTTTGATCTTCTTGTAATCTTCAAACTCTTTTGATAATAAAGATAATCTTCTCTTAATATCAGAGTCATCATAATTAACAGTGAAGTTAATGTCTCCCAAGTCATCTAATCCTGAAAATAAATCATCTCTGGGAAGATCATCATGATGAATAGAAATCTCTGTCAAAGAAGTGGTGACAGTAGTAGTCTCAGTTAAAGATGGAACAAAAGATGCTACATTTACAAATTCTGGAGTTTATAAAGTAGAAGCATGAATAGTAGAAACTGAAACTGAAGAAGTGACAACTGGTGAAGCAGAAACAGAAACTGAGGTAGGCATAACAGGTGAAGACACAACGGTCTTAGTAGTTTTGGCCTTCTTCCTCTCATAAGGCCCTCCTCAGGGCATTCTCTTCAGCTTCTTTGGTTTAGAAGACTCTGGCTCTTCAGGAATAAAACTGGGATAAGCTATTTCGTCCCTTTCTTCTACAGCCTGTTGAGCAAACTTTTTCTTGAGTCTTCTAACCATCTGGTTCCCTTCCTGAACCATTTCATATTCTGACTCAGAGTCAGAAGATTCTTCTTCATCATTTCCAGCAACAGCAGCCTCTGTCTGCTGTTCAGAAATATCAACTTCTAATGGCTCCTGTGAGCTCTGCCCTTGAGAAGATTTAGCTTCAGGAGTAGATCGGGACGATTGTCCAGTAGTCTTCCTAACTTGTTGTCTTGGAGGAGGTGGAGGTGGTGCTTGATCATCATCTGCAACAAACTCTTCAGTGTCGGATCCTGAGTCAGCATGTCTTCAGGAATCCTCATCAGGAGCAACATAGTTTGCACTGGCACAATGACCAATCAACTCTTTCTCAAGAACAACATCCCCAGTCCTTTGATACACTCTGACCTGACCCAAGCTAGAATCAGTCATGTGTTTAAGCTTCAATAGATCTCCAGCTTCCCTAGGTAACTGCCCTTCTGGCAACCTCTCATCTATCAACATATGCACGAACCTAGGATACATGTAGAATCTATCCTTAGCCTTCGTGATGTTGTCACACATGTAACGGAAAATCATGCCAGAGAAATTGAACGGTTTGTTCAATATAAGAGATACCATAGCTGAAATCATGAAATCCCTTAACTCATCAAAAGTTCCCTTCTGGCAACCTCTCATCTATCAACATCTGCACGAACCTAGGATACATGTAGAATCTATCCTTAGCCTTCGTGATGTTGTCACACATGTAACGAAAGATCATGCCAGAGAAATTGAACGGTTTGTTCAATAAAAGAGCTACCATAGCTGAACTCATGAAATCCCTTAACTCATCAAAAGTTCCCTTCCTCATACTCAGACAATGAAGTAGAACATGAGCCAAAAACTTGTATTGTAGTGGTAGCTTTCCCTTCTTCACTGATATGGAGTTATAAGCTCCAAAGTAACGAATACGTAGAAAACAACCTTTGATGCACCTCTCAGGAATGAGAGTCACACCATTCGGTACTCCCCCAAACTGCAACACCATCCTAATATCAGCCTCAGATATACGAATTGCTTGTCCAAGCACATTCGCATCTATGACATAATCCTCATCAACTGAAATAACACGAGCAGATTCACAGAAACTCTGAATATGAGAACGATAAATCTGGACTGAATTGGAAATCGCATAATAAATCCTCGATCTCCTGAGAAACTCTATCATAGGCCGGAAATCTTGACTGTTCCGTGTTGTCGGATCTAGATATGCACAAACATTATGCTTGTCTCCGAAGGTTAAGTTCGCCATTTCTACAATTAGAAATAAAAACAATTAGAAACAAAATTAATCAAAAAATTAAAAATTAAAAAAATTCCTATGTAGACCAGCGAACCTATCACCATAGACGAACCTAATGCTAAGCGAACCTAATTCAGACGAACCTGTTAACCAGACAAACCTTTTGAACGAACCTTTGATGAACGAACCTTATCACGAACGAACCTTCTGATGAACGAACCTTAGAATGAACGAACCTTCAAATGAACGAACCTTGTTGGTCAGACAAACCTTTACCAAAAGGGTCGGTTCTTTTGAAATCCATAGGTTCGCCACAAACCTATCATATTCAGACGAACGCTCAAGGTTCGGCAAACCTTTGTTCATTCAACGAACCTGTTCAACAGCAAACCTTTTTCCACTTTTCAAATCAAATTTTTAAAACTTTGGAATTGATGATAAAAATCATATACCCAGGTTCGAAACATGCCGATGAACAATATTAATGAAGATGGTTTGTCCAAATTTTTAAATTTTAACCAGTTTTAATCCAATTTACAAGTTCGATCCAAAATTCTTAAAAAACACTCAGATCTCTCAAATTAATCGGTCAAATTCAGTAATTTCTACCTAGAAATGATCACAAGATGATTCTGAATCTAATGAAATCAATAAAAAGTTATGGGATGCTCTAGAATGGAAATCGAAAAATCTCTTCTTGCAGGTTCGCTAATCTTGAAAAAGATGAGAGTGACGAACCCTTCTGTCGAACCCTCTATAAATATGTCACAAACCTTTTCAGACGAGCCTTTCACGAACCTTTGCTAAGTACCTTTTGCAGGGAACAATTCAAACAAACCATTTCACTGAACCATCTCAGACGAACCTAGCTAACGAACCTAGCCAGCGAACCTAACCAGCAAACCTTACCTAACGAACCTTATCAGCAAACCTTCTCAAACCAGACGAACCTTTAGTAAAATTTTGAATTTTTCTTTAAATTTCAAAACACAAACATGTTTAATCATTCCAAAGTCAAACAAATAATCAAAAATTATTGATTTAACATCAGATGAAAAATTAAAATCTTTTTGTAAATTTTTTAAAATTTTTAGAACAATAAAACTACAAATTTAATAAAAGAACTATCCTAAAAAAATAAAATATTTTTGTTTGAGAAAGATCCTGACATGAGATCATATTTTTTTACAATTTTCAACACATTTGTTTGTATTATTTCAAATATTATCAGCAAATTACAAGTCTAAGATGATTGTCAGTATACTTATCCTTTTAAAGTTATCACTTAGTCAAGAAATCAGTTTAAAACAAGATTATGAGAACACTTTATAATAATCCATTTACTTGAACACATCCCCGATTTGTGAATAACTAATCAAACAAAAATGTTCTTAAAACTTATGATTTCAATTTCAACTAATCTGATCATGCAAAAATAAAGCAAAATTTTATTAAAATAACAAAATAAAAAACAATTTGAAATTGTTCAAAATCTTGGAATCAAGGTTGATACTTACGTATGCTCAAATGATCCAGAAAATGAACGAAACAATAATTTAAGATTAAGCTTTTAACAATCAGTTCGATATTTTCTTACACGCATAGATTGTCTAAATCTTAATCAGAACCAAGAAAACAAATTTGAATTGTTTAAAGCTATAACAATCAGGTCGATACGTAAGTATACGCAAAGAATGTTTCAGCTTTAAACTAAAATAAAAGAAAAAAACAAAATCAGAATTTCTTCTAAAATTTAAACACATGATCAAACTAGTACTTTGACTTTTTGTTCAAGAACATTTTGTTAGAAAAAATTACCACTCTTTCAGGACAAAACTAAGTACTGCATTCTAAGCATCTGTTTCTTATAAAGTATAATCAAAACTTTGTTTAAACTTATCCTAACTAAGTAATAAACCTACTTCCATATTATACTTATTGCTTGTAATTATTTATTAAATTTTTAATAAAACATACAGATATGTTTCCAAATGCAAATAATGTGCTATCATTTCTCATTAGATCGAATCAATTTCTCAGATTTTTAAGTTTTTTCATGTTTTTGTATTTTTGATTTTTTTAAATGTTTTTGTATTTTTCAAAATTTTCTCCGCCTAAAAACAAAAACACAAAATAAAAAATAAAAAAATCTGATGTTAATTCAATAAAAATTCTGATGTTAATTCAATAAAAAATGATTATGAAGGAAATCGATTCTTGATTACGTCATCTATGACCCTGATCCCATTTAATTTGAGTAAATACTCAAAATGTTGTTTGTCAAAGGCCTTGGTGAGAAGGTCTGCCCTTTGCTCGTTTGTGTGTATCTTCACCACATCAATCAATTTCATTTCATAACAGTCGCGTATGAAATGAAATCGCATATCAATATGTTTGGAACGTGAATGATACACTAGATTCTTAGTAATTGCAATGGCAGCCTCATTATCTACATGAATCAGGGTAGATAGAAAGTTCAATCCATAGTCTCTCATTTGTTGTTGTATCCACAAGACTTGGGAACAACAACTGGCAGCAGCTACATAATCAGCTTCACATGTAGATGTAGCAACAAATGTTTGCTTCTTAAACTGCCATGAGACTAATCTCTCCCCCAGAAATTGTGCACTTCCAGTAGTTGATTTGGAATCAGTCTTGCATCCTCCATAGTCTGAATCACTATAAGCATGAAAGGAATAATTATCATCCTTAGGATACCACAGACCAGTGTCTGGTGTACCCTTCAGATAACGTAAAATCCTTTTGACTGCAATCAGATGAGAAACTTTCGGTTTTGATTGATAGCGCGCACATATACTTGTAGCAAACACAATATCCGGTCTTGAGGCTGTCAAATACATTAAGCTCCCGATCATTCCACGATATAATGTAGCATGAATTAACTCCCCCTTAAGATCAGGCTCAATCCCGTGATTGGGCTGAATGGGCGTGGAAATGGGTTTACAATCAAGCATGCTAAACCGTTTTAGCACATCTTGAATGTATTTGGCCTGATGAATAAAAATGCCATCATCAGTCTGATATATTTGTAAACCCAAAAAGATCTTAATGTCTGACATAGCACTCATCTCGAACTTCTCAATCATAACCTCTTTAAATTCCAAGCACAACTGTTCATCAGTAGACCTAAAGATGATGTCATCTACATAGATCTGAACAAGGAGAATGTCCTTTTCCTTTTCCCGATAAAACAGTGTTTTGTCTTTCTGACCCCTCTTGAACCCGTGTTCAAGAAGGTGAGTCGAGAGAGTCTCATACCAAGCTCGAGTAGCCTGATGAAGACCATACAGTGCTTTGTCAAGGATATATACCTGATCCCGGTGGATCGGATCCTCAAAGCCCGGTGGCTGACAAACATACACTGTCTCTGTGACACCCGGCAAGTTCAGGTAAATTGCAACCCTTACATTCTTTACATTTCACTTTCATACTTGTTGCATTTCATTTAATTATGTGTAATTATATGAGTGAACACAAACGACTACGAAACGATAGTTCGAGGAACTATCGAATCGTACATTGCACATTGGTTTTGGAAACCAAGTGTGGCAAACACAAACACAGACACAATGGGATTGTGGATATAAATGTTGATTTTGGTTAATCAAGCATGCAAACGGTTTGTAGCACGAACACAAACTATCAAAGATAATTCGAGGAATTATCGAAACACACACGAGTCTAACGAACGTTGGTGATCAAACTTATATGTTATTACATGATTATGTGCTAAACACGTATTAGGTGTTTAGGATAAACGTTAGGAATCAAGTACGAGCGAAATCGTATCAACGAAATCGAAAAACAAGAAAGTGGACTCATCGTGGTACGTGATGGTCCCTCGGGGTGAAAGGTTTCGCGGTACGCGGCGTGAACCGGGAGTTGAGACTCCCAAATCCTATCGGGGTACGCGAAGGCCATGCAGATCAAAATTCCTTTAAATACCAACCCATTTCATTTCAGTCGAATTTCTTCACATTTCTTCCGATCTTCTACTCATATTCTTGACCAAAACACTCTGAGATCACACCCCAAGCCTCAGGAATCAATCTAGGAGAAATCCATATACATATCTTGATGATTTGAAGCTTAAAGAAGGTGTTAGAAGCCATCGAGAAGATTGGAGCAACCACCATTCCACTGGAACTCCAACATCAGTAGCTATCCCCACTGTAATCTAGCATCTAAGGTAGTTCCTTATGTTTGTCTATAGTTAGATCGCACATGCAAGGGCTAAAAACCCACATGCAACTCCATACGGTTATTGTGCACAAATTTGTTGGTGATTTGTTGTGTATATGTTATAGATCTACTAATTTTGGTGTTTATTGATGTTAGATTTGAGTTTGAGTTAGTTATTGGTTGATTTGATGATGTTTTGGTACACTTGCCATAAAAGGAAACTTTTATGTTGCAAGTCTTGGATTTGTGATGACATGTCTAGATGTTGTTAAATGTGTATTGGAGTGTTTAGAAACACATTGGGATATTTGATTGTGTCAAAATCGTGGTTTTGTATAATCTTACTATTTATGGAAACTTTCAAAAATCAAAAGAGGGCTTTTGATGTTTTTCAATGATTTGATGAACTTTGGCCCTTGAAATATGTTTTGAAATGATTTGTAACATATTTAGAAACTTCGTTTTGTGAAAATAAGCTTTAAACGGATACTTTCCAAATAAGAAAACTTTATTTGGGCAAAGCGGCGTATATGACGATTTATGCGCCGACGATGCGTTTTAAATGTTAAAACACGATTATATAAGCATATTGGAAGTTATTACTTTTATGAAATGGGATTTCATAACAACACTTTCCTAAGTCAGAAACTTTCTAAAAATGGTAACTTATGTGATTAGAGTCATTGGATGCATTTTGGTGTCTTATGTGCATCAAGGCACATAAACACAAAATCGTGTCACCAACGATTCGTCGAGTCTCACTAGACAACACACACACTCGGTTGAGCACACCGACACTTGGAGTTGTATGGGATACAACACAACACAGAACACATACTCACACATATATGGTTATAGGTGCATACTAGCAGGTGCTAGCTCTCGCAAGACACGAACCCACGTACACACCGGGACTGCTGTAACAGGTGAGTTCATGGCCCCTTTTTACATTTTCTACCTTTGGGGGAGAAAACATTGCATACAACTGTTTTTGAACAACAACACACTTTTGGTTACTCTTGTACATGCTAATATCGTATATGCATATGTGTGGCATTCATCCACAAAACTGATAAGTCCTCATTAAACACACCTCAAACCGTTAATAGCGCGTTGCGCTCAGCGTGGTAATTCTGAATAGTACTATTTGGGCCTGACAAGCCCCACTGTTGCGAGCCCTATGGCCACCCCGACTGGAGGTCGGAACAGTGCATAATTGACCAAACAACATTTTCCATATATTGGATGGATATGGCGAGAGGCAGCATGTTAGCTTCGGTTGTGAATTCGCATATGGTATAACACATATTGACTAGCTATCAATTGATACTGCATTGTATTGGAAAGTAGACCTGCAACATTTACTTTAAACATTTTGATGTTAACTGCTGATTACAAACCTGTGCTCTCACCAACCTTTGTGTTGACTCTTTACTCGCATGTTTTCTCAGGTAACTAAGGCACGCGCACAAGGACTAGGATGCTAGGATGGAGTCCATGCATCTATTGTAGTGTCTTAGGCCATTTGACAATCTTTAAACATTTGATTTTGTTACTTATGTATTGTCAAACATCTTTAATCGCTTCCACAACTATTGTTACTTATCATTTTGAAAATTGTTTTGAGTTAATGCTTCTGCTATCTTAGAATGATAATCTGTTTTAATAACCTACGCTTAGTTTTTCAACTCTGATTTTACAAACTGTTTTATCCAAGTTATTGGATGTACGTATGAAACCGGACATTTAGGTCTCGCATGTTGTGTGACCGGAGACTGCGATCTTGACAATCTGTTATTGCTCGCGCCCCAGAAGGGACGTGTTTTCTCGGGGTGCGACAGTCTCTTTCAAAGACCCATAAAGGAATGCAGACTTAACATCCAGTTGAAACACTTTAAATTTCTTGTGGGCAGCAAAAGATAGAAATAATCTAATCGCTTCAAGCCGCGCCACAGGTGCAAATACCTCGTCATAATCAATTCCTTCTATTTGTTTGAACCCTTGAACAACCAAAGGTGCCTTGTTTCGAACAATCACGCCTCTATCGTCTCGCTTACACTTCAACACCCACCTGGTGCCAATCTTCTTCTCACCTTTTGGCAAATCCACTAAATGCCAAACTCCCAGTTTCTGAAACTGATTAAGCTCCTCTTGCATGGCCTCCACCTAGGCAGGCTCACGCAGGGCTTCAGTTACAGATTTAGGCTCATTCTGAGAAACAAATGCAGAATGCATCCATAACTCTTGAGTCCCATGATTTCGCTCCAGCTCAACGTACAAACTCTCCTCGTTTGCAACTTGCCTTCTCGTCTATACTCCAACGGACGGATCTCCAATAATCTGCTTCACAGGATGATACACATGAACTATGGACACTGGAACTTGTGGGACTCCAACACCATGATCAAGGTTTGTGATATTCTGATCTTCATCTTGATCTTGAGAAACAACATCTTCAAAAATTAACTGATCATCCTCCGATGACCAGTCATCATTATCTGCTCCAAAAATGCCCTCCTCAGTTGGATGATTATCGTCAACCTGATGAGAAACTCCTTGATCTTCAGAATTTTGTAAGTCATATAACATCTGCAAAGAAATTTCATCATCAGTAACATTAGGAGACAAATTAAAAGGCTCGAAAAGTTTATCATAATCGAATAACCAATTTGGACCTTTGCCTTCAGGTATAGGTGTAATCTTTGAACATCCACATTATACCAGAGTTCCACAACACCAGTGCGTTTCTTAAACACACGTTTTTTGGGAAGACTATAGCCTAGAAAGAAACCTTCTTCAACTTTAGAGTTGAATTTAGCATCTTTCTTGAGCATAGTACAAGGAGCCCCGAAAGGTTCCAAGTGTTCCAAATTTGGTTTCCGATTCTGAAGAAGTACATAACAAGTCTTGTTATGTCTTTTGACAATCAGCACTCGGTTGAGAGTAAAACAGGCGGTCGCTATAGCTTCACTCCAGAAAGTAATGGGCAGCTTCGAATCAGCGAGCATCATTCGAGCAGACTCTATCAATGTACAATTCTTCCTTTCAGCTACACCGTTCATCTGTGGTTCATACGATGCACTAAATTGCTGTTGGATGCCCTTTGAATCACAAAGTGCTTCCATGTTCTTATTCTTGAATTCTGTCCCATTGTCTGATCGAACTCGCCTAACCCTCAACTTGTACAAAGTCTCCAATCTGTTTACCAACAAAACAAAATTTTCATAAGTTTCAGATTTAAACTTTAAGAACATTACCCATGAAAATCTAGAAAAATCATCGGTCACAACAAAACAATATGATTCACCACCGATACTCTTCACATTAATCGGTCCACTCAGATCCATGTGAAATAGTTCCAATGGTTTATCAATAGAAAACACTGTTTTGGACTTATGTGACCTCCTTTTTGTTTACCCTTCTTACAGGAAACACACACATCAGGTAATTTGAAATGTTTAACAGGTACACCATCAACCAAGTGATTGTGTACAAGATGATTCATCTTTCTGATGTGTATATGACCCATTCGTCTGTGCCGAGACCGAGTATCCTACTCTGTTGCCTTCGACACCAGACACGTCTCAACTTTGTTTACAGTCTCCGCATTAGCCATGTCTAAAACATACAAATCTTTACACCTGTCAGCAGTCATCAAAATCCAGTTATCTGGAATCTTAATTCCTTGTTTGAGCACATAACATTTCTTATCAACAAACAAAACCTTTTTACCTTTATCACTTATCTGCGACACACTCAAAAGATTATTAGTTAACTCCTTGCAGTAATTCACATTGTCAAAGGAAACTTTACCATTAGTCAAACTACCACTCCCGGTAATCTGACCACCTTTGTCACCTTCAAAGTTAACATAACATCCTTTCATCTCACGAAAATCTTTCAACAAACTGATCTCTCCTGTCATGTGCCGTGAAAATCTACTATCAACAATCCATCGACTGTTGATATGGCCCGTGAATGCCACCTGCACAATAAATTAAAACAAAAAATGATCAGTACCAAAAGGGATGACTCCTGCCATTCCGGCGTTGAGTCTCCCCGAACACCCTCCTGCCATTCGATCTGATGAACTACTTGAAGACTCTTCTTTCAAGTATTCATCCTTCCTCACACAAAATTTATCATCTGACCTGGGTCTAGATTTCCAAAACGAATTAGACTTAACATTTTGTTTTGAAAATCTTTTAGGAGAAAAATTGTCATAAAATTCACCATCAGATGATGATGCCTTTTTCAAAACTCTTTTAACCTTTTGTTCGTTTTCAAAAAATTGTCTTTTATGAACCTTGTCCTCCTTGACCCAGACACACTTAGAATCACATTTTTTGAGTATTCTCATCTCCTCTTCACTAGGCTTTACCCTCCTAGGACTCCCACCAGAATGGATCATATTACTTTCATTAACAGAAGTTTTCTTCTTGACCTTGTGTCACACCCCCACCTCTCGTCACCTGAGATGATGTCACTACATACTCTGATCTGGTTGCGGAAGCATATCGGTGATGTCTTAGAGATGATATGTGACTTACTTGAACCGATATCACAGCACACAGATTCACTTAAAATAAATATATTACAAGGGTTCGTAAATCCATCAACTTAACAACTAAGTTTATTACACAATCTAGTACATTTAAGTTCAACTAAGTGAAGTGCATCCTCACCATGTCGTCATCGTTGTCCTGCAAAAATTTTGAGTTTAAAACGTCAGCACAAAGCTGGTGAGTTCGACAGTTTATTTAAACAATATGATATGATATGTAGATTCTCAAAAATTTCAGTTCCGGATAACCATGGGACCCGTATCTAGTTCCTTTCGGACAGTTGTTCTTTCACGAAGATACTACCCGTCGGTAAATATCTTAATACCTCATTATCTTAACGTCTATCACAAACATTAAGAAGTTGTTATGGAAACAGGTACCAAACATTCACACCAGAGGAGATGCAATCCTCCCAGCAAATGGGTTGTCAGCCAATAGTACTATCAATGGTTCCTGTTCGGCCCCACAGGGGTTCACTAGATACAGTTCACGAGATGAGGACTTTTGTTACTGTGATAGAGATACTAATGGCAAAATCCCATGAAATCACACAAAAGTCACATGAAATAACACGGATATCAGTGATGCATATCATATGTTTAGAAAAACAGTTTACAATGTTACCCCGATGTTTATAAAACAGTAAAAAGAAAAGGGGTTGTACGAAACTCACCTGATGATTCAGTGGTAGCAGAATATCACACAAACTGGTAATAATATGATGATTCTACATTTAGTTTTATTTAATGAGTCATTTATGTTTTAACTTATTGATTAAATCTTCTTGAACGTCCAATGTCAAAGACATTGCCTTAATAGTCATCAAACCAATATAAGATTTTTAATGATTATCTTAATATCATATCATACAATGTATGATTATGTAGGAACCTATACTGATTCAGGTTCCTAATACTAGGTTGATGACACCCTTGATTAATCCATAAAATCTCAGATTAACCAAATAGTTAATGTTGTTGATTCTAATGCTAAAGCAGTTTCTAGACAATTTAATGGCTTAGGAATGATCAATCCTTGTTATTGATTACCCAAATATCATGAAATATCACAATGTAATATTAGAATAGGTTTAATAACCATATTTAACATACTAATCTGACTGTTATCAGTAACATCAGATAATCGTTCCAATGAGTATGTTAATGATTGTGATTAGTTTAAAACACTAAACCTTCACGTTGCATGTCAAGGATTAATCAAACTAATCACCTACATTGTCACAACCAAATGGTTTAAACCATATAATCATTGTTATGATTTCATGCAAACCGGCCATTACAACGGATCAAAACAAGGATATACCCGTTAACAGTTCGAGTTTGTCATTTATAATCAATCCTAGCCATCATCTAGGCAATAATCAACAACCCTAACTATATCATTACGTTCAGAAACAAGATTTAATCATTCATTATCAAAATAGAAGGGTAGAATGAACCATTACCTAATCTAGAGAAGTTCTACGGATAGAAAGATTATCTGGACTCGTAGAAACGTTCCTGGATGCGATCAAAACGTCGTGAGGCCTTCAAAATGGAGATTTTGTGGATTGAAATGAAGAAATTTTCGTGCAAGGTGGTGGTGTCGTCGATGATAAGGATGAGATGATGATGAATGATGAAATCTGACTTTTTTAAGCAAGTTGGCGACATCTCCATCCGTCGCGTACCGCGGAGAAACGAAAAGTAGGCTTCGCGTACCGCTAAGAAATATGGAGAAATCTCAGATATTTTCAAGCATCGCGTACCGCGAAGAGCCCTTAGCTCTCCTTAGCGTACCGCGAAGACCATTTTTCCCATTTTTCGACAGAAACTTCGTTTTGCGATTCCGGGCAATCCGTAACTCCGTTTCGTGCACGGTTTTCGCCCACGTTCATCATTTTTCGCATACAATCATCTCATAATCATTTCGATTGTCAATTCCTCATGGATTTTAAACACGATCAAATGTGCTCAATTCTTTGCTGACGTAATTCTTCGTACGCGATTATCACAGTCTCCTCCTGTTACAAAAATTTCGTCCCGAAATTTAATGAGAACTTACTTGATAACAATTGATCATGAAAATAGGTGTGGGTAATTCTGTTTCATCTGATCTTCACTTTCCCACGTATATTCAGGTCCACGCTGTGAATTCCATCGAATTTTTACAATAGATATGCGACTGCGTTTCAGTACCTTCATCTCTCGATCCATTACTTCAACTGGTTCTTCTATAAATTGAAGTTTTTCATCAACTTGGATTTCTTTAAGAGGTACAATCAAAGACTCATCAGCTAGGCATTTCTTCAGATTTGATACATGAAAAACATCATGAATGTTACCAAGTTCAGGAGGTAATTCAAGTCTGTAGGCCACTGATCCAATTCGTTCCAGAATTTTGAATGGTCCTACAAATCTTGGTGAAAGTTTACCTCTTTTCCCAAATCTAAAGATACCATTCCATGGTGAAACTTTAAGCATTACCATATCACCGACTTGGAATTCCAATGGTCTACGACAATTGTCAGCATAACTTTTCTGTCGATAGCGAGCAGCTTTAATTTGTTCTTGAATCAGTGCGATCTTATCAGTTGTTTCTTGAATTAGTTCTGGGCCTATGATTTGATTTTCACCTACCTCTGACCAACAGATAGGTGATCTACATTTGCGCCCGTAAAGTGCTTCGAATGGAGCGCATTTAATACTGGTATGATAACTGTTGTTGTATGAGAATTCAACAAGTGGAAGTTGAATATCCCAGCTACCACCAAAATCAATCACACAGCTTCTGAGCATATCTTCCAGAGTTTGATAGGTTCGTTCGGTTTGCCCGTCAATTTGTGGATGATAAGCTGTGCTTATATTGATTTGCGTGCCTAGCGCATTCTGAAGAGTTCGCCAAAATCGTGACGTAAATTGACTATCTCTATCAGAAATAATAGAGATTGGTACTCCATGTCGAGATACAATCTCATTAACATAGAGTTTAGCAAGTCGATCCATAGAGTAATCTTCTCGGATGGGAATGAAATGCGCAGATTTAGTAAGGCGATCAACGATAACCCATATAGATTCATGATTTCGAGATGTTCTGGGTAACTTAGTGATAAAATCCATAGAGATCTGATCCCATTTCCACATGGGAATCTCCGGTTGTTGCAATAACCCAGAAGGTCGTTGATGTTCAGCCTTAACTTTTAAACACGTTAAGCATCGACCCACGTATTCTGCTATGTGTTTCTTCATTCCTGGCCGTCAGTAAATATCTTTGAGATCTTTATACATTTTATCAGCACCTGGATGAATAGAATACTTGGATTTGTGCGCCTCATCCAAGATGATTGTTCTTGAGTTACCGAATAAAGGAACACAAATTCGACTTTTGAAATACATCACTCCATCCGTTTTGATATCAAGTTTCTTGTCTAATCCCCTCATTCCCTCAGCAGAGTAATTCATTGTTTGCAAAGCTTGTTGCTGAGCTTCTTGTATTTGAGGAATTAGACTGGTTTGAATAGTCATCCCTAACGCTTTTACACGTAAAGGTTTGACTAGTTCCTTGCGACTCAAGGCATCGGCTACGACATTCGCTTTTCCTGGATGATAACGAATCTCACAGTCATAATCGTTCAACAATTCAACCCATCGCCTTTGCCGCATGTTCAACATATTTTGATCTAGAATGTGTTGAAGACTTTTGTGATCAGTGTATATAATACACTTGGTTCCATGCAAATAGTGTCTCCAAATCTTGAGTGCAAACATCACTGCACCAAGTTCTAGATCATGAGTGGTACAGTTCTTCTCATGTACTTTCAATTGTCGAGAAGCATAAGCAATCACTTTATCGTTATGCATTAAAACACACCCAAGACCTTGACGTGAAGCATCGCAGTACACTGTGAAGTTGTCAGTACCTTTCGGTAATGCCAAGATAGGTGCATTGCAGAGTTTATGTTTCAACAGTTGAAATGCCTCCTCCTGTTGAGAACCCCATATAAACAGTTGATTCTTCTGTGTCAATGTGGTCAGTGGCAAGGCTATCTTTGAAAAGTTCTTGATGAATCGGCGGTAATAACCTGCCAGCCCTAAGAATTGACGTATCTCTGTTGGGGTTCGTGGTGTCTCCCATTGTTCTACAGCCTTAATCTTGCTGGGATCCACTTGAATACCGTTCTCGTTCACTACATGACCAACAAATTGTACTTCTTGTAACCAGAATTCACACTTGGAGAACTTAGCATATAATTTTTCACGTGCCAAAAGTTCTAAGATCAGTTTCACGTGTTGAGCATGTTCATGTTGGCTTCGAGAATAAATAAGAATGTCATCAATAAATACAATCACAAACTTATCCAAGTAAGGCCTACATACCCGATTCATTAGATCCATGAAAACTGCAGGAGCGTTTGTTAATCCAAACGGCATTACTAGAAATTCATAATGCCCATATTTTGTTCGGAATGCAGTTTTAGGAACATCATCTTCATGCACTCGTAATTGATGATATCCGGATCTCAAATCAATTTTTGAGAAGTAGGTAGCGCCTTGAAGTTGATCAAACAAATCGTCTATATGTGGAAATGGATAACGGTTATTGATTGTTAGTTTATTGAGCTCCCGGTACTCAATACACATCCTGAATGAACCATCCTTCTTTTTCACAAAAATAACTGGTGCTCCCCATGGTGAGAAACTAGGTCTAATAAAACCCTTGTCTAAGAGTTCTTGTAGTTGACCTGAAAGTTCTTGCATTTCTGATGGCGTAAGCCGATATGGGGCTTTAGCAAGAGGTGATGCGCCTGGAATCAAGTCAATATGAAATTCAACCTGTCTCACTGGGGGTAATCCTGATATATCTTCAGGAAAAACTTCAGGAAAATCCTTGACTAAGGAATATCTTGGATACGTTTTTGTAAAGAATTGTTATCAATCACATGTGCTAGAAAGGCCAGACACCCTTTCCGTAAGCATTTCTGAGTTTGCATACATGAAATGATACCCAGTTTTCTACCAGCTCGTTCCCCTTGGTCTATCAATGTATTACCATCAGGTAATGGAATACGGATCACCTTAGTTTGACATATTACTTCCGCTTGGTTAATAGAAAGCCAGTCCAAACCGACAACAACATCAAAGCTCCCAAGCTCAATAGGAAGTAAATCCATATTGAAAAGATGATCATTCAGATTCAAGGAACATCCTTGAATAACACTGTTAGTTTTAATCAACTTGCCATTAGCAAGTTCAATAACGTAAGGAGTTTCTAGTTCTACCGCAGGCAATGATAGTAACGATACAAATTCAGGAGAGATAAAGCTCTTATCTGCCCCCGTATCAAAAAGAATTGATGCATAAAGGTCATTGAGAAGAAATGTACCAGTAACAATGTTAGCATCATGTCTTGCCTCAGTAGCACCAATCAAGAAAGCTCTCCCTCTAACTTCATTCCCTGGATAGGTGTTATTATTGTTTGGGCAGTTTCTAATCAAGTGATCAGGACTCCCGCGTTTGTAGCATGACCGATTAGTTTGAATGGTTTGTCGGGGTGCTTAATTCGGTTGGTGAGCAGGCAAGCTACAATACTTGGTGTAGGACACGGCCCAATACGATGAAATGAACAACGAGTACATTTAGGCGCCTGTCCAGTGTAGCCTTTCCTCTCAGAAACCACTGCACCATAATTCCTCCCGACTGACTTGCTTGTTTTAGCCGGAACCTTGGTTTTGGTTTTCCCGAACCATTTTCGTTTGGTACCTTTAGAAACGTTTGAGGTACCGACATCACTACGGCCCACGGCCGTCTGGGTTTTTGTCAACAACATACCACTCCTTACCGCCTCATCAGTAAGCTTTGTGGTCAAAAGAATTGCACGTTTAAGAGTCGTTGGTTCAGCTGCAGTTACCATTCCCTGAATCTGAGGAAGCAGACCCTTAATATACTTCTCGATTAACGCTGCTTCTGTAGGAAACATTTCGGGAAGTAAACAAGTAAGTTCGTGGAAACGATGAGTGTACGCTAAACAATCATACCCGATCATGGAATGATTCAAGAATTCCTCCTGGAGCTTTTGAATCTCAGTGAGTGGGCAGTACTATGATCAAATCAGAGTTTTAAATTCGTTCCAGCCCATCGAATCGACTGTAACTAAGCCCAGTGTTTTTTCCTGGGTATTCCACCAGGTCAAAGCCGATTCTTTAAAAGAACAGGCAGCATAAGACACCTTATGCTCCTCCAAACACTGGCTGATTTTAAGTTTTGTTTCCATTCCCTCGATCCACCTTAACAATCCAGCCGCTCCTTCCTTGCCAGTGAAAGTAGGAGGGTTACAGGAAGCAAAATACTTATAAGTACATCCCTGCCGTGGTGGATCAGGAGCAGTTGTAGTTGTACCAGTGATATAATGAGTTTCTTTGTTGCCACCAGTAGCATTGTGTTCTGTGTGATTGTGGTCCCAACCAGAACCCAAAGTGATATGAGGTTGATGTGGTATCAAAACACCACAAGCAGATAGCTGTTCACGTATGATTCGTGCTATCATTGCTTCGTTCGATTCGGATCCACTTGCACCAGCAAGTGGAACAGTGTTCGCTTCAGGGTTCACTGGTGGAGCAGTATTTGTTTCCAGATTAACTTGTGGATCTGGATTTGATTTAGTATTTACTGGTGGACCTTGATTTAGCTCCGGATTAGTAATGTTCTTGATAGATCTCTTAGCCGGTCGACCTCGTTTGGGAGCCATTATTCTGCTCACATGCAGACAAACTCAGGTCAGTTCAAGAGCATTAAAGATATAACCCGTTTGATCACATAAATTCAATCATATTCAGTTACACTGAAAATTTCTGATGTTGAAAATCTGATTATAAGAAGATACAATATAACTACATTGATATTGTTCAACCATGTTCTCAGTACATAGAATTCACCCAAATGCTTGTAATTATACTCAGTCCTGATAATTCAAAAACATGGAAAAATTTTACACAAGACTTTGAAATGTTGCCATCCAGGACTTTGGAATGTTGCCACATAGGACTCTGATATGATGCCACAAGGGACTTTGATAGGATGCCACAAGGGACATTGATATGACGCCACAAGGGACTTTGATATGTTTTCACACAGACAATTGAAAAGTTGTCACATAGACTTTGATATGATGCCACAAGGGACTTTGATATGATGCCACAAGGGACTTTGATATGTTGTCACATAGACAATTGAAATGTTGCCACAAGGGACTTTGATATGTTGCCACAAGGGACTTTAATATGATGCCAAAAAGGACTTTGATATGTTGTCACACAGACAATTGAAAAGTTGTCACACAGACTTTGATACGATGCCACAAGGGACTTTGATATGGTGCCACAAGGGACTTTGATATGAGGCCACAAGGGACTTTAATATGATGCCACACGGGACTTTGATATGATGCCACAAGGGACTTTGATATGTTGTCACACAGACAATTGAAATGTTCTCACAGCTCTTTTTCGTTATCTAGTAATTCGTCATATAAGTTTGATATTAACACACAAGTCTTACACAACACACCCATCACTCATTACACAGATAAATACACAACACAACCAGTTTATTAGCATTACCATAGTTTTATACACAAAAAGTTTTGATACAACCCAAAAGTCATGATACCCCAAACCAACAACATCATACCCTACATTTCACAAACTCAGGATCTATATACACCAAAATATCCCGCACTCACAACTACTGATCAACCTATGACACATGATATGTACAATAAGATCACAACTACTCAGTCCCTCAATCACCCCTCACCGTATGAAATACCATAAACAATCCAACACCATAGCTATAATGACCAACACTATAGCCACACATAGGAGCCTAGCCTCTAGGCTCATCATCTCGAATGCTCCCATCACCACTCCTCTCATTACCATCACACGTTGCCAAAATGCAGCTATCATGACATGAATCACTGTTCTCCTCATCCTTTCCTCGATCATAGCCCGCCAAGCTTGCGTGCCAGCATCCAGTGCATTCACCTGCTCCATCAACATCAGATGAGAGGTGAGTATCTCCAACACAGTGGTACGTGTATCCTCCACAGTAGCACGAGACTCCTGTAACTCTAGTCGAGTCCCCTGAAGATCTAGAGTCACCTGGCGAAGCTGCGCCCTAAGCTCTGCCTGCTGTGAAGATTCTCCTACCTCGTGTATGATGTCAGGCTCGTCTCTAGGCGCCATCTGACGTCTAGGAGGAAGACATGTCGTCTTGCGACCTTGACCTCGCATCCGTCTGAGTCCATCCCACGCTGGGGCTCTCGGTGGAGATGGCATAAGTGCTGGTACGGGTGCTGGTGGTGTCTGTGGTACAGGTGTAACAGCCTGTGATGCATCCGCAGATACTTCCGATGGATTGGAATCAGACCCCGAACCCGAGCTCGGTGTATCGTCTAGTATCACGTAAGGAAACCGCTGATAGATGTATCTCTCCCCTTGGTCTGCCATTGCTGTATAAACAGAATACTCGAATCAGTACCATGAAAAAAAATATATTGAATAATAACATTCAACATACACATGATATCCGACGTTTCCCTATCCTAACACAACTATTTGTCTTTATAGTTATTAATGT
The DNA here is from genome assembly GCA_009363875.1 of Mikania micrantha. Lineage (NCBI taxonomy): Eukaryota > Viridiplantae > Streptophyta > Magnoliopsida > Asterales > Asteraceae > Mikania > Mikania micrantha. The sequence goes on along the minus strand of CM018691.1, from coordinate 46,574,450 downwards.
TACGCTTGAATTAAATCAAACTAGCATGCACACGTGTTGCGAATTTCAGTTATGCTGGCCACTCATAACTGAAATCCATACCACCTGATTATCCTAGCTTAATTCAAAACAAGTTTTGTTCCTTAGTTATGTTCGGTGCTCTCAGTGTTACTATACGAGCCTATGAGTCTAGGTCTCTAAGTCCACCTAATTTCTATAACCTGGCTCTGATACCACCCTGTCACACCCCCACCTCTCGTCATCTGAGATGATGTCACTATATACTCTGATCTGGTTGCGGAAGCATAGTGGTGATGTCTTAGAGATGAGATGTGACTTACTTGAACCAATATCACAGCACACATATTCACTTAAAATAAATATATTACAAGGGTTAGTAAATCCATCAACTTAACAACTAAGTTTATTACACAATCTAGTACATTTAAGTTCAACTAAGTGAAGTGCATCCTCACCATGTCGTCATCGTTGTCCAACAAAAATGTTGAGTTTAAAATGTCAGCACAAAGCTGGTGTGTTCGACAGTTTATTTAGACAATATGATATGATATGTAGATTCTCAAAAAGTTCAGTTCCGGATAACCATGGGACCCGTATCTAGTTCCTTTCGGACAGTTCTTCGTTCACGAAGATACTACCCGTCGGTAAATATCTTAATGCCTCATTATCGTAATGTCTATCACAAACATTAAGTAGTTGTTATGGAAACAGGTACCAAACATTCACACCAGGGGAGACGCAATCCTCCCAGCAAATGGGTTGTCAGCCAATAGTACTATCAATGGTTCCTGTTCGGCACCATATGGGTTCACTAGATACAGTTCACGAGATGAGGACTTTTGATATTGTGATAGAGATACTAACGGCAAAATCCCATGAAATCGCACAAAAGTCACATGAAATCACACAGATATCAGTGATGCATATCATATGTTCAGAAAAACAGTTTACAAAGTTACCCCGATGTTTATAAAACAGTAAAAAGAAAAGGGGTTGTACGAAACTCAACTGATGATTCAGTGGTAGCAAAATATCACACAAACTGGTAATAATATGATGATTATGTATTTAGTTTTATTTAATGAGTCATTAATGTTTTAACTTACTGATTAAATCTTCTTAAACGTACAATGTCAAAGACATTGCCTTAATAGTCATCAAACCAATATAAGATTTTTAATGATTATCTTAATATCATATCATACAATGTATGATTATGTAGGAACCTATACTGATTCAGGTTCCTAATACTAGGTTGATGACACCCTTGATTAATCCATATAATCTCAGATTAACCAAATAGTTAATGTTGTTGATTCTAACGCTAAAGGAGTTTCTAGACAATTTAATGGCTTAGGAATGATCAATCCTTGTTATTGATTACCCAAATATCATGAAATATCACAATGTAATATTAGAATAGGTTTAATAATCATATTTAACATACTAATCTGACTGTTATCAATAACATCAGATAATCGTTCCAATGAGTATGTTAATGATTGTGATTAGTTTAAAACACTAAACCTTCACGTTGCATGTCAAGGATTAATCAAACTAATCACCTACATTGTCACAACCAAATGGTTTAAACCATATAATCATTGTTATGATTTCATGCAAACCGGCCATTACAACGGATCAAAACAAGCATATACCCGTTAACAGTTTCAGTTTGTCATTTATAATCAATCCTAGCCATCATCTAGGCAATAACCAACAACCCTAACTATATCATTACGTTCAGAAACAAGATTTAATCATTCATTATCAAAATAGAAGGGTAGAATGAACCATTACCTAATCTGGAGGAGTTCTGCGAATAGAAAGATGATCTGGACTCGTAGAAACGTTCCTGGATGCGATCTAAATGTCGTGAGGCCTTCAAAATGGAGATTTTGTGGATTGAATGAAGAAATTTTCGTGCAAGTTGGTGGTGTCGTCGATGATAAGGATGAGATGATGATGAATGATGAAATCTGACTTTTTTAAGCAAGTTGGTGACATCTCCATTCGTCGCGTACCATGGAGAAACGAAAAGTAGGCTTCGCGTACCGCTAAGAAATCCGGAGAAATCTCATATATTTTCAAGTATCGCGTACCTCGAAGAGCCCTTAGCTCCTCAGCGTACCGCGAAGACCATTTTTCCCATTTTTGACAGAAACTTCGTTTTGCGATTCCGGGCAATCCATAACTCCGTTTCGTGCACGGTTTTCGCCCACGTTCATCATTTTTTGCATACAATCATCCCATAATCATTTCTATTGTCAGTTCCACATGGATTTTAAACACGATCAAATGTGCTCAATTCTTTGCTGATGTAATTCTTTGTACGTGATTATCACACCTTGTGATTTGGACAATTGACTGAAATATGTCCTTTTCCTCCACAAGTAAAAACATTCTCTTGTTTCACGTGGAGTAAAAGTATGAAATCGGTTACATGTATCCAAATCACAATCGGCAATGACATGACCCACTTTCCCAAATCTGTAGCACTTCCTTGATGACACAGTCTTTGGTTTTAATTCATCACACCTCTTAGATGAACCCAAAGATTTGGATGCTACAGATGGAGAAAAAACCTTATTTTTCAAACCAGTAACTTTAGTCTTGACATTCTTTTGAGAAATCTTTGACTTGCCCTTGTTTCCATCCCCACTTTGATTAACTTTTTCACCAACTTTGATAAACTTCTTGTCAATCTTTTTAGAAAATTTCTCTTGTTTTTGACAAACTTTGTTTGACTCTCCTTTTTGTGTGGTAAAAGACTCAACAAACACAATTGGCTTTAGAGTAGAATTAGTCTTGACTTTTAGATTTGGTTTGAAAACAGACTTTTGTTTAGCCACTGTTTTCCCAGCTGATTTTACTCCAGATTTTGGTTTCTGGAAAACTGGACTCATCTTCTCAACATTTTTAGCTTGTTGATGACCAATCATTCTTAGAATATCCTCTGGATATTCTAAATCAGTGATGTCCTAAATGATAGGAGCATCATTATCAACAAATTCACTCTCATGAGATGATGAACTTTCCATATCCTCAGACAATTGATCAGACACACTTTCCTTTAAATAAACTGGATTAACTTCCATTTCTGGATCAAATTGTGGTCTTGATACATAACTTTGATGATTTGGCACAGCATGAAAACCAATACCAGAATTATCACGGGAAGATATTTGCATAGCCGCAAAGTAATCAATTGCATACGCTGAATTTTGGTAGTTTTCAAGCTTGGCTTTGTTCAACTCAGCTTCAGATTTTGCAGCTGATAACTCTACTTTCAACTTCTGAACTGAATCCAAATGCACAGAAACAACATGATTATTCTGTAAAACCTTGATTTTCAAATCTTCATTTTCCTTAGCAAGATCAATTATCTTTTTGTCAAATGCTTTTTTCTTTTGAAATCAATTTTTTGTTGGCTTCTGTGCATTCTCTCAAATCAGAAGTTAACTGTGAGTTCATCTCTTTCAATCTATCAATCATCTCAAGCAGATCATGTTGTACCTCAGTCATCTCAGCGATATTTTATTTTCCTTTCCCTGATTCTTCTTCTAATGAAGCCATAAAAGCACCCATAAGATCATCATACTTAATACCCCAGTCATACTCTTCGTCAGCTTGACTCACAAGTGCTTTAGAAGATGATTCCTCAGATTTCTCTTTCTTCTTCTGATTATCTTCTCTTGGCTTGAAAGGATTTAGATTTCCCTGCTTCTTGGGATTCTTGCACTCTCTTGCAAAATGACCATGTTTACCACAGTTATAACACTGGGTAGATTTTGGATTAAATCCAAACTTTGTGTTCCGGTCAAAGGTGAATATCTTCCCAGTTTTCTTTTCATATCGATTTATTCTGCGAATAACACTCGCCAACGCCCACTGTGTATCTATCAACTACATCTCATCCTCATCAATCTGTGCATAATCTTCAAAAGTCAGATTTGCATTCCCAATTCTACCAGCCACATGTTCATCATAAGCACTCACTACACATGACAAAATAGACATATGATCTTTAATGGCTTCAACTGTCACTTTTCCCAAATTTGTAGTGTTAAGCTGTTCTGAAGATGTTGTAGACTCAGACTTTTTCTCATTGATAGGACAATGTGAACTAGAACTAGATGAAACCGAAGAACTCTGAGTATTTCAGAAGTTCTAAACATGAAAGCAGTCTGTATCTTCGCAGATGCTGCAGGAGATGTAGCAACTGAACCACCATATAAGGAAGGATCTTGTGTGACATTTATCCGTCTCGCTTTTCGTTTGTCCTTCATTTCTTGTTCCTCCAGTTTCTGAATAAACTCTACCAATGTCAATCCAGGTATGTTTTCTCTCAATATGAGCACCAAAGAATTCCATTTATCAGGTAGTGCATCAGCCAAACAATCAATTTTCTCCTCCTCTGAATACTCAATGCCATATTTCCTCACTTCAGTCAACAAGTGTCTGTATCTGGTAACTAAGGCATCTAGAGTTTCATTTCCAATGATGTTAAAATTTTAAAACTCCTTTCTGATGTCAGTAGCCTTCATTTTCTTCAGATTTGTGTTGCCTTCAACTCTGGCCTTTAATGCATTCCAAAGACTGTAAGCAGTCTTTTGTTCATCAAACTGATGTAGAATTTGATTGGGAATGGCTTGACTCAATAACCAAGAAGCTTTCTTCTTTGAGTCATACTTTTTCCTTTCATCTACATCCAATCTTTCCAAGAGTTGAAACAAATTAGTACAAACTACCCTTGGTCTCTCATAAGGAGATAAAATTCTTTCCCATAAATTTGTATATGTGCCATTGAGATGAGTTTCAAATCGTCCTTTCCAGTTGTCATAATCAGCTAAATCCAATAGTTTTGGCACTTTATTTGTACTGCCTACTTCAGTCTCACTAATTAAGATGCTCTGAAGTTTGGAGTTCTGACTTGCCATCGCCGCGTACATGTCAGACATGATTTCTGAGTTGATAAGCAGCGAACAGTTTCAAAATTATCATTAGCCGAACCACAAACGAATCTCAGCAATACCTCCAGACAAAATTTTTTCTTAGCCGAACCTACAGCCGAACCTATGGACTAAATTTTGTCTTAGCCGAACCTTCAGGCGAACCTCAGCCGAACCTATGGACAAAATTTGTCTTTTGAGCAGCGAACCTTTGAGCAGCGAACCTTGAAACTCACGAACCTTTACACAAACAAACCAAGAAACTGGCGAACCTTTAGTTCAAGCAAACCCTCAGCCGAACTATGAAAAGTAAGCAGCGAACCTTTGACGAACTATCACCCAAACTTGCCGAACCTTGACAGAACCTTTGCCAAACCTTAGCCGAATTCTTGCCGAACCTCTGTCGAACCTTCAGCGAACTATCAAATGAACCCTCTGAAAAACCTTCTAACAGCGAACCTTTGTGTTCAGCAAGTCACAGGTTCGTCTCACGAACCTGCAGCTTAGATTTTGAAAATTTTGGGCGGGAAACCCTCCAAAACATCAAAAAAATCCTTCCAAATCTCTACCAAAACACCTCCAAAAATTCCATTGTTGTAATTTAACAACAATTGATGATAAAAACAGTCTCAAATCACCAGAAAATCAATAAAGAAGAAAAAAATTTGATCCATCAAATGTCTTCAAATCTTCAATTGCTTGATTTCTTTGAAATTGTAGTGCAGAACCTCAACGAAATGCTCTGATACCACTATTGGTTTGGTTGAAGCCGATCAGAATCGAATACGAAGTTCTATGAACTATCAACTACGTGCGGAATCCATAGTCAATATGTAGAAATACAAAGAACACAAGGAATTCAATAATCAACTCTTGTATTATCAACAAATGATTACAAGATCTCAATCAGAAATACAATTCTCACACAGAGAAAATACAGAAGGTTTTAAGCAATATGTCAAGAGTTCTATCTGTTCTACAAAAAAACCTTCTATTTATAGAAACAGAACTAGCGAACCTATTATAGGTAGCCGAACCTAAGGCTTTCCAGCCGAACCCTAAGGTTTGCTAGGCGAACCCTTAGGTTCGTTAGACGAACCCATGTAAACTTACCAAAAGGTTCGCCGAACCTTCTCAAGGTTATAGGTCCGCCGAACCTATCAACCCAATAGGTTTGCAACATGCCAAGGTTCGTGGGCCAAACGAACCTTAGGCAATCTTTGGCCGAGCTTTTATCTAAACTCAAAATAAATACATCTTTTGAATAGCAAACAATGACAAACACATGTGTTCTTGGGTTTTCCATTAGCATCAATTTAAATAAATTTCTTTGACATCATCCTTGGTGGAATAGATGATGAGTTTGTTGTTGGTGGGATAGGTGGTTGAACAGTTGGTTCAGATATTTCCTTCTTCTTCCATATCTGCTTGACATTTGAGGTTTTCAGAAGAGATTGCTTCTTTTGACAGTCATGGAAGTAGCTTTAGCCTTTTCTTCCGATGACTTGGTTTTTGTTGGTAAGTGGGGATTTTCTTCTGATACTCTTCTTTCGAAGGGATAAGATTTCTTGGGTTTGTAGGAAGCCTTCTTTGCATGTGCTTTCGACGGTCTCTTTCCTTCGGAAGCCTTCTTATTTAGTTTCTTCCGACTATCAAAAGTACTTGCTTCTGATACTTTCTTGACTGAGTTTCTTCCTTGTTCTTCCGAATAAACAGATGACTTGCTCTAGCTCTTCTTTTTTCCTCTTCCTTGTGTTTCAGAAAACATTCTACTTCTTGGATTGTAGAAGCAATCAGCAGCAAAGTGATTCTCCTCACCACACATCAGACACACAGTCTGATTGTTGAGAGATTGTTGATGTTGTCCTTGTTGAAGAAAGTTGAGCTTTGGTTCCCAAAGGCTGATTGTTTGGATGCTCCAACAGGCTTGTTAGCTGGGTGATTTACCTGTATCCCTGAAAAACTGGCCTTTCTCTCCTTTGATCTACCCCTTTTGGACTTGTCAGATGGACAAGTAACATAGTCATCTGAGGAGGTACTCCCAGTTTGTATGTTTTTAGCTTTGACAAAAACTGATGAATATTTCTTAGTTTTCTTATTTCTTTTCTAAATTTTCAAAGCTGGTTTTTTTGTTTCCAAGTTAATGCGAGTATCATCCTCATCTGAGCATGTCGAGTTACTTGGGTTCAGATCAGAGAGATCATCATTTTGATCCACTTAGTGTATGTCCAACTCATCATCATAGACAAGTTTAATTTATGGTTTGCACCTAATCTCCACCATAGGAGTATAGGCAGATAGAGGCTCCACCTTGTTATAACCCAAACCAGCCCCTCTTTTCTTTACTAACTCAGCTGTGTCACTCATTCTGAAAAGTTTTTCATACTTTTCACCTTGGCTTAAAAATTTTGTCTCTGTAAGACTCAGCCAATACAAATTCTGTCTTGACAGTGGTTAGTCTAAAAGATTGTTAATTTACACTGTTTGTTAGTGTCTTCATGTTTTAAGCTAGAAATGGTCTTTTCCATTTCTTCAATCTATTCTTTGTAATTTCTTTTAGATTCAAAGAAATTTGTCTTGACAACTTGTAAAGACTCAAGTTCATTACAGAGTTGAGAATTTATCCTTTTATAAACATTTAACTTCTCAAAACATTTAGGTGTGCACATATCATCAGTTACCTTAAATGAAGAAGTTGAGTCATTTGCCATCAAAGCACTGTTGGAGAAGGAAGCATCCTCAGCTTGGAAGCTCCAGTCTGCAAAGTCTTGTTCTGCAATGTTAACACTGTTTGATGAGCTTGATAGTCTTTGATGTGGTTGCCCAGATGTTAGTGGCCTAGTGCTTGAGGATTTCCACTCTCTGGCAAAATGCCCTAACTGTTGACAGTTGAAGCATTTGAGCTTAGACTTGTCAGGCCCAAATCCAGTCTTCTTATTGTGCTTTTTGAACTATCTGCCAGTTCTTTGATAAAACTTCTTTGCTTTATAGGAGATCATGGCCATGTGATAATTTATGTCCATTTCCTCAAGGTCATCTGCAGGAATGCCATCTAAGTCTTCCTGGCACAGGTGAAAGTAGTTGTTTTCCTCAGCCATAAAAGTTCCTTGCCCAGAGGTCAGTAGTGGAGCTGGGTTCGAGAATGGGTTCGAGTGTGTGGTTGATGGAGTTGGGGTTTCAGGGATGGTGACAATGGGTTGATAACTCTGGTAAGAATGGTTGTTGATGGGTGCATAAAGAGCTGCTAAATCAGAAGGTATATGAGAAGGTTTAGGTTCCTGTGCGTCGATTTCAATCTGGTAAGCACTGAGTATACCAAACAATTCTCCAAGCTTCAGAGTTCTTAGATTTTCTGTTCTTTGAATAGCAACAGAATATATGTTCCATGCTTGTGGAAGTGATCTAAGAAACTTTCTGATCACATCTTGATTCTCCATTTTGACACCTGCAGCTGCTAACTCATCAACCAACTAAACATACATTAGATATTGAGAAGTAATCTTCTTATTGTTTTCTTGACAGAATTTCTCGAACTTCTATTTCAGCATGTCCTTCTTATTTTCTTTGACATCTTCAGATCCCTCATACATTTGTTGTAGAGAGTTCCACAGCTCTTGAGCAGATTTGCATTTCTCGAATGCATATATGATTGGGTTGGGGATAGCCATATGGATGAGCCACAACGCCTTCTAGTCCACCTCCATTATTTTATAATCTTCATCTGGATAAAGAGTTGGGTCTTTTGGCATATATGCTCCACCAGTGCTAGTAGCAGGAACAATTAGGATGAAAGGCCCTTCAAGAACTGACTTCCAAAGCTTGAAGTCTTGATTCCTAATGAAACCCTCCATCCTGACTTTCCATGTGTCGTAGTCTTCCGGAGTAAACATTGGTGGCTTGTTGAGAGTACCATTCTCTGTATCATGTTTGTTTAGAGTAGCCATTTGAACAAACACAGAGGATAAGAGATTTGAAGTAATGAGATTTTAGAAGAAATAGAACTGGTAACTTAAGGATGATTAATCACTTAAGTTCAAGAGCCAAGGCTCTGATACCACTTGTTGGATCGGGTTGTTGACTTCAAACAACACTTCACAAGTATTTCTATCTATCAATCTAACAGATGCGGAATCTCTGTTAGAAGGATCTCTCAAACACTCAAGGTAAGCAAACAATATTTGAACACAAGAATAAATTTCAAGCTCAAAGATATATTTCTTTCAAAATAATTCAAAGGTTTACATCAAGCAAGCACACTTATACATGTTACAATGAGAGGTTATATAGCCAAGGCTACAACCGTATTCTTATAGGAATACCTGTTGGGTATACTAGACAATAAACAAAGTAAAGCTTATTCTAGTATTTAAAGTGTCTTAACAGGCTAAGACACTCAATTACAATGATTACATTTAAAAACATTGCCTTTACAAAAGACTAGCTAAATACAAAAGACATTTAATGTTTCGATCTTCAAAGGCTTCAGGAAATCTTTTGCATTTAATGCTGCTAAGGAGAAGTAAGGTGCTATGTCTGACTCTCGGTATGTTATCTTTGTTTTGATCAGACCAACATGTTTGTTGTCAGCAGCTTTTGTACCTTTAAGGGTAATCAACTACAGTCTTTGTCAGAGGATTACACTCGGAAGCTTTTATTCTTCAGAAGCTTCAAGTCTTCGGAAGCTCTGAAGCTTTAAATCTTCTAAGTGTTCGTCTCCCGAAACAGTTGTCTTGTACAGCCTTCGATCGGAGTGAGTTATCCTTCGGAAGAAATGTTGCTTCCGAAGAGTAACTCCTTCCTTCCGAAGGCTGTTAGTCTTTGTAGAGTCCAGTACTTAGACACATGAGAAGTTTGGTGAGCATCAGCCTTTATTATTCTTTACACAATTGAACAAGTAAACAGAAATCATCAAACAAAATTCAAACCTGGAACTTCAATGAATCATCTCAAACAATTTCTTGGATTAATCTCTGAATCATGTAATCACTTTCAGATAAACCTATTTGAGGGTTAATCACAATGATTTATCGGATAAGACCGAGATCTTCTGTTGATTGAATCGGATTTGATAATATTCTGTGTGTTCATCGATGGTGCCATGTAACCCTAGGAAGTTCGTATTAACTTCTGTCATCGCATCTCTATTCATATGCGTATATTTTGATCAAGAAATAAATAATTGAATGTGCTAATATCTAAAATTGGAACCATACTTTCAATATATACATAATTATCCCAATCTTAATAAAACTTATTAAACCAAGCATAAAACTTAGTTGTAAAGACCAATTAATAATCAATTAATTAGAAAGCACAAATAACATTTAGAATTAAATCAAGCCCGCACTCTCGCATCAGCTAACTCGTTTAATTTCTAATGTTATTTCCTTGATCAACAAGTTAATATGTGACACCCGGCAATTTCAGGTAAATTGCAACTCTTATATTCTTAACATTTCACATTCATACTTGTTGCATTTCATTTAATTATGTTTAATTAGATGAGTCGAACACACACAACTACGAAACGATAGTTCGTGGAACTATCGAATCGTACATTGCACATTGGTTTTGAAAACCAACTGTGGCAACCACAACACTAACACGAAACAATAATTCGGGGAATTATTGAATTGTGCATCACACGTTGACTTGGATTGATCAAGCGCGCTAACACTTCGTTAGACACGAACACAAACTATCGAAGATAATTCGAGGAATTATCGAAACACACACGAGTCTCACGAACGTTGGTGATAAATCAAACTTATGTGCTATTATATGATTATGTGCTTAAACATGTATTAAATGTTTAGGATAAGCGTTAGGAATCGATTACGAGCGAAATCGTACCAACGAAGTCGAAAAACAAGGAAGTGGACTCATCGCGGTACGCGATGGTCCCTCGGCGAGAGGCTTCGCGTCACGCGATGAAAACCGGGAGTCGAGACTCCCGAATCCTATCGCGTTACGCGGAAAAGGATTTTGATCTGCCTCCGCGGTACGCGAAGGCCTTGCAGATCAAAAATTTCTTTATAATCAACCCCAACTCATTTCAGTCGGTTTCCTTGCGACTTCACCGAGCTTCTTCACCTAATCCCGACCCAAACCCACTAAAATCTACTCTCAAACTATCTAGAATCACTTGGAGACTATTCTTGGTGATTTGGAAGACATTGGAGCTTGAAAAAGGTGTTAGAAGCCATCAAGAAGCTTGGAACAACCATCAATCCACTAAAATCTCATCATCAGTAGCCATCTCCATTGAATCTAGCATCTAAGGTAGTTCCCTATGTTTATCTATAGTTAGATCGCACATGCAAGGGCTAAAAACCCACATGCAACTCCATATGATTATTGTGCTCGAATTGGTTGGTGATTTGATGTGTATTTGTTGTAGATTTACTGGTTTTTAGTGTTATTAATGTTAGATTTGAGTTTGGTTTAGTTATTGGTTGATTTGAAGATGTTTTGGCACACATTCTATAAAAGGAAACTTTTATGTTGCAAGTCTTGGATTTGTAATGATCTAGACATGTTAGACATGTCTAGATGTTGTTAAATGTATATTGGAGTGTTTAGAAACACATTGGGATGTTTGATTTTGTTAAAAACTTGGTTTTGTAGAAACTTACTATTTATGGAAACTTTTAGAAATCAAAAGAGGGCATTTTGATGTTTTAGAGTGTTTTGATAAACTTGGGTTATTGAAATATGTTTAGAAATGATTTTTAACATATCTAGAAACTTCGTTTTATGAAAAGAAGCTTTTAAACGGATACTTTCCCAATAAGGAAACTTTATTTGTGCAAGACGAAGTATATGGTGATTTATGCGCAAACGACGTGTTTTAAGAGTTGAAACGTGTTTTATAAACATATTGGAAGACATAAATTTTATGAAATGGGATTTCATAGCCACACTTTCCTAAATTGGAAACTTTCTAAAAATGGTAACTTATGTGATTAGAGTCATAGGATGCATTTTGGTGTCTCATGTGCATTAAGGCACATAAGCACAATAATCGTGTCACCAACGATTCGTCATGACAACACAAGTCAACACACACTCGGTTGAGCACACCGACACTTGAGTTGTATGGATTACAACACATCACAAAACACATACTCACACCTATATGGTTATAGGTGCTTACTTGTAGGTGCTAGCTTTCGCAGACGCGAATCCACAATCACACTGGAACTACTAATCAGGTGAGTTCACAGCCCCTTTTTACTTTTTCTACCTTTGGGGGAGAAAACATTGCATGATAAACTGTTTTATGAACAACAACTTATTTTATTCACGTATGGACATGCTTTATCACTATACGTATATGTGTTGACCACATCACAACTAAAAGTCCTCGTGATACTCCATGAACCGTTAGTAGTGCGTAGCGCCTAGCATGGTAATCTTGAATAGTACTATATGGGCCTGACAAGCCCCACCCATCGCGCCTGGGAGGCCAACCCGACTGTAGGTCGGAATGGGTGCAATATTGACCAACACTTTGCCATTATCTTGTGATGGACATGGCGGGAGGCACAACTGTCAGCTTCGGTACGACCCCCGCATATAATATAACTGTATTGACTAGCTGTCAATCAATTCTGCGTTGTAATGATACGTAGATGATAACTCTTACTTTAAACATTGGATGTTTACTACTTATGATAAACATGTGCTCTCACCAACCTTTGTGTTGACCTTTTACTCGCATGTTTTTTCAGATAGCTAAGGCACGCACTTGAGGATAGGATGCTAGGATGGAGTCCCATGCATCAGTATTAATGTCTTAGGATTATGAGAACAATTATCATTATGTTTTATTGCGATTTGTTAAACAATTTAAATCGCTTCCGCAAATTATGAATGTTAAACTGATTTGTTAAATTATACTTTACTTCCACAACTCTGATATTACTAAACTGTTTTATCCAAATTAATAGATGCACGTGTGTAACCAGACATATAGGTCTCGCATGTTGTGTGAACGGAGACTGCGATCCTGACAATCTACCACCGCTCGCGCCCCGGAAGGGACGGGATTTTCTCGGGGTGCGACAGATTGGTATCAGAGCCTCCGGTTATTGCGAATTAGGTTTGCATTTAGTGAACTTAGTCTATAAGCACTAGTCTCCACACAACACTTAGTGCTTAGTATTGTGATACTTGCATACATGATTGAACCCACACTTAGTATACACACTTACTATATAACACCACCATCATCACCGCACATGGCTGCACATGACAAGGAGGAGTCGATAGCTCTACATGTTTCTTTACAGTACCTACCGCACACACTATATTAGTCATTAATCATACACTAACACTTATTCTCGCTATGAAGATCATGGCTGGAAGACGCGGAGGACTTAGGAATGCCGGTGGACGGGGAACATCAACCTTACTACAGCTGAACTAAACGCACTCATCAACGAACGAGTTGAGGAGGTACTTGCTGCACGAGAAGCTGCCCGTAATCAACCCCCGTTGAACCAAGGTGATGAATCTGATCATACCCGCCTTGCACCACAATTACTCGTTTCCAATTCGATACGTTTGTCCGATACTTAACTCCACTTTATTATTTACATATCTTAGGAGCAAATTCTAACCCACCTCTCTGCACGTTCAAGTTGTTTCTGGACTGCAAACCTCACTCATTCAGCGGCACTGAGGGAGCCGTTGGGCTGTTACGCTGGATAGAAAAGGCAGAATCGGCCTTTGCTATGAGCAACTGCAGGAACAATGACAGGGTCAAGTTTGCTGCTGGAACATTTGAGGGAGCTGCCCTCACTTGGTGGAATGCCAATGTTCAAAACCTGGGGCTAGATGCAGCCAACGCTCTACCTTGGGATGACTTCAAGAGGATGCTGAACCGCGAATACAGTCCTCGTGGTGAAGTGCAGAAGCTGGAAACCGAGTTTTGGAACCATAAGATGGTTGGTTCTGAGGTCAAGGCTTACACAGCTCGATCGTATGAGCTGGCACACCTGTGCCCGGAAATGGCAACCCCACCCTTCAAGCATATAGAGAAGTATATAGATGGATTGCCTCCTCAGATCCAAGGAATGGTACTCTCTGCTGACCCCATCACCATGCAACAAGCCATGCGACTAACCCACAAGCTCACAGACTCGGCAGTTGCACAAAGACTTTTACCACCCCGTGGTGCTGTAACCACAACCACTGAAAACAAGCGCAAATGGGATAACACCCAGAGTAAAGCTTCCACTCTCCAACCACCACCACAGCAACGTAAGCTTGGTTCATCTCAAGCCTATGCACCACCCATCCCAACCAACCAAAGCTCAGGAACCTATGCTAGCAAACACCCCAAGTGCAACAAATTCAATTTGCACCATGTTTTGGGGCAATGTGGTTCCATCCGGTGCCAATGGTGTGGCAAGGGTGGACACCTTGCCAAGGATTGCAGGGGCAAACTGCTTGCAAAGACCCCACAGCCGCAACAACAACAACTGGAAGCACCAAAGGGTTGCTTCGAATGTGGAAAACCGGGGCACTTCAAGAGGGAGTGCCCACATCTGAAGAATAACAACAATAACGGGAACAACAACGGTCCGAAGGGGTGAGCCTTCATGATCGGGGCAAAGGAGGCCAGAAAAGATCCCAACCTTGCAACTGGTACGTATCTCTTAAACGATAACTATGCATCTGTGCTGTTTGATACTGGAGCTGAGAAAAGCTTTATATCTAAAGACTTTAGTGAGATACTTACTATTACCCCAACACCCTTAGATGTCGAATATACGGTAGAGCTAGCTAATGGTAAATTGATTATGACTAAGCATATTCTTAAATAATGCACTTTAGAGCTAGTAGGCCATAAATTTAAGATTGACCTCATGCCGGTTACACTAGGCATTTTTGATTTCGTAGTGGGCATGGATTGGTTGTCTGAAAACCAAGTTGAAATCATCTGCCACGACAAGGTTGTGGGCATACCTCTCCCTGGTGGAGAAACTCTAGACATCAAAGGCGAAAGGAGTGACACTCCTCTGAACATCATCTCGTGCATGAAAGCTCACAAATGCTTACGAAAGGGATACACAACCATTCTGGCGCTTATCACCGACAAGACTGAAGAGAAGAAAAGAATGGAAGACATCCCAGTCGTATGAGACTATTCCGACGTATTCCCTGAGGATTTGCCAGGACTTCCACCACCTCGACAAGTGGAGTTCCGCATAGACCTTGTGCCAGGAGCAGCGCCTATCGCATGAGCACCTTATCAACTTGCACCTTTAGAGATGCAGGAATTGTCCAATCAACTGCAAGAGCTGTTGGACAAAGGTTTCATTAGACAAAGCTTCTCACCCTGGGGAGCTCCGGTCTTGTTTGTAAAGAAGAAAGATGGCACGTTCTGTATGTGCATTCACTATCGGGAATTGAACAAAGTGACGATCAAGAACCGTTACCCCTTACCCCGCATTGATGATTTGTTCCATCAACTACAAGGATCGAGTTATTATTCTAAGAGCGACCTGCGATCTGGGTATCACCAATTAAGGATCCAAGAAGAGGATATCCCCAAGACTGCTTTTCGCACTTGGTATGGCCATTATGAGTTCTTGGTTATGTCGTTTGGACTAACAAACGCACCCGCAGTTTTCATGGATCTCATGAATAGAGTGTGCAAACCATACCTCGACAAGTTTATTGTAGTCTTTATAGATGATATCCTTATCTACTCCAAAACCCAGGAAGAACACAAAGAGCATCTTCAATTGGCTCTTGAACTGCTACGGAAAGAGAAGTTGTACGCTAAACTCTCAAAGTGCGACTTCTGGATTCGAGAAGTCCAATCTTTGGGACATGTTTTTAATGAACAAGGGATCCATGTGGATAAATCTAAGATAGAGGCGATCAAGAACTGGGAAGCACCAAAGACCCCAACGGAGGTGCGACAATTCCTAGGCTTGGCGGGCTATTATCGACGATTTATCGAAGGATTTTTAAAGATAGCCCAACCACTCACAACTTGTTGGACTAAAAGAACCAATGAGCCTGATCAGAAAAATCTCTAAGTCTCACAGCATTACAACAACTGAAGAAGAACACAAAGGCTGATATTCAAATGTGCTGAAGTCACAAGATCTGAAGAGATGTACAACAGCTGAAGTGTAAGTCGTCAGGTGTTGTAGTGTATAGTTAGTCTTCAGTAGTTTTCTTATTGTTTGTAAAAGTCTGGTGAGTAGTTTACTCATCAGAGGTTTTAGTATTTTGTATTTCAGTAGTTTCAGTATTTGTACTTCAGTAGTTTTGTTCTTCAGTAGTTGTAGAGTTTGTCTTCAGATGTTGAAGACATTCTCAGTCGTTTAGTTAATTTCAGTTGTTTTGTTTTGTCTGTTAGATGTCAACATCATGTGACATCATCAGACGTCACTGCCTTCTATATATAGGCAGTTGACATGATTGTAAAAAAACGAAGTTAATCAATTGAATGAGATATTCCTTTTACAGAAAACTTTCTCTCTCTATAACAAACTTGCGTTACTGTTTGATTGAACTTGTTCTTACTTTACTTATGCTAATTCTGTGTTGAATTCCGCTGCTATACTCTACTGATATATCAATTGAGAAAAAGGTCAAATCATTAAAAACAAAGCTAGACTGGTTGTACAGGGGTTCTGTCAGGAAGAAGGTATTGATTATGATGAAACTTTTGCCCCTGTAGCCAGATTAGAAGCAATTAGGCTGTTTTTAGCATATGCTGCCTTACATAAACTTAAAGTTTTTCAAATGGATGTCAAAAATGCTTTCTTATATGGAAAAATAAAAGAGGAAGTGTATGTGTGTCAACCTCCAGGCTTTGAGGACAATAAACATCCTGATTGGGTGTACAAGCTTGATAAAGCTCTTTATGGGCTGAAACAAGCACCTAGAGCCTGGTATGACACATTATCCACTTTTCTTCTAAAAAATAATTTCACTAGAGGCTCCATTGATCAAACTTTATTCATAAAGACTGTAGGTCAGCATAAGCTACTTGTTCAAATTTATGTTGATGACATTATATTTGCTTCATCTGACCCAAAGTTGTGTGATGATTTCACTGAACTTATGACTAAAAATTTTGAAATGAGTGCTATGGGGGAGTTACAGTTTTTCTTGGGTCTTCAAATCAAACAAAAACCTGATGGAATTTTCATTCACCAATCAAAATACACAAAAGAGCTTTTAAAGAAATTTGATTTGCAAAACTGTAAGCCATGTTCCAACCCCATGAGCACCACCACACAACTTGATGCAGATCTGAAAGGTACTTCAGTGGATGAAACTCTTTATAGATGTATGATTGGATCTTTAATGTATCTAACTGCATCCAGGCCAGACATTATGTTTGCCACATGTGTTTGTGCTAGATTTCAGGCTGCACCCAAAGAGTCTCATTTGATTGCTGTGAAAAGAATTTTCAGATACTTGCAAGGTACTCAATTCCTGGGAATATGGTACTCCACTGGACAATCCTGCAAGCTAGTTGCTTTTTCAGATAGTGACTATGCAGGATGCAAACTCTCAAGAAAATCTACTTCTGGTGGGTGTCAGTTTCTAGGAAATTGCTTGGTTTCTTGGCAAAGTAAGAAGCAAACTTCTGTAGCCACCTCCACTGCTGAAGCTGAGTACATTGCTGCTGCAAGTTGCACTTCCCAAATTCTCTGGCTTCAGTCTCAACTCCTGGACTATGGCATCAAAGAACTGAAGACACCATTGTTAATGGATAGTGCTTCAGCTCTTTGTATTGTCAAGAATCCAGTTCAGCACTCTACGACTAAACACATTGAGATCAGACATCACTTTATAAGAGATTGTTTTGAAAAAGGTCTGATTGATCCCAAATTTGTTCCTAGTGCTGATGAGCTTGCTGACATTTTTACTAAGCCTTTAGACACATCCACTTTTCAAAATTTAGTTCTAAGGCTTGGTATGTTGCAACTTGAATAGGTTAGTGTTTAAATGAATAAAATGTTAAATATCCTTTTAAAATTCCAAAAATATTTTTTTTCCTTTATCTTGACACATTTTGATATTTTCAGTACATACTGATACATATCAAAAGTACTGATTCAAGAACAGTTATGACCTTGTATAATACTCTAAGTTACAAAGTACTGATGAGTATTGATGTCCTAAGTACTGAAGGTCAAATATGGTTTACAAGGTCTGATGAACAAAGTGTTCCCAAGTTCTGATGCACACAACCTCCACAAAATCTGATGACCAACTGATGAAAACACCTGATGAACAACTTGTCGCCAACACCTGATGAGTAATTTTACTCTTCAGTTGTTTTAACCTCAGTTGTTTTCTCTATTTGAATCCATCTTTCTCAGTTGTTTCATTATCACCTTCTCAGAACTTTTCATCTTTTTCAAACCCTATTTTCCCTCTTTCATCTCTGCTTCCATGGCTGCTCTTACTTTGAAACATCGTCACAATTCGATTGCCTACTTGACCAAATCTTCATTCTGGTCCAAGTTTGATGAAGCAGTGGATTTGATGAACTCCTCTCAATTCAAAACTGCTTTTCTCATCAATCCGACTCTGTATGTCGAATCCATTCATCAATTTTGGATGAATGTTGAACTGGTAAATGTTGGAACTGGAGTCCTATCTCTTCGATCAACAGTCAATGGTCATAACATCCATATTAGTCCAGCTGAGCTAAGGGATGTTCTTCAACTGGACGATGCCAACCTTGTCGCTCAGTTCCCTAAAAGTGCCACTGACCTCTGTTTTACAAGTCATGAATACCAGGGCGACTTAAGTGACTCCACACTGTTCAAGAAACACTTTAATGATCCAGAGCGTCTGATATTGCATATGATCAATATATGCCTGGCTCCGAAGTCTTCTTCATGGGACCAAATGTCATCTCGTTGGCAACAGGTATTGTACTCTATCCTCGAATCTCAAAAGCTAAATTTTTCTCAAATATTTTTTTCTGAATTAACTGAACATGCTGGTAAGCCTGTTTCATCCAGATGGTTACTCTATCCTCGTTTTATTATGGCCATCATAGAGAAACAGCTGCCACAAACAGGCCTTGTTGGTCAGGGGATCCCTGCTCCAGCAGTTTTGCTGGAAGTATATTCCCGACACAACTCCAACCTCACTTTAAAAGAGGCTGCCCGGAAGCTCAAACCCAAGCATAGGGAACCCACAGCCTTCTACTCCAAATCCAAATCCAAAGTCCCCACCAAACCAACATCCTCTAAGCCCAAAACGGCTGCTCAGGGAAATGAGTCCCCTGCGTCTGCCCAAGCCTCACATAGGCATGAACTGGCCACTGGTAGTAGTCAACCAGAGGTTCATCAGACTCCACCGGCTCAAACCGCCCAGATTTCCTCCAACAGGATCCTGGAGCAACCTTTGTAGGGGACACCACATCACTAGAACCTATTTCAGTTGAAATGGTTTCTATTGAAAAGCACCAATCTCCCCGGGTGCATTCTCCTTCAAACCCACTTTCTATAGAAACCACCACCAATAGCCCAACATTTGTTATTGCTCAAATCCTGAATCAGCTGAACACTCCTTCTCCCTCCCAGACACCTATCAATACTGGAAACTGCTCCAACATTGAGGGGGAGGACCATAGTGTCTCTGATAACCCACAGGATACTGACTACAACATCAGATCTCCTAGTGTGGCAAGAGAGATTCTGACATCTGACAAGGCTGCTGCTTCATCACTTCCATCATTTGGAGTGATTGCTAGTGGTACCATTGATAAGACCTTGTCAGAGGCAACAACTGATGAAGGGGTTACCCCTGAGGTTGGAAGTCCCCAGTACCAAGACAAAGGGGCACCTGAATCTGTTGAGCCACACTCAACTCAGGTAAATCCTGAGATTCTCAGGAGGTCAGATGATGTAGCTAATGCTACTGATGACCAAAGATCAGTTGCTGAGCTTGTTAAGCAAAACCAACTCCTTGAGGCTGAGGTATGTAGACTCAATGAGCTACTCACCAAAATGTCCAAGGACAAAAGACCATCTTCCCCACTTACCCCACAGATGGCACCTTCTCATTCTGAAGGTCACCCAAACACTTCAACCACTCATATCCAATTTGAAAAGCCACCAGCCACTGTTTTTGGCACTAATCCTTTGGGTTCTGGCACCCCAGAGGCATTAGCTGCTGCCTTTCTACAAATCCTCCCTCTCATCACTCCATTACTGAAATCAATTATTGTTCAAGCCCTTGATGAGAGGTTACCTTCCCAAACTCAAATTCAACAAATGGTTGATGAGGCTGTGACTGCTAAACTTTCAACTCTACATACTCCTTCTTCCCCTGCAGCCAAAAAGGGGGAGTTAGGAACTGAATCAGTCACAACTTCAGCTTCCAAAAGGCCAAGGTCTGAAGAGGTTGCATTTGAAAGGTCTCCTGTCATTCAAGTAACTTATAAGAGACAGAAGAAGAACAAACCTGTTGAGATTATCAACAGAGATGATGTGGAAGTTGAGCAGGAAATGGTTGCTAAAGAAATTGAAGTTAGTGCTGAACAATTGGAAGCCACAACATCTGATGTACAAAAACAAGTCAAAACCTCTGATGTACAAGAATTTGATATACAAGAATTGGCTACAACTTCTGAAGTTCAAACACAGGCTACAATCTCTGAAGTTCAAGTACAAGCCACAACTTCTGATGCACAAGACACTGAACTAGAGGGGGTTCAAATTCCAGAGGTTCAGACTCAGGTTGAGACTCAGGTTGTTGAGGTAAGGGCTCCTCCAAAGAAGAGAAGGCAACTCAGAATTCAAGAAGAAGAAAGTTCTGATGCAGAAGACAGGTTGCCTATCTCCACAGTCATCAAGCCAAAAGCTCAAAAGCCTGCACCTTCAACAACTGGGGTAGATCTGACAGTTCCAAAGAAGAAAATTACTCTTCCTGCCAATTACATTCCTGAAAAGCCATTAGCTTTTGGTCAACAGCCAATTATTACACCAGAGGCTAGGATGTTGGCAGTCAAAGTAAAACTGGAAGAAGAAGAGAGCCAAAAGAAACATGATGAGCAATTCCTCAAGTTGGTGGACAAAGATTATCCTCAGACTTCAACTATCACTGCAATGAAAAAGGAAGCTCAAAGGTTGTATGCTCTGAAATGGACATTTAAATATACAAAAGAATTGATTAAGATGTGGCCTGACCCAAGGGTTCTTCATAGGATTCACAAGAGACAGCCCCCAGCAACTTATGCAAATAGGATCAAAAGGGTGTTGAGTGCTGAAATCATGCTTGGGTCAGTGCTTGATCCTTGGGAAATCATTAATGACTTCAAGAGTGTCTACAACTCGGGTGCAAAAGCTCCTAACTTCTTAGAGAACAAAATGATAAAGAAGGGACTGGTGTATAGGAGGCTGGAACATGTTCAGCAAGAAGAACTCTATTTGTTTTTAGAGGGTAAGCACCCTGATGAGTTTGTGTACAGGGAAATTACAAGAGTAGAACTGAAGGATGGGACTACGGCCAGATACTTGTCTGAATTTTATGGGCCTGAGTCCTTCTTCGAAGGTGAACCTGAAAGAATGACTCCAGAAGAGAAGATGTTACTACTTGAAGCTTATGTCCGGGAGTCTTTCAGGTTAGTATACAATCAATAGCTTCAATGAGAGGGGTTAATGCTCATAGTCCATTTCCCCAAAGGAGTTCCCTCTCATATTTTGACAGTTAGAGTTTTTGAAAGCTGTTGGTTATCAGGCTTATACTTTAATTGGTCATTTTGATACTGATCTCAAAGAAAAAGACATTTCTTTCTGCCTGGAATAAATAAGTGAGACCTTAAATAAGTTAGAGGTTTTTGGCTGCATTGGTTCAGGGGGAGTTTGTTGGACTAAAAGAACCAATGAGCCTGATCAGAAAAATCTCTAAGTCTCACAGCATTACAACAACTGAAGAAGAACACAAAGGCTGATATTCAAATGTGCTGAAGTCACAAGATCTGAAGAGATGTACAACAGCTGAAGTGTAAGTCGTCAGGTGTTGTAGTGTATAGTTAGTCTTCAGTAGTTTTCTTATTGTTTGTAAAAGTCTGGTGAGTAGTTTACTCATCAGAGGTTTTAGTATTTTGTATTTCAGTAGTTTCAGTATTTGTACTTCAGTAGTTTTGTTCTTCAGTAGTTGTAGAGTTTGTCTTCAGATGTTGAAGACATTCTCAGTCGTTTAGTTAATTTCAGTTGTTTTGTTTTGTCTGTTAGATGTCAACATCATGTGACATCATCAGACGTCACTGCCTTCTATATATAGGCAGTTGACATGATTGTAAAAAAAACGAAGTTAATCAATTGAATGAGATATTCCTTTTACAGAAAACTTTCTCTCTCTATAACAAACTTGCGTTACTGTTTGATTGAACTTGTTCTTACTTTACTTATGCTAATTCTGTGTTGAATTCCGCTGCTATACTCTACTGATATATCAATTGAGAACATCTGATCCTACACAACTCTGACCCACAAAGACAAGAAGTATCTCTGGACTGACAAACAAGAAGCTGCATTCCAACTCCTGAAACAGAAACTCTGTAGTGCACCTATCCTATCTCTTCCTGATGGAACAGATGACTTTGTGGTATATGCGATGCCTCAATACAAGGACTCGGCTGTGTGTTGATGCAGAGAGAGAAGGTGATCGCATATGCTTCTCGACAACTGAAAGTCGACGAGAAGAACTACACCACCCACGACTTGGAACTTGGAGCCGTGGTATTTGCACTTAAGATCTGGAGACACTACCTGTATGTTACAAAGTGTACGATATACACTGATCACAAGAGCCTCCAACACATATTCAAACAGAAAGAACTGAACATGCGACAGCGTCGCTGGCTCGAACTCCTAAATGACTATGAGTGTGCTATCAAGTATCACCTGGGGAAGGCCAACGTTGTGGCCGATGCCTTAAGCCGGAAAAACAGGTCGAAACCCAAGAGGGTACAAGCCTTACAACTCACCATTCATCCCAATCTTCCTAAACAGATACGCAGTGCCCAGGTGGAGGCACTTAAAGCAGAAAATCTAGCGGCTGAATCATTATGGGGAATGGAGCAACAACTTAAGGAAAAAGCCAATGACTTACAGTATTTCATGGAATGCGTCTGGGTTCCACATCATTGAAACCTACGAGACCTTGTGATGGACGACGCTCACAAATCACGGTATTCTATTCACCCAGGATCTGATAAGATGTATCAAGATCTAAAGGTACTTTACTGGTGGCCGCACATGAAAGCCGACATCGCTACTTACGTAGGTAAATGCTTGACTTGTGCAAAGTCAAGATCGAGTACCAGAAACCCTCTAGATTACTCACACAACCTGAGATCCCCATGTGGAAGTGGGAACAAATATCCATGGATTTCATTACCAAATTACCTCGTACTCCTAGTGGATGTGACACTATTTGGGTAATTGTGGACCGACTGACCAAGTCAACACATTTCCTTGCGATCAAGGAAAATGACAAAATGGAAAAACTAGCCATAATCTATGTCAACGAAGTGGTCTCGCGACATGGAGTGCCGATCTCCATCATTTTAGATCGAGACGCCAGATTCACTTCTAACTTCTGGAAATCATTGCAAAAGTCACTTGGCACACAGTTGGATATGAGTACGGCATACCACCAACAAACTGATGGCCAGAGTGAACGCACGATACAAACTCTTGAAGATATGCTACGAGCGTGCGTAGTGGACTTCGGCAACAGCTGGGAAACTCACCTACCATTGGTGGAGTTCTTCTACAACAACAGTTACCACACAAGCATCAAGGCAGCGCCTTTTGAGGCACTTTATGGCAGGAAATGCCGATCACCCATCTGTTGGGCGGAAGTGGGCGACAGTCAGCTCACTGGCCCGGAACTTGTGCATGAAACAACAGAGAAAATTGTGCAAATCAGAAACCGTATGGCAGCAGCACGTGATCAACAAAAGAGCTATGCCGACAAACGCCGAAAACCTCTGGAATTTTAGGTAGGAGATAAAGTCCTTCTGAAAGTCTCACCATGGAAAGGCATCATTCGTTTCAGTAAACAAGGAAAACTGAACCCACAGTATATTGGACCTTTCGAGATCCTAAAAAGGATTGGTCCAGTGGCATACCAACTCAACCTACCAACCGAACTCGATGGAGTTCACAATGTATTTCATGTCTCGAACCTGAAGAAATGTTTATCAGATGAGACACTTATAGTTCCGCTGGATGAGATCCAGGTGGATGAACAACTACGGTTCGTGGAAGAACCGGTAGAAATCATGGACCTTGAGGTCAAACAACTCGAGCAGAGCAAGATACCCATTGTCAAAGTTCGATGGAACTCGAAACGCGGACCTGAATTCATGTGGGAGCATGAAGATCAGATGATTCGCAAATATCCCCATCTCTTCAAACAAACAACGTCGAACGTCGACAACAACGAATAAATTTCGGGACGAAATTCCTTTCAACCGGGGGATGATGTGACAACCGGAAAAATTTTTGTTTCTCAAACACTACCAACAACCAAATTTCGGGACGAAATTTCTTTCAACAAGGGGATGATGTGACACCCGGCAATTTCAGGTAAATTGCAACTCTTAAATTCTTAACACTTCACATTCATACTTGTTGCATTTCATTTAATTATGTTTAATTAGATGAGTCGAACACACACAACTACAAAACGATAGTTCGTGGAACTATCGAATCGTACATTGCACATTGGTTTTGAAAACCAACTGTGGCAACCACAACACTAACACGCAACAATAATTCGGGAATTATTGAATTGTGCATCACACGTAGACTTGGATTAATCAAGCGCGCAAACACTTCGTTAGACACGAACACAAACTATCGAAGATAATTCGAGGAATTATCGAAACACACACGAGTCTCACGAACGTTGGTGATAAATCAAACTTATGTGCTATTATATGATTCTGTTCTTAAACATGTATTAAATGTTTAGGATAAGCGTTAGGAATCGATTACGAGCGAAATCGTACCAACGAAATCGAAAAACAAGGAAGTGGACTCATCGCGGTACGCGATGGTCCCTCGGTGAGAGGCTTCGCGTCACGCGAAGAAAACCGGGAGTCAAGACTCCCGAATCCTATCGCGGTACGCGGAAAAGGATTTTGATCGGCCTCCACGGTACGCGAAGGCCATGCAGATCAAAATTTCTTTATAATCAACCCCAACTCATTTCAGTCGGTTTCCTTGCGACTGCACCGAGCTTCTTCACCTAATCCCGACCCAAACCCACTGAAATCCACTCTCAAACTATCTAGAATCACTTGGAGACCATTCTTGGTGATTTGGAAGACATTGGAGCTTGAAGAAGGTGTTAGAAGCCTTCAAGAAGCTTGGAGCAACCATCAATCCACTGAAATCTCATCAATAGTAGCCATCTCCACCGAATCTAGCATCTAAGGTAGTTCCTTATGTTTATCTATAGTTAGATCGCACATGCAAGGGCTAAAAACCCACATGCAACTCCATATGATTATTGTGCTCGAATTGGTTGGTGATTTGATGTGTATTTGTTGTAGATTTACTGATTTTTAGTGTTATTAATGTTAGATTTGAGTTTGGTTTAGTTATTGGTTGATTTGATGATGTTTTGGCACACTTTCTATAAAAGGAAACTTTTATGTTGCAAGTCTTGGATTTGTAATGATCTAGACATGTTAGACATGTCTAGATGTTGTTAAATGTATATTGGAGTGTTTAGAAACACATTGGGATGTTTGATTTTGTCAAAAACTTGGTTTTGTAGAAACTTACTATTTATAGAAACTTTTAGAAATCAAAAGTGGGCATTTTGATGTTTTAGAGTGTTTTTGATAAACTTGGGTTATTGAAATATGTTTAGAAATGATTTTTAACATATTTAGAAACTTCATTTTATGAATAAAAGCTTTTAAACGGACACTTTCCCAATAAGGAAACTTTATTTGGGCAAGACGGCATAAATGGTGATTTATGCGCAAACGACCTGTTTTAAGAGTTTAAACGTGTTTTATAAACATATTGGAAGTTATAAATTTTATGAAATGAGATTTCATAGCCACACTTTCCTAAATTGGAAACTTTCTAAAAATGGTAACTTATGTGATTAGAGTCATAGGAAGCATTTTGGTGTCTCATGTGCATTAAGGCACATAAGCACAACAATCGTGTCACCAACGATTCGTCAAGACAACACAAGTCAACACACACACTCGGTTGAGCACACCGACACTTGGAGTTGTATGGATTACAACACATCACAAAACACATACTCACACATATATGGTTATAGGTGCTTACTAGCAGGTGCTAGCTTTCGCAGACGCGAATCCACAATCACACCGGGACTACTAATCAGGTGAGTTCACGGCCCCTTTTACTTTTTCTACCTTTAGGGGAGAAAACATTGCATGAAAAACTATTTTATGAACAACAACTTATTTTATTCACGTATGGACATGCTTTATCACTATACGTATATGTGTGGACCACAACACAACTAAAAGTCCTTGCGATACTCCACGAACCGTTAGTAGCGCGTAGCGCCTCGCGTGGTAATCTTGAATAGTACTATTTGGGCCTGACGAGCCCCACCCATCGCGCCAGGGAGGCCAACCCGACTGTAGGTCGGAATGGGTGCAATATTGACCAACACTTTGCCATTGTCTTGTGATGGACATGGCGGGAGGCACAACTGTCAGCTTGGTACGAGCCCCGCATATAATATAACTGTATTGACTAGCTATCAATCGATTCTGCATTGTAATGATACGTAGATGATAACTCTTACTTTAAACATTGGATGTTTACTGCTTATGATAAACATGTGCTCTCACCAACCTTTCTGTTGACCTTTTACTCGCATGTTTTCTCAGGTAGCTAAGGCACGCACTTGAGGATAGGATGCTAGGACGGAGTCCCATGCATCATTATTAATGTCTTAGAATTATGAGAACAATTATCATTATGTTTTATTGCGATTTGTTAAACAATTTAAATCGCTTCCGCAAATTACGAATGTTAAACTGATTTGTTAAATTATACTTTACTTCCGCAACTCTGATATTACTAAACTGTTTTATCCAAATTAATGGATGCACGTGCGTAACCAGACATATAGGTCTCGCATGTTGTGTGACCGGAGATTGCGATCCTGACAATCTGCCACCGCTCGTGCCCCGGAATGGACGGGATTTTCTCGGGGTGCGACATAATCCAATATACTAAAATCATTAATAACAATAAAATTACCAACATTCCTCCCCCATTTTAGTGATATCCATGATTAACTTAACCATCCTCACATAATTACAAACTCATGCATAAATGAAAATGTCCTATGGATTGAATTTTCATCTTAGTAAATTACACGTTTCAAATGCTCAAATATCGGGGTGTCTCTATGGATTGAACCCTTGCTATCCATGGTTAACACTTGAAGGTAAAATACACATGAGTTTACTAAATCCAAATTCCACTGACACAATGTTTTACTAGCATATGTCCTAATCCTTCAAAGAATATATCAAAGCTCAAGTCTAAAGCTTCTTGAAGCAGCTAAACTTCATATTCTTATAGGTAGTTCATTACTCTTGCACCTGCACTGCAATTTATTAATGAACATAGTGATGATGTCTCAGAGATGAGGTGTGACTTACTTGAACCGATATCACAGCACACAGATTCACTTAAAATAAGTACATTACCAGGGTTTCGTAAATACATTCAACTTTACAACTAAGTTTATTACACAATATGTTACATTAAAGTTCAACTATGTGAAGTGCATCCTCACTGTGTCATCACCGTTATCCTGCAAAAATGTTGAGTTTAAAATGTCAGCACAAAGCTGGTGAGTTCGACAGTTAAATTTTAAAACAATATGATATGATAAGTATGTTCTCAAATAGTTTCAGTTTATGATAACCATGGGACCCGTATCTAGTTCCTTTCGGACAGTTGTTCGTTCACGAAGATACTACCCGTCGGTAAATATCTTAATGCCTCATAATCTTAATGTCTATCACTAACATTAAGAAAGCGTTTCGTAACCAGGTATCAAACATTCACACCAGGGAAGATGCAATCCTCCCAGCGAATGGGTTGTCAGCCAATAGTACTATCAATGATTCCTGTTTGGCCCCACATGGGTTCACTAGATACAGTTCAAGAGATGAGGACTTTTGATACTGTGATAGAGATACTAACGGCAAAATCCCATGAAATCACACAAAAAGTCACATGAAATCACACAGATATCAGTGATGCATATCATATGTTCAGAAAACAGTTTGCAGTATTACCCCGATGTTTATAAAACAATAAAGAGAAAAGGGGTTATACGAAACTCACTTGACGTCTCAAATTGTAGAAACACACGCACTGGTGCTAATGATGAGATTCTGCGTTAGTTTATGTTTGATATGTTATTTATGTTTTAACTTGCTGATTAAATCGTTTTGAACGTCCAATGTCCAAGACATTGCCTTAACAGTCATCAGCCCGATGTTTAGTATTTAATTACATATTTTAATGTAATATCATACAATGTATGATAATGTAGGAACCTATATTGATTCAGATTCCCAATACTAGGTTGATGACACTCCTTGATTAATCAGTATGATCTCAGATTAATCAAATAGTTAATGTTGTTGATTATAATGCTAAAGCAGTTACTAGACAGGTTAATGGCTTAGGAATGATTAATCCTTGTTATTGATTACCTGAATATCATGAAATATCACAATGTAGTATTAGAATAGATTTAATAACCATGTTTAACATACTAATCTGACTGTTATCAGAAACATCAGATAATCGTTCCAACGAGTATGTTAATGACTGTGATTAGTTTGAAACACATGGTTTTCACGTTGCATGTCAAGGATTAATCAAACTAATCCCCTGCATTGTCACAACCAAATGGTTTACACCATTATAACCATTGTTATGATTTCATGCAAGCCGGGCATTACAACGGCTCATAACAAGGATTTATCCGTTAACAGTTCGAGTTTGTCATTCAAAATCAATCCTAGCCATCATCTAGGCAATAATCAACAACCCAAACTATATCATTACGTTCAAAAACAAGATTTAACCATTCATTATCAAAATAAAAGGTTAGAATGAACCATTACCTAATCTGGAGAAGTTCTGCAGGTAAAAAGATAATCTGGACTCGTAGAAACGTTCCCGAATGCAATCTAACCGTCCCAGAGGCTTCGAAACAGAGATTTTATGTGTTGGATGATGAAAATTTCGAGTATGGTGGTGGTGGCGTCGGCTGGAAGAAACAAGAAGATGAGAATGAGGATGATTGACGAAATCTGATCTTTTTAAGCAAGTTGGCGACATCCACATCCGTCGCGTACCGCGGAGAAACAAAAAGTGAGCTTCGCGTACCGCGGAGAAATCCGGAGAAATCTCAGATATTTTCAAGCATGGCGTACCGCGAAGAACCCTCAACTTCTCCATCGCGTACCGCGAAGACCATTTTTTTTCCATTTTTCGACAGAAACTTCGTTTTGCGATTCCGGACCATCCGTAACTCCGTTTTATACGCGGTTTTCGCCCATGTTCATCATTTCTCACATACTATCATCCCATAATCACTTCGATTGTCAACTCCACGTGGATTCTAAGCACGATCAACTGTGCTCACTCTGTTGATGACGTAACTCTCCGAAGGCAATTGTCACAGCAAGGGTTATATATCATACCACATGCAAGTTATTCCTTTTTTTTAATGGCACAACAGAATGAAATATAATGGAACAATAATTTGTTTTTTTTACAAATTTCATTTTTAATCCTTTCATTCCATTTGTTTGCCCAGATCGTTTTATTTGTACATCGGGAACATTCATTGCAGAATTTTAAATTCTTGCATAAATTTCATTGGAGTCATAGTGTATTCTAAATCCAACAAACTAGAATAAATTTAATTACTTTAGAATATAGTTAAACTACCAATTCACATAATAACCCACTATAAACCTTGAAGAAAAAATATAAGGATTTTAATTCATACAGAATCTTTAAAATTGAGTATGAAGTTATACGAAATTTGACAAAATTGAAATTCCGTATCTTTTACTTTCACAGTCCTATTTCAAATGTGACTTTCAATTAGTTTTAATAATCTAACGGATAGTGTTTGTCGAATTAGGGTTCTTACAAACCCAATTGCAAACGTGAAAATCAATTAGTTTCATAAACGATGTGTAAACCAGAAATTAGGTTTATCTTTGTTAGATATAATCTTCTAGAATCATTCAATTGAACAGGTAAACATAAATCATCAAATAGAATTCAAACCTGGAACTTCAATGAATCATCTCAAACAATTTCTTGAATTAATCTCTGAATCATGTAATCACTTTCAGATAAACATATTTGAGGGTTAATCACAATGATTTATCGGATAAGACAGAGATCTTATGTTGATTGAATCGGATTTGATAATATTCTGTGTGTTCATCGATGGTGCCATGTAACCCTAGGAAGTTCGTGTTAACTTCCGTCATCGCATCTCTATTCATATGCATATATTTTGATCAAGAAATAAATAATTGAATGTGCTAATATCTAAAATTGGAACCATACTTTCAATATATACATAATTATCCCAATCTTAATAAAACTTATTAAACCAAGCATAAAACTTAGTTATAAAGACCAATTAATAATCAATTAATTAGAAAGCACAAATAACATTTAGAATTAAATCAAGCCCGCACTCCCGCGTCACCTTACTCGTTTAATTTCTAATGTTATTTCCTTGATCAACTAGTTAATCCAATATACTAAAATCATTAATAACACTAAAATTACCAACATTAAGCCCATCATACGAAGTAAGCTCCCTTCCCATAAACTAGGCAAAGCAGCTCTCAGCTGCTTAGATATGAATGCAAAACGTGTTCACGTAGCAAACTCAAATCATAAATAGTTAGTTTCTGTTCTCTGGCATCCAAAAATTAACAGCCATCACAAATAACCATAATTCTGCTTCATTTTTCGTATCTTCTGCTTCCAAATCATCATCCAAGAACCATCTTGAAATCAAGTCTCACATCTTATCCCCTCATAAAAAATCACAGCTTAAAGGACTCTTCTGAAAATTTGGAGCCGCAATTTGAAGTAAATCAAAATCTAGATCTTTGACTTGTAAAAGTCAAGGTTTACTTTGTAGGAACACAGTTCATAAATCAAAATAAATAGTTTATTAGTATCATATTTCAAATATTACTGAATACTAAAACCCTTACAAAGAAAATAGAATTACAATGAAAAATATAAGATTAAACAATAACAAGAAAAAGAATTGGTGTTAGTTGAGGAATTATGTTCAACAGAGGTCCCTTAAAATAAATTTCAGGCCACCAATGTGAATCTCGTCTGTCTCTTAGGGTACAACAGCCGAAGCAGTATCTGCTGCCGGAATTAACCTAGCACCTGAATCAAGAGCATAAAAACAAGATTGATTGAAGAAGTATTAGAAAGGAAGTGTGTATCTACACCTGAAACACGCAAGAATTAAAGTCTACACTTGAAACAGACAAGAATTAAAGTCTGCACTTGAAATAGCCAATTACTTTCGTCCAACAATTAGAAAATTGATATAGTCAGTTGAAATTGATTATTCAATGCAATATCTGAAACTAATAAACAACAACTGTTGTTTCTTTAAAAGCTGGCAACAACCACTACAGATCCATCAGTTGTAGCAACCACTGAACCAACAATCACTACTTTTCCCTAACCACTCAACAATTGATCCATAACCACTGTTGCTGACATCCTTTCATCAGTTGTTAATAATCACGGATGAAATTCTGAAACGGAGCTAAAGCATTGTTGCTGACATCCTTTCAACTACACACTTTTAAGCCTTGATATCTCATTCATCTTAGTTTACTTTTGTACCCATTTTAGTTCGTTGTGAACTTCTCAAATCGTAGGACATAAACCTAGCTTTTAATAATTAAATACGTAACAAATAGGTATAATTATATTTGTCCAAAGTTAGTGAAATTCCAACATACTTATCCTGGACCCAAAAATTCTGAAAATTTTGTAAGTTCCAATGATTCCTTTTGACTCACATAATATAGAATAAAATCAAATGGATTCATCACAAAATCTCTGCAATTGCATAACAGAGCTGTTTTTGTAGCTTTTGTTTGTTGCAAGGGTGGTCTGGAGGCATAGTTGTCAAAGGCATAGTTGTCAAAGGCACAAGACATACTCAAGGCGCATAAGCCGTAACCGTAGCCTACGTGCAAGGTGCTGAAAAAATAAGGTTTTTTTTTTTTTTTAAATTGGACGCATAATATTAAGTTACCATGTTTAAAAGTTTGGCATATTTTATGTTTAAAATTGTTTAAAAAACATAAAAAGTCAACTATTAAACAATTAATAATCTACTTATATAGAGTTTTTAAAGGGAAAATTACCAAATCAGTCATAGTTGACCAAATTTTTATCAAATTAATCACTCAAATTCCGGCGTATAAGACGGCACTTTAGACGTCTTTAGACGCCCTTTTCCTGTACTTTTTGTAAACATACGGGTTCACATGTTGGCAGCTTTGTCGAGATCTAAATGGGTGTCTTAAGACCCATTTTCTACCCACATGTCGGCGGCTTTGTTTGGATCTAAATAGGTGTCTAAGACACCGCTAGAAAAGGGGTCTTAAGACACCCATTTAGACCCTGACAAAGCCACTGACATGTTAGCCCGTATGTTTACAAAAAGTACAGAAAAAGACATTTAAAAGGGCGTCTAAAGCGGGGAATTTGAGTGATTAGTTTGGTAAAAAAATTGGTCAACTATGACTAATTTGGTAATTTTCCTGTTTTTAAAAGATAAAAACCTTTTTAATGGTTGTTTTAAAAGATAACCTTTTCATGTTAGTATATTAACATATATATGAAATAGTTAAAAAATATAACTTAATCTTACAACCGTCTGGTACTATACGGCCTGCTTTCGGTATCAACCACAAACGAAACCGTTTATAATAGTTTGAAAATTGTAAATCCAACCAACCGTAACTTAAAGAAGGAAAATAAAACACATCATGAAACCAAATTGTTGTGAATACACAATCCAGATGAAAGAGATGGGGAGACAAAGTCTAGTAATTCCCTTTAGAATTTTATTTTTTTATTTCTTATCTTTCTTTTTTTTTACTTCTTTTAAAAGGGAATGATAGAAGAGAAGTTGTTGGTTGATCGAAGGGATATAATAATGAGCATCCGAACCAACATCCTTACAAAATCAAACCTTCTTTTTTCTTTCCGAGCAATCTTTCTGTGAATGTATATCAGAATTGCAAACATAACAGCTCCTTGTAAGCTTGGAGTTAGATTTCAATTCCTTTGTTCAGTCCTACCCCTCAAAACCAGACTGTGCCCATATTCATCATTAACATTTGATCGATCGAAAGTTTGGTAAAATCATCCATATGATCTTCAGGTGTCATTCTAGAAGTCATATTAAGTGTATACAACTTCTTCTTAGGATAGAGACGCTTAACTATATATTACAACATATAGAACATGATCATCAAGGTTAGAACGATAGAACTACATATGTGCTTTTTCAGATAATGCTTGGCTTTTCCAGTAAAGCATCAACTAAACATTGATGTACCGGCATGACCTTCATCTTCAATTCGTAGTAATCCAAAATCGTTTTTTCCTTCAAACTCTTCTATCTCAAACTCCATCGAAACCTTGCAATTGGATTGAATCCCAATTCATTCCCCTCTCTAACTCGATATAATTAACCTTGGCTCTTATATCATTTGTCATAAAACACTGAAAAAAAAAAGAAGAAATCTAGAATATCAATTGTTATTGATTCGTATACTAATTATATCAATGACTTAACAGCCTAACAACCACTCAACTTTGAGTAACTATGTAAAACTTAAAAACAGTATATGTTGAGCAAATTTGCCTGCCACATTACTATCAGCATTGTTATTAATTATATCGATGACAGGGCTGCCGATTGCTATGGACTGTTAGGTTTTAAACATGCCTTATAAAATAATTTTGCAATGGAAGCTTGTTTTAACATGTTTAAATCTAAAACTTTAGAAACCAAAACCCACCAAGGATCCATATGCAGTTCTTGAAACTTAAATAAAATACAACCATAGGGTGTTTAGAATCAACAACCTTTGTAGAGAAGTGGTAGCTACAAGAATAAGGATGGTATGAACACAAATGTCTTCACTCCAAAAGATGAACACACCAAGCAAGCAAGCTCCAATGGTGCTAGCCAAAACCCAATGTCAAGAACACACACACTACCTCACTTTTTTTAGGTAAATATTTGTATGTAATGTAGAAATCCAAACACCTTTAAGAACCTAAACAAACTATTGAAAAAGCTTGCTAGTGTTCTTAGTATGTTTTCATTCAAGAATGCTTTCTTTTAAAAATCTCTACCCTTGTTGGTTCAAGAGAACCAAATATTTGAAGTGATAAAATAAGAAAGGAATAAGTTGCTTTCTCTAATAGTAAAGTTTGTAACCCCAAATCCATGAAAACTTTATTCAAGTCAAACAAGTAAATGCCATGGGTTTATGTCCACGCTTTCTTTCAAGGTTTACAAGAAAAGAGTATGGATTTATTTCCATATTCACTTTGGACATTAAATGCATTCTCAAAAGATTTATTTTATAAATCTATTAAAACATTTGGATATAGATATTACATACACTTTGGACATTAAATGCATTCTCAAAAGGTTTACGCCCCGTTAGCGGTGTGCACATATAATGTATATATGTGTCGACAACTCTTGAGGGGCAAAAGTAAAATTGCACTAATTTTAACGTTATTTTACTTATTCAGTGAAAATAACGTTAAAATCGTTTCGGACGGTTGATCAAGCATCATGAGCCGAGGGTCTCACTGGAAGCAGCCTCTCTACCCCTGTTGGGGTAGGGGTAAGGCTGTCTACATCTCACCCTCCTCAGACCCTGCCTTAGCATGCTAATGGCGGGATATACTGAGTACGTTGATTGATTGATTGATTGATATATTACATACACTATGTAGTGTTACCAAGTAAACATTACATATAAAATTAATGTTTCATTATACATTATTATTTTACTTAATAATAATAATAATGTATTCTTGACGTGAGTTGGGTTATACACATTAAACCGAGTTTGAGTGTATATTTGGAATATTTGATCAGTGTGTGACCTTTTGGGATATCATATCAATAGTAACATTGTTACACGTTGTGTCTTAGGCATATAGTTCCAACAATCTCCCACTTGCATAAGATTCAATGTGCATCAGTGTAGACAGTGGTGGACGTCTAGCAACATCTCACTGCCCCCAATGATACAATATTTTACATCATCCTCAAAACCCATTTAATTAAACCTTAAGTTTAATAACAATTGTGTATGTTAAGATATCGATCATCCTTCTGTAATAGATATGTACTTGAACATGAGACATGGATTGACATCAGTCTCATATGTTGTTCAACAATTTTATTTCTCGATCTAGATTCAATGCGATTAATATCAAACACGAGTTTGAGCACGGCCATGCATTTAAATCAACTTGAATCAACGAGGGGCCCAAAGATATCAACCTTGTAAAGGTACAGATTCCTATTAACTACATACGCCTCTCATTACATTTTGCTTTGTTCCCAACGAAAACCCTTATTGTTGCCTGGTCAAAGAACAACGTTAGGCAGTGTCAAAGAACAACACACCATGCATTCAAGTCCCAATATGTATCTTAGGTCAAAGGATACAAAGATACTACCATTTTCAAAAACACTTAAGACGCCGATCCATGAAGTGTCTTTGAACGCGGTCACGTCCAATATCTACCTCGTGAATATCTGTGATCTTTGGTTACTTTACTTAGTCAACCAAACAATCCACAATAGTCTTAATTCATAATTATTCCCATTATTATGACTGACTATGGGCATTTAGAATAACCTAGTTATTCATAGATTTAAACGTGCTAACATAGGACACAGTGATCATAAATGTAAGACATTATCAAAAGTCAAAGCAAATATAATGATATTGCTACATAGTCCAGAATTATCCAAGTAATAAAATACAAATCAGATACAGTCACTAGACATACGAATACCTATAGAACTAGCATGCGACTCATGTTTCGCTTGAGGCATGGGCTTAGTGAATGGATCTACTACATTCAAATCTGATGGTACTTTGCTGACAATGACATCTCCTCGTTCTACTATCTCCCGAATATAGTGATATGTCCTCTGAATGTGCTTATTTCTGTGATGTGATCTTGGCACTTTAGCTTGAGCAATAGCACCAGAGTTATCACAGAAAATCTCAATGGGTCTTTCAATGCTCGGCACCACCTTGAGATCAGTAATGAATTTCTTCATCCAGGCAGCCTCCTTTGCAGCCTCAGAGGTAGCAATGTATTCAGATTCAGTTGTGGACTGTGCAACTACCTTTTGCTTGGAGCTTTTCCAGGTAACTGCTCCACCATTGAGGGTGAACACATATCCCGATTGTGATCGCGAATCATCACAATCAGTTTGGAAGCTTGTGTCTGTATAGCATCTCACAGTCAGCTCTTCCTCTACTCCTCCATATACCAAGAACATGTCTTTAGTCCTTCGAAGATACTTTAGAATGTTCTTGACAGCCACCCAGTGTCTCTCTCCTGGGTTTTGTTGGTAACGGCTTGTCATGCTTAGAGCGTACGATACATCCGGTCTAGTGCATAACATGGCGTACATAATAGACCCAATTGCTGAAGCATATGGTATCCCTTTCATCCTTTCAATCTCCTTATCCGAACTAGGACATTGAGATTTTTCAAGGACAGTGCCATGTGCCATCGGTAGTAAACCTTTCTTGGCATCTCGCATTGAGAAGCGTTTAACAACCTTATCAATGTATGCACTTTGACTTATGCCAATGAGCCACTTAGATCTGTCCCTATAGATCTTAATTCCTAGAATGTATGCAGCTTCTCCTAAATCTTTCATTGCAAAACATTTACTCAACCAAGACTTAACATCTTTCAAGATTGGAATGTGGTTTCCAATGAGTAAAATGTCATCAACATATAAGATTAGGAATACAACAGTGCTCCCACTAGTCTTCATGTAAACACACGGCTCATCTTCATTTTTGATAAATCCATGTTCTTTGATCTTCTCATCAAAATGAAGATTCCAGCTTCTGGATGCTTGCTTTAATCCATAAATTGATTTCTTTAGCTTGCATACTTTATCAAGATACTTGGGATCGACAAAACCTTCTGGTTGTACCATATAAACATCTTCATTCAGATGTCCATTAAGGAAAGTCGTTTTGACATCCATTTGCCTTATCTCATAATCATGATAAGCAGCAATGGCAATTAATATCCTGATTGATATAGTCATGGCTACAGGAGAGAAGGTTTCCTCATAATCAATTCCTTGAGTCTGAGTAAAACCTTTTGCAACTAGTCGTGCCTTAAAAGTATGCACATTTCCGTCCATGTCGGTTTTCTTCTTGAAAATCCACTTGCTCCCAACAGCCTTGCTATTTGCAGGTAGATCAACCAAATCCCAGACTTGGTTGCATACATGGACTGCATCTCTACGTCCATAGCTTTAAGCCATTTATCAGATTCTTTATCTGATGTAGCAGATTTATAGTTAGTCGGTTCTGATTGATCCACTAAATATACATCATCAAATCTTTGAGGTTCACGACGAATCCTTTCAGATCTGCGGACGTCATGTGTTACAATAGGTGCTTGAACTAAACAAGGTTCAGGCTCAACAGTAATTTGTTGATCAATGGTTCTTACCTCAGGTCCAGCATTGTGTGAATCTTGAAATTCATCAAGGTCAACATTATTTCCATCCATCCCCTTTGAAAGAAAATCTTCCTCCAAGAAGATTCCTCTTCGTGCAATGAAAATTCTTTTGTCGGTGGGATGATAGAAAAAATATGCTTTTATTTCTTTAGGGTATCCGACGAAAATTACCTTTTCGCCTCTAGGATCTAGCTTATTAGAGGTCTCACATTTGACATAAGCCTCACAACCTCATACCCTAAGATAAGATAAGTTTGGTTTTCTTCCATACCATAACTCATATGGAGTTTTATCCACCTTCTTGGTTGGAACCATGTTGACTATGCGGGCAACCGTTTCCAAGGCATAGCTCCAAAAAGAGTGAGGCAAGTTAGCACGACTCATCATAGATCGAACCATATCTAATAAAGTCCGATTTCTCCGTTCGGATACACCATTATGTTGTGGTGTTCCTGGCAGAGTGATTTGAGAAATAATCCCACATTTCTTGAGATGTTCATTAAATTCGTAGCTTAGATATTCACCACCTCGATCAGACCGAATGGCTTTTACCGTTTTACCAAGTTGATTTTGTACTTTATTTTGAAACACTTTGAAAACTTCAAACGCTTCATGCTTATGTTTCAATAAGTAAATATAGCCATATCTACTGAAGTCATCAGTAAATGTAATGAAGTATCTCTCACCACTTCTTAACATTATTCTAAAAGGACCACATACGTCAGTGTGTATAAGTCCTAATAGATCGGAAGCACGTCCGCCTATACTGGTGAAAGGTGCTTTGGTCATCTTACCACAAAGACAAGATTCACATATGTCAAAGGATTCCGATCCAGTGGGATTTAAGATTCCATCGGTTTGGATTTTTGACATACGCTTCTTGTTTATGTGTCCAAGTCGACAATGCCAAAGATAAGTTTGATTAAAGTTTTTTTTAATCTTTTGGTATTGAGAGCATAAATAGAATTATCACTACATGAGCCATGAATATCAACTTCATAAATATCATTATGAGGCCTAGCCTCAAAATACATAACATTAGATTTAAAAGTCAATATTTTCCCCTCATGGAAACCAAAAGTAAATCCTTGCTCATACAGTAGAGCAGCTGAGATAATGTTCCTAGTTAATGAAGGTACATAACAAACATTATTTAATTTTAAATACAGGCCAGATGGTAACAAAAGGGAGTATTCTCCAACGGCTTCAACCGCTACACAAGCTCCATTACCAACATGGAGCACCAACTGGCCTTCCCTCAGCTCTCTAGCCTTCTTTAACCCCTGCAAATCATTGCAAATATGAGTACCACACCCAGTGTCAAAAACCCAAGAGTTACTACTGAAAGCATATAATTCTATTACAAATATACCTGAAGTCCCAGCTCCAACAAGGTTCTTCTTCATTTCAGCCAGGTATTTTGGGCAATCCCTTTTCCAATGGTTAGGCTCCCCACAATGAAAACAGTTGGGGTTCTTTGGAGCCTTTGTAGGGGCCTTGGCTGCTGGTTTTTGTTCTTGTTTCTTGAACTTTGCCACAGCCTTCCCTTTTCCACTAGGGGTCACCCAAGGTTTCTTGCACTTTCCTTTGCCTTGTTTGTTTGGCTTCTTGACTTGACCCTCCCTTATCATGAGAACTGATTGAGGCTTGTTGGTAATGTTCTTCTCGGAAATCCTTAGCATGCCAAGCAATTCCGAGATAGACTTTTCAAAACTATTCATGTTGTAGTTCATTACAAATTGGTTATATGACTTAGGAAGTGACCCTTGTATCATGATGATAGCTAGATCATTCTTAAGTGGAGAACCAAGCCTTTCCAATCGTTCTACATAGCCCTTCATTTTCATCACATGAAGGCCTACGGGAGTCCCCTCTTGCATCCGACGATTGACAAGAGAAATCATGGTGTCATAAATCTCTTGTCTAGCTTGTACTTCGAACATAAACTTGAGTTCCTCAATGATTTTGTATGCCTTTAGGTACTCCAAATCATGTTGTAGATTTGGTTCCATAGTGGCAAGCATAAGACAAGCAACGGTTTGAGCATCATCAAAGTGTTTTGCACACGCATCCCTAACTACCTTGGTTGCATTGGGTGCCGGTGCCTGGGGGATGGGTCCCTCAAGAACGTACATCTTCTTGTCTTGCGTAAGCACAATCCGAAGATTGCGATACCAATCCATGAAGTTTGTGCCGTTAAGTTTCTCTCGATCCAAAATGGATCTAAGAGCAAAGGAGTTGTTTGAGGGAACGATTGCATTGTTTGTCGTTGTCATCTACAAAACAAAGTTTTATTTTAATACTTGTGATATTTAAACCCTTTAATAATTAAGTACCCTATGTTTTATTATGAAAACCTTTATTAATTAAAGGCTAAGATCAACATCACCCTTAGTTTCTTGTAATTGGCCTGACGCACTTTTCACAAGAATTAAGTTGATTGGTAGTTTATAAACCAATTGCTTCCTTGCAACTCTTAGAATTTTTGGATTCATTAACATTTATGTTAATATTGGCACGCTTAATCCCATTCATGCCAACCCTCCCTTTGTGAATGGCCTGCGCACTTATCACAAAGTCGAGTTATAAGTCGTCCTGCTTTAAAAACGTGTGATGTCCGACCCAAGACTCTCGAAAATCGACACACCACCTTACACCCATTACAAAATAATCTAAGTACCTGGCCTAGTGCTTTCGTCATTAGAAAATTTAGTAATGCCGTAAGTGTTCTAAATAGGATGGCATGGACTTATGTTTTAAAAAAATGGGTATATTTCGTTTTTAATGTAAATGGCTTTTACAAAACGTTTTATGTAACAAAATCTCGCATGCTTTTGAGATTGTTACATTTTTATATAAAACCTAGTTTTATTTATCGGTCTTACATTTTAATTTTCAATAATCACGACGATTCATTTTAATACCCTAGATATTAATATGTTGGTAATTAAATGCGTCAAACCATTTTAGCTATTAATAAAACATATATTATTAGCCATTGGGTTTTATAAAATAAAGTCTTTATTATTTTATCTTCTTAAACTCAAATTTTATGAAACTTAAAATATATAAATTTAGTTTCTCACAAGTCTTCAAACTTGTTTAAAATATTTTGTGTTAGAGTTTATAAGATGACACTTTATCAAACTCTTTACTTGCATTTTTATCTTGTTAAAATGGTTGGTAATAGTTTAAAATCCTATATTTTTTGAACACAACCACATAAACATACAAGTAAAAATATATATATGCAAAGCCAAGCCAAAGTATGGAGTTTTGTGAGCCACACAAAATCACCATAAGGTCTAAGGACAAAATTTGCATAATCTTGAACTAGAA
The DNA here is from genome assembly GCA_009363875.1 of Mikania micrantha. Classification (NCBI taxonomy): domain Eukaryota; kingdom Viridiplantae; phylum Streptophyta; class Magnoliopsida; order Asterales; family Asteraceae; genus Mikania; species Mikania micrantha. The sequence continues at coordinate 46,533,256 of CM018691.1, read as the reverse complement.
CTCCCACTAGCTTCAAGATCCATATCTTGTCATCTTGTTGGACTCCTTTGTTGCACCATCTTTTGGACACCATCTTCCAAGTCTTCAACATTACATTTGAAATAAAATACAAACTAATCTATAATTTACATCTCGAAAGTAAATAGATTGCAAGACTTGAAAAATAAATTATTACATGCCCAAATAAAAGAATATTACAACCATATTGAACATCCAACACAAACAATCACAAGGTCATGGCTAGATTTGCATATTCAACACAAAATATATAATCTTGACATTTTTAGCAACTTATTACCTACTTACATGCATGGTGCAAGTTGGTGACATAAAACTAAAAATTGTTGCTACCATATATTATTTTTCTTACTTGAAAAAAAATATGTTTTTGGTTTAATAATTTTAAAACCAAAATATGTCTAAAATTTCAAGAACATACATCAGTGGCTCTGATAGCAATTGTTAGGTTTTAAAAATGCCTTATAAAATAATTTTGCAACGAAAGCTTGTTTTAACATGTTTAAATCTAAAACTTTAGAAACCAAAACCCACCAAGGATCCATATGCAGTTCTTGAAACTTAAATAAAATACAACCATAGGGTGTTTAGAATCAACAACCTTTGTAGAGAAGTGGTAGCTACAAGAATAAGGATGGTATGAACACAAATGTCTTCACTCCAAAAGATGAACACACCAAGCAAGCAAGCTCCAATGGTGCTAGCCAAAACCCAATGTCAAGAACACACACACTACCTCACTTTTTTTAGGTAAATATTTGTATGTAATGTAGAAATCCAAACACCTTTAAGAACCTAAGCAAACTATTGAAAAAGCTTGCTAGTGTTCTTAGTATGTTTTCATTCAAGAATGCTTTCTTTTAAAAATCTCTACCCTTGTTGGTTCAAGAGAACCAAATATTTGAAGTGATAAAATAAGAAAGGAATAAGTTGCTTTCTCTAATAGTAAAGTTTGTAACCCCAAATCCATGAAAACTTTATTCAAGTCAAACAAGTAAATGCCATGGGTTTATGTCCATGCTTTCTTTCAAGGTTTACAAGAAAAGAGTATGGATTTATTTCCATATTCACTTTGGACATTAAATGCATTCTCAAAAGATTTATTTTATAAATCTATTAAAACATTTGGATATAGATATTACATACACTATGTAGTGTTACCAAGTAAACATTACATATAAAATTAATGTTTCATTATACATTATTATTTTACTTAATAATAATAATAATGTATTCTTGACGTAAGTTGGGTTATACACATTAAACCGAGTTTGAGTGTATATTTGGAATATTTGCTCAGTGTGTGACCTTTTGAGATATCATATCAATAGTAACATTGTTACTCGTTGTGTCTTAGGCATATAGTTCCAACATGGACAAGATGCAATGCCACCATCAATTGACCAATTGACGGCAATTTAGATTCACTTTGATTGCAAGCTTTTGCTCTCGCAAAGTGGAAAAGCCTTAGGGGATGTTGGCCAAATTAACTCAAGCCACCATTGTCACCGAGTTTCGTAGCCGTTTGAGGAAATGTGCAATCGAACCATTCCGCTTCCAAATGGTTTTGTGGTAAGTTGTTTAATCTCCTGTTTGCACATGCAGACATCAAATATTTGGTAGTTGTCCGTCAGCCCACTACCCATATTCACGAGTAAAGAATTTCACTTGAAAAGGCTTGGATCGAGTGTCCTTGGTCTCTGTTAAAACCCTATTACCCGCTCCTAAGGCACCGTCATTGGATGTTCCATTGGCATCTTCCTTCACCAAATCTGTGAACCCTACTTTGTGTAATATCAAATTGGGATTTAAAAGTATGGCAAGAGCAAAGCTTGCACAAAAACGTTATCCGGGATTGCGTAATCGTTGTGATAAGAAGTATAACTATTCGATGGCAAATCTGAACCATTGGGCACACCTTATTCCCCATTGAACACTGCTTTGGCCACCACTTTCCACTCGAACAAATTACAACTTTAATCGACGATTTGATGTCGTATAATGCCCTTGCCGGTACATGGCATTGGCGGCCCGAGGGAGGGACATATTTACAGTGTTGTAGCACACACTACAGTGATGTAGGATCTCAAACGAAAAAGAATTAGCCCAAACTCATAAAAGAACATGATGTTCAAAATGTGTTATAATTATGGTTAAAACAAAAAATCCAAGGTTCGGGTTCATCTTCCCAAAGTTATTTGGGTTAGCGCGCATTTAGTGGGTTATGTAAAATTTCATGCCCTATGTATATATTAACACAAAACCATATGAGAGTTAATAAAACAAAACACACACACACACATATATATAATATTTGATTTATACTTATTTGTTATATTAATATTAAAATTAATAACATTTAAATGAAAACATAAATATATCTTGTCTTTATTTAATCTTTTATACGTTTTTTGAAATAAAAAACCATATATTAGTATAGTTTTTTATTTTTTTTTATTGTAATAAACGTAGTATTTAGAGGGTATTTATTTGTTAAATGAACTCCTTTTCTTCGTGTTTTCTCCAACTTGAAAACCTAAAAACCAACCTTCAAGAATCACGTTCTTAGTCTACAATAAATCTAAATTTCTTTCTTTAACACGGGTTTTCTAATCGAAGTTTGTTTTAGTTTTTATACTAAATCATGCCATTGATGTTCATGGAAAACCTTCCGTCAGAAAAGAAGAATATGATATATACGCTTATTATCTTTAGATATTTTCATCAATTCCTGAATCACATGATAAGTTCATACAGCGCATGAAAGGGAAATCCGTTGTAAAAACCACAAAGGTATTACGCTATATTGTTTCGTTAATAATTTTGTTTACGCTATATTTAGTGTAATACACGGGATGTATAAAAAATCTGAATTAAATTTTTTTCTTAATTAAAATTAATATCAATAATATATGTTGTATAATAAACTTTTTAGGTTTATGACAAATATATCGAGTTATTGAAAAAAATACAATTCTGTTAAATTTTTATATTTTATTTACAACAGACTTGTGATAATTTGTGTTAATTTTTTTTAAATATATACTTATACATATATAGTCTGTGATGACATATTCAATTATGTTATCAAACTGTTGATTTTGAAAACGATATAATATACCGGTTGTTTACAGTGTAGTGTTATAATCCGGAATAAAATACAGTGTGAATAAACATATAGTGAATAAATACACATTAAAAAGTTAGTCCTTCTTTTATTTTTTATTTGGTTATTAAAAAACACAAATATATTATTACAAATTATGATTATCTCTAATGTAATAAAAGGGATTAGTTTTATTTTATTTTTAATTAAAAACAAAAATCGTTTAAATTTTCCCCAATTTGAAAACCTAGAATTTGCAAGAAGCACCAAATTCTCAATAAGTGGTTCCTCTCATACCCACCTCCTAATCTTGAATTTCATTACCTTTTGCAGTAAATCAACCATGGATGTAGAAAGGAATTCTTCTATAGGCGGTGAAGGTGACGATATTGACATTGATTATCTTTCAATGTTTTCTTCTGTTCCCGAATCGCATGATAAGTTCATACAGAGAATGAAATCCAAATCCATTCAAACAAAATCACTGGTATAACACTATACAGTTTGATTATTAAAGATTTATATATTGGATTATTAGAAATTTAAGTATTGTTTGTATTTTTTTATGTTGTTAATCTATCGTTATGCAAACCACACCAATCGTAATTTGCGAAATTTGTATGATATGTTTTAGTATTCCTTTTTCATGTATACTGCTAAAGTAAACTTGAAAATAAATTCATGTAGAGTAAATATTAGTGATATTGTTTACTTTTTTTGACACTTATAATGCACATGTATATGAAATTATTCTGTTGCACCTTATATAGTTAGTATTTATAATAAGGAATTAGCTTTTATCAATACATAAGTTTAATTATCAGTAATTCTTATGTACATGTTAACATACTATAAACAGACTAAGAATTTGTCAAATCTGTCTACATTGTATGATGTAAGTATTGTTTCATGCCAAGATTGAAATGAGAATAATTTCATATATTGTATTGTTGTGGTGTCATAATGTTAAGCATCAGTTTTTAATTAAGTTTGTTATAGATACATATATACTAACAGATTTATTTTTTTAAACTTTATTTAAAGAAGAAGGATTTAGGTCGCAAGAGGAGCAGCAACGAATATTTTGTTAAAAATGTAAGTTCATATCTTGTTGGTATTGTCTACTTTTAAATTTTCATTAAAGTTTTGTTTTTTTATAGTTCTACTTATACATAAACACCATTTTGTAGGAATCTGTTTGTTTTTTCATGATTGTTGCTGATCCAAGTGTAAATGAACATGTAAGTTCTGTAACCGACTTTTCGTATGAATTTATTTTTTAATATATATATATTTTATAACATGTCAATTTTTTTGATTCAATTAATAATTTCCAAACTATACAGCGTTTACCAGAATGCTTCTGCCAGATATTTGTTAATGCAAAGCTCAGTCCCGGTCTTATAAAGATTCAGACCTTGGCTGGTTTGTCTTGGATTGTGAATGAGGTAAAATGTAAACATGAGTATTTTATAACAGATGGATGGAAAAAACTAGCTGATCAACTATAGTTAAGCATTGGAAGTAACTTGTTGTTCGAATATGAAGGATCAAATACCTTTAGGTTGACCATTCATAACAAACCTCGGGATGATCAAATTGGTGATTCTTTCGTTCACGTGGTTATAAATCATTCAGCTGATGAAATTGTAAGTTATCATTTTAGTAAGTTTAATTTTAATATTTTATGTTTTAGGTTTATTTGTAGCATAATAATTGTTTTAAATAACAGCATATACCAATCGGGTGTTTTGAGCATCACTTCAAAGATTGCCATAAAAGTGGTTGTTTAACCATAAAAGGAGGTTATAATCAAAGTGTCGCACCCCGAGAAATCACGTCCCTTCCGGGGGCGCGAGCAACGACAGATTGTCAGGATCGCAGTCTCCGGTCACACAACATGCGAGACCTATATGTCTGATTTCGTACGTACATCCAATAATTTGGATAAAACAGTTTAGTAATATCAGAGTAGCGGAAGTAAAGTATAAGTTAATAAAACAGTTTAATCATTCATAGTTTGCGGAAGCGTTAAATGAAAATGATTTTCAAGTCGATACGTGCCAATAGTTGCGGAAGCGATTAAAGCTGATTACTATTACATAGCAACCAAATGATAATAAATGTTTGATAAACTAAGACACTTAAACAGATGCATGCGACTCCGGCCTAGCATCCTATTCCTGGTGCGCGTGCCTTAGTTACCTGAGAAAACATGCGAGTAAAAGGTCAACACAATGGTTGGTGAGAGCACAGGTTTGTAATCAGCAGTAAACATCAAAATGTTTAAAGTAAATGTTGAGCAGGTCTATTTTTCAATACAATGCAATATCAATTGATAGCTAGTCAATATGTGTTATATCATATGCGGGCTCGCAACCGAAGCTAACATGCTGCCTCCCACCATATCCATCCAAGATATGGCAAATGTTGTTTGGTCAATTTTGCACTGTTCCGACCTCCAGTCGGGGTGGCCATACGGCTCGCAACAGTGGGGCTTGTCAGGCCCAAATAGTACTATTCAGAATTACCACGCTGAGCGCCACGCGCTATTAACGGTTCGAAGTGTGTTTAATGAGGACTTATCAGTTTGTGGATGAATACCGCACATATGCATATACGATATTCGCATGTACAAAAATAACCAAAAGTGTGTAAGTTGTTCAAAAACAGTTGTATGCAATGTTTTCTCCCCCAAAGGTGGAAAATGTAAAAAGGGGCCGTGAACTCACCTTAGCGAGGTGAACAATATAAGCGTAAGCTCCTGTGTCGTCAGGTAGTCGGTCACCGGCTACCTATATCGTACACTATACGTGAGTTCGTGTATGTGATCGTGTTACGTGATCAATAACTCTCGGTTGATCATGTCTGTCTGTGTCGGTCTACATTGACCGTGTTTGACCGTGTGTGTCAACGACCCGTTGGTGAACCTTGTGTTGTTTGTGTATTGTGAAACATTCGTGTTAGTGCTCGTTGTGTGCCAAACGCGTAAGTCGCGTCTATGGACAACTTACCATTTATAGCAACTTCCCAAGCATATTGATTTTAGAGTTCTAGCATGCCCATTAGTCCTACGTGATCATGTTAACACATAGCACATCATCATACAAAGTCACATAAGTCGTTTACAACATGTTTGCACATAAAAGTTTCCTAAAATGGAAAGTTTCCAATTGTAGCATTCGTGACAACGGAAACCATCTAACTTACTATCTAATCATCTTACTACAACATAATAAGTCATCTAGCATGCTCGAATCACACATCATGTTTACAAATCGATTTTTGTAAAAATAAAGTTACTAAAAAAAGTAACTTTGTGGTTTTTGCATCAAATGACCATGTTAATATTTCTAAACCAATTTTCATGTCACCAATCATCATAATAACCAATCTAACATCATTTAAACATGTCCACATGGTCCATAACATCATCTAGCAATATTTTGACCCGAAAAGTTACTAAATATAGTAACTATGTCAAAATGACCATAAACATTATCAATATCACATTCTAAGTGTTCAAATCATCATCTTAACATCCTAATAGCAATTCCTCATACATGCATGTTCACCATTTCATCCATAACATCATTTTGACAAAATAAAGTTTCTAATAATAGAAAGTTCATCAAATATCATGTCTTTAATCATTAAGATCATCATCTAATCTTGTAAGAACACTTATATATTATCAAGAATCATCCCAACATCAATAAAACCATCTAAAATGTCTTAGATCATACATGCATGGTCTTATTTCATCATGTCATGACCAAATCACACATTTTAATAACTCACATCATCATGGATCGTCATAGATCTTTACAATAACATCATAGATCATCAAGAAACATATTTATATCAACAAACCCAGATTCAAACATCACAAAATTCGTGCGTGTGAGCGGATCGGAGTTGCATGTGAGTGGATCTTCATGCATGTGGGTTTTTACCCATTGCATGTTCGATCTAACTATCAAGAAACAAGTAAAACTACCTTAGATGCTCTAGATCGCTGGAATGAAGTTAAATCAAGGATTTGGCAGCTCCAAGAGTGGCTGGGAATGATTTCTTAGGAGTTTCCAAGTGATGATGATGAAGACAACAAGCTTTCCAAGCTTCCTTCTTGCTCCAATGGCTTCCTAGGAGCTTCAAAGCTTCATCAATGGAGTTTTCTGGTGAAATGATGAAGAAATGGAGTTGTGTGCTCGAGGTTGGGGTGCTATGGCCGAGAGAATAGGATTAGAATGATTAAAGTGAGATAGGTTGAGTGTAAATTTAATTTTGCGATCTGTGCATGTCAGGCGTAACGCCTGGCGTGGGCTAAAGATATTAGGCGTTACGCGCGGATGGGATTTGTGTCCGGCTGATTTCTTTGTTCCGCGCGCATCGCCCATTACCAGGGCTCCGGGTCAGGCGTAGCGCCTGGCCCAACAGTTAGGCCCACTAAGCCTATTTTCACCGTTTCGATCCGTTTTTCGATTATTTCACGCTTATAACTCATCGTTTAACATCGTTTGAACTTCCAAGTTCAATGTGTGAGTGTTTCGTGAAGTTTCGAGTGTTGTGCTACACAATGTGTTTGACGTTCACCAACGTTCGTGGGACTCGTGTGTGTTTCGGTAATTCCTCGAATTATCGATGATTGTTTGTGTTCGTGTCTAACGAAGTGTTTGCACGCTTGATTAATCCTAATCAACGTGTGATGCACAATTCAATAATTCCCCGAATTATTGTTTTGCGTTAGTGTTGTGTTTGCCACACTTGGTTTCCAAAACCAATGTGCAATGTATGATTCGATAGCACACTTGATTAATCCTAATCAACGTGTGATGCACAATTCAATAATTCCCCGAATTATTGTTTTGCGTTAGTGTTGTGTTTGCCACACTTGGTTTCCAAACCAATGTGCAATGTACGATCTGATAGCTCCACGGACTATCGTTTCGCAGTAGTTTGTGTTCAACTCATCTAATTAATCATAATTAAATGAAATGCAACAAGTATAAATGTGAAATGTAAAGAATGTAAGTGTCGCAATTTACCTGAAATTGCCGGGTGTCACACAAAGTTGGATCGTTACTATGAAGAATGTGTCTGGATGTTACCATATGAGAGGTTTTAAGAAAATATGTGATGTAATCCCCTTACATTTTATGGCATATGTCATTTTTTTCTTTGAATCTTCTAAAAGTTTGAGGATCAGTGTGTATAAACCTAATGGCATTGAAGCCATACTTCCTTTAAATGAAAATGAGATTTGTGGTGTTTTGGAAGAAGAGGATGATGGTGATGATGATGCTGATGAGGAGGAGGTTGATGATGAGGAGGTGGAGGAGGATGCAGTGATTGTAGGAAATTTACACCTTCTTCAACCAGGTACTTCAAGATCTGTACAAAGATCAAGATCATACAATGTAAGTTTTTATTTAATAATATAAATGTTTTTAGACGCTAAAAATATAAACCTGAATTTGTTTTTTTTTAAATATTAAAGGTTTCTGTAGAAGCTGCTGAGGATGGGGTGGTGACTTTTGAAAGAAAGGTGAAGGGTAGACTTGTAATGTTGTTAAAAATATAAACCTGATATTTGTTTTTAAGAAACATAAGTTATTCGTTGTTGAAAACAATATTATTTTATAATGTTGTTAAATTTGAATGGTCATATTCTTTAATGTTATAATATATTTTGTATCAACTTCCAAAGCACATTGTCCGATCTGTGAAGAGTATTTCAGAAAAAAACTTTGAAAATGAGATATTTTAAAGCTGAAGTGAGGAGTTATAGGATTCGGAAAACAAAGGCAGTGGATGATAGGTAATTTAAAATGCAAATAATAATTCATTTGAGTCGGAATAGTTTAATAACCTAATTTATGTTTTCATGTATATTATACATCATTTTTTAGGTTTGTGTTGGATGGTTGGCGTGAATTCATGGATGAGTATGGAATTGGTAAGAATGAAAGATGCAGCTTTAGTTACTACACAAGCCCAAGGTTCTTGGTTGTGAGGAAGACATCATGTTATTAATTTGTTTAGACAAATATTTAAAACATCTTTAATCTATTTTCTAGGTATGATGTTTATGTTTTTATGTTTGGTTATGAACAGGTGATGTTTAATTAGGTTAAAATTTTATTTATATATAATTATTAGTTTATGTTCTGTTTATTTTTTTTGTCTTTATGTTGGTTATGAACAGTTTGATGTTTAATTAGGTTTACATATATATATATATATATATATATAGGGGAATGTTCCATTGTTAACCCTCCCTTATAGCGTTATCCGCTTAACCCTAGCGTTTTTTGCCCGAATCTTAAAATTTTTTTTCATGGTTTTTATTATGCATAAATAGGGGGTTTCTTTTTTGTGTTTTTCATCACCGTTTAGAAGTTATTGTAAGTGTAAGTTACTTACACTTACTTACAATCCGTATCTGATGCAGTAAATGTAAGTAAGTGTAACTAACTTACACTTACAATAACTTCTAAACGGTGATGAATTAGCAAAAACACAAAAAAGAAACCCCCTTTTTTTGCATAATAAAAACCATGAAAATTTTTTTTTAAGATTCGGGCAAAAAACGCTAGGGTTAAGCGGTTAACGCTATATATATATATATATATATATATATATATATATATATATATAGGGAGAGGTTCAAATGTTAACCCTCCCTTATATCGTTAACATGTGTTAACCCAACATTTTTGCCCAAATCTTTGGTTTTTTTTTCATGGTTTTTATTATACATAAATAGGGGGTTTCTTTTTTGTGTTTTTGATAATTCATCACCGTTTAGAAATTATTTACAAATGTAAGTTGATGTAATTTTCATACATTTAGTAAATGTTAGTAAATTACATCTACTTACATTTGTAAATAATTTCTAAACGGTGATGAATTAGCAAAAACACAAAAAACAAACCCCCTATTTATGTATAATAAAAACCATGAAAAAAAGATTCGGGCAAAAATGCCGGGTTAACACGGGTTAACGGTATAAGGGAGGGTTAACATTTGAACCATCCCCTATATATATATATATATATATTATGTAATTATGTTTTATGTTCAATAATGTAACACTGTTTAGGGTAATGTTCAATTAAACTAAAAATAAACCTGACATCAAAATAAGAATAACTTATTAAAATAGAAACATCTGTTTTTATGATTGTAATTATGTTAAATTATGAATAATTTGTGTATGTAGTATGTCATATACAATCTTCTTTAAAAAAAACATAAAATGACATTTTTAAAAAAAATTTGAGTTAAATTTAACATATTTTAGGACATAAAATTTGGTATTGAAATTATTGAAATTTGATGATGTTATTAAACAAAATATTTAATTGTGAAAATAAGACATAAAATTTGGTATTGAAATTATTAGTTAAAGTTAGTATGTTTATCATAATAAATATCTTTTGTTAACAATTTTTATTCTTTATTCATTTAAAACACATTATTAAGTTTTAGTTTATGAAAAGATGTTGTCATATATTTTAAGTTGTAAATTATTGAGTTAAAAAATTGTTTTTAGTTGTGTATTATTATTTTTAAAATACTTACCTTAAAAAATTATAAACATAAAGGATTAATTTTGAAAATCCGAATTTTAGGAGAATGTTATTGCAATTATAGTGAAACAGTAAGGGCCCGTGTCACACCCCCACCTCTCGTCACCGGAGATGATGTCACTATATACTACGATATAGTTGCGGAAGCATAGTGGTGATGTCTCAGAGATGAGGTGTGACTTACTTGAACCGATATCACAACACACAGATTCACTTAAAATAAATATATTACAAGAGTTCGTAAATCCATCAACCTTACAACTAGGTTTATTACACAGTCTAGTACATTTAAGTTCAACTAAGTGAAGTGCATCCTCCCCATGTCGTCACCGTTGTCCTGCAAAAATGTTGAGTTTAAAACGTCAGCACAAAGCTGGTGAGTTCGACAGTTTATTTAAACAATATGATATGATATGTAAGTTCACAAAAAGTTCAGTTCCGGATAACCATGGGACCCGTATCTAGTTCCTTTCGGACATTTGTTCGTTCACGAAGATACTACCCGTCGGTAAATATCCTAATGCCTCATTATCTTAATGTCTACCACTAACATTAAGAAGTTGTAATGGAAACAGGTACCAAACATTCAAATAAGGGGAGATGCAATCCTCCCAGCAAATGGGTTGTCCGCCAATAGTACTACCAATGGTTCCTGTTTGGCCACACATGGGTTCACTAGATACAGTTCACGATTGAGGACTTTTGATACTGTGATAGTGTTACTAACGGCAAAATCCCATGAAATCACACAAAAACCACATGAAATCACACAGATATCAGTGATGCATATCATATGTTCAGAAAACAGTTCACAGAGTTACCCCGATGTTTATAAAACAGTAAAAAGAAAAGGGGTTGTACGAAACTCACTTGATCTTAAAGTAGTAGAAACACTCGCAACTGGTGCTAATAGTGAAATTCTGCATTGGTTTATGTTCAATAGGTTATTTATGTTCCAACTTACTTATTAAACCCTTATGAACGTCCAATGTCAAAGACATTGCCTCGATAGTCATCAAACCGACATTAGATTATTAATTATTTATTTTAGTGACATATCATACAATGTATGATGATGTAGGAACCTATACTGATTCAGGTTCCTTATACAAGGTTGATGACACCCTTGGATAATCAGAATAATCTCAGATTAACCAAATAGTTAATGTTATTGATTATTATGCTAAAGCAGTTCCTAGACAGGTTAATGGCTTAGGAATGATCAATCCTTGTTATTGATTACCCAAGTATCATGAAATATCACAATGTAGTATTAGATTAGGTTTAACAACCATGTTTAACATACTAATCTGACTGTTATCATGAACATCAGATAATCATTCCAATTAGTATGTTAATGATTGTGATTAGTTTGAAAAACCCCACTTTCCCGTTGCATGTCAAAGATTAATCAAACTAATCACCTACTTTGTCACAATCAAATGGTTTAAATCATTATAACCATTGTTATAATTTCATGCAAACCGGGCATTACAAGGCTCAAAACAAGGATTTACCCGTTAACAATTCAAGCTTGTCATTTATAATCAATCCTAGCCATAATCTAGGCAATAATCAACAATCCTAACTATATCATAACGTTCAAAATTAAGATTTAATCATTCATAATCAACCCAGAAGGTTTAAGTGAACCATTACCTATTCTGACGGATTCCAGCGGGTAAAATGATGATCAGAACTTGTTTTAACACTTCTGGATGTGATCTAAACGTCGTGAGGCCTTCAAAATGGATATTTGAGGGTTTAGAAGAGGATTTTTCGTGGGTGGTGCTTGCTGGCGTCGAGAGGAAGGTTGGAATTGAGATAAGAATGAAACTCTTGACTTTTAACCAAGTTGCCGTCGAAATGGACTCCAGGCGCATCGCCCCAAACCAACCTTCCACGCCAGGCGTACCGCGCGAGCTAAGATCACCAGATATTTTCGCATTTCATTCGCGCGTACCGCCTGGGTTCCCTGCGTGACTCGGGGCGTACCGCCCCAGGGTAATTCATCCATTTTTCAACTAAATCTTCGTTTCGCGATTCCGGGCAATCCGTAACTCCGTTTCGTGCACGGTTTTCGCCCACGTTCATCATTTTTCGCATACTATCATCCCATAATCATTTCGATTGTCAATTCAACATGTATTTTAAACACGATCAAATGTGCTCACTCTGTTGCTGACGTAACTCTTTGTACGCGATTATCACAGTCTCCTCCTGTTAGAAAAATTTCGTCCCGAAATTTAGAGAAGACTTATTTGTTAACAATTGATCATGAGAATAGGTGTGGGTATTTCTGTTTCATCTGATCTTCACGTTCCCACGTATATTCAGGTCCACGCTGTGAATTCCATCGAATTTTGACAATAGGTATGCGATTGCGTTTCAGTACCTTAACCTCTCGATCCATTACTTCAACTGGTTCCTCCTGGAACTGAAGTTTCTCGTCAATTTGGATTTCTTTCAGAGGTACAATCAGTGATTCATTAGCTAGACATTTCTTCAAATTTGATACATGGAAGACATCATGAACATTACCAAGTTCAGGAGGTAATTCAAGTCTGTAGGCCACAGATCCGATTCGTTCAAGAATTTTAAATGGTCCTACAAATCTTGGTGAAAGTTTACCTCTCTTCCCAAATCTGAAGATGCCCTTCGATGGTGAAACTTTCAACATTACTAAGTCCCCGATTTGAAATTCCAAGGGTCTACGACGATTATCAGCGTAACTCTTTTGTCGATCACGAGCAGCTTTGATTCGTTCTTGAATAAATGCGACCTTATCAGTTGTTTCTTGAATGAGTTCTGGGCCTATGATCCGATTTTCACTTACCTCTGACCAACACACAGGTGATCTACACTTGCGTCCATAAAGTGCTTCAAATGGAGCGCATTTAATACTGGTATGATAGCTGTTGTTATAGGAGAATTCAACAAGTGGAAGATGAACATCCCAGCTACCACCAAAATCAATCACACAGATTCTAAGCATATCTTCCAGAGTTTGATTGGTTCGTTCGGTTTGCCCATCAGTTTGTGGATGATAAGCTGTGCTCATATTGATTTGTGTGCCCAGCGCATTCTGAAGAGTTTGCCAAAATCGTGACGTAAATCGACTATCTCTATCAGAACTAATAGAGATTTGTACTCCATGTCAAGATACAATCTCATTAACATAGAGTTTAGCAAGTGGATCCATGGAGTAATCTTCTCGAATGGGAATGAAATGTGCAGATTTAGTAAGGCGATCAATGATAACCCATATAGAGTCATGATTTCGTGATGTTCTGGGTAATTTAGTGATAAAATCCATAGAGATCTGATCCCATTTCCACATGGGAATCTCCGGTTGTTGTAATAACCCAGAAGGACGTTGATGTTCAGCCTTAAACTTTAAACATGTTAAACATCGACCCATGTATTCTGCTATATGTTTCTTCATTCCAGGCCACCGGTAAAAATCTTTAAGATCTTTATACATTTTATCAGCACCTGGATGAATAGAATACCTGGATTTGTGTGCCTCATCCAAGATAATTTTTCTTGAGTTACCGAATAGAGGGATCCACATTCGACTTTTGAAATAAAATACCCCATCATCTTTGGTCTCAAGTTGTTTGTCTAATCCTCTTAATTCCTCAGCAAGGTAGTTAATTGCCTGTAAGGCTTGTTGCTGAGTTTTCTTGATTTGAGGAATTAGGCTGGTTTGAATAGTCATACCTAACGCTTTCACTCATAGAGGTTTGACTCGTTCCTTGCGACTTAAGGCATCGGCTACGACATTCGCTTTCCCTGGATGATAACGGATTTCACAGTCATTGTCGCTCAACAATTCAACCCAATGCCTTTGTCGCATATTCAGCATTTTCTGATCTAGAATATGTTGGAGACTTTTGTGACCAGTGTATATCATACACTTGGTTCCGTATAGATAATGTCTCCAAATCTTGAGTGCAAACACCACTGCACCAAGTTCTAGATCATGAGTGGTATAGTTCTTCTTGTGTACTTTCAACTGCCGAGAAGCGTAAGCAATCACCTTATCGTTCTGCATTAAAACACACCCGAGACCTTGGCGCAAAGCATCACAGTACACTATGAAATTATCAATACCTTCCAGTAATGCCAGGATAGGTTCGTTGGAGAGTTTATATTTCAACAGTTGGAATGCCTCCTCCTGTTGAGAACCCCATGTAAAGGGTTGCTTTTTCTAGGTCAACGTCGTCAGTGGCAAGGCTATCTTTGAAAAATTCTTGATAAATCAACGATAATAACCTGCCAGCCCTAGTAATTGACGTATTTCTGTTGGAGTTCGTGGGGTTTCCCACTGTTCCACAACCTTAATCTTGCTGGGATCTACTTGAATACCGTTTTGATTCACTACGTGCCCAAGAAATTGCACTTCTCGTAACCAGAACTCACACTTGGAGAACTTGGCATATAATTTTTCTCGTGCCAAAAGTTCTAAGATCAGTTTCAAGTGTTGAATATGTTCATGTTGGCTTCAAGAATAAATAAGAATGTCATCAATAAATACAATCACAAACTTATCCAAGTAAGGCCTACATACCCGATTCATCAAATCCATAAAAAATGCAGGAGCGTTTGTTAATCGAAACGGCATTACTAGAAATTCATAATGCCCGTAACGAGTTTGGAATGCAGTTTTTGGAACATCATCTTCATGCACCCGTAATTGATGATTACCGGATCTCAAATCAATTTTTGAGAAGTAGGTAGCGCCTTGAAGTTGATCAAACAGATCGTCTATACATGGCAAGGGATAACGGTTTTTGATTGTTAGTTTATTGAGCTCCCGGTAGTAAATACACATCCTGAATGAACCATCCTTCTTTTTCACAAAAAGAACTGGTGCTCCCCAGGGTGAAAAACTAGGTCTAATAAAACCCTTGTCTAAGAGTTCTTGTAATTGACCTGAAAGTTCTTGCATTTCTGATGGCGCAAGCTGATATGGGGCTTTAGCAACAGGTGCTGCACCTGGAATCAAGTCAACATGAAATTCAACATGTCTCACTGGGGGTAATCCTGATATATCTTCATGAAAAACTTCAGGAAAATCCTTGACTACTGGAATATCTATGATATGTTTGGGTAAAGAATTGTGCTCAGTTACATGTGCCAGAATGGCCAGACACCCTTTTCGTGAAAATTTCTGAGTTTGGATACAAGAAATGATACCAAGTTTTCTTCCAGCTCGTTCCCCTTGAACTATTAGTGTATCACCCTTAGGTAATGGAATACGGATCACCTTAGTTTGACATATTACTTCAGCTTGGTTAATGGAAAGCCAATCCATGCCGACAACGACATCAAAACTCCCAAGCTCAATAGGAAGTTAATCAATATTGAAAAGATGATCATTCAGATTCAAGGAACATCCTTGAATGACACTATTAGTTTTGATTAACTTGCCATTAGCAAGTTCAATAACGTAAGCAGTTTCTAGTTCTATCGTAGGCAATGAAAGTAATACTGAAAATTTAGGAGAGATAAAACTCTTATATGCCCCTGTATCAAAAAGAACCGATGCATATAGGCTATTGAGTAAGAACGTACCAGTAACAATGTTAGCATCGTGTCTTGCTTCGGTAGCACCAATCTGGAAAGCTCTACCTCTAGCTTCATTCTCCGGATTGATGTTATTACTGTTTGGGCAGTTTCTAATCAAGTGATCAGGACTCCCGCACTTGTAACATGATCGGTTCGTTTGAGTGATTTGTTGTGGTGCTTGATTTGATTGGCGAGCAGGCAAGTTGCAATACTTGGTGTAATGCCCAACTCTATTACAGTTGACACAAGTAGGACATGGTCCTATATGATGAAATGAACACCGAGTACATTAAGGCGACTACCCAATGTAAGTTTTCTTTTCAGGAGTAACAGCACCATAGTTTTTCACAGTTTGTTTGCTCTGGTTGATCTCAGCCGGAGCTCTCGCCTTAGGTTTGCCAAACCACTTTCGTTTGGTACCTTTAGACACATTCGAGGTACCAATATCACTACGGCCCACGGCCGTTTGAGTTTTTGTTACCAACATACCACTCCTTACCGCCTCATCGGTAAGCTTAGTGGTCAACAAAATTGCACGTTTGAGGGTTGTGGGTTCAGCTGCAGTTACCATTCCCTGAATCTGGGGAACCAAACCCTTAATGTACTTCTCGATTAACGCGGCTTCTGTAGGAAACATATCGGGAAATAAACAAGTAAGTTCGTGGACACGATGAGTGTACGCTAAACAATCAGCCCCGATCATCGAATGATTCCAGAATTCCTCTTGGAGCTTTTGAATCTCAGTGAATGGGTAGTACTCTGATCTAATCAGAGTTTCAAATTCTTTACAACCCATCGAGTCGACTGTAGCTAAGCCCAGCGTTTTTGCCTAGGCATTCCACCAGGTCAAAGGTGATTCTTTAAAAGAACAGGCAGCATAAGACACCTTATGCTCCTCCAAACACTGGCTAATTTTAAGTTTCGTTTCCATTTCCTCGATCCACCTTATCAATCCAGCCGCTCCTTCCTTGTCAGTGAAAGTAGGAGGGTTACAGGAGGCAAAATACTTGTAAGTACATCCCTGTCGTGGTGGATCAGGAGTAGTTGTAGTTGTGCCAGTGGTATGATGAGTTTCTATGTTGCCACCAGTAGCATTGTGTTCCGTGTGATTGTGGTCCCCACCAGAACCCGAAGTGTTATGAGGTCGATGTGGTATCAAAACACCACAAGCCGATAGTTGTTCACGCACAATCCATGCTATCATTGCTTCGTTTGACTCGGATCCACCTGCACCAGCAGGTGGAACAGGGTTTACTCCCGGGTTCACAGGTGGAACGGTATTTGTTTCCAAATTAACCTGTGAATCTGGATTCGATTCCGTATTTACCGGTGGAACTTGATTCGGCTCAGGGTTAGTAGTGTTCTTGATAGATCTCTTAGTCGGTCGACCTCGTTTGGGAGCTATTATTCTGCTCCAAGCAGATAAACTCAGGTCAGTCAAGAACATTAAATATATAACCCCTTTGATCACATAAATTCAATCATATTCAGCTATACTGAAACTTTGTGAGGTTGAAAATGTGATTATAGTAAATACAGTATAACTACTTGCCACAGTCCAGATAGATGATCAACAACACAATGATCATACAAATGTTGGTAGTTATACTTAGTCCTACTATCCCAAAAACATATCATATTATCACTCAGCTCACAACATTATGACATTAATAGTGATATATTATTATTTATATGTTTTTGATATAGGTTCAGGTAGGACTTTGAAACGTTGCCACACAGGACTTTGAAATGTTGCCACACAAGACTTTGAATTGTTGTCACACAGACAATTGAAATGTTGCCACATAGGACTTTGAAATGTTGCGACACAGGAATTTGAAATGTTGTCACAAAGACAATTGAAATGTTGCCACACAGGACTTTGAAATGTTCCAGCTGATAACCATATGAGTTTTGATGTTAACACACGAGTCACACACAACACACATAACGCATTACATAGATAAATACACAAAACAACCATTTTACAAACACTACCATCCTTTTATACATAGAAAGTTTTGATATATCTAAGTGATAATACGTTAGACCAACATCTTACTCTAACTCTCACAAACTCCGGACCTGTATACACCAAAATGTCCCGCTCTGACAACCACCCAGTCAAACTATATCACACCATATCACAAGATATGCACAATATGATGTCAATCACTCGCTCCCTCAATCACCATTACCGCATAAAGTACGGTAAACAATCCAGCACAATAGCCATAATGACCAGCACTATAGACACACATAGTAGCCTGGCCTCTAAGCTCACCCCCTCAAGCACTCCCATCACTACTCCTCTCATCACTGTCACTCGCTGCCATATTGCCGCTATCATCACATGAATCACTGTCCTCCTTATCCGCTCCTCGAACATAACCCACCAAGCTTGCGTGCCAGCATCCAGTGCATTCACCTGCTCCATCAACATCAAATAAGAGGTGAGTATCTCCAACACGGTAGTATGTGTGTCCTCCACAGTAGCACGAGACTCCTGTAACTCTAGGCGAGTCCCCTGTAGATCTAGAGTCACCAGACGAAGCTGCGCCCTAAGCTCCGCCTGCTGTGAAGATTCTCCTACCTCGTGTATGATGTCGGGCTCGTCTCTAGGCGCCATCTGACGTCTAGGAGGAAGACCAGTCGTCTTGCGAGCTTGACCTCGCATTCGTCTGAGTCTATCCCACGCTGGGGCTCTCGGTGGAGATGGCATAGGTGCTGGTACAGGTGCCGGTGGTGTCCGTGGCAATGGTATATCAGCCTGAGAAGCAGCTGCAGATACCTCCGACGGATCGGAGTCAAAACCCGAACTCGAGCTCGGTGTATCATCCAATACCACATAAGGGAACCGCTGATAAATGTATCTTTCCCCTTGGTCTGCCATCGTTGTATACACAGAATACTCGAATCAGTACCATGAAAAATATTGAATAATAACATTCAACATATACATGATATCAGACGTTTCCCTGTCCTAACACAACTATTCGCTCCTTAGTTATTAATGTTCTACTTGAATTAAGTCAAACTAGAATGCACACGTGTTGCGAATTTCAGTTATGCTGGCCACTCATAACTGAGATCCGTACCACCTGATTATCCTAGCTTAATTCAAAACAAGTTTTATTTGTTAGTTATGTTCGGTGCTCTTAGTGTTACTATACGAGCCTATGGTTATAGTTTAGGTCTCAAAGTCCACCTAATTTCTATAACCTGTGGCTCTGATACCACCCTGTCACACTCCCACCTCTAGTCACCGAAGATGATGTCACTATATACTACGATATAGTTGCGGAAGCATAGTGGTGCTGTCTCAGAGATGAGGTGTGACTTACTTGAACCGATATCATAGCACACAGATTCACTTAAAATAAATATATTACAAGAGTTCGTAAATCCATCAACCTAACAACTAGGTTTATTACACAGTCTAGTACATTTAAGTTCAACTAAATGAAGTGCATCCTCACCATGTCGTCACCGTTGTCCTGAAAAAATGTTGAGTTTAAAACGTCAGTACAAAGCTGGTGAGTTCGACAGTTTATTTAAACAATATGATATGATATGTAAGTTCACAAAAAGTTCAGTTCCGGATAACCATGGGACCCGTATCCAGTTCCTTTCGGACAGTTGTTCGTTCACGAAGATACTACCCGTCGATAAATATCTTAATGCCTCATTATCTTAATGTCTATCACTAACATTAAGAAGTTGTAATGGAAACAGGTACCAAACATTCACACAAGGGGAGATGCAATCCTCCCAGCAAATGGGTTGTCAGCCAATAGTACTACCAATGGTTCCTGTTCGGCCGCACATGGGTTCACTAGATACAGTTCACGATTGAGGACTTTTGATACTGTGATAGAGTTACTAACGGCAAAATCCCATGAAATCACACAAAAACCACATGAAATCACACAGATATCAGTGATGCGTATCATATGTTCAGAAAACAGTTCACAGAGTTACCCCGATGTTTATAAAACAGTAAAAAGAAAAGGGGTTGTACGAAACTCACTTGATATCTCAAAGTAGTAGAAACACTCGCAACTGGTGCTAATAGTGAAATTCTGCATTGGTTTATGTTCAATAGGTTATTTATGTTCCAACTTACTGATTAAACCCTTATGAACGTCCAATGTCAAAGACATTGGTTTGATAGTCATCAAACCGACATTAGATTATTAATTATTTATTTTAGTGACATATCATACAATGTATGATGATATAGGAACCTATTTCAGAATAATCTCATATTAACCAAATAGTTAATGTTATTGATTATTATGCTAAAGCAGTTCCTAGACAGGTTAATGGCTTAGGAATGATCAATCCTTGTTATTGATTACCCAAGTATCATGAAATATCACAATGTAGTATTAGATTAGGTTTAACAACCATGTTTAACATACTAATCTGACTGTTATCATGAACATCAGATAATCATTCCAATGAGTATGTTAATGATTATGATTAGTTTGAAAAACCCCACTTTCCCGTTGCATGTCAAAGATTAATCAAACTAATCACCTACATTGTCACAATCAAATGGTTTAAATCATTATAACCATTGTTATAATTTCATGCAAACCGGGCATTACAAGGCTCAAAACAAGGATTTACCTGTTTACAATTCGAGTTTGTCATTTATAATCAATCCTAGCCATCATCAAGGCAATAATCAACAATCCTAGCTATATCATTACGTTCCAAATTAAGATTTAATCATTCATAATCAACCCAGAAGGTTTAAGTGAACCATTACCTATTCTGACGGATTCCAGCGGGTAAAATGATGATCAGAACTTGTTTTAACACCTCTGGATGTGATCTAAACGTCGTGAGGCCTTCAAAATGGAGATTTGAGGGTTTAGTAGAGGATTTTTCGTTGGTGGTGCTTGCTGGCGTCGAGAGGAAGGTTGGAATTGAGATAAGAATGAAAATCTTGACTTTTAACCAAGTTGCCGTCGAAATGGACTCCAGGCGCATCGCCCCAGACCAACCTTCCACGCCAGGCGTACCGCGCGAGGTAACATCTCTAGATATTTTCGCATTTCATCCGCGCGTACCGCCTGGGTTCCCTGCGTGACTCGGGGCGTACTGCCCCAGGGTAATTCGTCCATTTTTCGACTAAATCTTCGTTTCGCGATTCTGGGCAATCCGTAAATCCGTTTCATGCACGGTTTTCGCCCACGTTCATATTTTTCGCATACTATCATCCCATAATCATTTCGATTGTCAATTACACATGGATTATAAACACGATCAAATGTGCTCACTCTGTTGCTGACGTAACTCTTTGTACTCAATTATCACAGCTCGAAATGAAATTTTCCTTTATTTTTGCTTCAACTGTCTAAGTGATACTTTCTGACGGTTGATACTTGGTTGAATAAACTTCCTCTAACTTCAGTACCCTATCATATTCTTCAAAATCCTATTTACAATATCGCAAAGGTTGAAGAACACGATTTCGTTTTAACCTAGATTTCCGTCCAAGAAGTTTCGCGAATAACGATTGTGGAAGAAGATATCCGTTCTAAATCAGCAAGTATGTCTTCATCAAAAGCAGAAGAGCAACGACCATGTTCTAAAAAAAAGGCAGCGGAGGAATCAGAGAAACATAATAAGTTTGATTCAAAAATACGATCTAAGAGCAATGCAGATTTAAAAAGCCCCGTTTCTAAATTTGATCCTAATAAGGTAATCTAGGATTTTTATAAGTCAGTTGCATGATTCATAGAAATATATTTTCTTAAATATATTAAATTTCTAGTGTGATGAAGAAGACGATACAGAAGTTATTCTTCGCTCTAAATCAAAGGGAAAATATGTGAAATTATCTTCCTACTCTAGTGAGGTAGTTTTTTTAATTACAAAAACTAAATTTGTTCGTTTAGTTAGTATGTTTTATTTTAAAATGATTGTTTTACAGTCTTCTGATGAATCTGTTGAGGATTATAAGGAATCGATTGAGAGTAGGCTTGCTGATATTCTGTACAATTATGAATCAAAGGAAAGATTCAATTCCTAGAAGGTAAATTTAATTTTTGCTTTATAATGTTTGATTATTTATGTGTTATGTATAACAAACATCATAAGTAATGTATCATTGCCCATTGGATTAGAATTCTTATTATATTAGTTTTGGATATGTTAGTTATAGAAAAGATTTATTTTTTATAATATGTAACACTGTTATGAATGTTGTTACTTTAGACATTATGTGTTGTAAGATAGTTATTTCTTTAAGGTTAATATCAGTGTGTTTTTAAATTTAATTATATTATAAGTTTTTTATGATTCTGTGTTTATTGTAGTTTTAATAATGATTGTATTTTCGTTAGTTTTGTATAATACTAAATAATAATAATTAACTTTCATAAAACATTTAATGTAATTATTAAAAGTTAACTGTTATATGTTTACCATGTAGAATGCAACTTCATTTATACTGATGTTTGTTGATGCATCAAGAACAGATCAGGTATAAAATCTAGAATGCTTGTTTTTCAAATTACCTTTCATTGAATCTTTATTTGCCTTTAAAAATATTGTTAGTAGTCAGGGGATTCAACCCGGTTATTTCAAGATTCAAATGAAAGCTGGGCTTTCTTGGTTTGTTAAACTGGTTAAAGAAGATTGTAACTATCTTTTAACCGAAGGTTGGAAGGTGTTGGTTGATCAAATGAACATTAGCCTTGGATCCTACATTATTTTTGAGTACGAAGAAATTTCAACATTTACAATAGCCATATTTCCACGGGAGCAGGCTCTTCATGCTGGTAGCTCTTTTTATACCATAATGCTTAACCGTCAGAATGACGAAGTGGTAAGTTTAATATGTTTAGTTTATAATATGTTTTTTTAATTATAATTTATTGTTTTATAAATTACAGTAATTGAATTTGTTTTGTTAACATCAACAGATAATACCAAAGGGATTTGTATCAAAGAATTATGCAGGGAAGGTACCTACGGGTTTTCTGAAACATCAATCAGGTAAGGATTTAAAGTGGAAGGTGAATATAGAAAAACATGGTAAGAATTTTTTCATAACTGATTGGAAGAAGGTAATGGATGACATACCATTACATCCGTTCTTAATGGTCGTCTTCAATTCCGTATCATCTTCAATATGGAGTATGGTTTTTTTCAAACCTTCTGGAATTCAAGCATTGTTGCCTCTTCAGGAAAATGAAAAATGTCATTATGATATGGATGACTTAATGTTTTTGTTAAGTCCAATGAAGGGTGATAAAAAAGGGGGAATTTCAACGATAGGTTTATGCAGGTAAACATTTTTTAACTTAACTAATTAAATACGACTTCCAAAAATATTTATTTAGTGGATGTATGTAATAATAAAATTGTAAACAAATGTAGAATGTGAAGAAGCAGGATGATGGTGTCATTGGTTTTTCAGGGAACATAAAACCAAAAAAGGTAAGTTTAATTTTAAAGAATTTTTTAAATTTTATTAAACTATTTAAATTTATGGTTTAAACATCGTTTTTAATATAATTTAGGATGAAAGGGATGATGATGATGACGTGATTGTATTTGCAAGAGATGTAGAGTCAAGGATGGTCAGTGTAACATGTTTATTGGCATCATTATATTATTCTTTTAATCATATGAAATTTTATTTTTTTAACATAAACATTTTACTTTTATAGAGGCTCCAATTGGAGTAGTTAGAGCACGGGTGAATAGTGGTGAGAGAAGGATAAATATGAGGTTTGAAGAAGGAGAGGTGGATGAATTTCAAGTTAAAGTTACTGATGGAAAGGATCCTAGGTATGTTTTATAGGTTGCTGGTAAAACATTATTGAAATATTTAGAGTATATTTGAATTTTAAGTTTTCTTATTAAAATATTGTTTAGGTACGTGCTAGAAGGATGGAAGTAGTTCATGATTGATAACGACATTGAGAAGAACCAGTTGTGTAGGTTCAAGTTTTACAAATCAAAGATGTTGATGGTGGTTAGTAAACTGAAGGAGGTTTTTTCAGTTTAAATTAAAAACAATCTGTGATGCGTTGTGTTGTTTGCGAAGACAATTTGAACATGCAGCCTATGGGTATGGTTAAGTACTTGAATACTTTATTTTGTGGTATGATGGTTTGGAGGATAATGTTATATATGTTTTTTGTTTATGTTATGTTTTCTAATTTATAAAAATTTGTTATCTATGTTTGGTTAGTATTTCTTTTAGGTATACCAGTTTGTATATTCTAGTTATAAATATTAATATTAATATTAATGTTTTTGTATTCAATTATGGATACTAAATATCGAATAATTGTATTCTAATAAAAGCAACAAAATACATTTAGAAACAAACCCAAAAAAAATCTGATTAAAATATATAAAATAAATATAAAGACAAAAGTTTCATACATGCTTGATGTGTTACAAATTTTGAAGAACCTCCTTGTAAAAAACATTAGATGTAGTGCTTGTAATGTTGTTATCCTTATCAAATATCAAAATTTTCAAGCCTTTTCTGTTCTTTACCCTTGAAACTGCTGCATATAGTTGTCCATGTGTGAAAACTGGGTGGGGCAGAAACAATCCAACATGTGAAAGAGATTGACCTTGACTTTTGTTAATTGCCATGGCAAAGCATACAACAATTGGGAACTGCTTTCTATTTATCTTTAGGGTTATTGGATTTAAATACTCCCAACTTTGACCTATTGGCCTGCAATACTCCCAACTGAGAAAATGTTTACCGGCGCTCTCAATTTTCAAAACATTTTCCACTGGCACTCTAAAACATGATTTTTTTCATGACGTGGCACCTATTTTGGAGTGCTAGTGGAAAATGTTTTGAAAGTTGGGAGTGCCGGTAAACATTTTCTCAGTTGAGAGTATTGCCGGCCAATAGGTCAAAGTTGGGAGTATTTTAATCCAATAACCCTTATCTTTATAGGGATCCTCTTATCTGAAGAAGTTAAACGCATTCTAGGTATAAGTACATGGTTACCTATGTTTGTACCGGTGATTATCTTAGCTTCAATAATATTCTTGCCAAGTTTAACAATCTGCAATCGAGTACCATTACACAGTCCATTTTGTTGGTCAATATTTCTTAGCAACATCACAGGAGTGTTCACTTTCAAAGTTAGCCTATGGTTTGGTAAACCAGATAGCGTTAGGCTATTTAGTATTTCTGGTGAAAACAAAGCAAAATTGATTTCAGATGCTATTTATAGCATACGTGGTATCGGAAACCATCTAACTTAGCATCTAATCATCATATTATAACATAACAAGTCATCTAGCATGTTCAAATCGTACAAAATGTTTACGAGTCGGTCTTTGTAAAAATAAAGTTACTATATATAGTAACTTTCTAGTTTTGCATAGAAATGACCATCTTACCATTTCTAAACCAATTTTCATATCATCAAACTAGCTGAGTCAAAGGTTCATGTTGAGAAGTTTCACGAGGCATCTAAAAGCCTTTAATAGCTTTTAGATACTTAAATTAACTATAAACTACTACTGGGGTTGACTCTCATCCAATGAAATAGCAAGTGAATAAGTCACCATCTTTAAACCAAAGCAGATTTGTTCATGTAAATCTATTGCTAATCAAAATGTGGATTCTCCTCTAATAATCCCAAATGAACTAAACAAGAGGGAGAAATTGTTTGTTATTAAAATCTTCCTTCTCAAATTCGTTTAAGAAAAAGAAGGGTGAAAGTTTAAAGGCAAAATCTGTGAAACAAACCAAACTAAAAACAGTACATGTCTAAAGTACTCAACTATGTGAAAATCAGAGAACAAAGATTTCCGATAAACAAAATTCTAAATGTGTTTCTCCTAAGAAAAGAATTGTAATTTATAATTAGTCGTACTAGCTCTTGCTCGCCAAAATCTCATTCTCAGCCATTTTATAAATTATTTCATGAATGCATCATTTGTGGAAAACTAAGCCACCATGCCATCAACATCTTTGTATAAACCATGTTATCAAGAACAATCAAAATTTTAGTATGTGAGGGTTAAAGAATATAGCAGATGTTAAAGTTGCATCCTACTATGGATAAGACAAAGCTGTAATAACTTCAATTTCAACTAATAAACCAAAAGGAACCACTGTTCCGCCAGCTGTTCGTTGTTACAAACACTACACCCTCTTTCAGAGTGAAATAAAATTTAAAGAAATAGAAGGGAGAAATCCATAGTAAAAGTTGTTACGACGAATGCACCATCATCTGTCGTTGCGGCAGTAGTTACTACTAAGACCTGTATGATTCAATCCAATAAATTTTCTGAACCAAAATTTATATCAATCGTCAAAGTTGTTGACACATATCAACCATATGTGGTAATTGATCAACTTAAAATCAGTGATGACTCATGTTGTATAGGAAATTATGATAACTCATAAATAGAGATGAGGATCATTTGCATTAATTTTTTATTTGAGTCTACTAGTGAAAGATAAATTATAAGAATCCTCAAATTAATTAACAGTGACAAAATTTTAAAACAAATCACAAAAATACGTGTATTATAATTCGGACGATTTAACCAAAAGCCAATTTGAAACTACAACCGACATAAGGTGCAGAAAAGAGTAACTTGTGCAGTATCTAGTACTAACTAGACCCCTTCATTTGGATTCCTATAAGAGTTAAGTGTTAGATATAATCTTCTGGAATCATTCAATTTGTTGGATCAGGTTGTTAACTTCAAACAACACTTCACAAGTATTTCTATATATCAATCTAATAGATGCGGAATCTCTGTTAGAAGGATCTATCAAACACTCAAGGTAAGCAAACAATCTTCGAATACAAGAAAGAACACAAGAATAAATTTCAAGCTCAAAAATATATTTCTTTCAAAGTAATTCAAATGGTTTACAGCAAGCAAGCAAGCACACTTATACAAGTTACAGTGAGAGGTTATATAGCCAAGGCTACAACCGTATTCTCGTAGGAATACATGTTGCATATACTAGACAATAAACAAAGTAAAACTTATTGTAGTATCTAAAGTGTCTTAACAGGCTAATACACTCAATTACAATGATTACATTTATAGACAATGACTTTACAAAAGACTAGCTAAATACAAAAAACATTTAATTTTTTGATCGTCAAAGGCTTCAGGCAATCTTTTGCAATTAATGCTGCTAAGGAGAAGTAAGGTTCTGTGTCTGACTCTTGGTATGTTATATTTGTTTTGATCAGACCAACATGTTTGTTGTCAGCACCTTTTTTAACATAAAGAGTAATAAGCTACAGTCTTTGTCAGATGATTATCCTCGGAAGTCTTTGTCTAAGAAATATGCTGAGGAGTGTCTTCGGAAGCTTTTATTCTTCAGAAGCTTCAAGTCTTTGGAAGCTCTGAAGCTTTAAATGTTCTAAGTGTTGGTCTTTCGAAGCAGTTGTCTTGTACAGCCTTCGACAGGAGTGAGTTATCCTTCGGAAGCAATGTAGCTTCCGAAGAGTAGCTCCTTCCTTCCGAAGGCTGTTAGTCATTGTAGAGTTCAGTACTTAGACAAATGAGAATTTTGGTGAGCATCAACCTTTATTATTATTTACAGTCTACCCTAGGCTGATGCTACCAAAACTTCCTATCTTACTCCTCTCGGAGCCCTCTCTCCCCTAAGAACCTGAGCTCTAGCCTTTACCCATTTGCTGGCTATTCTACCATATGGACCATCATCTAGACTATGAAGAGAGAGTTTCTCAATATCAGGTACAAATGGCTCGGCTATGACCTTTAGTTGAATCAGATCTATCACCATTATTCCCCCATTGATTTTAGTGAGTGTGAACATTTTTTGATGTGCATTGAAGCTCCACTCACTATTGGAATATAAGCATGAATGTGTTCTGGTTTGCTTTTTGGCTCTGAAGGTTCTGAATCAGGCTCAGAGTTAGAGGAGATGGTAGTTTTCCTTCTTCTTCTAGCCATGGTCTTTCTTCTTTTCATCCTTGGTTTGGTTGTGACCATGGCTTGACTCCTCTGATCTCTGGCCTCTTGTTCTTCTATATTGGAGCTCACTGATGCATCTGTTCCTGCAATGGACTCTAGACCTACATCCCCAGATCCAAGATGCTCAGTCCCTCTCCTCTCATCTGCCTTTGATTTTCTCTCAGGATTAGGTTCTTTTGATTGTTGTTTCTTTGCAGCTTTTTGACCTTTGTTGATCTTAATCACGGAGGAGATTGCCATGTTATCAAATGAGGGACTTGATGGAGGAAAGACAGGTTCTTCTTTTGGGTTTATGGGGAACATGTTGGGGAACATGGCCTTTGTAGCCGCCTCACACATGACTTCTTCACCCTCTCTGATCCCCGCATTAGAGATGGGTATTTCAATTTAGGCTCCTCCCCCAAAGCCGAAGCCTAAGTTCAGGCTTGCTCTCTAAGCCTGGATCTGCTCCATAGAAGGTGTCACACCCCAAGCCGGCGGGGTTGGATCGGATTTCCCGTCGGGCGGAAGGTTCCCGGGGCGTGATATCGTGAGTCATAATCGTGATGATCGAATTGTTTACATTGCACATGATACAAATGAGAAATGCTAATTAAAATAGAATTACAAAGTTAAATTACATCAGTATCGTTTATAATTTAACAATGTAAATCTACTATAAACATCATAAAGTTTTTATCTTGTAACTGCACAAAATATACAAAATATTTGTATAATGATGTTTCAAAAGTATGTAGGTCCAAAAATACTAAGTCTTCAATCTGAAGTTCTAGTCCAAAAGCATAAGCTTCTGAATTGACCTGTTCGTCACCTGAGAAGTCATGCAAGAAGACCAAGTCAACACATGGTTGGTGAGTTCATATAGTTTTGTAATTGAAAATGATTTGAAAACCTTCTTCGGTAAAGACCTTAACCTCATTAACACCACATGTAATATCCACATCGGTATGCTTATATATATGGCATACCCCTGAGTCGAGCCTACAACCCGCCCAGACGCCGTCCCACCACATACTAATGCACGTATGACATTGTTGTTAATGATAATTAAGCATTTTTACCTACCATACACTTCCATTCCACAATAGTTCTAATGAGCTCTCAAAACATTTGTTAAACCCTGGGGTAACAACCTTAACCTCATTAACATCACATGCATCATCCAGATCGGTATGCTTATATATAGGGCAAACCCCTGAGTCGAGCCTACTACCAGCCCAGACGCCGTCCCACCACATTGTTGCACCCCGAGAAATCCCATCCCGGACGGGGCGCGAGCATCAGACAGATCGGGTAGGATCGCAGTCTCCGGTCACACAACTTGCGAGACCTACATGCCTGGTTGTATACGTACATCCAATTATTTGGATAAATCAGTTTGTAAAATCAGAGTTGCGGAAGTTATACAATCTCAAAACAGATACAGTTCATAAGTTGCAGAAGCGGTAATTAAATAGTTTTCAAAACATCATAAGTTTAAAGTTTGCGGAAGCAATTAAATGTGTTCAACAACACATGTCATAACAGAATGAAAATGTTAAATGTTCATAATGATCTAAGATACTAAAACTGATGCATGGGACTCCATCCTAGCATCCTATCCTTGTGCGCATGCATTAGCTACCTGAGAAAACATGCGAGTAAAGGGTCAAAACAAAGGTTGGTGAGAGCACAGGTTTTTCATAAGCAGTAAACATCAAAATGTTTAAGTAAGAGTTTTGCAGATTTACGTATCATTACAATGCAATATCGATTTATAGCTTGTCAATACAGTTATATTATATTGTGGATGGTAGCGAAGCTGACAATAGGTTCCTCCTGCCATGTCCATCACAAGACTAAGGCAAAGTGTCGGTCAATATTGCACTGTTCCGATCTCCAGTCGAGTGTAATGGGGCTTGTCAGGCCCAATAGTACTATTCAAGATTACCATGCTAGGCGTTATGCTATTAACGGTCCGAGGAGTATCCCGAGGACTTTTAGTTGTGATAGGGGGCCACACATATACATATAATGATAAAGCATGTCCATACGTAAATAAAATGAGTTGTTTTCCAAAAACAATTTATCATGCTATGTTTTCTCCCCCAAAGGTAGAAAAAGTAAAAAGGGGCCGTGAACTCACCTGGTAGTGCAGTTTCCGGTTTTCGTGTGTTCGCGTCTGCGAAAGCTAGCAGTCCTGCTAGTAAGAACCTATGATCATATAGGTATAATTATGTGTTTCGTGGTTGTGTTGTAGTCCATACAACTCCAAGTGTCAGTGTGCTCAACCGAGTGTGTGTGTGTTGACCTGTGTTGATTAGACGAATCGTTGGTGACACGATTGTTGTGTTTATGTGCCTAAATGCACATAAGATACCAAAATGCATCCTATGACTCCAATCGCACAAGTTATCATTTTTAGAAAGGTTTCGTTTTAGGAGAGTATGGGTATGAAATCCCATTTCATAAAGTTAGTACTTCTAATATGTTTATAAAACACATTTAAACCCTTAAAACATGTCGTTTGCGCATAAAACACCATTTATGCCGTTTTGCCCAAATAAAGTTTCCTTAATTGGAAAGTATCCGTTTAAAAACTCGTTTTCACAAATCAAGGTTTCCAAATATGTTAGAAATCATTTCTAAACATGTTTCATCAATCAAGGTTCATCAAAACACTGTAAAACATCAAAAACCCTCTTTTGACTTACAAAAGTTTCCATTTTTAGTAAGTTTCTATAAAACCATGTTTTTGACAAAATCAAATATCCAAATGTGTTTCTAAACACTCCAATATACATTTGACAACATCTAGACATGTCTAACATGTCTAGATCATCACAAATCCAAGACTTGCAACATAAAAGTTTCCTTTTATGGCAAGTGCACCAAAATCATCACCCAATCAAACAATAACTCAACAAAACTCAATCTAACATTCTAATACATTAAAATTAGTAAATCTATAACATCTACACAACAAATCACCAACAAATTTGTGCACAATAACTTTATGGAGTTGTATGTGGGTTTTTACCCATTGCATGTGCGATCTAACTATAGATAAATACAAGAAACTACCTTAGAAGCCTAAATCCGTGGTAGAACAGGTTCTGGAACTCCAATGGTGGCTGTTGATGAGCTCTTTGCTTGTGGATGGATTCCAAGAACTCTCCTTGAGCTTCAATGGCTTCAAATCACTCCAAGGTTGCAAAGAAAAGCTTCAAGGATGTTACCAGGGGGATTTGAGGTTGATACCAGTGGGTTTTGGTCGCAAATGGATGCGAGAGCTCGAGTGGATTGCAAAGGAGACGGGTAGAAACGAGATGGGATTGATTATAAAGAAAATTTGATCTGCATGGCCTTCGCGTACCGCGGAGACCGATCAAATTTCTTTATCGCGTACCGCGAAGCATTTCACGATGTGGTTGTCGCGTACCGCGATGACACCATTTTATTGTTTTTCAATTCCGTTGATACGATTTGGCTCGTACTCGATTCCTAACATTTATCCAAAGCATCTAATGCACGTTTAGCACGTTAGCACCTAAGTTTCATTATTGTTTGATCACCAACGTTCGTGAGTCTCGTGTGTGTGTTTCGATAATTCCTTGAGTTATCTTTGACAGTTTGTGTTCGTGTTCTATGAAGTGTTTGCACGCTCGATTAATCCTAATCAACGTGTAATGCACAATTCAATAATAATCCGAATTATTGTTTTGTGTTTGTGTTTAGCTCATCTAATTAATCATAATTAAATGAAATACAACAAGTATGAATGTGAAATGTAAAGTTGTAAGAGTTGCAATTTACCTAAAATTGACAGGTGTCACACACATACTAATCCACATAGGACATTGGTGTTAATGATAATTAAGCATTTTACCCCTACCATTGCCTCATTTGTTCTTCAGTTCTTTGTTCCTGTATATACAACAATTTGAAATCCCTATTGATTCCTTAAGTTCATCATACAAGTATGATCAACCACAAAAATTGTACACAGTGAAATAAATGCTTAATTAAATAAATAAATAAACATTTAATAAAATCTAAGTCTTAATGATTGGGCCTTGGTCATACTCGAGTAGACTAGTCTAGCAATCAGGTACTTAGTAGTAAAGGAGATCTTTAAATATCATCAAGCATGCGACTTATACTCATTCAGTCTAGATAGGACATCTTTTGAAATATAGGATTTTATTGACCGTTCTTGACCGTAATTGACCGTTCACATGCTATCTTTGAATATTTCCCAGATTTTCCTCAAAATAGTTCTTTGTAAATAGTTCGTTAGATCGTTAGTACTTTGACAACGCCCTCTTGAAATAGTTCTTTGAAATAGACCGTTAGTTCTTTGAAATAGACCGTTAGTTCTTTGAAATAGACCTTTGAAAATAGTACTTTTTTTAGATCTTTAGTTCTTTGAAATTAGTTCTTTGATTTGCAAAGTTATTTACTAATGATGAATAAATAACTTGTTTTAAATCCAATAAATAATTTACATAGACAAAGTCTAAAATAAACAGTTATACATGTTAAACATATACAATTTAAAAACATTTAAGTAAACAATTTAATTAAAACAGTTTACGCATGCTTCTCAGCCCCGCGTTTTAAAACAAAAATGTTTAGAAAAGGGGCAATGAACTCACCTGTGTTGCTGTGCACGTGAACCACAAAAGATATACACGCTCCTTGGTTGTTGCCTAAGTATCTTTAGCACCTGAGTTATTTTTAAGAGATTCGAATACTATAAGTAAATATAATAGACGTAGTCTAGGGTTTTGGTCTCGGTGTACAACTAAGTGTCCTACGTTACTAATTTGTTTCTAGAATTTCGCTTAGCTTGTCTAAACTCGTTACCCAATAATAACCTTTATCCCACAATCATCTATTACAAGTTTTTAATTAAAGCGTTTTCAAAATAATTCATGTTAAGTTAAATGTTAAGTTAAAAGAATCATTTATTTTAATTTAATAAGATACAAAATTTAATTTCTTTTATTAAAACTTAATTAATTTAGGAAGCAAAATATAATTAAATATGATGAGCTTGGGTTGATCCCATTAGAGCAATCTTGGGCCCATTTTAGTCTTCGATGTTCCCATTATTCTTTGATTTACTCGTTGTATAATCCATACTAGATAGTTCAAATAACTATCTAATGTAATTATATGCCATTTCGAGTCTAAGTGTTAGGAGTTACTCGTACGAACAACACCATGACATTAGACTAGGTTTCTTTGTGTCTCAATGCATTCTCATATATGTTCATCCCAAAAGATGATGCCTTTAGCATATAGGTTATAATATGATTTTCGAAAACTCACCTTTAGTAAGACTCTACTATAGCTTTCATTTGATAATCCCTATGATTTAACCCATCACAATTGATATGACTCCCATGATCATTTAAAAGGAGTTTAGTTTCCCCAAAGTTGGTTGCTCACAAGGAAACCCTAATTAGTTCCGTGCACACACACACCATGCATGCATGAAGTGTGTGTGTTTAAGCATCCCATAAGATCCTTATTGTTCAAATCCTCTTCCTTGTTTAAGCCTCGTGCCTTAGCTCGGTTTACAACTGGCATAATGGTCTTTTAGGTAAAATGTTTTTGGTCAACGGAACCTAACCCTCCTAGCTCAGCCGAATGAGTAACCCCAAGGGCCGAAGGTAGCATAGGCTGAATGAGGGTGTGGGCTGGATAGGCTGCGGCTAGCGAGTGACTCAACTTGCCGAATGGAGGCTACCGAATAGGTTGGCCGACTGAGGCTTGGGCGACCGACATAGGGTTTGGTTGAATGTGTAACCTGGCCGAATGAGAGAGGCCGAGCGAATGTGTTCCGGTCGAATGAGGGTAGCCGATCGAATGAGGAGATGAGCTATTCAGCCGAAAGTGGCCATTCGACCATCTGCACTCTAAGCCATTCGGCCTGTCGAGACCACAAAGAAGTAGTCATGGTGTTCGACCCAAATCGGCTAGCCTACGAAGTATGGTGTGTTCCTTCCTTATCCTAAGCATATTGGTGATGTTTTCCCTAAGTTTAGGTGGGGTAGAACCGGCTAAAGTAGAGGGCCCGATTTATACCTCAAATCAGTCGGATAAAAGCCCAGATCGGTTGTACTTCTATGATCCACAACTTGAAATGGTTGTTTAGACACCAAAAACTCTTGATTTGGTTGAGAAATGGAGGAGATAGGAGGCGGGTTTCTAGAGAGAGAAAGTAGAGAGAGAAAGTGATGGGAAAGAGGTTGAAGATGAGGGAGTTGTGAGAAAAATGAGGGTTCAAAAGCCTCATTAAAGGCTTTCAACATAACCGGTTGTTCGGTCTCGTTCGGTTTCGCTCAGTTTCGTAAAAGATGTCGGTTTCGTTTCATTTTTCGTAACGAAACGACTCAGTTTTAAAAATAGAATTTATATTATTATTTTAGATTGTGATTCCTAATAAATTAACTAAATATCTCCTGTTTATTTGAAATTTACGAAAATATTTACTTTATTGTTTAATAATCGAATAGTACAGTCGTCGCGCGTATTCGTTCGAATCGTCACCCGTACGAGCACTGCGATAACTATACTTTTCAATATGGTTTTCTAATTATCGGATATCATTCAGAACGTTAAACTTTCAGATGTATTCGTACAGATCGTCACCTATACGAAAAATCCATCGATTTAGCATTCACATAACGACATCCGTTTTGTTTTGTTCTGTAAAGCCTCACACACGTTTATACGTAGTAAAATCCTAACAAATAATAACATGATGGTTCTGTATTGCCAGGTATTATCTGACTGATGAACCATGTGTCTGAGTTTCGTTTCTGAGTAAATTCTGAAACTGTGCTATGCTAACATAAAGTGATAATGATATATGAACAACAACTGGTATGTGTACTTGGTTTACTATTCATTTTACTGTACCGATCACTGTTCTGGTGATGTTTCCGGCACTGATGTTACAGAAGGCAACTCACCTCTGGCAATCTTAGCTTTTATATCTCTGACGTGCATATCCATGGTTGAGTTCTTCATGAGGCCTAGCTGCCGAGCATGGAAGCCATACTGAAGAAGGAAGGCCTTAATTTTATCTTTGTAAGCAGCTTCCTTTTGTTTCTTTGTTAGTACCTCCATGGCTTTGGCTGCAGCAGCTGCCTGTTCCTGCTGCTGCACACTGTCCAGCTCGGCAGCCATCTGAGGTACCAACCAGAGCAAAACTCATCAATATCATATCCATTCTCCTGGAGAAGAGCAGAGAGTCTTATAAGCTCATCATCCAGGGAAGTGTCAAGTCGGTCCTTCTTGTCACACCCCCACCTCTCGTCACCTAAGATGATGTCATTGATCACTCTAAAAAGATTGCGGAAGCATAGTGGTGATGTCT
The DNA here is from genome assembly GCA_009363875.1 of Mikania micrantha. Lineage (NCBI taxonomy): Eukaryota > Viridiplantae > Streptophyta > Magnoliopsida > Asterales > Asteraceae > Mikania > Mikania micrantha. The sequence continues at coordinate 46,497,615 of CM018691.1, read as the reverse complement.
CTGAGATTAGGTGTGACTTACTTGATCCGGTATCACAACACACAGATTAACTTAAAGTAAATACATTACAAGGATGTCGGAATCACAACCAACATTACATTATATGAACTTAGTTTATTACATTATTTAATTACAAATGTTTAAAGTGTTTCCTCACCCGGTGGTCACTCTCTCCCTACAAAAAGGTTTAAATTTGAAACATCAGCACAAAGCTGGTGAGTTCATACAGTTCATGTTCCACAATATGATATGTTATACAAGTTCTCAAAATGTTCTGTTCAAGATAACCATGGGACCCGTATCTAGTTCCTTTCGAACGTTCTGTTCTTGTTCTATAAAGATACTACTCGTCGGTAAATATCATGGTGCCTCATTGTCTTAATGTCTATCACTACATTAAGAAGTTCTGGAAACAGATAACAAACATTTACACCAAGGGGAGTTGCAAGCTCCCGGCAAATGAGTTGTCAGCCGATAGTACTATCAATGTTTTCTGTTCAGCCCCACACGGGTTCACTAGATACAGTTTGGACATGAGGACTTATAAATTCTGTGATAGTGTTCTGTTCTATAGGCAAAATCCCATGAAATCCACAAGTTCTCAACAATCACATGAAATCACACAAATAACAATGAGACATATCATATAGTTCTAAAGAGTTTTCCAGCGCTACCCTGATGCTTATAAAAGAGTAAAAAGAAAAGGGGTTGTACGAAACTCACCTGATAACTCAGAATTAGCTAAATATCACAAGACTGATAGTAATAGAGAAATTCTGCATTTATTTATGTTTAATGAGTTATTTAGGTTTTATCTTACTGATTAGATCTTTCTGAACGTCCAATGTCAAAGACATTGTCTTAACAGTCATCAAACTGAGATTAATTATGTAATTAGTTAATTTAATGTTATATCATACAATGTATGATAATGTAGGAACCTACACTGATTCAGGTTCCTAATACAAGGTTGATGACGCACTTGATTAATCAAAATAATCTCGGATTAACCAAATAGTTAATGTTGTTGATTATAATGCTAAAACAGTTTCTAGATAATTTAATGGCTTAGGAATGATCAATCCTTGTTATTGATTACCCAAATATCACGAAATATCACAATGTAGCATTAGAATAGGTTTAATAACCATGTTTAACATACTAATTTGACTTTATCATCAACATTAGATAATCGTTCCAATGAGTATGTTAATGGTTGTGATTAGTTTGAAACACTTGGATTTAATCCTTGCATTTCAAAGATTAATCAAACTAATCACCTACATTGTCATAATCAAATGGTTTAAACCATTATAATTATGGGTATGATTTCATGCAAACCGGGCATTACAGCGTATCAAAACAAGGATTTACCCATTAAAACATCATGTTCTTCATTTATAATCAATCCTAGCCATCATCTAGGCAATAATCAACAATCCTAACTATACCATTACGTTCAAAATCAAGATCTAATCAATCATTATCAAACTATAAGGTTAAAACGAATCATTACCTAAACAGACGGAGTTTTGAATGTAGAACAACGATCAGAACTTGTAAACACGATCCCTGGTGCGATCCGAGGACTCTGGCAGCTTCAAATTTGAGTTTGGAAGATGAAATTTTGTCTGGTTTATGTTTTTTGTGCGTATATGTTTGAGAGATGTAAAAAAATAACCTTCTTCATGAAATTCTGATGAAGTGATCAACTTGTTCCACCGCCTCATCCGCCGCGTACCCCGACGTAGAGCAAAAGAAGGCTTCGCGTACCACGAAGAAATCCTGAGAAATCAAGCATCACGTACCACTGAGAACCTCAACCCATCCTTAGCGTACCACGACGAGCCCAATGGTTCAATACTTAGAAATTTTTCTTTGTTTTTCGATTCCGGGCACTCCCGAACTCCGTTTCGCACACAATTTTCGCCCACATTCATCATTTCTCGCATACTTTCAATCTGTAATAAATACAATTGACAAAATCAATGTGGATTTCTAAAATGACCAAATGTGATCATTTCATCGATGATGTAATTCTCAACTGCACTTGTCACACTTCTTCTTCTTAGGCATCCTCTCCTCTTGTTTTGCTTCCACCTCTGGGGTTAGCTTCCTTTTACTTTTGTCCATCCTTTTCACCCCAGAGGATATGGATCCTGTAGCCTCACCAGTTGGTTCAACGACAAATAACTCTTCTATGGAAGAGTCATCAAGTATGATTGGGCCTTCAGAAGCAGCTGTAGCTTCCGAGTTAACCTTAGAATTCACTGCCTCCTCCAGTTGACCAACCAATGTAGGTCCTAAAACTGATCAAGATCCAAGCTTTACCTTTCCAAACATCATCAATCACCTCTATAGTGTGCGGAATCCATTATAGAGTTAAAGAAGAAGCAAGATGAACAAGAAAGATCAAAACTTTGAATATATTCAGTAAGTATACGAAAATGTGCCTCAATACGTCTAGAGAGCACACCTCGGGATTCGTGTTACAATCTGTACAAAAATACGTCTATTTATACTAGATCTAGCAGTATACGAAGTTCAGGTTCGAGTACACGAACCAGGTTCGTGTACACGAACCTGAGTACACGAAAATTGATAATAACTTTGCAAAATCTGAGTGTTGACTCTTCCGTGTTGACTTTGTCAGTCTTCAACGTTGATTGGGCTCTACAAACTCCCCCTAGACTGGCGAAGTCATCGATAGGAAGAGTAACACTGTGTGGCCCTGCTCCAGCATACAGCTTCAGCTTCACGGCATAAGCTACAGCTCGTGTAAATGGCTTAGCCAGCTCATCATTTCCGGAATATACTCGTATAGGAGAGTTGTGCAGCTTCATCATGTCATCTTTACCATACTTCAGTAGATCCATAGGGTCAAGAATCATGTCGATGTCATCAACATCATCTATATTCCTAAGAATAACTGCAGCAAGGTTCAGATCATCAAAGTACCATGACAGAAAATTAGCCAAAGAGTTATCAGGAACTCTTGGCGAGACGGGCACTGCTTGCTCTACATGAGGAGGAGGGTACTTATAGTACACCCAAGGCTTCTTCGTATTTGGATCTATGATGCACGAAGAAACAAAGCGTCGTCCCTTACCGTGCGCATGACAGGGAAATTCTTCTCACACTGATCTTTGATAAACTTTGCGAACAAATCAGCTTGTGAGTCTTTAGAGGGGTTGAAAAACATAGCTTTGTCGATGCTTCTGATGTCAACTCTAGGCAAGGAACAGAAATCTGTAGACTTCCTGTAAAATTCGACCTTTCCGTTCATCCTTTTGACCAAGTAGATGTCTCTTGGTTTGTCATACATCCAGCAGCATACATTCGATCTGTCGTTGCGAACTGCAAATAGATTTCTGTCATCGGAACTGCAAATAGATTTCTTTGAACCAAGCCGCTTTATCTACAGGAGGAGCAGGCGTCCAGTCTTTCTTTCGATCAAACCAGCTATCTATCACTTCGTTCAGAGAAGTGATCTCATTTCCCAAAGCATCAATGTATTTGTGGGCATACAAATAATCGATATAGGGGTCATCAGATACATTGCCAAGTATTATGTTTACTGGCTCTTCTTCTACAGATGCCCCTGTAGAAGACTTGGCTTGATTCCCCTTTTGATCACTTGGTGACCCAAAGTCAAAGCTATCTGGAAGATCATCAAAGAACCTGTCAAGCCCAGATCCAGTAGTCTCATCTGGCTGTACACAATCACCAAAAAGGATGTCATCTGGAATGTCTCCAAAAAGATCATCATACAGACCAGAAGGCTTCCCGGACGATGATGGATTCCCAGAGTCTCCACCTTGATCTTTGTCATTAGGAGGATCTTTGTCTTTATATTTGTCATCTCCATCTTTGTCAACTTTGTCACCTTGATCGTCTTTATCTTTCTTTTGATCCTGGTCATCATCTCCATCATCAGCATCATCATCATCACTGTCGTCTTTATCATCGCTGACGTCCATAACTTCATCTTCAGATTCAGAAACTTCTTCTCCTTTCAGTCGCTTGATATCCTTTTGCATTTTGTGGTTTTCCAACATGAGAATTCTGATAAACTTTTCATGAGCTTTCAATTTTCCTTTGCACTTGTTTAGATGAGAGCATATCTTGATCTTCCCTTCACGTAGGTTCATGATCATTCTGTCTTTTATCTCCGCATCTTTCTCTAACTGATAGACTCACTCCTGAAGTCCAATGAGATCCACAGGCACCTGTACAGGCTCGTATGGTGAGTTGGAATGCAAAGAGATTTTCCTTTGCTTCTTCCGGACTGAGGTGGAGGTGATTTGGTCTTGGTTTTGGTTTGAGGTGGAATGGTGACGGATGGGCTTGTGGAGGAAACACGGATGATGAGTTTGGTTTTCGAAGGTTTGGGTGTAGGTTTGTGTTTTTGTGGCTTAATGGATTGAGAAGGTTGAGGAGGTGGAGGTGGTTGAGTGACAGGTGAGGGCGATGGTGGTTTTGTGACGGGTGGTGGTGAGGGTGGTAGTGTGACATGTGGTGGTGATGGTGGTAATGTGACATGAGGTGGTGATGGTGGTAATGTGATGTGAGGTGGTGAGGGTGGTTTGGTGATGTGAGGTGGTGAGGGTGGTTTGGTGACAGGAGTGGGTTTAACAGGTGCCTGAGTCATGACAGCAGTAGCAGAGGAGAAGGATAAGCTTGAGAGAATAGACTGAAGTCTTGGGTCTCTTGCCTTTCGGGCCATCGTCTTTTGCCTTTTCTTCTTTGGCGGAGACTCGGGAGTGGGAGTATAATCAACATCTTGAGCTTCTTCCCTCTCTTGTCTTGTGGGAGGTGGCCTCTCCGGGATTAAATCTTCACTTGATGAAGAAGAAGAAACATCAGCTGCAATTTTTGTAGCTTTACTCGCTTTAGCTTTAGAACTTGTAGCCTGAATGTCATGCTCCTCAGCTACAAAGGCAACTGGAGTGCCTTGATCCTCCACAACGTTTTCATCCCCTACAAAACATCCAAACTTTATCAGAGGCCTTTGACCGACATATTGCTTCTTCCCACGTTTATTCATCTTCATGTATCCGAAAATGTCATCGCACATTCTCTTGATCTCCAAAGTACCAAGAGTGGGAGTCAAAGATGGATACTTCTTGTTGATGATGACCTGCACAAATCGAGGGAATGCCAAGAAACGTTCCTTTCTTCGTCCCTTGATATTTGCGTACATGTCGATGAAGATCATCTTGGAGTAGTTGAAATCAATTCCAAGTGCTAAGGCCACCAGACAGGAACTAAGAGTCTGGTTCAGCACATCGTATCCACCCTTCCGTCCAGAGAGACACTGTGTCACTACGTGAGCCAGATATCTCCAATATGGATGCAGTAGCTTCTTCTCAGTGGGTGGATATGCGCCTTCATGTCCCATTTGAAAGACAGTTCGGTTCACCAACGCTTGATCAAGCTCCACTGGGTCAGAATCTTTGTCTCCAAACTGCAGACATTCTCTGATAATCTGCTCCGAAATGATGATGGGGTGACCCTGGATCTTTCCAACGATAGTGATGTTTCCATCTGCATCGACACTTTCTTCCACGGTGCTCCAGAAGCTCCTAACAAAGTCGGTCACAATGGGCGGATACTCCATAATGGCATAGTTGATAGGCGACAAAATCAGTCCATCCACCATACTCTTGAACTCTGAGTGTTTGGCTGGAGGTTCCCCAAGAAATGCTGTCATGTTGTGATCATGCACAAACCGTAAATCTGCCATCTGAAAATTACAAACAGATCAAGTTAGTTTAGATTCAAGAAGGACTGGATTTTCCAAAAATCTTCTAAGTCTGAGTGTACACGAAGACCGGAGTGTTCACGAAACTTAGAGTTTTTTTTTTTTTTAAAAAAAAATTCTTAGTCTTGTGTACACGAAGACCAAGATGTACACGAAATACTTGATGTACACGAAATGTGATGTGTACACGAAGTATAACATGTACACGAAATTTTTGAGTATTCGAAGTTGAGGCTGTACACGAAGTAAGTGTGTACTCGAAAATTTTTGTGTACACGAAGTGGTTCGTGTACTCGAAAGTTCACATTTCGTGTACTGAAAAATCCTCGAAAAGTTGGCTCCTTAGAATTTCTAATCAGGTTCAATATACTCGGAATTGAAAGGCGACCAACATATTCACGAATTGCCTTTCAATTTTAAGTATTTCGAGGTCAATTTGACCAAAGACCTTCTGTACACGAAAATCGCGTACTCGAAATCTTATTTTGACCATAACTTTCGATTTCACGGTTAAATCTTGATGAAAATTGATACCTAGGGTCGCCTATAGGGGATCTACAAGATAGCCTGATTGGAATTTTGAGATCAAGCCTAGAAATCGAGATCGCCTCTAAAAGGAAGTTTCTGTACTCGAAATGAAAAACCGTGTACACGAAATGAATGGTACTCGAAATTAAATGTGGTTGGACTATTTATAGGGTTATTTCGAGTACGCATGTTTCGTGTACTCGATTTCGAATACACGTTTATTTTCTTATTTCGATTTAAAATTCTAACTTTTCTAAAATAAAATAAAATAAAATAAAATAAAATAAAATAAAATTTGAACAAGTTTTAAAGTTTAGTCGGTTCAAATTTGTGGGATCAAATCTGTTATCAAAATTTTAACTATATTAGTTAATTTCTCAGGAAGCACACCCTTTAAATAGCTATTCCCTACCAATGATTTCCACTTGTTAATCCATCTCTTAAAAATCAGTTATATGATCAAGTTTTTCTGAAAGTATCTTATGGGAAATTTGTGATCAATTAGATTGTAAGACTAGATTAATATGCAACCTATCAGTCTTGTTAAATCCTTTGTTTCAAACTTTGATTGTCTTTCAACGAACTTCAAATTATTTTGACAGAGTTTTTAAGATGAGAAAAGAAAAGAACAGATCTATTAGGTTTAGAATCAAGAACAAGAAGGAGTTCTATCATCTTGTGCTCATTGGCATCTTTTATTTTCTGATCTGCAGACACATTGGCCTTAACGTCACACACCCAGTTCTTTGCTTACGCAAAACATATAATGCTTCAGTAGGTATTTCCCACTCTTTGTTTGCACAAAACATAGAAAATACCCGAGTTTTCAAACACAATTTCAAGTTTATAGAAACACAATCTCGTTTTGATTAAAGGATTTAAACTAGAAGTCAAATAGTTGTCACATATTTCTAGTTATCTAATGATCATGATTTCACACTTATTTATCTATTTATATGTATTTTAAGTTTGATCAAGTCTGATTATTTAAGGTTTGAAAAACTTATTTCAACTTCATAGTATAGAATAGATATTCAAAGTTGTTATTCCTTTTGAAATCTTATTAAGATTGTGAAATTTTGATCCTTAGAGATTATTTCACTTCCCAATTTGATCGATTCACTTTGCTTGTCCAAATAAAATCTTTTTGTATTTTCTTAAGTTTTTGTAAAGTTAAAATGTAAAAATGTAAAAATGTTTTTGTAATTTTCTTTGAATAACACGAAGCAGAATCTCTTTTTCTTAGGATTTCAAAAAAAAAACCTAACTCCCGCTAAACTTATAGATTATTTTAGACTAACTCAAAGACCGAATATCTTTTTGTTGTTTTGTAGATTTGACTCAAATAATGAAAAATCTTTTTGTTTTTTTCTGTAAATTTTCTCCCTCTAAATTTGTGACCAAGGTAGGACACAAATTTTAGTGTATTTACAAAGAATGTTGTTAATCAAAGCTTATTAATTTGAGAGAGGCAAGCAAGTGATGGAAATGTACTGTATCGAACGGTTTTGTAAAAAGGTCCGCTAGATTGTCATCAGTGTGGACTTTTTCAAGATGAATCAGCTTTCGTTCGAAACAGTCACGAATGAAGTGAATCCAGATGTCAATATGTTTAGTTTTGGAGTGTTGTACCGGATTCTTGACGATCTGTAGGGCTGCTTCATTGTCACAATAAATAGGGGAGTCAAGAAAGTTCAAACCATAATCAAGGAGTTGTTGTTGCATCCAGATAACCTGAGAGCAGCAACATATTCAGCTTCTGCAGTGGATGTGGATACGGTTGTCTGCTTCTTGCATTGCCATGAGACAAGGCGATCTCCCAGATATTGACACCCACCAGTGGTTGACTTCCTATCCAGGTTACATCCACCAAAGTCACTGTTTGAGTATGCAAATAATTGAAACTCAGAGCTCTTTGGGTACCAAAGACCGAGCTTAGGTTTCCCGACTAGGTACCGAAAGATTCTCTTGACAGCTATGAGGTGAGATGCCTTCGGATTTTCCTGATATCTGGCACACTGACATACTGAAAACATAATGTCTGGACGACTAGAAGTCAGATACATCATAGAACCAATCATCGAGCGATAGAGGTGTTGATCAACATCTTCACCGTCTAAATCCGAAGTTAGAATAGGACGAGCAGCCATGGGAGTGGATGCCGGCTTTGACTCCATCATTTTGAACTTGTTCAAAATGTCTGTGACGTATTTTCCTTGGTGAATCAGCACACCCTTACAATCATGTTTTACCTGCAGACCCAGAAAGAAGGTCATTTCTCCCATCGCGCTCATCTCAAATTTCTTCTTCATTACCCCTTCAAATTCCTTGCACAACGCTGAGCTGGTGGAACCAAATATGATATCATCCACATAGATTTGAACGAGAATTAAATCATCCTTATCTTTGCGAACGAATAAAGTCTGATCAATGGCTCCACGGGTGTATCCATTTGCAAGCAGATGATCAGTAAGTGTTGCATACCACGCTCGCGGTGCCTGATGAAGGCCATAGAGAGCTTTGTCTAACTTGTAGACGTGGTCAGGGAACTGAGAATCTTCAAAGCCTGGAGGTTGACAGACATAGATTTCTTCTTTAACCTTCCCATACAGAAATGCAGTCTTCACATCCATCTGATATACAGTGAAGTTAATATATGAAGCATAGGCCAAGAAAATCCGTATGGCCTCGAGTCTTGCAACCGGCGCAAAGACTTCTTCATAATCTATCCCCTCCTGCTGATAAAATCCTTGAACAAGCAGTCTGGCTTTGTTTCTGATAATTATACCAGAATCATCTCTCTTGTTTCTAAAAACCCATCTGGTTCCTATAAGCAATTTTCCTTTGGGTAGAGGAACCAGATTCCAAACTTTGAGATTCTGAAACTGCATCAACTCCTCTTGCATTGCTTCAACCCAACTGGACTCCTTGAGAGACATTTTGATGTTCTTGGGTTCTACCTGAGAAATAAAACAAGAATATAAACAAGAATTAGTAGGACCTTATTGACTTCGAATGAGTGTCTCTTCAGGCAACGTGTTCTGAACTGTAATTGATTTGCTTCGAGTGAGAACGCCTTCTGAGAGAGGTCCAATAATATTCTCCACTGGATGATTCTTGTTTACATTGATTGTTGGCACTTCTTCTACCGCCAGATTATCTAGCAAGTTGCTGATGTTATTGATTTGGTCTTCACTTGACGAAGAAACATGGTCAATAGGAGCAGTTTCACTAGCTTCAGCTCCAGGGTCCACACAATGTTCCTCAGGTATGCTATCTGAGAACAATGGATTATTGAAGGTATGGTGGGAAGAAGATGAGGTTTAATCATTTTCAGGAAGAGGCTGAACCGACTGAGAAGTATCTGGTTCTGAGGGAAGAACTTCATGAATTGGGGTTGGCTGAGCTGGAGGGGCACGATTGTACATGCCTGGAGGGTCAACCGTCAAAATATTAGGTTTACCAGGAACATAGTCAACCCTATAGTCTACGTCATCACCCGTAGAAAATTCATCAGTCTGTTCAGATGCACCTGCATTCTCTGATGCAGTATTGAAAGGTCTGAAGGTAGAATCATACTCGAATAGCCAATCAGGACCCGAACCGGCATTAGTGGAGTTCATTTCTTGCCAATCTATGTAGTATGATTCCTCAATCATCCTAGTTTTCTTGTTGTAGACTCTGTATTCAGCCTTTTCTGATGAATACCCCACAAAGTAACATTCGTCTGCCTTGTCATCAAACTTGTGATTAGGCTCGGTATGAAGAAGGGTACAAGGACATCCGAATGACTTAAAATGGCCAACTGTGGGCTTCTGATTAAAGAGAATCTCGTATGGAGTCTTTTGATGACGCTTGTTCAGTAGAGCTCGATTCTGAACTTAGCGTGCAGTGTTACCTGCTTCGGCCCAGAAGAAAATAGGCAGCTTTGACTCTGACAGCATTGTTCGAGCCGCCTCTATTAGTGTTCTGTTTCTTCTTTCAGCAACTCCATTTTGCTGAGGAGTTCTTGCTGCACTGTATTGTCTGGCAATTCCTTTTTCATCACAGAAATCTATAAGAGTCTGATTTTTGAATTCGGTACTATTATCAGTTCGGATTACCTTAACCTTCAGATTTCTCTGATTCTCAATTAAGGTAATAAACTTCTTCAGAATCTCTGGAGTCTCATCCTTCTTAGCCAGAAAGAATACCCAAGAGAATCTGGAATAGTCATCAGTCACTACCAGACAGTATGACTTCTTCCCGATGCTCATAACGTTGACTAGTCCAAAGAGATCCATGTGAAGAAGTTGTAGAACTGAGGAGATGGAATTGAACAATTTAGGCTTGTGAGGTCTCTTGTGTTGCTTTCCCTTGGCACAAGCAATACATTTCTCAATGGTTGAAAAGTCCTTAGAGGGCAAGCCAATAACATGATCTCCCTTGGCCAATCTGTTGAGATTCTTCAAATTTACATGACCCAGCCTTCGATGCCACAACAGACAATCATTCTCCGATGCCTTTGAGAACAAGCAAGTATTTTCTGTGAACGAATCTGAGTTCATATTGATGATATAGGCATTGTTTATCCTTGGAGTTCTCATCAAAATCCACTTCTCAGGCACCACAAATCCAGGTTTCAGAATGAGACACTCCTTGTTCGTGAAGTGTGTAGAAAAACTTTTGTCACAGATTTGAGAAACACTCAGAAGACTGTGATTGAGCTCTTCAACATAGTACACGTCTTCAAAACTGAGAGTTCCATTTGTAACTGTTCCCTTCATGCTTATTCTTCCTCCCTTGTCTCCAGCAAACGACACATAGCCTCCATTGAATGGTGTAACTTCATGCAACTGAGAGAAATCCCCAGTCATATGCTGGGAACAACCACTATCTACATACCAAACGTTTTTGAGCTTGTTTAGCTGTCCCTGCATTTCACACACAATCAATGAGAAACAGGTACCTAAACCATAACAGGTTTAGGCACTTTGGTAAGGGTAGAGACTATGTCCTTGGGTCTGGGTTTGGGTCTGTTTTTGGAACTGTCTGAGTTGTGCCTCATATATTTTGTCATGCTTCCACTGCCCAGGTTAGCTTGTTTTGTCTTGTTTTTGAAAATCCTTTGTGTTTGCTTATGAAAATTTGATGGAGGTTTGTTGGATTTCTTAGGTCTTTTTGCAGTGGAAGAAATCTGAGTCTGTGTCTCCTTCTGAGAGGTTGCCTTAGGCTTGGAGGATGACATGGTTCTCTGATGCTTGTTAACTGGTTTAGCCTTAGGGATAACCTTCTGATTCTTCCCATAGAAGAATTCAGTAGGTCGGTGCAGACAGTGTCTAGCAATGTGGCATGGTTTCCCACATGCATAACAGCAGACCTTTTGGTGATATTCAATTGGGTCAAAGGGCTTTACATCACAGTTACTTTGACCAGAGGATAAGTTTGAGGAAATTTGTTCCAAGGACCCAGTTGGAACATAAGGTTCACAGTTGGGATTCAACTGTGGAACCCCCTCTTTAGTAACTGTGGAATGAGCCTTGACTGCCTGCTTGGTCAAAGGAGAGGAAGTTGATTTTGAAACAAGATTTATAGCAAAAGTTTTCTGAAAACTCTTTAACATATCATTAGGCTTAATATTAATTTCATCAAACTTTCCAACAAAATCAGTTTTTGGAACAAAAGATGATTGTCTTGTAGATGTTGAACAATCTGTGCTCCTCCTAGCACTTCTTTCTACCTCCTTCTCCTCTGAACTTGAAACACTTAGTTTTTCTGCACAAACCTCAGGATCATTAGTCATAATAGGGTCAACTGCAAGAACAACAGGATTGGTGGGAAAATCATAAGTACAATCAGAATCCGATTGCAAGTCATCAACAGATGTGTTGATCCTTGGCATGCTTGAATAGTTATGATTAAAAGGTGGTTCAAACTCAGTATAACCAAGGCCCTTATCCTTCTTTACCCGGTATTGTATGTTTACCATATTTTCTAAAACTTTGCTTGAGTAATCAAACTTTTCACATTTTACTGAAGTTTTAGAAAGCTGAGTTTTAACTTGGTCCAACTCCAAAGTGAGTTCATCGATTTTGCGTCGAGCATCTCGATAGTTGGACTCTTTATCACTTAAAAGCTCTTTTAGCCTTGCCATATCCCGACCCTTGGCTTCAAGTTTCCTTTTGAAAATTCCTTCATTTTTAAGAAATTCTGAGTTAAAGTATTTAAATTTGTTTACTTCTTTGATTAATGATTCATTGTGTGACCTGTACTTAAATACTTTATCTATGCATGAGGTAGAGCAAAGATTTTCAGTTACCTCCTTCTGCTTGTCATCCACCTCGGCCATGAATGCATGACTTAAAGTCAGTTCCAATTCCTGCACCTGATCACTCCAGTCATAGGAGTCAGTCTCTTGAGTCACCAATGCTTTAGATGTGCTAGCGCTTCCTCCTGCAGCTGTATTCCCTGACTTCTCTTCAGGCTTCTTTTCTCCTCCTTCCTTAGCCACCTTGGCTGCTTACATTCCCTGGCAAAGTTACCAGATTGGTCACAATTGTAGCATCGTAATTTTGACTTGTCAAAGCCAAGCTTCTTTCCCGGAGCGTTTCCAAAGCTGTTTCTTCCATATTTCTTGATGAACTTCTTTGCTCTGAACACAACCATTGCCATCTGCCATGAGATATTCATTTCTTCAACATTAGCTGGATTGATCTGCTCTAAATTGTCTTGAGTGAGATTGGATGGCGCCAATTCTCCAGTTATGAAAGCATTGTAGCTATTCATGAACCCTTTAAATAGCAGCAGATTTTCTTCACTTTCTGGATTGAATTTAGGCACCTATCCAGCTTGTCCAGATGACAGGAAAGCGGTCTCAAAAGGAATTGATGGAGATTGAGAATTCTGATATTGATGCTATCCTGAAGCCTTAAGACTTATAGCAGACAGTAGTGCAGAGTTTTCTGATACGGGAGCAATTCCCATGGAGCTGGCATGATTCAGTGCTCTCTGCTTATCATCCATATCATATGAGTTGATAATCGAAATCCGCTCGCTCAAAGAGGTCTTGTACATATCCTTGGTTCTTTTGATTGTTGTGCAGTTTGAATTCCAAGTGTAAGGCAATGAGTTTAGCAGCTTCTTGTTAACTTCTCCCTTGGTCATTTCAATTCCAGAACTGGTCATCTCAGTCATCAGATGTGTGAATAGGTTAAGTTGTGCTTCAAGAGACTCTCCCTTGATATGATTAAACATGTTGAACCTTTGTCTGAGCATGTCCTTCCGACTCTCTCGCATGTCCTCATTTCCTTCAAATCTTTCAACTAAGGCATTCCTGAGTTCCTTTGCAGTCTTGTGTTCCTTGAATCCGTGAGCAACATCGGTTGACAAAGCCATTGTGATCGAGGCATATGCCTTTTCATCCTTCTCCATCATGAGTATGTCATTGTCAGTATACAGTTCTGGATCCTTGGGAACGAGAGGACCATTGATTTCACTTTGGTATGAGGGCACAAAGGGACCCTCTTCAATTGATCTCCAAAGCTTAGGATCGGTATACTTGATGAATGACTGAAATCTGAACTTCCAATCTTGGAAGTTATCTCCTGACACGAGCCTTGGTGGCTATGTTCCGGTGCCAATCTCATTGTCCAGATTGAGTAAGTTGGACAAATTTGTCAGATTCTTTAAAGCCATGATGAATCAGAAAATTTTCTAAGTCCAGTACACGAATTCCTTGTAGCTCCCTGTAGATATTGCTCCAAGTTAAACAGACAGATCTGTACTCGAAACTTCCTTGTACTCGAAAATGCCCATGTACTTGAAAGTCTTCCTGTACTCGAAATCCTGTATTCGAACTTCTTTCTTGTACTCGAAAAGTATTTATACTTCGAATACTCTGACTATACTCGAAACAGTACTACTCGAAAATTTAGAACTTGAAAAATACTTAAGAAAAATTTTATAAAAATTTTTCTTAAGAGTAGAGTTCCAAATTTACACAGCAGCTAGATGGAGTATAGAAGAGCAATAAAGTATAAAACTTGCTTCAAAAAGAAGTTACCTTGATGATGAAATGAGCACTCAAGCTCTGATACCACTTGTAGGTCCTAAAACTGATCAAGATCCAAGCTTTACGTTTCCAAACATCATCAATCACCTCTATAGTGTGCGGAATCCATTATAGAGTTAAAGAAGAAGCAAGATGAACAAGAAAGATCAAAACTTTGAATATATTCAGTAAGTATACGAAAATGTGCCTCAATACGTCTAGAGAGCACACCTCGGGATTCGTGTTACAATCTGTACAAAAATACGTCTATTTATACTAGATCTAGCAGTATACGAAGTTCAGGTTTGAGTACACGAACCAGGTTCGTGTACACGAAACTGAGTACACGAAAATTGATAAAAACTTTGCAAAATCTGAGTGTTGACTCTTCCGTGTTGACTTTGTCAGTCTTCAACGTTGATTGGGCTCTACAACCAACTTGGGAGATTCCTTAGCGGTGTCCACAAAGAGTTTAGGAGTGGAGGAGAGGTCTTCATCAGCTTTTGTCCCAAAAAGGGACACAGGTTCCATGGATATGGATGGTTGTTTTTGAATAGGTTCCTCCATGGCAACCTGGGTTGCAGTCTCAGGACACTTAGTCCTAGAAGGGGACCTAGGCTCCATAGAGAGATGTTTTATGAGCTCTTGCTCAATATCTATGGGAACCTCTGTATTAGCAGAAGAAGAGGAAGAGGAAGTACTAGAATGATGAAAGTAAGTGCCCAATAATTCATACCATTTATTAGTCAAAGTGACTATGGAAAGGTTGAAGTATTGTGCACCTTCCTTTTCTCCTACATCTGATCCTAACCCTAGAGATGGTGCCTCCTCCCCCTTTATATCAGGGGAGAGAAAGGTAACAACAGTAGGATCAGGACAAAATGGAGCACAAACTATTGGCGGTCGTCTCCTAAGGTCTAAGATAGTAGCCTCTTTGGCTTGCACCTTGTGACACCCCGTAATTTCCAGGTCAGCATCTCATTTATTTAAAGGTTTATTTAAATGCATTATGAACACGTGACACTAGAACTAGATTAATTTATCGTGACACGTGGCACGATAGTACGAACACGGACACATGACTAGATAATTCGGAAATTATCGACAAACAGCACACAAGTTTCAAAACACACGAACGTTGGTGAACGTCAAGCACATTGTGTAGCACAACACTCGAGACCTCACGAAACACTAACACATTGAACTGGGAAGTTCAAACAAGGCCAAACGATAGTTCGGAAGCGTGAAAACGACGACGAACGGATCAAACCCATTAAAAAGGGCTTATTGGGCTCTTCAGGGACCCATCGCGGTACGCGATGGCCCAACAAGAAGCAATGTCGCGGTACGCGACAGACATCGCGAAGAGTTGACTCCCGGATTTCTCCGCGTAGTGCGAAGCATATTTTTGCCTCGCATCGCAGTACGCGACATGTGTCAGACGGCAAAATCTTATAAAACCAAGATGCCATCATGTCTATAGCCACTCTATTCTCACTTCTCGAGTTCCAGACACTCAAGTGCGTCTTCAACCTCTGAAAAACCTCCATTGAAGCCAGGAGAAGCCATAGAAGGACCATTGGAAGCTTAGGACTTGGAGTTGGAAGCTTGGAGTCCACATCTAAGCTCGAACGTCATCACTTTCCTTCTGTTTCTGTCGAGTCCAGCAGCTCCAGGGAGTTTAGAAGCTGCTCATTCATCATTCCAGTATTCTTAGAACCTTAGAAGGTAATCTCTACACCTCTTGTGGTTTAAAACCACCACTACACTCACATGCAATGCTTGAAACCCACATGCAAGCACACATCATGCACATGCACGAAATTATCTTCTGGGTTTGTTGATCTCACTATGTTTTATGAGGATCTAAAGTGATTATATGATGTTTTATGATGATTTATGATGATGGGTTTAAGCCTTGGTGCTTAAAATGATGATTTGTGACAATATATTGCCATGCATGTACGATTCATGATGTTTAGGATGATAGTGAGTATATAGAAATGTTCATGAATGAGATTGAAGGATGATTACATGTTTAGATGATGTTGAAATGGTTGAAAAGGCTATTTTTGACGAAACTTTCTATTTATAGTAACTTTTTATTTACAAAATGGTGTTAGGAGTGAAATGGTGGACATGCATGTATGTAGAATTGCTCTTAGGTTGATAATATGATGATTTGAATGTTTAGATTATGATCTTTAATGATGATTATGGTCATATGGTACTTGAATTTCAGTATTTGTTTGCTCATGATTTAAAAGTGAGATTTCTTTCATCAAAAAATGAATTTTGTCAATGTAAGAATTCTTGGTTTTCTTAAATTCTCTCTTGTCTTGTCGTAACAACTCTAAGTCATCAATAATTTTTGATTGCATCTTCTTTACACAGTTAGCTTATAAATACATGTTTAAGTGCATGAATTATGAGCTACTTGAGTGATGATGAAGATGATGCATCAAGATGAATTGCCATAGAGGCATGATTGATTGGAGCATTATCTTCGGCTTAGTGACTCTAGTCATAAAAACATTCACTTTGGAAGCAACTAGCAACTATATTGTTGCTTAAATCGCTACATTAGTGAATGGGAATTTGTCTCATGATTCAATAATTACTTGAATCAGCTTGGCTTGAGCATGACTAATAGTGAAGGTATCAAAGAGGCAATAAAGCTAAGTTGAAATTCTCACAAGACCTTCTTGTTTCAAATGGTCTCTCTCACATTACAACCAGTGTTGTAAAAATCGGCTTAGGCGGGCGGCCTCCAATTGTGTCGATTTGGCCCTAGGCGGTGCTAGGCGGCCTAGTCAGTTTTTTTTTTACATTTTTCTGGTAAAAAGGACCATATCTATGATTATTTGAGATATTTTTCAACAAAAAATACTTAATCTGTCTCCAAAACATCGAATCTAACATCTTAAACATCAAATCCAGCCACTTAACATCGAAGTCTATCTTTAAACTTTGAACTCGGTGTTTAAGTTTAAACTTTGAAGTGTTTGACTTAGTATGTTTAAGTTTATTTTTTAAATTATATGTAATATTATATTGAATTATTATATTGATGTGTGTATATAATATATATTTGTAAAATTACATATAAAATTTCCAATCCGTTTAGCGCCGGTTAATCTCGATTGGTCCCTAGGCGGTAACTCGTCGTTCGACTAGCGCCTAACGACTTTTACAACCATGATTACAACGATGAAAAACTTACAATTTAAAATAAAAACAAAAACTTTTCATCTACACTAACTCAAACAAAAACATAAACAAACATAACTCCCATGCAAATCAAAAGCCACTAGTGATTAAACCGGGTTTAATAATTAATGAACCAACAATCTCCCTCCTAATTTTGAACCCGGTTTGTAAGCTCCTTTACACCCAGAAGTTCTCTTATTTTTGCAGTCCTTAACTTTGGCAATGCTTTGGTTAGGATATCCGCAATTTGATCTTCTCTGCTTACATGCTTAACCACAATAAGATCCTTTTCAATAGTGTTGTAAAAATCGAGATTAATCGGCCGATTAATCTGGATTAATCGTTAGCCGGGCCTAAGCTGATTAATTTTTGCCTACTCGGTTCAAAAATCGCTAGTCAGACCAAGTCGGGACTAATCGGCACTAGTCTGTACTAATCGGTCCTAGTCGGATTAATCGGTCCAAGGGCAAAAAAATCAGTTAACAGGGCAAAAAATCGGTCAACAAGCCAATAATTTTATGTCTAAGCCAATAATTTTATGTCTAAGCCAATAGTTTTATGTCTAAGCCAAAAATTTCGGTTCAAGCCTAAAGAAATTGTGGTTTTTATTCTTCCCTATCTCAGTCGACTCCCAAAATCACGATCGATATGTAAAAAGCAGCTGCGTACGATTGGTCTGTCGAATCCCAAGTATGCTTATATAAATGTTTGAATTTTTAAGTACTTTGTTTATTATCTTTAAGTTTATTAGAAAAATATTTTAATTTTGAAGTATTATATTTATATTAATGCATGTATTTGTATGTATATATATAAAATTTTGAAAACTTTTATATAAAAATTCCAATCCGATTAATCCCAAGTCCTTACCTCGCCGACTAACTAACGACTAATGATTTCTCCAACAATGCTTTTCAATGTACTCCCTTGTAAAATGAATATATATATATATGCTTGCTTCTTCCATTGAAGATTGCGAGACCTACATATATGGATTCATACGTACATCCAAATACTTGGACAAGGCAGTTTATAAAATCATAGTTGTAGAAGTTAAGTAAGTTATCAAAACAGTTTAAGTTCATAAGTTGCGGAAGTGTTAATAAAATAGTCTTCAAAATAACATAAGTTTAAAGTTTGCAGAAACGATTAAAGATGTTTAAACAATACATGACATAACAAAATGATAAATGTTCTCAAGGCCTAAAACACTATGTAGATGCATGCGACTCCAGCCTAGCATCCTAACTCCTCACACGTGTGCCTTAGTTATGTCACACCCCCACCTCTCGTCACCTGAGATGATGTCATACATTACCGTGAGAAGGCTGCGGAAGCATAGTGGTGATGTCTCAGAGATGAGGTGTGACTTACTTGAACCGATATCACAGCACACAGATTCACTTGAAATAAATATATTAGAAGGGTTTCGTAAATACATCAACATTACAGCTTAGTTTATTGCACAATCTAATATTCCATAATTACAAAAATGTGATGTGCATCCTCACCGTGTCGTCACTGTTGCCCTGCAAAAATGTTGAGTTTAAAATATCAGCACAAAGCTGGTGAGTTCGACAGTTCAGTTAGAACAATATGATATGATAAGTATGCTCACAAAAAGTTCAGTTCTTGATAACCATGGGACCCGTATCTAGTTCCTTTCGGACGTTCTTGTTCTTGTTCTATAAAGACACTACCCGTCGGTAAGTATCTTGATGCCTCATTGTCTTAATGTCTATCACTAACCTTAATAAGTTGTAATGGGAACAGGTACCAAACATTCACACAAGGGGAGATGCAATCCAACCAGCAAATGGGTTGTCAACCAATAGTACTATCAATGGGTTCACTAGATACAGTTCACGAATGAGGACTTTTGATACTGTGATAGTTGTTACTAACGGCAAAATCCCATGAAATCACACAAAAAGTCACAAGAAATCACACAGATATCAGTGATGCATATCATATGTTCAGAAAACAATTTACAGAGTTACCCCGATGTTTATAAAACAGTAAAAAGAAAAGGGGTTGTACGAAACTCACTTGATGTCTCACAGTAGTAGGAACACTCGCAACAGGTGCTAACAGTGTAATTCTGCATTAGTTTATGTTTAATAAATTATTTATGTTCCAACTTACTGATTAAATCGTTTTGAACGTCCAATGTCTAAGACATTGCCTTAACAGTCATCAAACCGATGTTTAATATTTAATTATTTATTTTAATGTAATATCATACGATGTATGATAATGTAGGAACCTATACTGATTCAGGTTCCTAATACTAGGCTGATGACACACTTGATTAATCGGGATAATCTCAGATTAACCAAATAGTTAATGTTGTTGATTATGATGATGAAACAGTTCCTAGATAGATTAATGGCTTAGGAATGATTAATCCTTGTTATTGATTATCCCAATATCATGAAATATCACAATGTGACATTGGAATAGATTTAATAACCATGTTTAACACACCAATCTGACTGTTATCTTAAACATCAGATACTCGTTCCAGTGAGTATGTTAATGATTGTGATTAGTTTAAAATACTTGGATTTAACCTTTCATGTCAAGGATTAATCAAACTAATCACATACGTTGTCACAATCAAATGGTTTAAATCATTATAACCATTGTTATGATTTCATGCAAACTGGGCATTACAACGGCTCAAAACAAGGATTTACCCGTTAACAGTTCGATTTTGTCATTTATAATCAATCCTAGCCATCATCTAGGCAATAATCAACAACCCTAACTATATCATTACGTTCAAAAACAAGATTTAATCAATCATTATCAAACTAGAAGGTTAAAATGAACCGTTACCTATTCTGACGGAGTTCTGCGGGTAAAATGATGATCTGGACTTGCAGAAACGTTCCCTGGTGCGATCCACGCGCTCAAGATGCTTCAAAATGGAGGTTTGAAGGTTTGGATGAGTGATTTTCGTGGTTGGTGGCTGGAAACGTCGATAGAGAAGGTAGAGATTGAGATGTGGATGAAATCTTGACTTTTTAAGCCATTTTTCTGACTTTTTGGCCCCAGGCGCATCGCCCCAACTCGGAGGTTTTCTCGGGGCGTACCGCGCGGGATGAGAAATCCAGATTTTGATCTTATCTTCGTTTCGCGATTCCGGGAGCATACGAACTCCGTTTTGCGCACGGTTTTCTCCTACGTTCACGATTTTTCGATCTCTTTCCAATGGTTATAATTTCAAGACCTAAAGAACTCAAAATATTTGACCTCTTATCTATAGCCATATTCGATTCAGTGTATCTTGAAATTGGAGCCTCGTTTCGCGATTTCGCTTACACTTATTCTCTTCATTTTCGAGTTATGATTTTAACCTGAAAATTTTGAGTTGTCAACTCAACGTGGATTTTAAGCATGATCAACTGTGCTCAATTTATTGCTGACGTAATCCTTCGTACGCAATTATCACAGTCTCCTCCTGTTAGAAAAATTTCGTCCCAAAATTTAGTGAAGACTTACTTGATAACAATTGGTCATAAGAATGAGTGTGGGTATTTCTGTTTCATCTTATCTTCACGTTCCCACGTATATTCGGGTCCACGTTGTGAATTTCATAGAATTTTAACAATAGGTATGCGACTGCATTTCAGTACTTTCACTTCTCCCAACCACCAGCTTTGGTTTCAAGTTGCTAGTCTAATCCTCTTAATTCCTAAGCCGGATAGTTCGTTGTTTGTAGAGCTTGTTGCTGAGCTTATTTGTTTTGAGGAATTAGACTGGTTTGAATAGTTATACCTAACACTTTCACTTGTAAAGGTTTGACTCGTTCCTTGCGACTCAAGGCATCGGCTACAACACTTTCACTTTCACTCAAGGCATCCTCTTAATTACTCAAGTCATAGTCGTTTAACAGTTCTACCCACCGCCTTTGTCGCATGTTCAACATTTTCTGATCTAGAATATGCTGAAGACTTTTGTGATCAGTGTATATGATACACTTTGTTTAGTAGAGATAATGTCTCCAAATCTTGAGTGCAAACACCACTGCACCAAGTTCTAGATCATGAGTGGTATAGTTCTTCTCATGTATCTTAAGTTATCGAGAGGCATACACAATCACTTTATCGTTTTGCATTCAAACACACCCAAGACCTTGTCTGGAAGCATCACAGTACACTGTGAAATTATCTGTACCTTCCGGTAAGGTCAAAGTATGTGCATTGCAGGGTTTGTGTTTCCACATTTGGAATGCCTCCTCCGGTTGAGAACCCCATATAAACGGTTGATTTTTATGTGTCAATGTAGTTAGTGGTCAGACTATCTTTAAAAAGTTCTTGATGAATCGACGATAATGACCTGCCAGACCTAAGAATTGACGTATTTCAGTTGAGGTTCGTGGTGTTTCCCATTGTTTTACAGCCTTGATCTTACCGGGATCCACTTTAATTCCGTTCTCTTTTACTATGTGCCAAAGAAATTGAACTTCCCGTAACCAAAACTCACACTTGGAGAACTTGGCATATAATTTTTCACGTGCCAAAAGTTCTAAGATCAGTTTCAAGTGTTGAGCATGTGTTTGTTAGCTTAGAGAATAAATAAGAATATCATCAATAAAAACAATCACAACCTTATCCAAATAAGGCCTACATTATCAATTTATAAGATCCATAAAAACTGCAAGTGCGTTCGTTAAGCCAAACGACATTACCAAAAATTCGTAATGTCCGTATCGAGTTCTAATTGCAGTTCTAGGAACATCGTCATCATGCACTCGTAACTGATGATATCCGGATCTTAAATTAATTTTTGAAAAGTAGGTAGCTCCTTAAAGTTGATCTAACAAATCGTTTATACGTGATAATGGATAACGGTTTTTGATTCTCAGTTTATTGAGCTTCCTGTAGTCAATACGCATCCTGAATGAACCATCCTTCTTTTTCACAAAGAGGACTGGTGCTCCCCAAGTGAGAAACTAGGTCTAATAAAACCCTTGTTTAACAGTTCTTGCAGTTGACCTGAAAGCTCTTGCATCTCTGAGGGTGCTAAATGATAAAGAACTTTAGCTATAGGTACCGCACCTAGAATCAAGTCAATACGAAATTCAACTTATCTCATTGGGGTAATCTTGACTACTGGAATATTTTCGATACGTTTTGGTAAAGAACTGCTCTCGATCACATGTGCTAGAAAGGTCGGACACCCTTTCCGTAATCATTTCTGAGTTCGCATACAAAAATGGCACCAAGTTTTCAACCGGCTCGTTCTCCCAGAACTATCAGTGTATTACCATCAGGTAATAAAATACAGATCACCTTGTTTTGACATACAACTTTCGCTTGGTTATCAGAAATCCGGTCCATACCGACCACGACATCAAGCTCCCAAGCTCAATGGGAAGTAGATCAATATTGAAAAGATGATCATTCAGATTCAAGGAACGTCCTTGAATAACACTGTTAATTTTAATTAACTTGCCATTAGCAAGTTCAGTGACATAGGGAGTTTCTAGATCTACCGTAGGCAATGAAAGTAATGATGCAAATTCAGGAGAGATAAAACTCTTATCTGCCCCTATAACAAATAGAACTGATGCGTAAAAATTATTGAGAAGAAACGTACCAGTGACAATATTCGCATCATGCCTCGCCTCGGTCGCACCAATCTGAAAAGCTCTCCCCCTAGCTTCATTTCCTTGATTGGTGTTGTTATTGTTCGGACACTTGTACATGAAGTGATTAGGGCTTCCACATTTGAAACACGACCGGTTTATTGGAGTGGTTTGTCGAGATGTTTAATTTGATGGTTGAGCAGGAAAGTTACAGTATTTAGCATAGTGTCCTACTCGATTACAATTTCGGCAAACAGGACACGGTCCCATGTGATGGTATGGACAACTGTTGCATTTGGGCGCCTGTCCACTGTAAACTTTCCTTTCAGAAACAGTTGCACCATAGTTCTTCACTCCTGGGTTGCTCTGACTAGTCTCAGCCGGAGCCGTTGTTTTGTTCTTGCCAAACCACTTTCGTTTAATGCCTCTCACAACACTAGAAATATCATCATCACTACAGCCCGCAGCCGTCTGACTTTTTGTGGACAATGTATAACTCCTTACCGCCTCATCGGTAAGCTTAGTGGTCAACAAAATTGTACGTTTAAGAATAGTGGGTTCAGCTGCAGTTACCATTCCCCTAATCTGGGGAACTAGACCCTTAATGTACTTCTCGATCAAAGCTGCTTCCGTAGGAAACATATCGGGAAGTAAGCAAGTAAGTTCGTGAAAACGATGGGTATAAGCTAAACAATCAGCACCGATCATAGAATGATTCCAGAATTCCTCCTGGAGCTTTTGAATTTCAGTGAGTGGGCAGTACTCTGATCTAATCAGAGTTTAAAATTCACTCCAGCCCATCGAGTCGACTGTAGCTGAGCCCAACGTTTTTGCCTGGGTATTCCACCAGGTTAGCGCTGACTCTTTCAAAGAACAAGCAGCATAAGACACCTTATGCTCCGCCAAACAATGGTTGATCTTGAGTTTCGTTTCCATTTCCTCGATCCACCTTTACAATCCAGCCGCTCCTTCCTTTCCAGTGAAAGTAGGAGGATTGCAAGAAGCAAAGTACTTGTATGTACATCCTTGCTGAAGTGGATCAGGAGCAGTTGTTTTTGTTGTTGTTGTTCCAGTGATATTATGAGTTCCTATGTTACCACCAGTAGCATTATGTTCAGTAGGGTTGTGGTCCCAACAGAACCCGCAGTAATATGAGGTTGGTGTTGTATCAAGACACCACAAGCAGATAGCTGTTCTCGCACAATTTGTGCTATCATTGCTTCGTTCGATTCAAATTCACTTGCACCAGCAGGTGGAACCGTGTTCACTCCCGGGTTCAATGGTGGAACATTACTTGTTTCTAGATTAACATGTGGATCTGGATTTGATTCAGTATTTACTGGTGGAACTCGATTCGGCTCAGGGTTAGTAACGTTCTTGGTAGATTTCTTAGCTGATCGACCTTGTTTAGGAGCCATTATTCTGCTCACATGCAGACAAACTCATGTCAGTTCAAGAACATCAAAGATATAACCCGTTCGATCACATAAATTCAATCATATTCAGTTACACTAAATTTTATGTTGAAATGTGATTATATGAAGTATAGTATAACTATATTGATATAGTTCAGACATGTTCTCAGTACACAGAAGTCACACAAATGTTCGTAGTTATACACAGTCCTGTTATTTCAAAAACATGTTAGAGTATACCCAGCTCATCACATTGTAACACATGTTTTTAGAGATACGTTCATACAGGACTAGGATATGTTCTCGCACATGTTCTCTGATATGTTCTCAGTTCATGCACTAGATTTGTTCTCACCCCAAACTATAGATATGTTCTCGTACAGTATAGCTCTCGTACTGTACTTCGATACATTGTCGTATAGGCAATAGATATGGTTTCATTTAAATATGTTCTCGTACAGTATGGCTCTCGTACTGTACTTCGATACATTGTCGTATACGCAATAAATATGTTTCCATTTAAATATGTTCTCGTACAGTATGGCTCCCGTAATGTACTTTTAGCGATAGATATGTTCTTATTTAGATATGTTCGCATACAGTATTGCTCCCGTACTTTATTTTAGCGATAAATATGTTCTCGTTCGGATATGTTCGCATACAGTATAGCTCACGTACTGTATTTTCAGCGATAGATATGTTCTTATTTAGATATGTTCGCATACAGTATTGCTCCCGTACTTTATTTTAGCAACAGATATGTTCTTATACAGTATGGCTCCCGTACTGTATTTCAGTGATAGATATGTTCTAATACGGTATGGCTCCCGTACTGTATTTTAGTTATAGATATGTTCTAATACAGTATCGCTCCCATACTGTGTTTTAGTTACAGATATGTTCTAATACAGTATGGCTCCCGTACTGTCTTTTAGTTACAGATATGGTCCAATACAGTATGGCTCCCGTACTGTATTTTAGTTACATATATGTTCTAATACAGTATTGCTCCCGTACTTTATTTTAGTTACACATATGTTCCAATACAGTATGGCTCCCGTACTGTATTTTAGTTACAGATATGTTCCAATACAGTATGGCTCCCGTACTGTATTTTAGTTACAGATATGTTCGAATACAGTATGGCTCCCGTACTGTATTTTAGTTACAGATATGTTCCAATACAGTATGGCTCCCGTACTGTATTTTAGTTACAAATATGTTCTCACACATATTGGTTCTCACACACAAATGTTCACACCGTTCTGTGATACGTTGCCACACAGGCAATAGATATGTTCTCACACAGAATTTTTCTCACACAGAAACGTTCACACAGTTCTATGATACGTTGCCAGACAGGCAGTAGATATGTTCTCACACAAAAATGTTCTCATACAGAAATGTTCACACCGTTCTATGATACGTTGTCACACAGGTGATTAATATGTTCTCACACAGAATTGTTCACACCGTTCTATGATACGTTGTCACACGGTGATTAATATGTTCTCACACAGAATTGTTCTCACACAGAATTGTTCTCACACAGATTCGTTCACACAGTTCTATGATACGTTGTCACACAGGCAATAGATATGTTCTCACACAGAAATGTTCTCATTCAGAAATGTTCACACCGTTCTATGATACGTTGTCACACAGGCGATTAATATGTTCTCACACAGAATTGTTCTCACAGTTCTATGATACGTTGCCACACAGGACTTTAAAATGATGCCACACAAGACTTTGAAATGTAGTCACACAGACAATTGAAATGATGCCACATAGGACTTTGAAATGTTGTCACACAGACAATTGAAATGATATCACACATGGTATTTTACATGAGCATACCACACAAGGTATTTTACGCTAATATACCACACAAGGTATTTTACGAGATAGCACCAAACTATTCGACGATGACAGAATACCTCACCAGGTATTTTATGATGACAGAATACCTCACTAGGTATTTCACAATGTCAGAATACCTAACTAGGTATTTTACGATGACATACAGTTATCAGATAGGTTCTCCCAGAAATGTTCTTATAGTTCTGGGTATAGTTCACTCATAAGTTATTCAGAGATATACCTCAATAGGTATTCAGGAATAAGCATTGAGATCACTATATACTCCATAATCTGCCTCATCATATCCTCTATAATTCTTGTGTAAATCTAAACTCTTTGAGGTGATGGGCTTCTAGCCAGTTCTCCGCATAGGTATCTTTATCAGATATCTGTGGATGTGGTGGCGTGTGTAAAATCTGAGGTACCACCAAGGATGCTGCAGAAGATGCTTATGACGGATCTGAGTCAGAACTTGAGCTGAGACTCGGCGTATCATCCAGAGTCACATATGGAATCTGTCTATATATGTAGCGTTCGTGTGGTTTTTCATTGATATATAGACAACATTTACAAATCAATGTCATGAAGTGAATATTGAATAATAGTATTCAACATAATCATGATATGACATATCTTCCAATCTCAACACAACTATTCGTCTTTACTGTTATTAATGTTCTGCTTGTATTGAAATTTACTAGAACGTACAAGTGATGCAAATTCCAGTTGTGCTGGCCTGTCAAAACTGTAATTTGTACTACTTGATTATCCTGGCTTCATTTCAAAAACAAGTTTTTTTTTCATTAGTTATGTTCGGTGCTCTCTTGGTTACTATACGAGCCTATGGTTATAGTCTAGGTCTCTAAGTCAACCTAATTCTCTATAACCTGTGGCTCTGATACCACTTTGTCACACCCCCACCTCTCGTCACCTGAGATGATGTCATACATTACCGTGAGAAGGTTGCGGAAGCATAGTGGTGATGTCTCAGAGATGAGGTGTGACTTACTTGAACCGATATCACAGCACACAGATTCACTTGAAATAAATGTATTACAAGGGTTTCGTAAATACATTAACATTACAGCTTAGTTTATTGCACAATCTAATATTCCATAATTACAAAAGTGTGATGTGCATCCTCACCGTGTCGTCACTGTTGCCCTACAAAAATTTTGAGTTTAAAACGTCAGCACAAAGCTGGTGAGTTCGACAGTTCAGTTAGAACAATATGATATGATAAGTATGTTCACAAAAAGTTCAGTTCTGGTTAACCATGGGACCCGTATCTAGTTCCTTTCGGACGTTCTTGTTCTTGTTCTGTAAAGACACTACCCGTCGGTAAGTATCTTGATGCCTCATTGTCTTAATGTCTATCACTAACATTAAGAAGTTGTAATGGAAACAGGTACCAAACATTCACACAAGGGGAGATGCAATCCTCCCAACAAATGGGTTGTCAGCCAATAGTACTATCAATGGTTCCTGTTTGGCCGCACATGGGTTCACTAGATACAGTTCACGAATGAGGACTTTTGATACTGTGATAGTTGTTACTAACTGCAAAATCCCATGAGATCACACAAAAAGTCACACGAAATCACACAGATATCAGTGATGCATATCATATGTTCAGAAAACAATTTACAAAGTTACCCCGATGTTTATAAAACAGTAAAAAGAAAAAGGGTTGTACGAAACTCACTTGATGTCTCACAGTAGTAGGAACACTCGCAACAGGTGCTAACAGTGTAATTCTGCATTAGTTTATGTTTAATAAATTATTTATGTTCCAACTTACTGATTAAATCGTTTTGAACGTCCAATGTCCAAGACATTGCCTTAACAGTCTTCAAACCAATGTTTAATATTTAATTATTTATTTTAATGTAATATCATACGATGTACGATAATGTAGGAACCTATACTGATTCAGTTCCTAATACTAGGCTGATGACACACTTGATTAATCGGGATAATCTCAGATTAACCAAATAGTTAATGTTGTTGATTATGATAATGAAACAGTTCCTAGATAGATTAATGGCTTAGGAATGATTAATCCTTGTTATTGATTATCCCAATATCATGAAATATCACAATGTGACATTGGAATAGATTTAATAACCATGTTTAGCATACCAATCTGACTGTTATCTTAAACATCAGATACTCGTTCCAGTGAGTATGTTAATGATTGTGATTAGTTTAAAATACTTGGATTTAACCTTTCATGTCAAGGATTAATCAAACTAATCACATACGTTGTCACAATCAAATGGTTTAAATCATTATAACCATTGTTATGATTTCATGCAAACTGGGCATTACAACGGCTCAAAACAAGGATTTACCCGTTAACAGTTCGATTTTGTCATTTATAATCAATCCTAGCCATCATCTAGGCAATAATCAACAACCCTAACTATATCATTATGTTCAAAAACAAGATTTAATCAATCATTATCAAACTAGAAGGTTAAAATGAACCGTTACCTATTCTGACGGAGTTCTGCGGGTAAAATGATGATCTGGACTTGCAGAAACGTTCCCTGGTGCGATCCACGCGCTCAAGATGCTTCAAAATGGAGGTTTGAAGGTTTGGATGAGTGATTTTCGTGGTTGGTGGCTGGAAACGTCGATAGAGAAGGTAGAGATTGAGATGTGGATGAAATCTTGACTTTTTAAGCCATTTTTCTGACTTTTTGGCCACAGGCGCATCGCCCCAACTCGGAGGTTTTCTCGGGGCGTACCGCACGGGATGGAAAATCCAGATTTTGATCTTATCTTCGTTTCGCGATTCCGGGAGCGTACGAACTCCGTTTTGCGCACGGTTTTCGCCTACGTTCACGATTTTTCGAGCTCTTTCCAATGGTTATATTTTCAAGACCTAGAGAACTCAAAATATTTGACCTCTTATCTATTGCTATATTCGATTCAGTGTATCTTGAAATTGGAGCCTCGTTTCGCGAGAGATGAGGTGTGACTTACTTGAACCGATATTACAGCACACAGATTCACTTGAAATAAATATATTACAAGGGTTTCGTAAATACATCAACATTACAGCTTAGTTTATTGCACAATCTAATATTCCATAATTACAAAAGTGTGATGTGCATCCTCACCGTGTCGTCACTGTTGCCCTGCAAAAATGTTGAGTTTAAAACGTCAGCACAAAGCTAGTGAGTTCAACAGTTCAATTAGAACAATATGACATGATAAGTATGTTCACAAAAAGTTCAGTTCTGGATAACCATGGGACCCGTATCTAGTTCCTTTCGGACGTTCTTGTTCTTGTTCTGTAAAGACACTACCCGTCGGTAAGTATCTTGATGCCTCATTCTCCTACGTTCACGATTTTTCGAGCTATTTTCAATGGTTATAATTTCAAGACCTAAAGAACTCAAAATATTTGACCTCTTATCTGTTGCTATATTCGATTCAGTGTATCTTGAAATCGGAGCCTCGTTTCGCGATTTCGCTTACACTTATTCTCTTCGTTTTCGAGTTATGATTTTAACCTGAGAATTTTGAGTTGTCAACTCAACGTGGATTTTAAGCATGATCAAATGTGCTCAATTCATTGCTGACGTAATCCTTCGTACGCAATTATCACACGTTACCTGAGAAAACATGCGAGAAAAAGGTCAACACAAAGGTTGGTGAGAGCACAGACTTGTATTCAGCAGTAAACATCAAAATGTTTAAAGAAATTGTTTTGCAGGTCTACATTTCAATACAATGCAATATCCATTGATAGCTAGTCAATATGAGATATACCACATGCGGGTTCGCAACCGAAGCTAACATGCTGTCTCCCACCAAATCCATCAAACAAGATATGACAATGTTGTTTGGTCTATTATGCACTGTTCCGACCTCCAGTCGGGGTGGCCATACGGTGCGCAACAGTGGGCTTGTCAGGCCCAAATAGTACTATTCAGAATTACCATGCTAAGCGCCACACGCTATTAACGGTTCGAGATGTGTTTAATGAGGACTTATCAGTTTTTTGGATGAGTGCCACACATATGCATATACGTGATATTTGCATGTACAAATGGAACCAAAAGTATTTTGTTGTTCAAAAACAGTTTGTATGCAATGCTTTCTCCCCCAAAGGTAGAAAAGGTAAAAAGGGGCCATGAACTCACCTAATATGCAATTCCGGTATGATTGTGTTCGCGTCCTACGAATGCTAGCACCTGCTAGTATGCACCTATAGCCATATAGATGTGAGCATATGTTTTGTGGTGCGTTGTATCCCATACAACCCCAAGTGTTGGTGTGCTCAACCGAGTGTGTGTGTTGACTTGTGTTGACACTACGAATCGTTGGTGACACTTTTGTTGTGTTAAGTACGTTTAATGTGTCATAAATACAAGTAGGACACCTACATGCATCCTATGAATCTAATCGTACGACTTTCACTTAAGTGACGTGTAAGAATCGTAAAAGTTACCATTTTTGGAAAGTTTCCATTTTAGGAAGGTGTAGTTACGAAATTTCATTTCATAAGGTTAATACCTTTAATATGTTTGCAGAAACACTTTTAAATACTTAAAACATGTTGTTTGCGCATAAAGCACCATTTATGCCATTTTGCTCTACTAAAGTTTCCTAAAATAGTAAGTTTTCATTTAAAAACTTGTTTTCACAATTCCAAGTTTCCGTTATGAATCTAATCGTGTGTGTTTTGATAATTCTTTGAATTATCGGTGATCGTTTGTGTTTGTGTTTTACAAATGTTTGCACGCTTTATTAATCCCAACCAACGTGTAATGCACAAATAATTCCTCGAATTATTGTTTTGTGTTAGTGTTTGTGCTGGCCACACTTGGTTTCCAAAACCAATGTGCAATGTACGATTCGATAGTTCCTCGAACTATCGTTTCGTAGTTTCTTGTGTTTAAGCCATCTAATTGATCAAAATTAAATGAAATGCAACAAGTATGAATGTGAAATGTAAAGTTGTAAGAGTTGCAATTTACCTGAAATTGCCAGGTGTCACATTTATCTACTTGAGTCACAAGGACACAAGTGTGACAATATTCAAGTTCACCTTTTACAACTTGTTCATACACCACTTCACTTTATTAAGCAACAGTTGATCACTTCCATATAACCACAAATACTTATCTTCCATTACTACTCTACAGCCTCGTTCAGTTAATTTCTGTGACACCTCGTAAAATCCAGGTGAGCATTCTTCTAATTAAATATTTATTTAATTGATAGTTGTACACATGGCACTAGAATTAGATTAATTTAGTGTGACACATGGCATGACAGTACAAACACTGACACAAACACGATAATTCGGTGAATTATCGCAACTCGCACACACGTGTCTTAGAAAAACACAAACGTTGGTGAACGTCAAAGCACATCGTGTAACAAAACACTAGAAACCTCAGGAAACGCTCAAACATTGAACACGGAAGTTCAAACGAGGCCGAACAATAGTCCGTAAGCGTGAAAACCGCGAAGAACGGATCAAACCATTGAAATTGGGCATATTGGGCTCTTCCGAGACTCGTCGCGGTATGCTAAAAGACCACGGAGAGGCCCATGGCGGTACACGACGAGGGGCTGGGATTTTGAAATCCCGACATCCATCACGGTACGCCGAGCATCTTTTTGGCCTACACGGCAGTACACGACGACTCCAACACGCAAAAATCTTATAAAAGCAAGATGTAATCATGCTTAACCACCCTACCACCTCATTTCTCGATTCCCCGACACCTACATTTCGTCTTCTTTATCTGAGAACTCCCTGGAAGCCATTAGAGACCATTTGAAGCTCAAGAACTTGAAGGTTGAAGCTTGACATCCACCTAGGACCTTGGAGACCACCATCATCACCTTGTTGCTACACATTCCTGTTATCCAGAAGCTTGGGAGGACAAGTACTCATCATCTCAGGGAATCTAGGAGCATTTGAAAGTAAATCTATGGCTAAAACACACTCTCCACTTCATTACACACACATGCAAGCACCGAAACGCACATGCAAGCTCTCTAGCTTTGCATGCATGAATTTTCAACCCTATGAACCTGGATTTATTGTAAATATAATGTTATTGATGATCTACGATGATATTGCTAGGGTTTATGACAATCCATGATGATTTATGTTGTTATAAGGCATGATTTGTACACAAAGTGATGAAATCTTTACATGCATCTTTGATCTAAAGTGTTTTAGATGAATTTGAGTATATTGAAATGATTCTTCAAAATGTTTGAGTACATTTGTAGGATTGAAACATGATTCTTATGGTAAATAAGGGCTATTTGAGATTCTTTCTATATATAGTAACTTTTTAGTTACAAAATGGTGATATGGATGAGATTGTGAACATGCAAGTGTAAAGATTGGCCATTTGGATGCTAATATGATGATGAAAATGCTAAGGAATTGATTTGGGATTGTTTCAGGTCATTTGGGGCTTAGTTACTATTTATAGTAACTTTTCTAGTTGAAACCTTGCTAGTTAACGAATTGGTCTAGATTGATATGTTTAAATGACGTTAAATGGTATAGGAATGCTTAAGATTATCCTTTGAATAATAATTTTCATAGTTACTATTTATACTAACTTTATTTTTAGAAAACTCTATTTTTATGTATAATGTATGATTTGTAAGAGCTAAACGACTTAATATGACTCGATATGGTTATTGTGTGCTAAGTTAGATGGTTTCCGATAATGGGCATGCTAAATTTAGAAACTTTCCTTTTTAGGAAACAATATTGTGTAAAAACAACTGGTATGTTCATTTGACTACTTATGACAATGTGCTATGTGTTAACATGATCACGTAGGACTAAGGAGCATGCTAGAACATTAAAAACGATATGTGATATGAAACTTGCTATAAATGGAAACTTACTATACGTAGTAAGTTGTCCATGGACGCAACTTGCGCGTTTTGCACACGACATGCACAAAAACGAATGTTACACGAACCACAACCGACACATGGTTCACCAACGGGTCATTGACTTAACACGATCAAACACGGTCAAACACAGTCAAACATGGTCAATGTGGACTAACATGAGCAAACCCAGTCAAATGTGGAGCGAGACGAACAAACTTAACAACCGAGGGTATTGAAAACAAACATGAGCACGAAGACGAACACGGTCACTTACACGAACTCACGTATGGTATACGATATAGGTAGCCGGTGACCGATACGCCTTTCAAGCAGGAGCTTACGCTTGCACTTTTCATTACTCCTAAGGTGAGTTTACGTCCCCTCTTTAGTCTTTTGAAAACTTTTCAAATAGGGGGAGAATACTTGTTGAATCGAGTCAAACACTGTTACTGTAAAACCATATTTGTGTATGCTGGTTTATCAGACAAACATTAAGTGTTGAAATTGTAACAAGCCCTCATAAAGTCTTACCATTAATGTACAAACAACGAGGTGAGTTTGAATAGATCTATTTGGGTGTGACGAACCCCGTGTGGCATAATACTGACTATAGGCCGGGACACGTGAAATGTCGACCTATCTTGCTATGTTATTACGAGACATAGCGGAGGCAAGGACTAACAAGTCTAGTTCGGTAGTGACGCACTGGCACTTGGAGCCTAGGGCTCAGGACTAACATCATGATAAACAAATATGACACATGTTTTCTTACTATTATGTATATCAAAACCTGTGAACTCACAAACCATTGTGTTGACACTTTTTCTTAAACTTGTATTCTCAGGTAATTAACAGGCATATGAAATTCAGGATGCACATAAGGAACGAGCATGGGATCACGTGCATTCATATTATGATCTTTGAAAACAAACAATTTATCTTATGTATTCAAATTATGTAGTGTTGACAATTTACTTTCCGCCGCATGTCAACCATATTATTTTCCGCTGCATAACTATTGTAATTTACACTGCTTACTTTATAAAATGTTTGGTTGTGCATATGTCAAACATCGTATTTTGAAAACGCATATAGAGTTGTTCTAAATGACCATGAGCTGTGATTCTGGCCATGTCACACCCATGTGGACTGACTCCACACGTGGGAATTTGGGGGTGTGACAAACTCGTATTTGAGCCTTGGTTATAAAGAACTAGGTTTGCATGTAGTGAACTTAGACTATAGCCATTGCTCAACACTAGACACAACACTAGACATGGCACAATAATATGTTATTATTGTTAACTGTTACTTACTAATTTAAGATTTACAGGATGGCAAACAATGAGAACACTGGGAGGAACCCAGGGAAACATCCCGTGGAGAACGAGTACGAGCTAACGGAGGAGGACCGTCAGGGAATACGAGACATCGTGTCTCAAGTTGATGCTGAGGAAGCAATGTGGGCGCGTATAGCGAAACATGCTAGGTCGTGGAGTTGGTACCCACATACAGCGTGGGATTGGGTTATTAAGGAGAGAGTACCTCTCCAGCAACTGAAGACTGATGACCCTCGCATTCATCAACAACCGGCACTAGGTGTGCCACTTGAGCGGGCTTTCTGGCCCATGTAGCTCGGACAGCTTGGGAGGCCCAAAGGTCGCACGAGCGAGATGAGGAGGTCAGGGCTCTCCGAGAGGAGAACCAGCACCTCCGGGCACATATAGACTATCTGCGGGAGGATGTAGTAGACGATATTGCAGCGCTTTGAAACCGGACATCACAACTACAGGAGCGACAGAGGGAAGTTGTCGCAGTGGTCCTGGACCAAGGTGAGCGATTGGCCGTGGTGGAGGACATGACCGAGGAGAACTAGGCGGTACTCCATAATGCTTGGGCCGAGCAGTTGATTGTGTAGCCTAAGCAGGAGCAGGAGCAGGAGCCACAGTTCGAGGCCGAGGACCTCGAAGAGGGTGACTTTGATGAGGACCAGGATGATGGTCCAGTAGACAGTGGGGACTCACACTCCACCATAGCTTCAGATTAGTTAGATTTTCCTATTTTAGTATATTTTACTTTATTGTATGCCTATATGAGCAGGATGTGCTCATACAAAAATTGTGGCAGTAATAATTTTTTTGCAAAACTTGATGTACTCAAAAGATTATTAGTAATGAAATGGCATTTTGACTTACTCTTGTGTACCTTATTCCTGTTGTATTCTGACTCTAACATCTAGCACTGTTGGCAATTAACACAACATTTACTTCGTATAGAACTAACAAAATGGTCGGACGAGGAACACACCCACGTGACCCAAGAGACAGATAGATGCGGAAACCATCAAGATGATAATTGATCACCGGGTAAACAAGGCGTTTGCCGAGTATGAGGCAAGTCGTCTGCATAGCGAGACTAGTGGAACAAACAACGGTACCAACACTTGCTTAACCCGACTTAGTATAACTAACACCACTACTAACACACGACATTGGTTACTGATGAACAGGATCGCATAGAAGCACCAACAACGGGTGCTCATTCAAGACATTTATGAGCTGCCATCCCCATACTTTCAAGGGAACAGAGGGAGCCATTGAAATGCTTCGATGGGTGGAGAAGGATGAATCTATCTTCTCAATGTGCGAGTGCGCCAATGAAAACCGGGTTAAATATGCAACCGGTACTCTTGAGGGACCGGCCCTCACATGGTGGAATACCCATGTCCAAACACTGGGTTTGGACGGAGCTGAATCAATGACTTGGAGAAATTCCACCAGAATGCTGTAGGAAGAGTACTGCCCCAGAAATGAGATCAAAAAGCTGGAAGAAGAATTATGGGTTCACAAGATGGTGGGCTTAGGGATAGAACAATACTGCACATGGTTCCATGAACTATGTAAACTATGCCAAGGAATGGTGACCCCCGATTATAAGAAGATCGAGCAGTTCATCAGCGGACTGCCTGAACAAATCCAAAGCATGGTCACAGCTTCTGACCCAACTCAAATCCAACCTACCATCCAGCTAGCACATAAACTCACCGACCAGGCTGTGGCACAAGAAAAGCTACCTAAACAGGGGGAACACCTGAAGCCCCAAGACAGCCACAAGCACAAGTGGGAACCCAACCATCCCCAGACTCACTTATCCCACCAATAACAACAAAGATCTGCACCAGCCAGAGCTTTCACCGCCACCCAACCTGACGATAAGGGGAAGGGAATATACCAAGGAAAGTATCCATTGTGTAACCGATGCTCATACCCTTTGGGCAATGCGAAAGGTACTCCTGGAGTGCGGACGACATGGCCACATGGCCAGAGACTGCAGGTCTTAGCTTCCAAGCAACACCAATAACCCCAACCTCAACCAAAATAACAACAATCAGAACACCCTCCGAGGGTGTTACGAATGTGGTAAACCGGGGCACATGCGGAGGGATTGCCCGCAATTGAAGAAAGCTGGAGGTGGAGAAGCCAAGGGTCAAGCCTTCGTGATAGGCTCAGTGGAAGCCAAGAGTTACCTAAACATCGTAACCAGTACGTTTCTTTTAAATAATGTATATGCTAGGATATTATTTGATATTGGTGTCGATAGTAGCATTATATCTAGTGAGTTTAGCAAATTGCTTGATATTACCCCAACACCACTAGATTATAAGTATACCATAGAGTTAGACGACGACAAATTGATTGAAACGCAACACGTCTTTTGAGGACGCGTCATGGTTTTGGTAGATCATGAGCTTGAAATCGACTTAATGCTGCTGACTCTCGGGAGCTTCGATGTGGTCGTTGGAATGGACTGGTTATCCACGAACCAGCTGAGATCGTATGCAACGAGAAGATAGTACGAGTGACGTTGCCAAGCGGAGAACATATTTCAATTCAGGGAGAACGACGAGGGATACCCTTGAATATCATATCTTGCATGAAGGCGAGCAAGTACCTACAGAAAGGGTACTCTACGATACTAGCTCTTATCACCGAACAACCAAAGCTGGAGAAGAAGATCAAGGACATTGTTGTAGTCCGAGATTTTCCAGAAGTATTTCCTGAGGATTTACCTGGACTACCACCGAAACGACAAATCGAGTTCCAGATAGACCTCACTTCCGGAGCAGCACCAATTGCTAAAGCTCCATACCGACTAGCACCAACAGAAATGCAAGAACTGTCTAACCAGTTGCAGGAACTATTAGAAAAGGAATTCATCAGACCGAGCTTCTCACCCTGGGGAGCGCCAGTATTGCTTGTACAGAAGAAAGACGGTCATTCCGTATGTATATCGACTACATTGAGCTGAACAAGGTGACGATCAAGAATCAATGCCCGTTACCGCGAATGGACGACTTGTTTGATCAATTAAAAGGATAAAGCTATTATTCAAAGATCGATTTAAGATCGGGTTACCATCAATTGAGGATACAATAAGACGATATTCCTAAGATTGCCTTTAGAATCCGATATGGACACTATGACTTTTTGGTCATGCCCTTCGGATTGACCAACGCACTAGCTGTATTCATGGACCTCATGAATAGAGTGTGCAAGCCTTATCTCGACAAATTCGTAATAGTGTTCATTTTTGACATCCTGATCTACTCTAAGAATCAGGAGGAACATGCTGAACATCTAAGGCTAGTCTTGGAATTACTAAAGAACAAACAACTATAAGCGAAGTTTTCCAAATGTGATTTTTGGATTCGTGAAGTCCAATTCCTTGGACATGTGGTTAATGAGAAGGGAATACATGTAGACCCAGCTAAGATCGAGGCCATCAAGAACTAGAAAGCATCGAAGACTCCAATTGAGATGCGCCAATTCCTAGGGTTGGCAGGGTACTAAAGACTATTTATTGAGGGATTCTCAAAGATCGCTCAGTCACTGACTTTCCTAACTCATAAGGACAAGAAATTTGATTGGCGAGAGAAACAAAAAACTACTTTCAACCTATTGAAGCAAAAACTATGCACTACACCAATCCTATCTCTACCAAAAGGATGCGATGACTTCGTGGTCTGTTGCGACGCCTCAAATCAAGGATTCGGTTG
The DNA here is from genome assembly GCA_009363875.1 of Mikania micrantha. NCBI lineage: Eukaryota > Viridiplantae > Streptophyta > Magnoliopsida > Asterales > Asteraceae > Mikania > Mikania micrantha. The sequence continues at coordinate 46,459,260 of CM018691.1, read as the reverse complement.
CGTGCTGATGCAACGCGAGAAAGTTATAGCATACGCATCATCACAACTGAAGGTGCATGAGAAGAATTATACAACTCACGATCTCGAGTTGGGAGTCGTGGTGTTCGCCCCGAAGATTTGGCGACACTACTTGTACGGCACGAAGTGTACAATCTTTACTGATCATAATAGCTTACAACACATCTTCGACCAGAAAGAGCTGAACATGAGACAACGAAGATGGGTTGAACTTATTGGAGACTATGGTTGCGCCATCAAGTATCACCCTAGCAAGGCAAATGTAGTGGCCGACGCATTGAGCCGAAAAGAAACAAAAAAACGCGTGCGTACCATACAACTTACAATACATTCTGAATTGCCCCAACAGATCCGGAATGCTCAACAGGAAGCTCTAAAAGTCGAAAACCTCGCTCAGGAATCCTTGCGTGGCATGGAAAAACACCTGGAGGTAAAGGCTGACGGAGCATACTATTTTTGGACCGGGTCTGGATTCCATACCACGGAGGATTGAGAAATGTGGTGATGGATGAAGCACACAAGAGCCGGTATTCTGTACATCCGAGCTCTGACAAAATGTACCACTATCTGAAGATGACATATTGGTGGTCGAACATGAAGGCAGAAATAGCAACTTACGTAGGTAAGTGTTTAACGTGCTCAAAGGTTAAAGTTGAGTACCAGAAGCCATCAGGTCTACTTCAGCAACCCAGGATACCAATGTGGAAATGAGAGCAGATTTCCATGGACTTCATCACTAAACTACCTAAGGCGGCAAGTGGTTGCGATACCATCTGGGTCACCGTAGATCGACTAACAAAATCTTCACACTTTCTACCCATCAAGGAGACTGACAAACTAGATAAATTGACTCAGATTTATCTGAAGGAAGTGGTCACTCGGCATGGAGTACCAATCTCGATCATATCTGACCGCAACAGTCAATTTACGTCGCACTTCTGGAAGTCCTTACATAAGGCACTAGGCACGAGATTCGACATGAGTACCGCTTACCACCCGCAGACTGACGGGAAAAGAGAACGGACAATACGAACATTAGAAGACATTCTCCACGCATGTGTCATTGATTTTGGCAGCAATTGGTAGACTCATCTGCCGTTAGTTGAGTTCTTGTATAACAACAGCTACCACAGAAGCATACAAGCTGCATCATTCGAGGTACTTTACAGACGTAAGTGTCGATCACCCATTTGCTGGGCGGAAGTTGCAGAAAGTCAACTGACTGACCTCGAGCTTGTGCATGAAACGACTGAGAAAATTGTGCAGATACGCAAACGAATGGCAGCAGCTCGAGACTGACAGAAAAGCTTCGCTGCCAAGCGTCGCAAACAGTTGGAATTCCAGGTGGGAGACAAAGTGTTGCTCAAGTTCTCACCCTGGAAGGGAGTTATTCGCTTTGGAAAATGAGGTAAGTTGAATCCTCGTTACATTGGACCTTTTGAGATCACTAGACGATTAGGCCCTGTGGCATATGAGCAGAACCTGCCAAACGAGCTGAGCAGTGTACACAATGTATTTCACATATCAAACCTCAAGAAGTGTCTATCCGATGATACACTTGTCATTCCACTTGAGGAGATACAGATCAACGAACAATTAAACTATGTTGAGGAACCGGTGGAGATTATGGACCGGAAAATCAAGAAGCTTAGACTCAGCAAGATACCGATTGTGAAAGTGCGATAGAATTCGTGACACGGACCAGAATTTACGTGTAGCGTGAAGATAAGATGAAACAGAAATACGCACACCTGTTCACGGAACAGACAAACACTGGCAACACGAACTGAATTTCGGGACGAAATTTTTTCTAACAAGGGGATGATGTGACACCCCGTAAAATCTAGGTCAGCATTCTTTTAATTAAATATTTATTTAATTGATATTTGAACACATGGCACTAGCATTAGATTAGTTTAGTGTGACATGTGGCATCATAGTACAAACACTGACACAAAAATGATAATTCAACGAATTATCGCAACTCACACACACGTGTCTAAGTAAAACACGAACGTTGGTGAACGTAAAAGCACATCATGTTACAAAACACTAGAAACCTCACGAAACGCTCAAACATTGAACATGGAACTTCAAACAAGGCCGAACAATAGTCCGTAAGCGTTAAAATGGCAAAGAATGGATCAAACCATTGAAATTGGGCCAATTGGGCTCTTCTAGGACTTGTCGCGGTACGCTAAGGACCTCGGAGAGGCCCATGGAGATACACGACGAGGGGGCGGGGATTTTTAAATCCCGAATACATCGCGGTACGCCGAGCATCTTTTTGGCCTTCACGGCGGTACGCGACGACTCCAACACACAAAAATCTTATAAAAGCAAGATGTAATCATGCTTAACCATCCTACCACCTCATTTCTTGATTCCCAGACACCTACACTTCATCTTCTTCATCTGAGAACTCCCTGGAAGCCATTAGAGACAATTTGAAGCTCAAGAACTTGAAGGTTGAAGCTTGACATCCACCTAGGAGCTTGGAGACCACCATCATCACCTTGTTGCTACACAATCCTGCGGTCCAAAAGCTTGGGAGGACAAGTACTCATCATCTTCGGGAATCTAAGAGCATTTGAAGGTAAATCTATGGCTAAAACACACTCTCCACTTCATTACACACACATGCAAGCACCGAAACGCACATGTAAGCTCTCTAGCTTTGCATGCATGAATTTTAAATCCTATGAAACTGGGTTTATTGTTAAATCTAATGTTATTGATGATCTACGATGATATTTCTAGGGTTTATGACAATCCATGATGATGTATGTTGTTATAAGGCATGATTTGTACACAAAGTGATGAAATCTTTACATGCATGTATGATCTAAAGTGTTTTAGATGAATTTGGGTATGTAGAAATGTTTCTTCATAATGTTTGAGTACATTTGTAGGATTAAAACATGATTCTTATGATAAATAAGGGCTATTTGAGATTCTTTCTATATATAGTAACTTTTTAGTTACAAAATGGTGATATGTATAAGATTGTGAACATGCATGTGTATAAATTGGCCATTTGGATGATAATATGATGATTAAAATACTAAGTAATTGATTTTGGATTGTTTCGGGTCATTTGGAGCTTAGTTACTATTTATAGTACTAGACTAGTCCCAACCTTGCTAGTTAACGAATTGGTCTAGATTGATATGTTTAAATGATGTTAACTGGTATAGGAATGCTTAGAATAATCCATTGAATGATAATTGTCGTAGTTACTATTTAAAGTAACTTTATTTTTAGAAAATTCTATTACTATGTATAATGCATGATTTGTAAGAGCTAAATGACTTAATATGACTCGATATGGTTATTGTATGTTAAGTTAGATGGTTTCCGATAATGAGCATGCCAAATTTAGAAACTTTCCTTTTTAGGAAACTTTATTATGTAAAAACGACTGGTATGTTATTTGACTACTTATGACAATGTGCTATGTGTTAACATGATCACGTAGGACTAACGAGCATGCTAGAAAATTAAAAACGATATGTGATATGAAACATGGTATAAATGGAAACTTACTATATATAGTAAGTTGTCCATGGACGCAACTTGCGCGTTTTGTACATGAAAAGCACAAACACGAGTGTTACACGAACCATAACCGACACACGATTCACCAAGGGGTCGTGGACTTGACACGATCAAACACGGTCTAACGCATTCAAACACGGTCAATGTGGACCAACATGAGCAAACACGGTCAAATGTGGACCGACACGGACTAACATAACAACCGGGGGTTGTTGAACACAAACACAAGCACGAACACGAACACGGTCACTTACACGAAATCACGTATGGTATACGATATAGGTAGCCGGTGACCGACACACCTTTCAAGCAGGAGCTTACACTTGCACTTTTCATTACTCCTAAGGTGAGTTTACGTCCCTTTTTTAGTCTTTTGAAAACTTTTCAAATAGGGGGAGAATACTGGTTGAATCTTGTGAAACACTATTACTGTAGAAACATATTTGTGTATGCTGGTTTATTAGACAAACATTAAGTGTTGAAACCGTAACAAGCCCTCACAAAGTCTTATCGTTAATGTACAAACAACGAGGTGAGTTTGAATAGATCTATTTAGGAGTGACAAACCCCGCGTGACACAATACTGACCGGAGGTCAGGACACATGAAATGTCGACCTATCTTGCTATGTTATTACGACACATAACGGAGGCAAGGACTAACAAGTCTAGTTCGTTAGTGACGCACTGACACTTGGAGCCTAGGGCTCAGGACTAACATTAGGATAAAGGGCATGACACATGTTTTCTTACTATTATGTATATCAAAACCTGTAAAATCACCAACCATTGTGTTGACACTTTTTCTTAAACGTGTATTCTTAGGTAATTAACAGGCATATGGAATTTACAATGCACATAAGGAATGAGCATAGGATCACGTGCATTCATATTATGATCTTTCATAACAAACAATTTATCTTATGTATTCAAATTAAGTAGTTTTGACAATTTACTTTCCCCTTCATGTCTAACATATTATTTTCCGCTGCATAACTATTGTAACTTTCGCTGCTTACTTTATAAATTGTTTGGTTGTGCGTATGTAAAACATCGTATTTTGAAAACGCATACAGAGTTGTTATATATGACCATGAGTTGCGATTCTGGCCACGTCATAGCCATGTGGACTGAATCAACACGTGGGAATTTGGGGGTGTGACAATTGCCCAAGGCTAAATATATTGCAACGCTAATTAGGTATATAATAAACATTAGTATTAATGTGTTTCTCAACTGTCTTTCCTTTTATTGTTAATGAGTCTTATCCTTTAATTTCCAACGTTGAACCATCACCATCGGCTACATTTCTAGAAATGCTTTCATCAATAATTATCAAGTGAGTCATTACACTCGTTATGTTGTTGCTAGCTCCATTGTATTATTACCACTTGCCATCCTCCGAATAATTTCATGGTATCACCTTTTCTTCGTTCAGAACTAAACATTCTTGGGTTGTAACCACCATTAGTAGTTATGGCTCTTCTTCCGAGGCTTCAGGTAATTAGATTCATCATTCTTCTGTTTTGTGGTCGGACACTCATTTGCATAATGTTCGAGCTTTTCACAGCGATAACATCTACCATAAATTTGATTTCTGCCTCTACCACGACCCCTGTTGTTGTAACTCTCAAAGACTTGACCACAACCATGTCCCCTACATTCACTATTGTTTTGATCCAGTGGTATTGAAAGTGTTTTAGACCGATAAATCAACAATTTACTTTGTCCCTCACCGGTCACTACTTATTTTCCAAGGAAACTCATCTATGGATTATGTCTCCTTCATCTGAAGTAATTATAGTTTCCTTCTTAGTGTTTGTAGTCACGTTTTTTAAACACGATCAACTCAAGATATCTTACTCGGAGTGCTTTCCTCACATCCTTTGTTTCTGAGAATTTGGTGACTTAAAAGAACATCCTCAGGTAATGAATGATAAATGATGGCCTTTGCCATAAATGTCTTCTACTTTACTTCCAGTCATCAGATCGATTGCCTCTCGCAACCCATATGCAGCAATAAATGTTTCAATCATGACTGACAATGTGGTATAATTCGTTGATGTCAACTTCGAGCATTGTAAAGGCAAACTGCCAATTTCTCTCGCATTTGGTATGATGATTGCATCACTATTGCTACTACCTTTTGCCATGGTTTTTTTCAAGCTTCTGTCTTAGTCTTCTAACTTTTCACACCTTATCCCTCATGAAGTTTGGTAGCTCTGATACCAAATGAAGGTATCATAGAGGCAATAAAGCTAAACTGGAATTTTCACAAGACCTTCGTGTTTCAAATTGTCTCGATCTCTCACATTACAAAGATGAAAAACTTACAATTTAAAACAACAACAAAAACTTTTAACTACACTAACTGAACACGAAAACTTAAACAGACATAAATCCCATGCAAACTAAAAGCCAGATTTAATTAAACCGGGTTTAATAATTAATGAATCAACAAATAGTAGGTCGTACCAGTTTGGTTTGGGTAATTTTTCTTTCCCCGAATAAAGCATCCTATTTGGACACAGTTGTAACACTTAAACTTTGTCTTATCCAGTCTATTGAACTTGTTCTTGTTGCAAATTATTTACTAGTTCTATTAAGGAATCTCTTAGCTCTCAAGTTTGCCATAGCTAACTCATTTGTAACATCAATTTCTTCAAAGTACTCTGGACTAAAATATTCCATATGTTGTGTAACACCCAATTTCGGTACATGATTACTCATGTCAAATATGTTCCCAGCTAACAAATCAGTAACATGTTCAAAATAACCAAGAAACTTCGGCAACGATCAAGTAGCGACAAAGGAGACTTGGCCATGACCAAGCCGTTACTTGGATCGCATGCTTTCCACCAAGCCATATGCCAGGATCATGTGACATCGGCCCAGGCCATTAAGCCATGTCCCTCGCCACTGACCCGGGCCACCGAGCCGCCACTGCCTACCACCACTGGCCAATTTTCGGCAAAACAATGGCGACCATGGCGGAGTGCATCCCTCTTGTCGTCGTCAATGACCATTTTTCTACCAAACCTATTTTTTATTGTTTTCATGTTCTGAGCTTTGTTTCACGGTCAGCTTTGCAATTTGGAGACTCGATTTCAATCTAGAAGCTGACTAAGATTCTGATTTCGACACAGAAGTCACTTTCGCGTCGATTTTCAATATTACAACTCTGAATTTTAGAAAATTAATAAAAATCGATGACTTTAGCAAAAAGATTATCAATAATAATTGTAAATCAATTTTGGCCGCACATGCATTACAAGATCTGCTCGATGATTTCGGTTTACCATATTCTTGACACAGAATGTAGGAATGTCTCGATAAACCAAATCAAGCACAAACTATTAACAACACTTTAACTAACTGCAGATTGTAATTCAAGGTCTAAATTAAAAATCTCGTGAACTATCTATTGATACCATAGCATTACAGGTTAGTTTCATAATACCCTTTTTCTTTTAGTTTACAAACATTAGGGAAATTAATGTGAAAACTTTCCAAACCTATGATATGCTTAGGTAATATCTGTATAATTGCCTTTATAATGTGGATATCATGGGGTGAATGTAAGGCAAAACTTTGTATGTTATTTCAAAGTTCTCACATCCCAAACCGTATCTAGTGAACCCATGTGGGGTCGAACGAGTGAATAAAGATAGTACTATCGGGTTGACAAACCTATTTTCATGATGGATTGCAACTCTGCTAGTGTCACCATTTCCATTATTAGCTTAATTTAGTGAGGCATTAACTGTAAGGAAAGAGCATTTACTTTGGGTAGTATCACATCATATCAATATATATTGGAAAGAAAGGGGATATGGGTCACATTATTATTCCAATCATGTCAATGCATAACATTGAATTACTCAACATATCATATTCTTATTGAGTCATTTATTACGAACTCATGGGCCTTATGCTGACTTTTCAATATTTAAAACTTTTCAAGCAAACAATGAAGAATGGTGGGGAAGCACTTTTAGGAGCATGTATGACTAGGAACCCAAGAACCTATATTGGATATTAAGTTTGTAATATATAGTTATGTATTGCATAATAGTTATCTTGGCTCATGTACATTATATATTAGATAACTGTGTGTGTTCTTATATTGTTACGAAGAAAGTTGCACCATATCTCTGAGATATCACGACTATGATTCTGCAACCTCAGTCGTAATAGTGATATCATCAAGTGAAGACAGGTGGGGGAGTGATAGAATTGACATGTGTGACTAGGACTTGACCGCATGCCTCGTAGGCGCCACACAAGTAGAGTGGTGTGATTGATAAAGGTTTATTACGGGCTAGAATACCAAGTGGGTGAGTGAAAAGGTGAATAATGATGTGCATTGTTTTATTGGTTGAAATTTTTAAAAAATAAAATTAAAAACCTACAAAACTTTGTTTACGTCATGATGGTAGTCACCCCCATTCTATGTTTGGTGGTCACGCCTTGTGCGCATGGTAGAAGGGTGGGACCGGGTAGTGATGGAAAGATCACCCTGAGCTGTGGAAAGAAGTCGCTCCTTCTTCTCCTTCTATAGTGACTCAGCTCAAGGATGCCAACCCCAGCACAATGCTTGATCATTTGCTAAATGCACCTATGGGAAGCCTAGGTGTTGGATCTGCAGAATCTTCATCTGCTATCAAATTCAAACCCTGGATTGATGTTTATAAGGAAATCCTTCCAGATCTTCTCATGAACTATGAGCCTCATCAGCATGCTGTGGTAAAGAAGGTAGTTGATTCAAAAGATCAATAAATAAGAAGAGAAATAATACATTGGCCAGCTGGAGCTCCTCTTCCTTTGGGCCTACCTTCTAAATCCCAGCCTCCTTAGATCAATAACTCAAGAATAAGGATAAAAAGATGGTTCTATGACTCTGTTTCCAAGAGTATGGCCATTGAAAGATACCATGATCAAGAACCTTCTTATCAAAATGGGATGAGATTCTCACCCTGCCAAAAAATGATCTGAAGGAATTGCAGCACAAGACTCTGGACAATGCTGATACAGAGTATGAAGTTCTGAACTATGTTCAAACTCTTAGGAATAAAATTGGTCTGGCTTTAAAACAAAATAAGTAGGTTTTGGCTTCATGAGTCTAGAGGGAGATTGTTGGTAAATAAGGACTGATGAGCAAAACCACTAAAGCCAGACATCTGAATAAAACCACGGATAGACAAGCCACAGATGCCTCTCTTCCGATTGAAAAAATGCTTCAGTATCGGAAGACTATCAGCGAAAGCTTCGCCAAAAAGAAATGCCGCTGATGCCTCTCTTCAAACTACTTGTTTTAACTTGGGACTGAGAAGCATGTTACACGTTTTAAACAATTATTGAAATGTTTATAAAATGTTTTACACTTACACATGATGCTTAAACTAATGCTATGTTTGAAACTCTTATTCTTGGAAACTAAAAACTAAGACTCAACTATATGCTTAATGTTGATGCTTAAAACTCTATGCTTATACTACATGCTAGATGCTTATGCTATAAACTTCATGTTTATACTACATGTTAGATGCTTATGCTATAAACTTTATGCTTAACCATACGCTATATTCTCATGCTATAAACTCTATGCTCATACTACATGCTAGATGCTTATGCTATAAACTTCATGCTTAAACTACATGTTAGATGCTTATGCTATAAACTTTATGCTTAAATTATACGCTCAATTCTCATGCTATAAACTCTATGCTCAAACTATATGCTATTGCTTGAAACTAAATTCTCAAAGCTATGATTGTGTGCAAATTGCTAAGCTTGTATCTAATCATGGGCTACGTAATTGCTAAAAATTGCTAGAGCAGAGCTTGTACCCTCACATTGAGATACGTGGAAGCTAAAATATGACGATGCTAAGTTGTTATCTATATAAGAGACATGTAATTGCCAAACATTGCTAGAGCAAGGCTTGTGTCTGCTTATGTGAGATATGTAAATGCTGAACTATTTGTGTATGCATAGCTTGTGTCTATATATGAGATATGTAATTGCCAAACATTGCTAGAGCAAGGCTTGTATCTGCATATATGAGGCACATAATTGCTAGACTATTCGAAAGCTAAGCTTAACCCAATTCATGAGATATGCAATGGATAAACACTTCTAGAGCAGAGCTTGTATCTAGCCGTGGGCTATGTAATTGCTAAACACTGCTAGAGCAGAGCTTGTACCCACACATGAGATTGGTGAAAGCTAAACTATGATGTGTGAAACATTGATGCTTATACAACTTACTCTAAAGCTAATACATATGAATGCTATAAACTTGTAAACTTTGAAACAGTATACTAAAGCTATGACGATGACTGGATTGAATGGTAGGTAAAATGCTTAATTATCCTTAAAAACAATGTCATGTGTGGATTAGTATATGGTGGGATGGCGTCTGGGTGGGTTTTAGGCTCGATCCATTCGTATGCCCTATAAATAAGCATACCGATCTGGATACTACATGTGATGTTAACGAGGTTAAGGTTGTTACCTAGAGGGTTACAAAGGCTAATTTTAGGATGTTAAATTACATGAAGGCTTAATCAGAACGCTTAGAGCTACGTTTGGTTTGGATGATAGGTAAGACGCTTAATTATCATTAGCATCAATGTCCTATGTGACTTAGTATGTGGTGGGATGACGTCTGGGCGGGTTGTAGGCTCGACCCTTTCGTATGCCCTATATATAAGCATACCGAGTTGGATGATACAGGTGATGTTAATGAGGTTAAGGTTGTTACCGAAGGGATTTGGGAACACTATTGGGTGAATAACTTAAACTCTTAAACAGGACGCTTGGAAACTATGATGAACAGTAGGGATAGGTAAAATGCTTAATTATATTTAGCATCAATGTCCTATGTGACTTAGTATGTGGTGGGATGGCGTCTGGGCGAGTTGTAGGCTCGACCCTTTCGTATGCCCTATATATAAGCATACCGAGTTGAATGATACAAGTGATGTTAATGAGGTTAAGGTTTTACCGAAGAGGTTTGCAAAAGCTATTTTTCAAATACTAAAACTACATAAACTCACCAACCATTGTGTTGACTTTGTTTTTCTCACATGCTTTCTCAGGTGATGCACAGGAGTAAGCTAAGGCTCAAGATTGCATGCTAGGATGCCAGATAGAGGACCTAGTAGTTTTTGAGAAGCACATATTTTGTTGGCAATTGTAACTTAACTTTGTAAACCCTAATTTTTATGCTATATTGTGCTTTAGTTATTCTCGATGTTGATGCTATGTAAACAATCTGATCATCACGATTATCACTCACGATATCGCGCCCTGAGAACCTTCCGCCCGACGGGGAAGTCGATCCGTTCCCACCGGCTCGGGCTGTGACATTTTGTATCTTAGAATGTTTGGATATTTATATCCCAACATTCTCTGAATAAATTGAATTACTTCTCCCAAAATTCCTTGTGCTTTCTATCTGTTATCTTCTCTCTTTCGAAGTAAGAAAACTAAAGCAACTAAAATAAGTTTGTGTAAAGCTCTAGAGGGAGCTAAAACCAAAGCTTTGACTAAGTATCTAAAGCCTTGTTCCTGGTGAAATAGCTAGTCCTCGAGGTGTCTGCGTACAATGTAGGATGGTTACATGTTGATCATCTATCATGACGTACAACCTAATACAATTGAAGTTAAAAAATTTCTTTTACGCATTTCATGGAACACGTGCTATGCATGGAAAGTTTCCATATTATGATATCAAACTCAGTTGAATTTTGTTTCCAAAAGTTCACAATAGTTTGGTGAAATGAAAATTTGGATTGTAAAATATCATATACTTGTTTATCTTTTATGTGTTTGAGTTAGAATATCTTTGAAATCAGTTTTTCTTTTATAGAAATAAAGGTATGCTATGTCTACATTTCACCCTCACCAAACCCTATAAATTTTTATACTACGATTGAGATGTCACACCCCAACCAACGGCGGAATACGTGGGGGGTGAGCTTGACTGTTCATTAGCTCATGGTGCTATTATAAGTTTCAATATTTAATGCATCATTATTACAAAACCAAATACAACATTCATTAATAATAAACAACATTACATGAATTGAATATTCAAAGCTTTACAATTGACAAGTCTATACATTTGTTTCAAAATTAAACTAGTCACTAAGCGTATCTTATGTCTTCATCATGCTTCCTTATCCTGTTACACATGTAAAATAGAGTTTGTCAACTATTTGCATAGTTGTTGAGTTCACACACTAAGTTTAAATAATATGTATAAAAAGGATGCAAACTATAGCCTAACTAGATATGTATCATAAGCATTGCATGAATACAAGTTTGAATAAATTGATTGAATGAATGACTGAATGAATAACAATAGCTTGTGTCCAAATACAACATATTATTTCAATAATGGCCATGCTATAAATTAACAGTCGTATTTCAACAAGTTTGCTAGGTGTACTTTTCACCATTTTCACACAATGACAAAAACCAATGCAAAGATGGTATCTAACTCATCTTAGGCTACTAAGTACTAGCTTGCTTGACTGGCAACACACATACAATCAACACATTGTATAAGCCTAGCCTCTAACACATAAAGCTAACTACGTGTAAGGCTTGCATCATAGATTGAATGAAGAATAGAATGAATATAGTGTTGAATAAGACATGTGTAACATCCCAAAAACAAAATTTAAAAGAAGTGGGAAGAAAACTCACTTGCAGAATTGCTAGCTAGTTCCAAGTCCTTGACTAAAGAATTTAGGAAATAAGGCTATCTACTCACCTATAATTTTAGTAGTCAAGTCTTAGCATTCCTATAGTTCAAGTTCAAGGATTTTAAAACTATGGCATTCTAATAGAAGTACTAGTTTAATATATCTATGTTTGAATGGATACTTAAAATTAAACTTATAATATTGATTTAATAAAATAGAATATCAATGTATTCTTCCTATTTATCAATATTATTGTATGAATACTAAACTATTTGTTTAACAATATTTAATAATATTTTTATAATAAATAAAATCAGATATTGAATATTCATTATATTTATTATATTGTAATTGAATTCTAAGTATGCTACTTGATATAAATTTCCATCCATTTAGCTAATTTACTTTATTTTAAAAGCTTGTGTATTATAACATTTATTTGTTTGAAAATAAATTACAAAATTTTGTTTGATCTTTTAAAGGTTTTTTAAAAATATCTTTTTGAATTATCTTGAATTCAAGTTTTAAAACAACTATTTTAAAACTTATTTTTTTTAGATTACTTCTTGAAAATATTCTTAAACCTTTACTAGTAAAAATTATTGAAATATGCGTTTATTTATTTATTTAATTTTTTTAAATCATATTTTAATGTGATAAAATAATTCAAATTAAATTTTTTTAAAAAAAAAAATTGAACAGAATTTGTTTGAACCATATTTTTTTATAGTTATAATTTATATAACAGTATAATAGATAATAATTAAATCCAATTTGAAATCATTTTATTTAAATCACAAAGAAAGTAAAATAAATATAAAAACATTATTTTCTTTTTTTTTAGTATTTTCAAACATGATTTAGGATTTTTATAAATTATTTAAAATATTTATCTAATTAGTATTTATTAGAAAAACTAATAACATATGGGTAAAATTTTATTTGAACTTGACAGATTTTGTAGGAATGATTTTCATGATTTTTAACATAATTTTTATATCAAAAAAAATTAATTAAAATGGATTGGAATTGCACCAAAACCGGTTTTTAATGGGCTGCCAAGGGTGGAACCGGGTTGCCACCGCCCATGTATAAGAATTAATCATTGAGCTGGGCTAGGATGCCTTGAATGTGATTGATTCGGCCTTTTATTATACTAACATTGAAATTAAGCCCCAAATCAAGATGAACCCTAGAATTCATCTTGATCGAATTCGTCCGATTGTGTAAACGTGAGAACCCAGAATGTTAGGGCTAATATTCTGTAGATTAAAACGAGTGATATGAAATATTAAATTACCTGGAATGGATTCGATCTAAGAGTTTTCGAGTTCAAGGAGGTTTCGTTCGAGATGGGTATTGATTCACGCTCAATCACGTTTTGTGAATGTTATTGATTTGCATAGAAAGCTTCAACGTGTCGCACCCCGCCGGTAGGGGCAAGACGAAAGATTGGTAAAACACTTAAATACGTAGGACTAAGATAACTTCATCATCAACTAGTACAAAATAGTCTTAACAACTGTCTTGAAACCAAAAGTGGGCATGAACAACCCAATAGCATAATGTTTGTAATTATAATAAAATAGATGAAGTTTAAATCTAGTTCCTAGGCAGCGGAAATAACAAAGCAAGTCTCTAAGATAGACTCCAAAGTGTTAGGCACCAAAAGCTTCCCGTCTACCTCTCCTTCTTAGTTTAACGTCCTGAAATACATGCTTAAAAGAGTTTGGGTCAGCATTAAGCTGGTGAGCTCGAGCAGTTAAAAACATTTAATAAGTAAACAGTTTGTATTCTTTGTAATAAACAAAGATAACAATAGTTTGTTCGTTCGTGTACAATGTTCAAGTCGCACATCCAATCCTGCACCACCCATATGATCTCGCAACAAGACCATATGCCGGCGTTCCGTCCCTACGTAGTTTATTTCCCATTAATGAACTAAATAAAATAGTTAGTAATTATGCCACAACGATTTGCCAATCTCAGTGGGGAGACCACTGTGTGTGAGGGTTTCTCAGACAGCGCTACCCATAATACTAATGGCCCCAACTAAGGTTAATGGTGTGCTCTAAAGAAGGGACAACAATATGGGAAGTAACAAGTCTCAAACATTAGTACACATAAAAAGTTTTAGTAGCATGTATTTCATCCCAAAACATAGTAAAGAAGGGAAAGGTTTGCACGAAAACTCACCGAGGTTACGGTTTGCAAACAATGTTGTGAGTTGAGTGTTCCACGTGGTTGCCTTTACAAGATAGGTGTATACCTATGTTTAAACGTGTTGCTAAGATTAGACTTAGTTGCTAGTATCATTGTGCTCTATGCATAGTGTCATACTTTACTCAGGCCCAGTTAAGATGTTTTGTAAGTTATAGCATTTACGTAACATCTTGTATGTATGTAATTAGAATTTTTAACATGGTTATTGTATACAAATACTAATGATTAAATAAACTAGATAGGTTAACAGTTGGGCTTTAAGTTATTTTTACATGTATAGTTACTATTGGGCCTATTGGGCCCGTCAAGATGTTTAAAGCCCAACAATACGTTTATAAATCATAATTTGTCCAAATAAATATATACTTGTTCAAATATTCAAAATAGACTATTTATTAATAAAATCTTTTGATTATAAATACCTCATTTTACTTAGTGAGCTAATTGGGCTGGTAACGCCCATAACGCGGTTTTTATCTATTTCAAAATAAATAGTTTAAGCCCATAGGTTTTGGAAATTATATTTTCATTATATACAAAATATATTAAGAATAATATTCTGGTCTAAATAGTTATTGGCTTGTATATATAAAAAAACCCGTTTTACGCATTTCTTGTGTCGGTTATGCACGTAATTTCGCTTTTAAAGAGTCTTTCGTATTTCCTATCATCCCAAATATTTTTATAACATTATTTTATATATTTTTACTTGTATATATTCTGTAATATTTCAAAAATAATTTATAGTACAAGACTATGTCATTTAACCATTTAAATACGTCGGTTTCGTAGCTAGTTTTGCATAAAATACGTCGTTAGTCTTTTTAATCCCCATAACTCAATAAAATATGATATAATACATTATTTATCATAAATAAACGTATAAAATTTCCAGAATTTAAATATACACAAAAATAAACCGTTTTAGTAGTTTTTAACACGTCGGTTCGGTAATACAACGGTTTTAAGCTTAAACCATGTTAGGGATGTCTTATAAAACATCTTTAAATTATTTTTAACATCATTTAAGATGTTTTTAAGTTCTGGAACATTTGGGGTTATGCATGTATGACCTATGTCGGTTTTGAGATTTTAACGCGTTATGACGGTTTTTAACGTACATGACGTTGCATGCATTTGTGTTATTATTTAGCTTGAGATCCTTTTACACATTTTAAGTTATATCACAGGTGTTTTATACATCATAAATGTTTATGTGCTAGTATAAGTGTTTGATGCAAACTATGCATGTAAAACATGCTAAACTAGTTAGGATTATACCCTTTTTCGGTGTTTCTTTGTCTTGATCGTTGCTCAACCGAACTTATGTGTGGGGCTGCTGTATCCAGAAGATTAGAAGCTGTAGAGATGGTTAAAAATAATAGATATGGTTTAGGAACCATTAGAGGTGCATAGGTGATGATGGTTGTGGTGAAAACCATGTTTTTGTGCATGCAACCTTGTTGCATGTAAGGTTTTCGATTAGAGGTTCAAGACCCATGATTTTTATGAAAAATTTGATGTTAAAAACATGCATTAGATTGTGGTTTGCCATATGTTTAGAAGTGAATATCAGCAAGGTAAGTTTTGTACTTAAAACACCCATTTCGGTTGCATGCATCAAGTTGCATGCATGTGTTTTGGCTATGGCTTCAAAACCCACGACTTTTATATGTTAAAAATGAAGATTTATGAGCTGTTAAAACAAGTCTTAATTGTGGTTAGTGAGTGTAGAAGTTTGCATGTAAGAGTCTTGAAGAAAAACAAGTTTTTGGACTAGAAAACCCATTTTTTGTACATGCATGTAGGGGTTTCAACCATGACTTCAAGACCCACGAATTTAAGGTGTAGAATGATGTTTATTTTCTGTTTAAAATCAAGTCTTTGTTGTGGATTTGAAAGAGTAGATGTTAAGGTACAAAAACGCGAAGAAAAGTGGGTTTTAGGCATAAATCGATTGTGTACTCACCTTAGACTTGTGTTGCTCGAACCAAAGCTTATATCACCTTATATTTGCTGCCTAAAATCATCAAGAATCAATGGAGATGGGGCTGAATATGGCTGGAAAAAAGAAAGGATTAAAAGACAAGTATAGAGAGAATCTTGGACTTTTGAAAAATGGGTGTGTGATATGTGTGTGTATATGGACGAAAGAGAGGGAGAGAGATATAGAGAGTGAGAGGGTGATACGTATGGGATTAGGAGAGAGAGATGGAAGTGATAGTTGGAGTGTTGTAGTGTGCAAATATGAGTTTCCAAGGCCATGCAAGATTTTATAGGATTTTTTGTGGATTTTAAAAGATATTGCAAGATTCTTGTATTATCATATGGACAAGTGTCTTGACATGCATCCCCATGTTGTTATTTGTAGGTAAATACATGTATAAACCGGGTATTATGATGGTTAAATCTTGTACTGTGTAATTTTATTTATACACGGTTTTTAATCTAAAATTATTAAAATATTAAAACTTACTAATAAAATAAATTTTAGTTAATAATATTAACTTTAGATAATATTTGGTTCATTATGTCAGCTTTATCCGGATAAAACACAGATATAATCTGTTGTCTGGAGTTTTACCGGTTAACTCCAAAATTTACAGTTTTTCTTATTAACTCAACGGCTCAACGCTTGTATGAGGATATATTTTTATTTATGAATATGTTTGTATATTTTAATTTATTATTCTTTGTATGTTTTTATATGGGTTTTTAATTATTCATCGTGTCTTGATTAATAAAGTTTACATTTGGTGTGAAAGAGTTTCGATATAAAAATTATTTAGATTGTTTTTGACAAATATTGATTTCAAATTATAAAGGTTTTTGGGCCGAGTAAAGTTGATCTAGCTTAATGTCTAATGTAGGATCGTGACTTGTTCGTGTTTGGGTTAAAACTCAATGTGCGTAGTAACGAGTTTAGTTATTCGATCCACATAATATTTAGCGAACTCCTAACTTGGCCTGTAACTTAATGAAATATTCTAGACGATTAAATAAAATAAGAAAAGTTGAAATTTGACCTGAATTTTCGAGGTTGTTACAGTCTCCCATTGTTAAAGAAAATTTCGTCCTCGAAATTTAGTTGAGGTTGTCTTCCACAGTAGTGCTAAACAGGTGTGGATACTTCTTTTTCATTTTGTCCTCACGTTCCCATGTGAACTTTGGTCCTCGTCTAGAATTCCATCTTACTCGTACAATTGGTATCTTACTTCGTTTTAACATCTTTTCTCCTCGATCCATAATTTCAATTGGTTCCTCTTTAAATTGCAATTTGTCATCAACATGAACTTCCTCGTGTGGAATGACTTGTGTTCCATCCACCACGCACTTTCGTAAGTTTGACACATGGAATGTATTGTGAATGTTGCTTAATTCTTCTGGTAGCTTTAGACGATAGGCTACCGGTCCAACCTTTCCTATAATCTCGAAAGGTCCTATGTACCGTGGACTTAGTTTTCCCCGTTTTCCAAAACGTATCATACCTTTCCAAGGGGACACTTTTAATAAAACCATATCGCCTATTTCAAATTCTAAAGGCTTTCGTCTCTTGTCCGCATAACTTTTCTGACGATCACGAGCAGTCTTTAGCCTTTCTTTAATTTGGACAATCTTGTCAGTTGTTTCCAGGATTATTTCAGGTCCAGTGATTTGACTATCACCCACTTCTGCCCAACACAATGGGGACCTACATTTTCGACCATATAAAGCTTCGAATGGTTCCATCTTATGCTGGAGTGATAGCTATTATTATAGGAAAACTCAATTAAAGGTAAATGAGTATCCCAGCTTCCTCCAAAGTCTAGAACACATGCTCTAAGCATATCTTCTAAGGTTTGTATAGTTCGTTCGCTTTGCCCATCGGTCTGTGGATGATAAGCGGTGCTTAAATCCAAACGGGTGCCTAATGCTTGTTGGAAAGTTTGCCAAAACCTAGACGTGAATCGGCTATCACGATCGGATATAATGGCAATAGGCACTCCGTGTCTTGTCACTATTTCATTCACATATAATTTTGCCAATCGTTCCATGCTATAAGTTTCTTTCATTGGTAGGAAGTGTGCTAATTTCGTCAGACGGTCAACAATTACCCAGATTGCATCGTATCCACTAGATGTTCTTGGTAATTTGGTGATAAAATCCATTGCGATTCCTTCCCATTTCCATTCAGGAATACTTGGTTGTTGTAGATAGCCTGACGGCTTTTGATATTCAGCCTTAACCTTTGAACATGTCAAACATTTTTCAACATATTGTGCGATGGACTTTTTCATACCAGGCCACCAATAATTACATTTCAAATCCTGATACATTTTGTCATTTCCTGGATGAATAGAATATTTAGACTTATGTGCTTCATCCATCACTAATTCCCTTAAATTGCCAGAGGCAGGTACCCAAACTCTACCTTTAAATCTCCGAATGTCATCATCTCCGTTAATTAAATGCTTATCCATCCCGATCATATCTTTTTCTGTGTTACCTCCTTTTTCAAATGTTTCTTTTTGAGAAATCCTAATTTGATCAATTAAATTAGGTTTCACCACGATTTGCATTGCTCGTACCCTTACGGGTTTCTCTCTTTCCTTACGACTTAATGCATCAGCAACGACATTTGCCTTCCCGGGATGATAACGTATTTCACAGTCGTAGTCATTGAGTAATTCAACCCATCTTCGCTGTCTCATATTGAGCATTTTCTGATCAAGTATATGTTGAAGACTTTTGTGATCAGTGTAGATAATACACTTTGTTCCATACAAATAATGTCTCCAAATTTTAAGTGCAAAAACTACAGCTCCAAGTTCCAAATCATGGGTTGTATAATTTTTCTCATGCACTTTCAATTGTCGTGATGCATAGGCTATGACTTTGTTTCCTTGCATCAATACACATCCCATGCCTTGATGTGAAGCATCACAATATACAACAAAATCATTTGTTCCTTCTGGCAAGGACAAAATTGGAGCGCTACATAACTTATCTTTCAAAATTTCAAAAGCTTCATTTTGTTTTTCTCCCCATTCAAACTTTTTGTTCTTTTGAGTCAGTGAGGTTAAAGGTACGGCTATTCTTGAAAAATCTTGAATGAATCGTCGGTAGTACCCTGCTAAACCCAAGAATTGCCTAATTTCTTTCGGTGATTTAGGAATTTCCCATTTCTTTATCGCTTCAATCTTAGTTGGATCAACTTGAATTCCTTTTTCATTCACAATATGACCAAGGAATTGTACTTCTCGTAACCAAAATTCACATTTCGTGAACTTAGCGTACAGTTTCTCATCTTGAAGTAACTGTAATATTAACCTTAGGTGTTGTTCATGATCTTCCTTATTCTTGGAATAAATTAGTATATCATCAATGAATACTATAACGAATTTATCCAAGTACGGCTTACAAACTCGATTCATCAAATCCATAAAAACAGCAGGTGCGTTTGTCATCCCAAATGGCATTACTAGGAATTCGTAATGTCCGTATCTAGTTCTAAACGCAGTCTTTGGTATATCCTCCTCATTGACCTTAAATTGATGATATCCCGATCTTAAATCAATCTTAGAAAAGTAACTTGCTCCTTGTAATTGATCAAAGAGATCATCAATTCGTGGCAACGGGTAACGGTTTTTAATCGTCACTTTGTTGAGATCACGATAATCGATGCACATTCTTAGAGTTCCATCTTTCTTCTTCACGAATAACACTGGTGCTCCCCAAGGTGAATAACTCGGATGAATAAATCCCTTGTCCATGAGTTCTTGCAACTGTTTCATCAACTCTTGCATTTCAGTAGGTGCCAATCGATAAGGAGATTTGGCTACAGGTGCTGCTCCTGGAATCAAATCAATTATTAAGTCGACTTGCCTTGTTGGAGGCAGTCCTGGTAGTTCTTCAGGAAACACATCAGCATATTCCGCCACAACGGGTACGTCTTCAATTCTCCTTTCCGTTTCGGTTTGCATTACGTATGCAAGATAGGCGACACATCCTTTCCTTAGGCATTTGTTGGCTTTCATACATGATATGATATTCAAATCATTCTTCAACTTCTCTCCATGTATGACGATGGTCCTTCCTTCACTTAAAGGAATTTTCATGAGTTTCTTTCCACACACAATTTTGGCTCCATTTTTGGACAGCCAATACATCCCTATCACTACATCAAAGCTCCCTAGCTCTATAGGCAATAGATCGATTGAAAATTCATAATCATCAAGACTTAAGGCACAATTCCTAATTACTTCATTTGCTTTAATAACCTTTCCATCAGCCAGTTCTATTGTATAAGCATTTGGTAATTGACTTGCATCTATAGAAACCTTAGGTCTAAAAGTAGTTGATATAATACTATGAGTTAGCACAACAAGTTGTGTCCATCTAAAACATTTACATTCATGTTTTGATAGTTGTTATTATGAAAGTAATATATCCTAATATTCTACTTCCCCTAGATCAAAGTCAAAGCTCTTATGAATTTCGGTCAAAGTCTTATGTCTTTCGGTTAAAGCCTAGAAAGTTCGAATACTTATTCTAAACTTCCTAATTCGCTAAAACCTTTGGCTCTGATACCAATCTGTCACACCCCGCCGGTAGGGGCAAGACGAAAGATTGGTAAAACACTTAAATAAGTAGGACTAAGATAACTTCATCATCAACTAGTACAAAATAGTCTTAACAACTGTCTTGAAACCAAAAGTGGGCATGAACAACCCAATAGCATAATGTTTGTAATTATAATAAAATAGATGAAGTTTAAATCTAGTTCCTAGGCAGCGGAAATAACAAAGCAAGTCTCTAAGATAGACTCCAAAGTGTTAGGCACCAAAAGCTTCCCGTCTACCTCTCCTTCTTAGTTTAACGTCCTGAAATACATGCTTAAAAGAGTTTGGGTCAGCATTAAGCTGGTGAGCTCGAGCAGTTAAAAACATTTAATAAGTAAACAGTTTGTATTCTTTGTAATAAACAAAGATAACAATAGTTTGTTCGTTCGTGTACAATGTTCAAGTCGCACAGCCAATCCTGCACCATCCATATGATCTCGCAACAAGACCATATGCCGGCGTTCCGTCCCTACGTAGTTCATTTCCCATTAATGAACTAAATAAAATACTTAACATTATGCCACAACGATTTGCCAATCTCAGTGGGGAGACCACTGTGTGTGAGGGTTTCTCAGACAGCGCTACCCATAATACTAATGGCCCCAACTAAGGTTAATGGTGTGCTCTAAAGAAGGGACAACAATATGGGAAGTAACAAGTCTCAAACATTAGTAGGCATAAAAAGTTTTAGTAGCATGTATTTCATCCCAAAACATAGTAAAGAAGGTAAAGGTTTGCACGAAAACTCACCGAGGTTACGGTTTGCAAACAATGTTGTGAGTTGAGTGTTCCACGTGGTTGCCTTTACAAGATAGGTGTATACCTATGTTTAAACGTGTTGCTAAGATTAGACTTAGTTGCTAGTATCATTGTGCTCTATGCATAGTGTCATACTTTACTCAGGCCCAGTTAAGATGTTTTGTAAGTTATAGCATTTACGTAACATCTTGTATGTATGTAATTAGAATTTTTAACATGGTTATTGTATACGAATACTAATAATTAAATAAACTAGATAGGTTAACAGTTGGGCTTTAAGTTATTTTTACATGTATAGTTACTATTGGGCCTATTGGGCCCGTCAAGATGTTTAAAGCCCAACAATACGTTTATAAATCATAATTTGTCCAAATAAATATATACTTGTTCAAATATTCAAAATAGACTATTTATTAATAAAATCTTTTGATTATAAATACCTCATTTTACTTAGTGAGCTAATTGGGCCGGTAACGCCCATATCGCGGTTTTTATCTATTTCAAAATAAATAGTTTAAGCCCATAGGTTTTGGAAATTATATTTTCATTATATACAAAATATATTAAGAATAATATTCTGGTCTAAATAGTTATTGGCTTGTATATATAAAAAAACCCGTTTTACGCATTTCTTGTGTCGGTTATGCACGTAATTTCGCTTTTAAAGAGTCTTTCGTATTTCCTATCATCCCAAATATTTTTATAACATTATTTTATATATTTTTACTTGTATATATTCTGTAATATTTCAAAAATAATTTATAGTACAAGACTATGTCATTTAACCATTTAAATACGTCGGTTTCGTAGCTAGTTTTGCATAAAATACGTCGTTAGTCTTTTTAATCCCCATAACTCAATAAAATATGATATAATACATTATTTATCATAAATAAACGTATAAAATTTCCAGAATTTAAATATACACAAAAATAAACCGTTTTAGTAGTTTTTAACACGTCGGTTCGGTAATACAACGGTTTTAAGCTTAAACCATGTTAGGGATGTCTTATAAAACATCTTTAAATTATTTTTAACATCATTTAAGATGTTTTTAAGTTCTGGAACATTTGGGGTTATGCATGTATGACCTATGTCGGTTTTGAGATTTTAACGCGTTATGACGGTTTTTAACGTACATGACGTTGCATGCATTTGTGTTATTATTTAGCTTGAGATCCTTTTACACATTTTGAGTTATATCACAGGTGTTTTATACATCATAAATGTTTATGTGCTAGTATAAGTGTTTGATGCAAACTATGCATGTAAAACATGCTAAACTAGTTAGGATTATACCCTTTTTCGGTGTTTCTTTGTCTTGATCGTTGCTCAACCGAACTTATGTGTGGGGCTGCTGTATCCAGAAGATTAGAAGCTGTAGAGATGGTTAAAAATAATAGATATGGTTTAGGAACCATTAGAGGTGCATAGGTGATGATGGTTGTGGTGAAAACCATGTTTTTGTGCATGCAACCTTGTTGCATGTAAGGTTTTCGATTAGAGGTTCAAGACCCACGATTTTTATGAAAAATTTGATGTTAAAAACATGCATTAGATTGTGGTTTGCCATATGTTTAGAAGTGAATATCAACAAGGTAAGTTTTGTACTTAAAACACCCATTTCGGTTGCATGCATCAAGTTGCATGCATGTGTTTTGGCTATGGCTTCAAAACCCACGACTTTTATATGTTAAAAATGAAGATTTATGAGCTGTTAAAACAAGTCTTAATTGTGGTTAGTGAGTGTAGAAGTTTGCATGTAAGAGTCTTGAAGAAAAACAAGTTTTTGGACTAGAAAACCCATTTTTTGTACATGCATGTAGGGGTTTCAACCATGACTTCAAGACCCACGAATTTAAGGTGTAGAATGATGTTTATTTTCTGTTTAAAATCAAGTCTTTGTTGTGGATTTGAAAGAGTAGATGTTAAGGTACAAAAACGCGAAGAAAAGTGGGTTTTAGGCATAAATCGATTGTGTACTCACCTTAGACTTGTGTTGCTCGAACCAAAGCTTATATCACCTTATATTTGCTGCCTAAAATCATCAAGAATCAATGGAGATGGGGCTGAATATGGCTGGAAAAAAGAAAGGATTAAAAGACAAGTATAGAGAGAATCTTGGACTTTTGAAAAATGGGTGTGTGATATGTGTGTGTATATGGACGAAAGAGAGGGAGAGAGATATAGAGAGTGAGAGGGTGATACGTATGGGATTAGGAGAGAGAGATGGAAGTGATAGTTGGAGTGTTGTAGTGTGCAAATATGAGTTTCCAAGGCCATGCAAGATTTTATAGGATTTTTTGTGGATTTTAAAAGATATTGCAAGATTCTTGTATTATCATATGGACAAGTGTCTTGACATGCATCCCCATGTTGTTATTTGTAGGTAAATACATGTATAAACCGGGTATTATGATGGTTAAATCTTGTACTGTGTAATTTTATTTATACACGGTTTTTAATCTAAAATTATTAAAATATTAAAACTTACTAATAAAATAAATTTTAGTTAATAATATTAACTTTAGATAATATTTGGTTCATTATGTCAGCTTTATCCGGATAAAACACAGATATAATCTGTTGTCTGGAGTTTTACCGATTAACTCCAAAATTTACAGTTTTTCTTATTAACTCAACGGCTCAACGCTTGTATGAGGATATATTTTTATTTATGAATATGTTTGTATATTTTAATTTATTATTCTTTGTACGTTTTTATATGGGTTTTTAATTATTCATCGTGTCTTGATTAATAAAGTTTACATTTGTTGTGAAAGAGTTTCGATATAAAAATTATTTAGATTGTTTTTGACAAATATTGATTTCAAATTATAAAGGTTTTTGGGCCGAGTAAAGTTGATCTAGCTTAATGTCTAATGTAGGATCGTGACTTGTTCGTGTTTGGGTTAAAACTCAATGTGCGTAGTAACGAGTTTAGTTATTCGATCCACATAATATTTAGCGAACTCCTAACTTGACCTGTAACTTAATGAAATATTCTAGACGATTAAATAAAATAAGAAAAGTTCAAATTTGACCTGAATTTTCGAGGTTGTTACAGTCTCCCATTGTTAAAGAAAATTTCGTCCTCGAAATTTAGTTGAGGTTGTCTTCCACAGTAGTGCTAAACAGGTGTGGATACTTCTTTTTCATTTTGTCCTCACGTTCCCATGTGAACTTTGGTCCTCGTCTAGAATTCCATCTTACTCGTACAATTGGTATCTTACTTCGTTTTAACATCTTTTCTCCTCGATCCATAAACTTGGAGCTGTAGTTTTTGCACTTAAAATTTGGAGACATTATTTGTATGGAACAAAGTGTATTATCTACACTGATCACAAAAGTCTTCAACATATACTTGATCAGAAAATGCTCAATATGAGACAGTGAAGATGGGTTGAATTACTCAATGACTACGACTGTGAAATACGTTATCATCCCGGGAAGGCAAATGTCGTTGCTGATGCATTAAGTCGTAAGGAAAGAGAAACCCTTAAGGGTACGAGCAATGCAAATCGTGGTGAAACCTAATTTAATTGATCAAATTAGGATTTCTCAAAAAGAAACATTTGAAAAAGGAGGTAACACAGAAAAAGATATGATCGGGATGGATAAGCATTTAATTAACGGAGATGATGACATTCGGAGATTTAAAGGTAGAGTTTGGGTACCTGCCTCTGGCAATTTTATAAAATAAAATTTTATATTACATTATAAAATTTTATAAAATAAAATTTTATTAAAGCTTATATTATATTTTTTTATTATTATTATTATTGTTATTTCAATAATGTAATAAATGTTTATGAATAAATATATATATAAATCTATAAGTTTATGAATTTTAAAAGTTTTCAAATAACATTCAGGACTTTTATTTATTTCAAGTTAACACGATTATAAAGTTCGAATTTTTAATGGAACACCCCCGGGGATTACAGTCTCCCCTAGTTTAGAGAATTTCTTCCCGAAATTTAATTAGTAGTAATTTTGACAACATCATTAGTTGTTTCTTTTAATTTGTTTTTGTTTCTTTATCATATTTAGCTGTTGATTTTTTTTATTTAATGACTTTGGTTCTTGATTTAGAGTTATTAGAATTGTAACTATCAAGGTTAAAGGATAGTGTATCAATATCTAAACCACTAATTTATAGTTTTAGGAGAATTTAAAATCACAATTTGTTTTAGAACCTTGAAATGATATTTGAACTTTAATCAGAATAGGCATTTGTAATGCACTTGGCGTTTCGGATTTGTATACAACTACTTTACTTGTTATGAGGATTTTGAATTTAACAATAGTAAACTCAATTCATGGTGAGGTTAACTACAAATGTATTTGAATAGCTTGGGATAAAATACTCTCCAGATATTGTTATATATGGGTAATAATATATATACTGATTGTTCTTGACTAAAATATAGTTCACTCAAATTATAGATTAAATTTACGAATCATATACCTGATTAAGCTTTCGGTGCTACCATCAATGTATTATTGATGCTTATATATAGGGTATACCGCAGCCAACCCACCACATCACTAATACTTTGATAGCATTCCAAATACCTACCAAGACTAACCTAACGTTAACTACATTTGAATAGACGTTTGAATATCTTTTTAACTCTTGAATTCATATGAGTTTAGAGATACTAACAATTGCAATCTTGCAATAAAGTCTCATAGATGTATGGATTTCTAAATGATCGCTTTTGAATGTACGAATGATTCAATAGTATGTGATATTAAATGGTTATGATAACTACTGTGACAATCCGACTTTTCGGATTAACCTCGTTAACTGAAAATAACGAAATCACAAATATGAGGCCCAAGGTAGGCCCAATGAGGCCAAGGTAGGCCCAATGAGGCCCAAGGTAGGCTCGATTGTATTTTTGAGGCCCAAAAGGATTAATCTAGTTCAACAATGTTCTAAGTAGCCAATTAGTGACAATCCGGCATTTCCGATTAATTCCGTTAACTCTAGAATTAATCGAAATGATATGTTATTGATCAAGAATAATCTATAAGGGTTAAAATAAGATAAAACTAGGTTATAAGACACTTAGGTTACAAGGATTAATTGTGTAATTATACTAAGTCATTGAATTTTGACTTTAGAGAATCAAAATTCGGATATATGTGCAATTTAACCGAAATTTCATAATTTCAAGAGGTTATACACGAATTAAACCTCAATAATCATCAGGAATATGATTATTAGTAACTGTCATACATTATGGGAGCACTTTATTGTCGAATTAAACTCAATTGGTAGTGTAATAGTCGTAACCGATACTAGCTAGCATCAAATTCATAGAACCCAAACGAAATGCGCACAATTGCACATTCCTAAACTTCCATCGGCACTTTTAGAAGATTTCTCATACAATCAATTGATCTAAGAAGCTGCGAAGAGAAGGATTAAGTTTTGAAGTGGCCGAAACTAGGGTTCTAAGTGAACTACATCGAATCAGCATCAAACGAGGTAAAAATCGACTTCTATACAAGCTAAATATACCGATTTATAGAAACCCCATGTCAATTTCGATCCTTAACATCGAATTGTAAGAATTCGATCACTAGGGTTTATATCATAAACTGATTTGGGGGTTTCCGACTTAAGGTGTATAAAAATCGAATTAAACCTTTCAGAGAATTTAGAAATTCATTCTTAAATGATAAACCCATATCAATTTTATCTAACAACAACGGGTACTACGATTTCGATAACTAGGGTTCATGTAAGAGTCGGATTTGGGGGTTGTTGATCAATCATGTTTAAGAATCAAATTGAATGATATCTGTAGTTTCAGAAGATTCCGACTAATGATAATACTATGGTGATTTCATCTAATTTCAACGAATTGAATGATTTCGAGTTTTGGGTTTTTCATGAAGAACAGTTTGGGGGTTTTATTTTGAACGCATTTAAAAATCGAATTAAAGCTTGCAGAAAGCTTTGAGATATGGTACTAAACAGGATTCCCATATCAATTAAATCTATCAATAGCGATGCTAAGATTTTGAATTTTAGGGTTCTTCGTTGAGAACGATTTGGGATTTTGATGAAATTAATCACGAAAACCAAATTAAATATTACTGATAGTTTCGAAATGTAGTTTCCAATGAAAACCCATGTTTTTACTGTTAATTGATGTGAAATTGATTCAAATTGAATGATGAGTTTTAGTAACCAAGTTCGAAACCCTCTTCGTTATATTTTTGGGTTCTGAGTTAGTTAATTATCAATTAGAAGTATGGTTGAACTTGTGTGGGTTCCTGGAAACAAAGCCCTCTGTATTGGGTTTGGAATTTGGTCGAATTTGAGATCGATTTGGACCCATAGGGTTCGGTTGTGATTAGCAAAAAGGATTGATGGGCCGATTGGGCTTAAGGCATTTAAAAACCAAGATCTGTCAATGATATATGAATAGATGGGTTGGTAAGCAAGATGTGTTAGGAGTGGAGGGTCACAGGTTCGAACCCGGCCCCCAACAGTTTTTAGATTTTAACATTTTTTTGAGTTTTAGGCCATAACTTCTTCGTTTAAACTCCGATTTAACTCGTTCAAATTGCGTTGGAACCGTAACGGAATCCCGAACACATTTGAATAATAAAATTCATATTTTAGAACGAAAACGTAATCGCGTACAATTACGTTTATTTAAATAAAATCATATATGATTTTATTTAAACGAGTTCCAAAGGCACGCATACTTTCGTATGCATATTTCTAACAATTCAAACATACGTGTGTTGACACGTATGTGATTTCAAGCACAAAACAACAATCCGAATAACACTAGGTTATTGTTACAACACAGGTTCTTCGTAGGAGGACTTTCTACACGAGTTTAAGTGTGTTTGATCATTCTGCAACAATCAAAGGTGCGTACACGGCCCCTTTCTTAGTTTAAACTGTTTTGGGGGAGAAAACATGTGCAACAAACATTTTAGATACATATCACTTGCATGAGTTAGCTGTTTACATTATGTGACAACATAGCATTAAAAAGTCATTACACTTCGAACCGTTTAGTTTGCCGTAGCGCAAAGCGTGGTAGTTGGAAATAGTTCTATTAGGTTTGACAAACCTCACTTGGTAGATGGGATCTACGCAGGTGTTTGACTGACCAAACAATCATTTACTATTGTTTGTGCTAGACAATAGTGGCAAGGCAAAACATGCGATAGCATGCACTAGTCAGCTTCGTTGTCGACCACTTATGTAAATAGTATATATGACTAGCTATCATGACTATGCAATGTGTGATTATGTTATCTGCAAACTTATATTCAAACTGTTGTTTCAAACAATTGTGAATGCTAAAACCTGTGTAATGCACCAACCTTTGTGTTGACTTGATTTACATGTTTTCTCAGGACGCTAAGGTACACCAGAAAGCAGGCATGGACTAGGAGATCGATTCGCATGCATGTTTTACATTTCATTTATTTGGATTTGAACATTTGACAACTTTGCATTGTAATTTACAGTTTACAACCATTACGTTTATTATTGTTTTAAAACGCTTCCGCAAACTTTGAAAATTTTGATGTTACAGTTTTAGACCAAAATATGTTTTGAAATTCATATAGAGGTCTTCGTTATGTCTAATGATCTGAGATCCTGATTTGTCACGTTCCCAAACGGTATGATTCCGTTAGTTGAAAATTGGGGGTGTGACAACTACTTAGCTATGAAATCACTGAATCTTTGAGTAATGTTTGAACATATGAATATAGAATAATTCACTTAAGAATCATTAACATGATTCGTGTGATTATTGATTTCTTTGATTTAACCTCGTGTAAGAATAAACACCAAGTATTAGAAATTGAGTAACAATTGACTACTCTAGCTCTTGATCAAGCTTTTGCTGCTACTATCAATGTAATATTAGTGTTTATATATGGGGTATACCACAGCCAACCCACCACACTGCTAATACTTTGATAGCATACCAAACGCCTACCAAGGCTAACATAAACTTTAGACGTGTTTGAATAGGTGTGGAAGACTTTGACTAGCTTTTAAGGATTGTATGAGTATAGAGGTATTCAGATTGAAATTTTGCAATGTAATCTCTTGGTTGCAACATATGAATTGGTAGATGATCGATTTTTTTTTTTGAAAAAATGAATGATATAGAATACATAGTTATTTGATAAAGCTTTGATAGTTGTGATAACTAATTATCATAAGCTTAATTATAATATCATTGAATCTTTGAGTAGTTGTCTAGACATGTGAATATAGAATGATTTGTTTAAAAATCAATAGTATGATTCATGTGGACTTGTTTTAAAATTTTATATGGAATCACATATACTTAAATTCATAAGTCAAAATCATAACTTTCTATTGAAATTTAAACAGAACATAATAAGAAATTTGTGTGTCTTGGTTAAAATTATAAAAACAGAAATCATTGTGACTTGTTTGAAACATAGAAAAAGATTATCAGGATGGAATACCTAATGACATGCTAGAATTATCTAACACCGATCTTAGGCATAATATCCTAGTGGGTTTATAGAATTATAACATAGGCATCATGGATCACAATAAGATATGTGATATATTAACTTTATAGATGTAGTGACAAGTCACTAATCGTATGAACCATATCATCGAATTTTCTTTCATGGGTTTGGATATGGAATATGTAATATTATAAGTTTTTATATTTATTGATGAATCAGCATTCATAATTATTAAATATAATATTACCGGTTTCTTGAATCAAAATATACATCATAAATCAAAGAAATATAATACCATAACCTTTTAGATTTTTGTGATGTATCACCATCACAAATCTTAGGTTTAATATTACTAACTTATTAAATCATGACATGAACTAAATAAAACAAGAAGAGGTGACATCATATCTTGTGAGACATAGCGATGAATCATCATCGCTAATCTTAAGTATGATATCATGGAGTTATAAAAATCATAGCATATACATTATAAATCCAAATAAGGTAACACCATGAACTTTAGATGTAGTGATGAATCACCATCACAAATCTTAAGTAAAATGTTACTAATTCTTGAATCGTAACATAGTTAATATAAATCAAAGAGAATTGACATCATATCTTGTGAGACACGGTGATGAATCACCATCACTAACCTCAAGTATGATATCATGTAGTTTTAAGAATTAAAACATATGCATTATCAACCCAAGAAAAGTAACATCATAACCTTTTGATATTGTGATGTATCACCATCACAACTCTTAGATATAATGTTACTACCTTCTTGAATCACAGCCTAGGCAACATAGAATAAAGATATATGATATCATATCATGTGAGGATAGCAATGAATCACCATCACTTTACTCAAGTATGAATCATTGAGGTATTGATCATAATATATACATTATAATTCCAAAGAAAGGTATCACATTGCCTTTCGATGTAGTAATGTATAACCATTATAATCTTAGGCATGCTATTATTAACTTTCTTGAATCATAACATATATTATTCAACAAAGGGAAAAATGGCATCTCAAGGATGATATTTGAGTTTTTGAATCATAATATATACATTATCAATTCAAGAAACATAACATCATAACTCTTAGATATAGTGATGTATCACCATCACAATCTAAGGTATGACATTATTAACTTTCTTGAATCATAACATATATATATATTATTATTTATCAAAGGAAATGACATCATAACTTGCGAGATGTAATGATGAATCATCATCACTAATTTTAGTTATGATATCTTAAGGTTTGGAATCGTATAAGAAACGTACTGAACTCACTTTGATTTTGCTTAAAAATCTTAAGGGGTATTATCCAAGCTGGACACCTTTTGGATTATTATTTATTAGAATTAATGTTATTTGCAAGATGTAACATGTTTTGGCCTATAGATAAAATACTCTCATTGATAATCCCCAGGAAAGCTAGACCGGTCCCTCGTCAAGGATTATGAATCGCTTTCCTAGATAAAATACTCTCATTGATAATCCCCAGGAAAGCTAGTTCCAAGTCCTTGACTAAAGAATTTAGGAAGTAAGGCTATCTACTCACCTATAATTTGAATAGTCAAGTCTTAGCATTCCTATAATTCAAGTTCAAGGATTTTAAAACTATGGCATTCTAATGGAAGTCCTAGTTTGAATATATCTATGTTTAAATGAATACTTAAAAATAAACTTATAATATCGATTTAATAAAATAGAATATCAATGTATTCTTTCTATTTATCAATATTATTGTATGAATACTAAACTATTTGTTTAAGAATAATTAATAATATTTTTATAATAAATAAAATTAGATATTGAATATTCATTTTATTTATTATATTATAATTGAATTCTACGTATGCTACTTGATATAAATTTCCAACCATTTAGCTAATTTACTTTGTTTTTAAAAGCTTGTGTATTATAACATTTATTTGTTTGAAAATAAATTATAAAATTTTATTTGATATTTTAAAGATTTTTTAAAAATTTTATTTTGAATTATCTTGAATTCATATTTTAAAACAACTATTATAAAACTTATTTTTTTTAGATTACTTCTTGAAAATATTCTTAAACCTTTACTAGTAACAATCATTGAAATATGCTTTCATTTATTTATTTAATTTTTTTAAAAATATTTTAATGTGATAAAAGAATTCAAATTAAATTTATTCTAAAAAAAATTTGAACAGAATGTGTTTGAACCATATTTTTTTTTATAGTTCTAGTTTATATAACTTTATAAAAGATAATAATTATATCCAATTTGTAATCTTTTTATTTAAATCACAAAGAAAGTAAAATAAATATAAAAACATTAATTTCTTTTGTTTTAGTATTTTAAACATGATTTGGGATTTTTATAAATTATTTAAAATATTTATCTAATTAGTATTTATTAGAAAAAGTAATAAAATATGGGTAAAATTTTATTTGAACTTGACAGATTTTGTAGGAATGATTTTCATGATTTTTAACATAATTTTTATATTAAAAAATTAATTAAAATGGATGGGAATTGCACAAAAACTGGTTTTTAATCGGCTGCCAAGGGTAGAAACCGGGTTGCCACCCCATGTACAAGCATTAACCAATGAGCTAGGCTAGGATGCCTTGAATGTGATTGATTCGGCCTTCTATTATAGTAACATTGAAATTAAGCCCAAAATCAAGATGAACCCTAGAATTCATCTTGATCGAATTCGTCCGATTTTGTAATCGTGAGAACCCAGAATGTTAGGGCTAATATTCTGTAGATTAAAACAAGTGATATGAAATTATAAATTACCTGGAATGGATTCGATCTAAGAGTTTCGAGTTCAAGGAGGTTTCGGTCGAGATGGGTATTGATTCACGCTCAATCACGTTTTGTGAGTGTCATTGATTTGCATAGAAAGCTTCGACGAGACCAGAAGAACTAAATACATTTGTTTAATTTGATTTTTATATCGGTTCTAACCGAATTCGAATCCCGTCACTCGCGTAGGTATATTTGGTAACAAATTCATGCGTTTATGGTTTTAATCCCCTAAATTGTTTATTTCGGAAGGTTTTACGTGATTGATCAGTTTCCTAAAACACTAAATATTGAACTGTTCTACGCGTTTGTTGAGCTGGAACCGAAGCTGGGTTGTGTTCGGGTCTGGGTCGGGTGGTTTGGGTAACTGGGTAAGGAAGAGGGAAGAAATAAGGGTTTGGGTTTTGACACAATCAGCCCTTTGCCTTTTATTTTCTTTAAGATGTTTTAAACATCCAGTTCTCTCATACTAGGTTTATAAAATGCTACTTTTAACCCCTCAAGTTTGTATCTCAAATTCTATTGTTTTATTCTCCAAATTTTTAAAACTTTTCATTACTTATGTTTTATAAACTTAATTTATTTTTCATTTACTAACCTTGTAAATAAATTTTGTAATCTTATTATAATCCATTTCGACTTTTAAGCCTTAAAAAATTTCATTATTTTTATAAAATAAAATTTTATTAAAGCTTATATTATATTTTATTATTATTATTATTATTATTATTATTATTATTGTTGTTGTTGTTGTTATTTCAATAATGTAATAAATGTTTATAAATAAATATATATAAACCTATAAGTTTATGAATTTTAAAAGTGTTCGAATAAAATTCAGGACTTTTATTTATTTCGAATTAGCACGATTATAAAGTTGAATTTTTAACGGAACACCCCGGGGATTACATGAGATTTCTTGTGGACGACTGATTGATTAATATTTTTTTGTCATGTTAAATATTTATAAATTCATTTTCACCACCAATCATATTTATAAACACAAACGCATCTACATAAACATATTTTACAAGAAAAAGTTTGTAAAAAAAGAGCATTCAGACCTTCATTGCTAAATCATAGATGAAGTAAAAGCATGTATATATACTTTCCTCAACCAAATGAAACCACCATCTACGCCAGTAATGATTGACATAAAGAACAACTGCAAATCCCAACATGAACATGAACCATGTGGAACTACAACTTCCATATAATGATGCCATATCCAAATCATACCATTTCTCATCACTTTCTTCATCGTTTGACGATTGAGTTCCATGTGATTCCGTTATGCATTCATTTTCTAACGGCAGTCCACAAAGCAATGGATTTCCTTTATAACTTTCTTTGGTGAATGTAACAAATTGTGCTTTTATTTCTGGGAGTCTACCTGATAGATTGTTAAAAGAGACATTGAACACAGCTAAATAGTTTAACTTAATTAGTTCTGATGGAACTTTGCCGATCAAACTGTTAAAAGACAAGTCCAAACACTCTACATTAGCAAGATTAGATAAATTCACAGGAATGGGTCCAGACAGCCAATTGTGAGAAAGGTTCAAAACATGAATATGGGCCAATAACCCTAGTTCTTCTGGAATATTACCTGTGAGTTTGTTACAAGATAAATCCAATCCTGACATTGTATCAAGAGCATCACCCTTGTAGGGTAAGGAGAGGCTTTTTGTTGTGAACAAAACTTTGTCACTTATTCCTCCAATTTTGGGAGATCGAGAATATATTTGCATTAATTTATAATTATTTTCATTTATTAGTCTTTGTAGAATAATCCTATAATAATAGGAATTCCCAAATCCTATACTATATGAAAAATGGCTATCTTGCATAAAAGCTTGGCAACTTGGGCGAGCAATATTTTGTAGACATCGAGGTATCGAACCTGAGAGTAAGTTATTGGATAGATCAATCAAAGTTGCATTAGTTAAGTGGCACAATTGTCTCGGAATAGAACCATTAAAGTTATTTTTTCCCAAAAGAAGAATCCTTAAATTTGATAGTTCGCCAAGAAAATTTGGAATCCTACCATATAAATAATTGTTGCCGATGTCTAAAGTCAAAACTTCAGTTAAATTACGAAAAGATTTAGGTATTGATCCGGAAAATTTGTTGGATTCCAAATGAATATGTTTTGTCATTTTAAAATTATTTAAGGAGAAAGGGATTGGTCCTGAAAACAAATTTCTTGAGAGATCAAGAAACCAGAGATAAGGAGGCAGCATGCTAATTTTGTTTATATCGTCATGGATGAAACCGGTAAAAAAGTTATCGCTGATATCCAAAACGGTTAAAGCATACAAGGCACTCATATTTCCAATTTTACCGGTGAAACAATTCTTGTCTAACTGAAGCCCATCTATGAAACTAAAATTGAAGTTTCTCGAAAGTACCTCACCATGCAAACTGTTATTTGACAATATTAACAAACTCAAGGTAGTGAGGTTTGTGAGCAATCCAATTGGTACTTCTCCGGAAAACCTATTATGAGATAAGTCAATTTCACTTAACGCACTCAAGTCACCAATTGAAGATGGGATAACACCATCTATGGAATTCCTTGACAAATTCAAATGAATAATAAAAGGAAATGACTCCTTTATATCATTGGGAATAGGACCAATCACATGATTTTCGGAAACATCCAACCACTTGATATTACTATTTCTATAGGATGATGTAGAAAGTGTACCACCAAATGAGTTGTCAGCTAAAATAAGAATTTGTAGCAATGTGTTATTTTTAGTCAACCACAAGGGAAACTGTCCTTCCAAGGAGTTGTGTGACATGTCAAGTTCCCTTAACTTGTGCTGCTGAAGTAGAAAGCTCGGAATAACACTTCCTTTGTCCCTGTTAATATTGCAACTTGATAGAATAAGAACTTCTAACTGGAACATGCAAGTCCAACCAATAGCCTCTTCTGTTTCCACCTCAAACTTGTCATTATCACTTGAGAATGCAACATACTCAAGCTTCGTGTGATTAGAGAACCAGCTCAACGAGAACGAACCTTCAAATTTGTTATGGCTAAAATCAATGTACTCGAGAGATGTGAGATTAATAATCAGAGACGACGGAATTACTCCTGTGAGTTGATTTGAAGAAATATCAAACAACTTAAGAGATGATAGTCTATTGAAGCATTCAGGTAGCTTTCCATCAAACATGTTGTTACTAAGATCAAGATAATGAAGGTTTTTTAACTTACAAAACTCTGTAAAAATAGAAAAATATAAATGATTCACCATTTATCTATATTAGTTCAACAATTTAATTTGCTTAGGTAACTTACCATCATTCGTTAGTGAACCATTAAGAGAAGATAAATGATTTATTCTTGATGGGATGCTTCCACTAAAATTGTTGAAACTCAAATCTAAGATCTCGAGATGATGAAAAGAAGCTAAAGCTGTACAAAAGACAAAAACATAACAAAGATATAAAAATTCTTCAAAGGCAAGAAATAAGTCTTATTCCAAAGTTTCTTATTTGTGGATATACGTTTGTTTTAAATGAAATTCTCTTTGTTGTTCAAAAAAAAAAAAAGCTAACAAAGAGAAAAGAATTGTAATGAGCTATACATTATTATAACGTTTTGGGTTAGGAATTTAACGGAATTTATAAACTCTTATATAAAAATCTAAACATTTTTTATATAAGCTCTTAAATAAAAAATAGGTAAAAAAAAAGGAAAAAAAAAGTATTTGTGAACACTGATTAATTAACACTTGTTATACATCATTTTAACTTCTCATTTTAAGTTAAACAAATGCTTAAAATGTAAACTTAAACACGTCACTAAAAATTAAAGTCAGCAATGAGACTGTAAGGGGGTGCAGAAAACCGAATTAACTGATCCATAACCAGTATAACCGAGAAAACCGAACCGAAAAACCGATGGTTCGGTTAAACAGTTTTTTAATAACCGAACAAATTCGGTTTTTGTTATCTATTTTTCTATAACCACCATAACCGAACCGAACCATTTAAATCACCAAACAATATATAAATCTTTAATTATACTTATACTAGAAGATACAAAACTTCAATTAAATGTCTATTTGTATGGTTCCTCTTCGATTCCCCCAAAATAAGTAGGCAAAATATATTTTCCTAATTTCCTTTATCACCTTCTTAACATAATTAAAATATTAGGGTTCCTTATTTTCTCACTTTCTTGTTTCTTCGTTCCTTACGCTTCCACTGAGATTTCAAATTTTAATCTTCGACAACTAGATTTACAGTTCAAAGTGGCTGATAAACAAATGTTCTTGAATTGTCATTGATAGACTTTGATATATGATCCCTGGTAATAAAGATTTTATCGTTTTGTTCTCGTTTTTGTTTAATGTTTGTTTGAATTCATGGATATTGTTTTGCTAATTGATATTAATATTATTAAATATATTTAATGGTTAGCCGACCAATTATAACCATCATAACCGCTTAACTGAAACCGCCATAACCAATAGGTTATGGTTATCATATTGGTTTAACCGACATCTCGGTTATGGTTATGGTTTCATGTCAAAACCGAACCATACACACCAGTAAATGAGAGCAAAAACTAATAATTTCCAATATTCACAAATTAGACTTCGATTGAACAACTCACTTCCAAAATGACTTCTAACTGACACAAATTAGACACAAAAAAAAAAAGAATTAAAACAAAGCAAATAAAACGATACACTTGTTTAAGAATTAGTGGAATGTATTTAAAGTTGAATATACTCTTCAAGTTTGTGAATTGGTATTTCATATATTAAAATAAACAAAATACGTAAAAATAACCACTTGTACAGTACATATATAATGAACTCCACCAAATTCTTCCATAAACAAACAAAAGAAAATAAAATAAAAATGCATACGTACCTTCTATCGGTAATGTTCCATTGAAATTATTTTGACCCAAGATGAGGACTTTCAAATAGGGTAAATCAGGCACTTCTGAAAATGAATACATAAATCAATTCGATTAAAGGATTAGAAGAAAAAAGAAACAGTGTCTTAGTGTATTAATTAATGATTCAAGTATAACCATAAATATGTTTCTTATCACAGTAACAAACCATTAGCAAAAAGTTTTCCTCCCACAAAGCATCCGTATAATGAAAGAAATCTTAGGGATGGAAAAGTTGTAGCCATGGACCTCATGACATCATCCACCGAGAAGAAGTCGTTAAAATCGAGATTTAAGTGCAAAAGGTTGCTCATGGTACCTACACCAATTAATTTATAACCAATGCATATTACTACACCAAGTGTCTTTAAAATTACATTTAAGAGGATGCTGTGTATTATTAAAAGCAACTTAACCGTTGAACGTGATTGATTGAAGCCCACACTCGCTCAAGTCGAGTGCCTTTAAAACTCGCAATGAAGATAATTCTACACATGTAAGTATCTATATATATAAGACACACACGCAAATATATATTTATATATATTTTTTGTTTTCTTACAACAAAGAAATTTACATGCCTTGCATTGGAAAGGAACTTAATCCAGTTCCTTCATCAGAACAACCGAGATCAAGAGTGTTGAGGGATGGAAGGAAACTCAGACATGATATGATGCTCTGGTTGAAAATGTTAAATCCAAGGGACAAGCTCACTAGCTTTTCCATTCT
This sequence comes from Mikania micrantha, assembly GCA_009363875.1. NCBI lineage: Eukaryota > Viridiplantae > Streptophyta > Magnoliopsida > Asterales > Asteraceae > Mikania > Mikania micrantha. Next base: position 46,420,409 of record CM018691.1, on the reverse strand, counting down.
CGTTAAACACATACACTCTATATAAAAAGGATCATCATAAATTATAAAGGTTTAATTATATATGTTTGTAATAAAGCATCAATTTAATAATGAGAGGAAACTTAATCAATTGATGTTTTCATTATTCTTTTACCTTGAATACTTGGTGTGACACTCATATTATTCCAACTCAAATCCAATTTTTCCAGGTTAATCAAATGGCTTATTTCTGTGATACAAAGTAACGCAAATGAGTTGCATGCAATATACCCTTGTCTTCTTTTAACAACTTCACAAACTTAATATTCTTAAAATAATGTGATTGATGTTTAATAATATTAATAGTAATCAAAATACGAACATTTACATTGCAAATTTAGCAAGAGAGCATGTTGATGCGTTGAATGAAGAAACAAACGAAAGAAAAAAAAGTTAATACAAAGAACAATGTTAAATGATATTTAATGTTTGTAATCCATTAATAGATATTCAACAAATCGATGACCACAGTGAATCATGGTAATATTAATCAAAATACTAACACTTACACACAACCAATTTAGCAAGAAAGCGGGTTGTACATTGTATCAAGAGACAAAGATTAGAGGAATCAAAGAACGACGTGTAAATAAATAAATTAGATATGAGAAGAAAAGATTGGGTCAAAACAATCCACGAATATTATTATTTAAGTTCATTAAAAATTTATCATAGGTTAAGTGATAGGTTTAGATTCATTGTGAGAGTGACACATGTCAATATTTCAGGAGAGGTTTAACGTGGCCTTGACACCTCATTAAATTTATCTTCTTTTATTAAAATAGATAAATAAATATACACACACACACCAAATAAATTAATATATGACTTAATTTTAGTGGAACATACAAGCCTTGACACCTCATTAAATTTATCTTCTTTTATTAAAATAGATAAATATATATATATATATATATATACACACACATACAAAATAAATTAATATATGACTTTTAGTGGAACATACAATTTCGCATATGTCTAATTTTGCTTCGCGATTTAATGAACTTACCATGTATGTTTGTGTAAGAACCTATTTTGCATGCCTTTAACCCATATATATATACATATACGAGAAGAGTGTAATAAAAGCCTATTGTCATTAAGAAAATACATGACAACCTCGTATGTCAATCAATTTTTTTAAATATGTGATATATGTTATTATAATAAAATAAAAAAATAATAATAATTAAAAGTGTTTGTTACACATTGTAAAAACGTCATTTTATAATATGTTACAAATGTGTTTTTATAATGTGTAACATTAACAACCAATGTATAACATGTGTGAAACACGTTCTTTAATTTTTTATTTTTTATTTTTAATTTGCATATAATAACAAATAATGCTACATAATAAAAAGTAATTTTTTATTTTTTTCATGTGGGTTTTCACGATTTCTCACAACTCAAGGATGTATGTTTTCTGATCATAACTATATATGCACACATATATATAAGATTAGGTTATATTGAAAAATAGATTTTGCCTAAAAGGTGTGTGAATTGAGGAAGCGTCACGTGTTCTAAAGGGTTGACGTAAATACGCAAAAATAATGTCAAAATGAAACACTATATTAAAATTGCTTAAAGCATCATGTTAAAATAAATTAACACATGGACAAAAATATAAAACTATGTTAGATATTATAACTTCATGTTATAAATTTGAATTCTTTCTAAACAATTAAAAAAACATTTTTTTAAAATCACTTTATATGATAATGCTATAGAATATAAATCATTTTATTTTATGATATAATATTTGTAAAAGAATGAAGACGTATCATAAAGTTTTATACGTTTTAAAAGCACGACAAAAGTTATAAATGTTAACAATAGTTGGCATTTCCAATTTTACCTCTAGAGTTCATTTAATTTGATATTTTTGTTGACATGACACTCCTATGCTAGTTTGGTTCGTAAAATACGATGGAATTGATTCACATGTTCAAATGGAAATGGAACTAGAATATGAAAACATTCCAACAAATTCATGTTTGCCTCACCCAAGATGGAATTGAAATCCATCAAATTAATTTCCACGACATAGAACTTTACTTTGTGCTAGTTAAGGATTTCTCACCTTCCATTTTAATGTTCATAAATTACCAAAGGATTAGGATCAAATAAATAGGCTCTTTATCCTAAAAAGCCTAAGAAGGATTATTGATCATTAGATTATGAGATCAAATTTAAAAAAAAAATTAAAATTTTAGAGGGAAAAGTTGTTAGAGGGTAATTTAGTCATAACCACTTTCCCCTCACATTTTTAAAACATTCATAACTTTTACATACGATATTATTTTTTCAAAAAAATATATCATAAAAACAAATATTTTTTTATCTTTAAAATGAGTATAATATTTCTACAAAAAAAATAATTTTTTCAGCTCATTGTGTCTAATTATTATCATTGTGTCTTTTTAAACGTTTGTATATAATTATCTTTTTTGTGTTTTTCATAAAGATAATTGTGTCTTTTTTACTAGGTAATTGTGTCTTTTTTAAATATCAATGCGTTATTTATACTCGTCATTGTGTCATCATTGCTTTACATTATGTATTATGCAACATCATTGTGTCTTAAATTGTTTAGGAAAACACAAGATTGAGCAAAAACACAAAAAACACAATTCTGTACAAAAGACACAATGTGTAAACAAAAGACACAATTACCTGTACAAAACACACAATGTATATACAGAAGACAATATTCTGTACAAAAGACACAATGTCTATACAAAAGACACAATTATCTGTACAAAACACACAATGTATATACAAAAGACAATATTGAGGAGAAAGAAAAAAGACGCAATGTCTATTCAAAAGACACAATGCATATTCAAAAGACACAATGCCTATACAAAGACACAATGACGACGATGACTCCTCATTGTGTCTTCTTTACAGGTAATTGTGTCTTTTTTCAATATTATTGTGTTATTTATACTTGTCATTGTGTCATCTTTGCTTGACATTATGTATTATGGAGCATCATTATGTCTTAAATTTTTCATGAAAAAACAACATTGAACAGAAACATAAAAGACACAATTACATACGAAAGACACAATTACATGTACAAAAGACACAATGACCTGTACAAAAGACACAATGAACAAAAAAAAACAAAATTTTTCTATAGCAAAAATTATATTAATTTGAAGATAAAAAAATGCTTGTTTTTATGGTAATTTTTTTTCAAAAAATAATTCCGCATGTAAAAGTTATGAACGTTTAAAGAATATGAGGGAATTTGATAAAAAGTCAACAAAAGTAGGCATGACTAAAATACCCTCTAACAACTTAATTTAATCATAGCCATTGATTAATGATCTAATGGCTCAAGATCCTTCTTAGGCTTTTTAGGTTAAGAGTCTTATTTAGTTGAACTTAACCCAATTACCAAAAACCCTTCTTCACCACAAAATCCATACAATCATACATAACAACTTGATCATTATCTTCTTTGTTCACTCAAACATAAATCAAAATAGAAATCACAATTGAAAACTAAGGCCATAAATAGAAGCAAATCATTGAACCTTTGAAATTAAAATAAAATAAAATGACTAAACCAAATAATTAACTATTTTTTTTCTTTTTCATATCTCTAAAAAAAGTCAAAGATAAGCAACTGTGGCAGCTTACTGCCTCCTTCATTCCAACTGCCTCCTTCGGTGAGAAGTTCCCTTCCTTTTCTAAAAAAAAATTCCTGATTGGTCTGCTCAGCAAAAGAGTGGACTGCTGTTTGGCTGACCCCCTTCTTCCCATTTGGGTTGGGTTGACCTAGAAGTACAGTAAGAAGGAATGAAACCGCTTGAGAGTCGTCAAGATCTAGCCTAGTAGTTACTCATTTGACTTCCTTTTAGTTACTCATTTGACTTCCTTGTGAAAGGTTTTTTATTCAAATACGACTCGAGGCATATTGCTGAGAAAAATCAACATATTAACATAGTTGTTGCTCTTCTCCTAGGATAGGCTTGGGTCGATTCAGGTGTGTCCGAGAGCATCAAATACTTGTGTAGAGTCATAAAAGGGTGGGTGCTTACCAAAAAACATAAAGCATTGACCAACCTCAACTCCTATAAATCCAAGAAGCATTAGAAGGTTATATTTATGCTTCAGAAGGATTCAACCTTCAAAAGGAAAAATTATCCTTCGAAAGACATAAATCTTCCCAAGAATAAATATTATCCTTCTAACGGCCAGACATAAGACAAAACTTCCGAAGACAGCAAAGCATCGAAAGATATTCATGACAAAATATCAATATCTCACAAATGTTCCCTAAAAGTCAATTGCTTTCGATGCATAACAGCTTCTAATACAAAGCCTTCGAAGATTAAAAAATGTTGATACTGAAGATACAATAGAAAAAAGCTGCAGAGCTTATTTCTACTATCAGAACCAAATCAGAAGACATTCTTGTGATAGTCGGCATTCCAACTTACAACTCTCAGACTAGCAATGATTACTGAAGATTCTTTGAAGATCATTTCATTAATGTCTTTTGTAGTTTAGTTAATTAATGTAAAAGTCAATGAAGTCATTTGTATTAGGTGTAATTATTATGGCTTGGTCTGTTGAGGCATAACCGTTGCAGATGCCGGAGTGGAAGAGTTGTTATGTCTAAAAACCTATCTCTATATTCAAACGAGGATTATAAGAAGATGGAGGTCTACTCAAAGGCACTTTGGCTTATTCAGATGACTATTCCGAACACCATCATTCATGCATTCAAGAAGTGCAAATCTGCTAGGGAGCTATGGAACTCCCTTCAGCAAATGTTTGAAGAATTTGATGATGTTAAATAAAATAAGAAAGATGTATTGAAGCAACAGTTCGAGAAATTTCTTCAGATTATCAATGAGAGCATGGCATCACAATACCTGAGTTATGTATAATTTATAGATGGACTAACAACTACATGTGTAAATTGAAGAGTTAGTATCTGATCACAAAGTTCTAATGGGCTCTTGCTCAAGTATGGAACATTTACTCTGTTGTCATAGGACTAAGAATCTCATAACTTTGAAATTAGGAGAGTTGTTTGGCATTCTAAATTCCTATCAGAAGGAGATAGATTCTCAACAGCCAGACCTAAAACCTTCATCTTCAGCACCATTTGGGTCAGCAGCCTTTTATGCCTCCAATCATAACTCAACCATTTAGGGTTATTAACAAATCACTTCCCTAATACTACACTCATAATCACATACCCTGATACTCCCACATAATCAACTGCACAACATAACCCTTTTGCAAACCTAGTGCCCATGCTCACTTCTGGCCAAGGAGCCTTTTTAGTTGAAGAATCCAACTATTTTTGGTTGTGTCAACAAGATACAAAGGGTATACGATCCGATGACCTTGAAGAAATGGACATCACAATTATCAGATGGCCGTGATTTGATATCGTGTAAAGAAATTCCATCAAAGAACTTAAAGACAGTTTAAGAAGCACAATATGAAAATAAGTTTTTCTAGGAAAAAGCAAGTTAATATGATTCAATTGTTAGCAGCTCAGTCACTTAGCAAAAGTGTGCAAGGCACTTCAAAGAAATATGTTGGCATCCCTCAATCATCAGGCCCAGCAACCAATATCCCATCTCAATCAAACAATGCCAACTTTGTAGAGCATTGTGATTTTTCGGACTGGAGTTTCCAAGTGGAGGAAGCATTAACGTCCAACAATTCCTTCATGGCAAGTGACTCAAAGTCCACATTTAAGGTAAATAGTTATATGTGCACACCTGAATGTCATAAAGTACTAAATGCTTATAAATGTTTTAACGCGCAAGTTTGTAGGGAACTTGAGTCCATACATGTGGTCTGTGACAACCAAAAAATTTTGTTCTCAAACACTATCAACAACAACCAAATTTCGGGACAAAATTTCTTTCAACAAGGGGATGATGTGACACCCAGCAATTTCAGGTAAATTGCAACTCTTACAACTTTGTATTTCACATTCATACTTGTTGCATTTCATTTAATTATGTTAACTAGATGAGCTAAACACAAACAACTGCGAAACGATAGTTCGAAGAACTATCGAATCACACATTGCACATTGGTTTTGGAAACCAAGTGTGACAAACACTAATGCAAAACAATAATTCGGGGAATTATGGAATTGTGCATTACACGTTGATTAGGATGAATCAAGCGTGAAAACATTTCGTAAAACAAGAACACAAACGATCACCGATAATTCGAGTGATTATCAAAACACACACGAGTCTCACGAACGTTGGTGAACAAATTATTCAATGATAATTTCAGTCCTAACGATGTTAAACGATTGAAACGATGAAATTGGGCCTATTGGGCTTATCTGGAGTTCCAGGCGGTAAGCCTGAGCTCAACCAGTGAACCTAGGCGGAACACGCTAGAAGGAAAGCAAGGAACCGGACGAAGGTCATCCGCGCGGTACGCCTGGAGCCAATGCTCATTGCCAGGTGGTATGCATGACAGCTAAATCGCTGGAAAATCTCTTAAAAGCCACAAAAATGATGCCTAACCTACTAACACTCATTATTCTCAAACCCACACGCAAACAACCGGCCATTTCTATTCCCTAACCACTGTTACAGCCACATTTGATCCATGGGAAGCCATTAGAACACACTTTTGAAGCTTGGGATGCCATTGGAGCTTGGAAGAGAAGCTTGGAACTCATCATCATCAACACACCATCACTTGAAGCCACTAAGAGCTTATTCCCAGCCATTTTTGGATCTGCCAAGTCCTTGATCCATCTCCATCTCAGTGTTTTAGAGCATCTAAGGTAGTTTTACATGTCTATTAAAGGATAAATCGTACATGCAAGGGCTAAAAACCCACATTCAAGTGTATTTGGTCACATGCAACTCTGATCCGCTCACATGCACAAAATTTTAATGGGTCTAGAGTGTTTATTGATATATTTTGAAGTACATCTTGGTGATAGAAATCATCTAGGATTGGGTTTTGCTGATTTGATGATGATATTATGCAACTTACTATATTAGGAAGCTTTTTAGTTACATGTTGGTGATTTGTGATGATCTAGACATGTTAGACATGTCTAGATGTTGTCAAATGCATATTGAAGTGTTTAGAAACACACTTGGGCATTTGGTTTTGTCAAAAACACGGTTTTGAATAAACTTGCTATATATGGAAACTTTTCTAAATCGAAAGACGGGTTTTGATGTTTTTAGATGTTTTGGTGAACTTGGATTATTGAAATATGTTTAAAAATGATTTCTAAGCATATTAAAAACTTGGATTTGTGAAAACGAGTTTTTAAACGGATACTTTCCAAATAAGGAAACTTTATTCGGGCAAAATGACATAAATGGCGATTTATGCGCAGACGATATACTTTAAGTGTTTAAACGTGTTTTTATAAACATATTAAAAGTATTAGCTTTATGAAATGTGATTTCATAAGTATACAAAAACAGAAACTTTCTAAATATAGAAATTTCCCCGAAACGGAAAAGTTACGATTTTCGAAACGACTTATGCGAAAACATCACGATTAGAGTCATAGGATGCATTGTAGATGTCCTACTTGTATTTATGACACATTAAAAGGACTAAACACAAAAAACGTGTCACCAATGATTCGTAGAGTCAACACAAGTCAACACACACACACTCGGTTGAGCACACCGATACTTGGAGTTGTATGGGATACAACGCACCACCAAAACACACATACTCACACCTATATGGTTATAGGTGCATACTAGCAGGTGCTAGCATTCACAGGACGCGAACACATACACACCGGAACTACTTTATCAGGTGAGTTCACAGACCCCTTTTTACATATTCTACCTTTAGCGGAGAAAACATTGCATAAAAACTGTTTTTGAACAACAACATACTTTTGGTTACATTTGTACATGCTAATATCATGTATATGCATATGTGTGGCACTCTTCCACAAAACTGATAAGTCCTCATTAAACACATCTCGAACCATTAATAGCGTGTGGCGCTTAGCGTGGTAATTCTGAATAGTACTATTTGGGCCTGACAAGCCCCACTGTTGCGCGCCGTATGGCCACCCCGACTGGAGGTCGGAACAGTGCATAATTGACCAAAAACATTGCCATATCTTGTTGGATGGATATGGTGTGAGGCAGCATGTTAGCTTCGGTTGCGAACCCGCATATGGTATAACACATATTGACTAGCTATCAATGGATATTGTATTGTATTGAAATGTAGACCTTCAAAACACTTTCTTTAAACATTTTGATGTTTACTACTGAATACAAACCTTTGTGTTGACATCTTACTCGCATGTTATCTCAGGTAACTAAGGCACGTGCATGAGGAATCTAGAATGCCAGGCTGGAGCCGCATGCATCTACATAGCGCTTTAGTCTTTGAGAACATTTATCATTTTGTTGTATAATATGTTGTTAAACACATATAATCGCTTCCGTAAACTTTAAACTTATGTTATTTTGAAGACTATTTTATTAACGCTTCTGCAACTTATGAACTTTAACTGTTTTGATAACCTAAGCATTAAACTTCCGCAACTCTGTTTTTACTAAACCGTTTTATCCAAGTTGTTGGATGTACATATGAAACCAGACATGTAGGTGTCGCAACACTGTGTGACCGGAGACTGCGATCCTGACAGTCTGTCGCGTTCGCGCCCCGGAAGGGACGAGATTCCTCGGGATGCGACACATTGGTATCAGAGCCTCCGGTTATTACGAATTAGGTTTGCATTCCGTGAACTTAGTCTATAACCATTAGTCTCCACACAACACATAGTGCTTAGTATTGTGATACTAGCATACATGATTGTACACACACTTACTACGCGCATAATAGATATGACGTCACCATCGTCACCACATGTGATTACACATGACGGGGAGGAGCCAATAGCTCTACATGTTTTCTTTCAGTACCTACCGCACACACTACATTAGTCATTAGAAAAACACTAACACTTATTCTCGCTATGAAAATTCATGGCCGGAAGACGCGGAGGACGTAGAAACGCGGGAGGGCGAGGAAACATCAACCTTACTGCAGCTGAACTGAACGCACTCATCAACGAGCGAGTTGAAGAAGCACTTGCTACACGGGAAGATACCCGTAATCAAAACCCACTTAACCAAGGTGATGAGTCTTATTTCACATTTACCTTGCACCATAATCACTCATTTCCATTTCAACGCGTTTACCCAATACTGAACCAAATGCTATTCTTTGCGTATCTTAGGAGCAAATCCTAACCCACCTCTTTGCACATTCAAGATGTTTCTGGATTGCAAACCCCACTCTTTCAACGATACCGAGGGTGCCGTTGGACTGTTGCGTTGGAACGAAAAGGCGGAATCGGCCTTTGCTATGAGCAACTGCAGGAATGAAGGCCGAGTCAAGTTCGCTGCCAGAAGTCTTGAGGGAGTTGCCCTCACTTGGTGGAATGCCAACGTTCAAAACCTGGGGCTCGATACAGCCAACGCTTTACCTTGGGACGACTTCAAGAGGATGCAGAATCGCGAATACTATCCTCGTGGTGAAGTGCAGAAACAGGAAACGGAATTTTGGAACTATAAGATGATCGGTTCTGAAGTCGAGGCATACACTGCTCAATCGTATGAGCTGGCACACCTGCGCCAGGATATGGTAACACCGGCTTACAAACACATAGAAAAGTATATTGAAGGACTGCCACCCTAAATTCAGGGCATGGTACTCTCTGCTAACCCCATCACCGTGCAACAAGTCGAGCGACTAACCCAAAACCAAGGAGGATATGCAGGCAAACACCCCAAATGCCACAAGTGCAATTTTCATCACGCATCGGGACAATGTGGTATCTTTCAATGCCAACGCTGTGGAAAAATGGGACATGCAGCTAAAGACTGCAGGGGTGAACTGCTGACAAAAACCCCCACAACCACAACAACAACACGATGCACCAAAGGGGTGCTATGAATGCGGAAAACCAGGGCACTTTAAGAAGGATTGCCCGCACCTGAAAAACAACAACTACAACCAACAGAACAATAACAATGGGAATAATGGCACGAGGGGAGGAGCCTTCGTGATTGGGGCCAAGGAGGCCAGAAGGGATCCCAACCTTGCAACCGGTACGTATCTCTTAAACGATAATTATGTTTCTGTATTGTTTGATACGGGAGCTGTGAAAAGCTTTATATCTAAGGATTCTAGTGAGATACTTGCCAAAACCCCAACACCCTTAGAGGTCGAGTATACAGTAGAGCTAGATGATGGTAAATTGATTGTAACTAGGCATATTATGAAGGAATGCACTTTAGAGCTAGCAAATCGCAAGTTTAAGATTGACCTCATGCCAGTCACACTAGGCAGTTTTGATGTCGTAGTGGGCATGGATTGGTTGTCTGAAAACCAAGTTGAAATCATTTGTCATGACAATGTTGTGCGCATACCCCTTCCTGATGGAGAAACCTTGAACATCAATTGTGAGAGAAGTGACACTCCTCTGGACATCATCTCGTGCATGAAAGCTCACAAATGCCTACAAAAGGGATACACAGCCATTCTGGCACTTATCACCGACAAGGCGGAAGAAGAGAAGAAAATAGAAGACATCCCAGTTGTATGCGACTATCCTGACGTATTTCCTGAGGATCTACCAGGACTACCGCCACCTCGACAAGTGGAGTTCTGCATAGACCTCGCACCGGGAGCAGCACCTATCGCACGAGCACCCTATCGACTTGGACCTTCGGAGATGCAGGAACTATCCAACCAATTACAAGAGCTGTTGGACATAGGTTTCATTAGACCAAGCTTCTCACCTTGGGGAGCTCTGGTCTTATTCGTGAAAAATAAGGATGGCACGTTTCGAATGTGCATCGATTACCGTGAGCTAAACAAAGTGACAATCAAGAATCGTTACACCTTACCTCGCATCGACGATCTGTTCGATCAACTGCAAGGATCGAGTTACTACTCCAAAATCGATCTGCAATCTGGGTACCATCATTTGAGAATTCAAGAGGAGGATATCCCCAAGACGGCTTTCCGCACTCAGTATGGTCATTACGAGTTTTTGGTCATGCCATTTGGACTAACTAATGCACATGCGGTATTCATGGACCTCATGAATAGAGTGTGCAAACCTTACCTGTATAAGTTTATCATTGTCTTTATAGATGATATTCTCATATACTCCAAAACCCAGGAAGAACACAAAGAGCATCTTCAATTGGCTCTTGAACTTTTACGGTAGGAGAAGCTTTATGCTAAACTCTCCAAAGTTTCGTTGTGGAAAGGCATTATTTGATTTGGGAAACGAGGCAAATTGAACCCATGATATATCGGACCGTTTGAGATCCTGAAAAGGATTGGTCCGGTGGCATACCAACTCAACCTACCAACTGAACTCGATGGAGTTCACAACGTATTTCATGTTTCAAACTTGAAAAAGTGTCTATATGATGAGACAGTGGTGATTCCACTGGAAGAAATCCAGGTGGATGAACAGCTACGGTTCATAGAGGAACCGGTCGAAATCATGGACCGTGAGGTCAAACAACTCAAGCAAAGTCGGATTCCAATTGTCAGAGTCCGATGGAACTCGAAACACGGACCTGAATTCACATGGGACGTGAAGATCAGATGATGCGCAAATATCCCCATCTCTTCAAACAGACAACGTCAAATGCCGACAATAACAAATAAATTTCGGGACAATTTTCTTTCAACAAGGGGATGATGTGACAACCAGAAAATTTTGTTCTCAAACACTATCAACAAAAACCAAATTTTGGGACGAAATTTCATTCAACAAGGGGATGATGTGACACTCGGCAATTTCAGGTAAATTGCAACTCTTACAACTTTGTATTTCACATTCATACTTGTTGCATTTCATTTAATTATGTTAATTAGATGAGCTAAATACAAACAACTGCGAAACGATAGATCGAAGAACAATCGAATCGCAAATTGCACATTGGATTTGGAAACCAAGTGTGACAAACACAAACACAAAACAATAATTCGGGGAATTATTGAATTGTGCATTACATGTTGATTAGGATGAATCAAGCGTGAAAACATTTGGTAAAATACGAACACAAACGATCACCGATACTTCAAGTAATTATCAAAACACACACAAGTCTCACGAACGTTGGTGAACAAACTATTGAATGATAATTTCAATCCTAACATGTTAAACGATTGAAACGGTGAAATTAGGCCTCTTGGGCTTGTCTGGAGTTCCAGGCAGTACGCCTGAGCTCAACAAGTGAACCTAGGCGGTAAACGCGAGAAGGAAAGAAAGGAACTGGACGAAGGTCATCCGCGCGGTACGCCTGGAGCCAATGATCCTCGCCACGCGGTACGCCTGGCAGCTAAATCGCTGAAAAATCTCTTAAAAGCCACAAAAATGATGCCTAACCTACTAACACTCATTATTCTCGAACCAACACGCAAACAACCGGCCATTTCTCTTCCCTAACCTCTGTTACAGCCACATTTGATTCTTGGGAAGCCATTAGAACACACTTTTGAAGCTTGGGAAGCCATTGGAGCTTGGAAGAGAAGCTTGGAACTCATCATCATCAACGCACCATCACTTGAAGCCACTAAGAGCTTATTCCCAGCCACTTTTGGAGCTGCCAAGTCCTTGATCTATCTCCATCTTAGTGTTTTAGAGCATCTAAGGTAGTTTTACATGTCTATTAATGGATAGATCGTATATGCAAGGGCTAAAAACCCACATTCAAGTGTATTTGGTCACATGCAACTCCGATCCGCTCACATGCACAAAATTTTAATGTGTCTAGAGTGTTTATTGATATATTTTGAAGTAGATTTTGGTGATAGAAATCATCTAGGATTTGGTTTTGTTGATTTGATGATGATATTATGCAACTTACTATATTAGGAAGCTTTTTAGTTACGTGTTGGTGATTTGTGATGATCTAGACATGTTAGACATGTCTAGATGCTGTCAAATGCATATTGAAGTGTTTAGAAACACATTTGGGCATTTGGTTTTGTCAAAAACATGGTTTTGAATAAACTTTCTATATATGGAAACTTTTCTAAATCGAAAGACAGGTTTTGATGTTTTTAGATGTTTTGGTGAACTTGGATTATTGAAATATGTTTAAAAATGATTTCTAAGCATATTGGAAACTTGGATTTGTGAAAACGAGTTTTTAAACGGATATTTTCCAAATAAGGAAACTTTATTCGGGCAAAATGACATAAATGGCGATGTATGCGCAGACGATATACTTTTAAGTGTTTAAACGTGTTTTTATAAACATATTAAAAGTATTAGCTTTATGAAATGTGATTTCATAAGTATACAAAAACAGAAACTTTCTAAATACAGAAATTTCCCCGAAACGGAAACGTTACGATTTTCGAAACGACTTTTGCGAAAACATCACGATTAGAGTCATAGGATGCATGTAGATGTCCAACTTGTATTTGTGACACGTTAAAAGGACTAAACAGAAAAAACGTGTCACCAATGATTCGTAGAGTCAACACAAGTCAACACACACACACTCGGTTGAGCACACCGATACTTGGAGTTGTATGGGATACAACGCACCACCAAAACACACATACTCACACCTATATGGTTATAGGTGTATACTAGCAGGTGCTAGCATTCACAGGACGCGAACACATACACACCGGAACTACTTTATCAGGTGAGTTCACAGACCCCTTTTTACATTTTCTACCTTTGGGGGAGAAAACATTGCATAACAACTGTTTTTGAATAACAACATACTTTTGGTTACATTTGTACATGCTAATATCATGTATATGTATATTTGTGTGGCACTCATCCGCAAAATTGATAAGTATCTTGTTGGATGGATATGGTGTGAGGCAACATCTAAGCTTCGGTTGCGAACCTGCATATGGTATAACACATATTGACTAGCTATCAATGGATATTGTGTTGTATTGAAATGTAGACCTGCAAAACACTTTCTTTAAACATTTTGATGTTTACTATTCAATACAAACCTGTGCTTTCACCAACCCTTGTGTTGACCTCTTACTCGAATGTTTTCTCAGGTAACTAAGGCACGTGCACGAGGAATCTAGGATGCTAGGATGGAGCCGAATGCATCTACATAGTGCTTTAGTCTTTAAGAACATTTATCATTTTGTTGTGTAATATGTTGTTAAACACCTATAATCGCTTCCGCAAACTTTAAACTTATGTTAAGAGTCATAGTCAACCAAGCCATAACAAAGAAAGGAGGAACAAACCATCCAAAGATTCCAATCAGAGTTTCAAAAATCTTATTTCTTCTTCGCAAGACCGTAACAATGCTTCCGAGTAAAGAAAACTGAAGGCTCATCACAAGAAATTAAGCTACTACATATTTATTTAAAAACTTATAAAATATATTATTAAATTTTTAAGTAATTATTTTAAAACTACCAATCAAGCTATGAATACAATTCTTTTGTTTCCAAACATTTTATCATTACACAGAACCATGTACATCTTAAGAACCCTTAGATTAAGAGGCAATACTTGAAATCTAAGAAAAACTAAGACATTCTTTATACTCATACAAACATAGGGTGAAGTGTGAATTCCCTACTTCGCAAACTCTATAAAGACATTCTTGGATAGCTAAGCAATATATTGTTTTCCTCATACTCTCTCTTTACATTTTTTAATTTTAGAGATGTTGCAAATTCTTTATTTAAACTTGTTCAATTCTAGGTCATTCAAATTATATATGCAAGCTATTAGTTCTAGTTAGTTTTGATTTGAAAGTTATGTTTTAATACTCGTATGAAATCAATTATTGTTGTTGTTGATGTTATTCATATTGTTCATATGAGTACATTAGTTGCCCGAGAAGATCAAATACTTTTTTTTGCATGACATAAATTATTGTGTAAAAAGGCTGAAATGTTCATACAATTTTTGTTGATTCTATTCATGATATTCATACTAGTATATTAGTAGTGTGAGAATGTCAGCTACTTTCTTCGCATTAAATTAGATAATTGTATAAAAAAAGGTGAAGCTTTTGATTCAATGCTACTTAGACTAAGTGTTTTCATCTTAATTATATGTAATTATATAAACTTGTATGAGACTCACCAACTATGCAAATAGTTGACAATGCTACTTAGACTAGTTAACGTTAAATCAAAATTGTTATGTTTTCTTTTGTATGTTTGGATTATTTGGATATTTGTTATGTACTTGGTTGTTTGATTGAATGAATCTTTAATATTGATGCTTACTATATTTAAACTTTAATGTAACACCATTAGCTTTTGAACAATCACAAATCACGCCTCGACGTATTCCACTGTCGGTTGGGGTGTGACAGAAAGTATCTCCGTAGAAGGGTTTGTTACGATTTGGGAAAAAGGGAAAATTGGCGCTTAGGTGTGTTGAACCTTTTGAAATCCTTAATAGATTTGATCCCATGGCTTTGAGACTAAAATTACCACAAGAGCCCGGTGAGGTGCATGATGTATTTCATGCATCAAATCTTAAAAAGTGTTTGTCAGATGAATCACTAATAATTCCATTAGCCAAGTTACGACTTGATGATAAACTCATTTTATTAAGGAACCAATCGAACAGATGGATTGTGAGGTAAAGATGCTAAAAAGAAGTCGGATTCCTATTATCATTGTTAGATGCTACTCTAAATGCGGTCCAAAATTCACATGGTAAGAACAAATCATATGAAGTAGAAATATCCTTAACTATTCGCAAAAAAATCACCCATAGCTGACAAATACTAAATTTTGGGACAAAATTCTCTTAATCGAAGAAACTATAATATCCGCGACAAAACACTTTCATCTCCTTTGCTATTTTTCAGTTCATTAAACAAGCTAAAGCCTAAATAATGTATAAGTCTGATTTATGTTATTGCAAGAATCCATTAAATTAAAAGAAAAATGAAACATGCACCTAACAATTACAAAACACATAAACCATGGGTTAAAACCAATATCAACTTACAAAACTAACACATCAAACTCAACACATTCCCACCGCTCTCATTTTCCCGCCCTTTCCTTTTCCAATTTTTTCAACTATAAGTACCACCGCATTTGCATCCATTTTCCTTTCATTAAATCCACTTTTCTTAAATTTTTCTCTTTTTCTCTTGTGTTCTTCCTGGAGTTCTTCAATATCCAAGGTAAAACACTTCTTAAATATACTTATACCACAATTGAACAAGAATTTACTTTATGTTCTTCTTCTACTACTCATTTTGATTCTTATTTTAGCTCTCTAACACATGGTTGATAAAACAAAGCTTTTTTTGTTTGTAGGGTTTCTATTCAAGCTAACAAATGATAAAAACCAATGAACAAACCAACGCACAAACATACCTTCAATTCATGGATTCGTTTGCAAATGTTTTGTAACACAAAGGTTAGACTTTTTGGGTGATTTCTATAAAAAAATAATATTTGATAGAAACCTATAAACAAACCCAAACATACCTTCGGCATTTGCTTAATCTTACAAAATGGGTTATTATTTCTTCACAATCCTATACATATACATATATATATATATATATATATATAGGGTGTGGAATTTTTAATAACCCACTAAATGTGTACTAACCCAAATAACTTTGGCAAGATGAAGCCGAATCTTGGATTTTTTTTTAAACATCATTATAACACATTTTGAACACCATGTTCTTTTATGAGTTTGTGGAAATTCATCACTGTTTAAAAAATATCCTCATTGTAAGTTGACTGCTACAGTATTGTAAGTTTTAAATATTTACAAACTTACAGTACTGTAAGATTTTGAATGGTGATGAATTAGCCCAAACTCATAAAAGAACATGGTGTTCAAAATGTGTTACAATGATGTTTAAAAAAAAAATTCAAGATTCGGCTTCATCTTGCCAAAGTTATTTGGGTTAGTACACATTTAGTGGGTTATATTTTTAACCTTCCCCTATATATATATATATATATATATATATGGACACTCATATATTATCTTTAAAAAATGTTTAAAAAACTATGGGTTTTATTCATGGCAAATTAATAAATGTGAAAGAACATAAGCAAAATATATTTTCTCCAACACCAAAATACTTGGAATTCTCATTACATATATAAATTAGTTTGAAGTTCCTATAAAAGTTTCTCATTTCACTTAAGTGAATGATTAACGTGATATGACTTAATATTATAGAGTCAACAAAAGTATGAACTTGATATAAATCTTGGCATGACTTAAGATTAAAGAATCAACCAAAATTTCATGGTCTAACTTATTAAAAATTCACTTGCTTAACTTGGTAGGACTTAATATGATAGAGTCAAACCACTACAACTTAAAAACAAACCTTGACATGTCCCCTATATATATATAATGTCAACACAAATGTCAGGTTTGATTTACTCTGTGACTGATTCATGTGATGGCTATTGAAGTGTCAAATTTGTTGCATTGTTTTATTAGTCTTTAATTCTTGCTATTTAATTTTGTTGCCATATTGCTCGAACCAGGTTATGTTTGTTTGTTGTTAATTTTCATCATTTCCAATTTCATTCAATTTAATCACACCATTATAATATATGCATATATACATACACACACATATATACATAGAGTGGTAAACAAACAAACAAATATACCCTGTAATTACAAATATTCTGCAATGTTTGAGAGGCCAGGGTTGGATGAAGGTAAACCTTACTTTTATCCGGTAGAATAAAGAGTATGCTTCTGAAAATGCCACAAAAGTTTTTATTTATCTATAATTATTATTCATATATTTATTTGAGATTATAAATAAGGTATACCTAATTGGTATGTCTAGAAATCTCTGACTTTAGCATCAAACACTCTAAACGTTTCTAAAAAATATAAATGGATGCTTAATTTAAAGTGTGCACATGTTTAGTGGTTCGAGTGTTTAAATGGATGAGGACTTTGGTTTCATACAATTATCGATTGCTAGTTAAATTCATACTAATAATGTTTTTTTTTAATTTTTTTGGATAATTTATTTTGTCATAGTTTGTTGGCTTCATTGACTCCACCAGCGAAGTAGGTTAATCTTGACGGGTTCTAAACCAGGTAATCGGGGTACAAGAAATGGAGCTTCGTGAGTTGAACGATTTATATAATTTTAGTTAATTAGTTACACTAGCTTATAAAACCCGTGTATTACATGGGTTGAATACTAATAAATATCAAATAATTATAAAATTATATTCAGAATAACATATAATTTAGTTATTTTTTATTAACTTCTAATAAATTAGTAAAATACCGAAATAAAAAATTATATTTTTTTATATTTAATTATGTAATCTAATTACAAAAGTTAATAGTATTTTTTAGGAGAGAGAAGCGGGAAAATTATTTTCAGATTTAATCAGAACACGACACGTGTCACCTAAAAATACTCCTTTCTTAGAAAAGGAAGATGTTTATTATGGGTTTATTAAGTCAAACTAGTGGGCCTTGAATCATGGATTGTTTTGCTTATTTGTAGAGGTATCTCCTTTGTTTATGTTTGCGTATAAGGGGTGGTTAAGTTAGTTTTTGTTCTTATTTAATGTAATTTTTTATGAATGTAACACCGTCAAGCAGTAAGCTAAATTCTCGCTTTACATGAGTTTTCGTATGTGTGTTTCTGGTAAACTCAACCAATATTTGGTATCAGAACATAAGGTTTGTTTCAAGGGTTTGAGAGTTGTGTTTTGGGTTTGGGGCTGCTGTTTATGATCGCAGCCAAAGGGGCTGTTGCAGCAAATCATAAAGGAACAACTGGGGCTATTTCAGGGCTATTCTACAGCAGAATACAGAGACAATAATTCAATAAATTATTCTGTTTTAACCGGTGTTGTGGGAGAAGTACGGTTTGGTACAACAGGGGTGACCGGTGATGAACGTTGGCGGTCCGTGGCTGTTAGTGGTCATCAAAAGAGGAGCTAAAGCAGTATTTTTTGGCTGATTTAGGTCGTAACCAGAGGGTGTTGCAGCACTCGAAGTAATCTCCATCTTTGATCGGGCGTGTTCATGTGAGATAAAGAGACCAGTAACCGAAGGTGCAAAAGGAGGGGCAGAACGAATCAAGGCATGTGGCTTTTGGAATCGGCTTGTTTGCCAGGTTAAGGGAACGATATAGGCGTCACGTAGCGGCCGTGGAAGAATTCTCAGAATAGGTTTGATCGGGAAAGGTTGGGGTTATAACATATAAGAGTGGATGACTTTGGATATGACAAAGGAAAAGGTCATGAGGGCTCCGGGAAGGGTCTGAACGGCAGCAAATGACGAGTTATGAAGTGGTGATCAGGTTGTTTACCGGTGGGAACTGACATCTGAATCGGAATGATGAATCAGTGTGTGAAAATGTGAAATAATCACAATTAAACCATGGAGCTAGTTGTGTGTGATCGGGTACTAAGAGTCTTGTTACGGTTCCAAGTGAAGTGGTGATGATCAGAAGGTTAGGTTCAAGATTAAGGAGGTTAATGTAGGATTAATCTTCATGGATTCTAAACTGTGAAATCAGGTACAAAAACAGGTTGTAGAATTTTAGTTAATTAGTCACATGTTTATTATGTGTTTATTAAGTCAAAGTAGTGGGTCTTGAACCTTGGGTTGTTTTGGGTATCTGTAGGGTACCTAGGGACAGAGGTTATAACTTATAAGGGGCCTGGTGGTGCCCCGCCCTCCCCCCTCCACCACTCCGTTTTTTCGCTCAGAATGGTCGATATAATAGTGTTTCGTCGAAAAATCCTTCGCGTCCGTCCGTTTTTATCCTAAAAATCCTTATAGTCCCTACGTTTTCTTCTTAAAAATCATTCGGCGCCCTCCGAGCTTTTTTCAATCTCCGTCACTAGGGTACCCCTTTTGTTTATGTTTGCATATAAGGTGGTGGTTAGGTTAGCTTTTTTATTTAATGTAATTTGCAATGAATGTAACACCGTGAGTTTTTGTATGTTTGTTTGTGGTAATTGTTGGTATTATTAGAGAACGAGATCAATACCAAAAGAAACAAAGACTCACACCAAGAAATTTCTTCTTCTACTATTAATGAAAACTTCGAATGAAAACAAAAACTACAATCATAATTCATAAACTAACTGGAAAAGAAACATGCATACGTAAACAAAAAACTGAAAATAACCCACGTAACATAAACCACTAGTCCCACGTTTCTGACATTTCTTTCAGCACCTCAACGAATCCTAGTCAGCATTTCAACCAAGTCAAACGTTAATCCACACTCTCCTCCTTAACTTTGACTTATATCATCAAGATCTTTAATGCCCAGCAAGCTTCTCATCTCAATAAACTTTATCCGTGGGAGTGCTTTGGTTAAACTATCAGCTCTCTGTAGATCCCCACTAACATGCTCCACTTGTATTTGATCCTTTTCAACACACTCTCTTATAAAATGATATTTTGTGTCTATGTGCTTACTCCTTCCATGAAATACTTCATTTTTCATGAGTGCAATTGCAGATTTGTTGTCCACGTACATCTTTACGCATTCAACCTTCTGGTTAATCAATTCTGCAACCAAACCTTGTAACCATATCGCTTGGCAGGCGGCCGATGTGGCAGCCATGAACTCAGCCTCGCAAGATGAAAGAGCCACTGTGTGTGTTGTTTCTGAGATGCCCATGTAACCAAACTTCCTGAATAGTAGAAAACGAAACCTGTAGTTCCCTTTCTGTCTTCCAAATCTGACCCATAGCTGCTGTCACTATATCCAATCAAACATTCCATTTCCTCCACGACCAAATTTCAGCCCAAAGTTCAAAGTTCCTTTGATATAACGCAGGATCTGTTTTGCTGCCATCAGGTGACTTGATCTAGGTGCCTCCATGAACCTGCTAATAACTCCCACCGAATAACTTAGATCCGGTCTAGTGTGAATCAAGTATCTCAAGCTCCCAACAAGTCTTCGATAATAAGTTGGGTCCACCAGCTCCGTTCCATCATCTTTCACCAGATTCAATTTTGCTTCCATAGGAAATTTTGACAAATTACATTCTCCCATACCAAAGTTGTTCAGTATCTTTTTAGCATAACCACTTTGTTTCAGCAGCACATACTCTCCCTTTTGTTCAACTTCAATTCCAAGATAGTACGACAACCTCCCAAGATCACTCATATCAAATACTTTTTGCAACTTATCTTTAAACTTCTTCATAAGTTCTTCATCAGATCCAGTTACAATCAGATCGTCCACATAAACTCCCACTATTAGACTTGACTTTTTCATATGAAGTGTGTATACAGCAGGCTCTCGTGTGCATTTACTAAACCCAACATCTTTTAAAGCCTTATCAAGTTTCGAATTCCATGCCCTCGGTGCCTGCCTTAGGCCATACAAAGCTTTTCTCAACTTGTATACCATCACTTCCTTTCCTTTAACCACAAATCCCTCTGGCTGCTCCACATAAACTTCTTCAGTGAGCTCTCCATTAAGAAAGGCTGATTTAACATCTAAATGATGAATAAACCATCCTTCCTTTGCTGCTAGAGCTAGAATAACACGTATGGTTTCAAGTCTTGCCACAGGTGCGAAGACCTCATCATAATCCACCCCGTTTTGTTGTACATAACCCTTTGCAACCAATCTGGCTTTGTGTTTGGTTATCTTGCCTTCCGAATCCTTCTTCAGTTTAAAAATCCACTTCAATCCTATTGCTTTGTGACCTGAAGGCAGATAGGCTAGTGACCACGTTCGATTTCTTTCTATTGACTCCAATTCTGCCCTCATTGCCTCATTCCATTATTTGTCTGCTACTGCTTCATCGTAGGTTTTGGGCTCATCTCCTACCAACAGCAGCATATCATAATTTGGTTCCAGCGGCACCGTTTTATCATATATTTCATCTAATGATCGAAAACCTTGAGGTGGGACATGATCTACTCTCGAACTGGACCCCACGTTGTTGCTGGGAGAATTCTGGTTGGTCTCACTCTGAGACACAGGTGTGACAAATTGATCTTCTCCAGGTTCTAAGTAGTTATCATCAACGGCTGAATCATTATGACCAGAGTACACATTGGGAGAATGTGTTACTGGTGTGAGAGGAGCCTGTTCAGCTACATCACTTACAGCATGGGCATCACTTCCTTCGATGTTCTCCTCCAGACTTTGTGTTTCCAGATTGACCCAGACCGAGTTCGACTTGGCCTGTTCATTCTGCTTCCTCGACTAAATACATTTCTTGTTTTCATCAAAAATCACATCTCTTGAAATCACCACCTTTTGAGTGATTGGATTGAACAATCTATACGCTTTGCTTCCTTCTTCAATCCCAAGATGTACCATCTCACAACTTCTATCACTTAACTTTGTTGTTAGTCTCTTAGGTTGTTTTACATGAGCAACACACCCGAAGACTTTAAATGATTGAGAACTGGTCTCCTGCCCTTCCGGCCTCATAAGGTGTCATGTCTTTTACTGCCCGTGTCATGACTCGATTAAGAAGGTAAACTGCATGTCGAACTGCTTCTGCCCAGAACACATCAGGTAACTTCATGGTTTTCAACAGAGATCTCGTCACTTCCATAACAGTTCGGTTACGACGTTCTACTACTCCATTTTGCTGCGGAGAATACGGGGCCGTCAACTACCTGCGAATCCCATTTGTCTTACAAAATTCAAAAAATTCCTTAGAATTAAATTCGCCACCGCGATCAGTTCTAAGCCCTCTGATTACATATTCACTTTCCATTTCAACTTTTGCCTTGAACTGTTTAAATTTTCCAAAAGCTTCATCCTTCCCTTTCAACATATACACCCACATGTAACGACAATAATCATCTACTATTAACATGAAAAAATGGTTACCTCCCAGAGTTTGTGGTGTAATTGGCCCGCACAAATCAACATGCACCGTCTCAAGAGGCCTGGTTGCCCTCAGTTTGCTTCCTGTGGAAACGGAAGCCGAGTTTGTTTCGCAATTACACATCCTTCACATACTTGAGCTGGGTGTTTCATCGGTGGCAGCCCTTCTACTAAACCTTTAGAAGACAAAGCTTCTAAATTTTGGAACCCAATATGACCCATGCGAATATGCCACAGCCACGTTTCATCTGACATATGTGCAGCCAAGCACATAGGTCTGGTTGGCTTGAGATTAATCTTATAGAGTCTATTCTTTGACCTCTGAACTCTTAAGATTAACATCTTCCTTTCATCACGCACGGATAACGACTCACCTTGCATGTCAATCGAGTACCCAACCTCAGTTAATTGACCAAGGCTTACAATACTACTACTCAATGCGGGAATGTAGTAGATATGATTAACTAACAGCTGCCCTCCATTCTTACAGTCAAACAAGGATGACCCTCTCCCCCATATCTGCACATTAGATCCATCTCCGAACCTAACCCTTCCGGTAGCGCTTTCATCCAACTTAGCAAAAACTTCCTTCATGCCCGTCATGTGGTTACTTGCATTGTCAAGGTACCACTCATCTTTGTTTGCATTTGTTCGTATCCCTTGTTGCTGTAGGGTTACGTTTTCTTCATTCAACAGAACTACTCCTGTTTGTTCTTCTCCACATACACTTAGCAATAGTGTCGATTCATCATCTTGCTTTTCAGCCAAGTTTACTTCGTGTGTCTCTACTTTCTTTCCTTTACATTCGAATGCATAGTGACCCATCTGATCACAATTATAACACTTCTCTTGTCTCTTGTCTTTTGGCTTCCTGTTAAAATTTCCACTTGCTGATTGGAAACTGTTATTCCATCTGCCTCCTCGTCCTCGGCCATACCCACAACCTCTAGAACCACTTCTACCTCCTCTGTCATTTGAATAACCTCGACCACATCCACCCGTATATGATCCACCAAAATGTGCGCCTCTCCCTGCACTCTTTTGGGTAGATCGATTGTCGACCTTTGAAAACAACAAAGTATTCTCCGTACTCGAACTACTTTCTCTCGATTTTAACCGGTCTTCGTAAGCCTTCAGCCGTCCAATTGCTTCTTCGAACGGCATGGAATCAACATCCGAATATTGTTCCATCGAGGCTGCCAACTGAATAAATTTATCCGGAACTGTATCAAATAATTTTCTTACCAGTTTAGAGTCTTCCGGCGTCTCTCCCAAGCTGCTATGTCGAGAGATCATCCCCGACAATTTCCCGGCATACTCGTCTATTGACTCGCCATCTTTCATTCTAAGGGCCTCAAACTCACTCTTCAAGGTGTGCAGACGTGTCTTCTGCACCCTTTCTTCCCCAAGATATCTCATCTTCAGATAATCCCACACTTCGCTTGCCGTCTTCTTCTTCGTAACTTGCAAGAGTATGTCTTCCGGGATCGCTTGGAAAATAAACGCCCTAGCCAGTTTGCTCTTTTTCTCATCTACGGTTGAACCCAAGGGTGGTTCCACGGCATCCCACAAGCCTTGCGCGTCCATCACCGCCTCCATCTTGATTGCCCATGTTGTGTAGTTTGTGGACGTCAAACTTGGACATTGTAAGGTCAGGTTACTGGTTTCTTTCACGGTACCGGAAGTTCCTGCTATGGTGGCCATTGGATTCAGTCGGAGGTATTTTGGCATGCACTCGAACCCTAACCTCTCTCTGATACCAAGTGTTGGTATTATTAGAGAACGAGATCAAGAACCAAAAGAAACAAAGACTCACACCAAGAAATTTCTTCTTCTACTATTAATGAAACCTTCAAATGAAAACAAAAACTACAATCATAATTCATAAACTAACTGGAAAAGAAACATGCATACGTAAACAAAAAACTGAAAATAACCCACGTAACATAAACCACTAGTCCCACGTTTCTGACATTTCTTTCAGCACCTCAACGAATCCTAGTCAGCATTTCAACCAAGTCAAACGTTAATCCACAATAATTTGACCCAACAGGCGATGCGTCGTCATTAGGGGATAACATCGATGAGACATGTGCCGAAGACTATTTTAACCTATTGGTCCTAATCTATACGACTATTTTAAACTACAGTGACAACAAGTCAATCATCAGTCAAGCTCTTAAAAATTATGTTATTATAGCTGCATACTGGTGTAGTATTCTTATGTCTTAGTTTGTTAGCTTCATTGACTCCACAAGTTTCCTTGTTTTGTACCAAGTTTCCATATGTTTATTTCGTGACGTCAAATTAAGTTGTTCAGGTGCCAAAGAGCTTATAGATCAACTTACACTCTATAATTCTCATAAAGCTTAGGCTATGTGTGATGTGATAATTGCGTACGAAGAATTACGTCATCAAAGGAATGAGCACATGTGATCGTGCTTAAAATTCATGTGGAGTTGACAATCGAAGTTATTATGGGAAGATAGTATGTGAGAAATGATGAACATGGGCGAAAACCGCGTACAAAACGGAGTTATGAATGGTCCGGAATCGCGAAACGAAGTTTCTGTCGAAAAATGGGAAAAATTGGTCTTCGCGGTACGCTATGGATAAGTTTAGGGATCGTCGCGGTACGCGATGCTTGAAAATATCTGAGATTTCTCCGGATTTCTCCGCGGTACGCGAAGCTCACTTTTTGTTTCTCCGCGGTACGCGACGGATGGGGATGTCGCCAACTTGCTTAAAAAGATCAGATTTCATCAGTCATCATCATTCTCATCATCTTGTTTCTTCCAGCCGAAGACACCACCATCACCTTCGAAATTTTCACCATCCAACACATAAAATCTCTGTTTCGAAGCCTCTGGAACGTTTAGATCGCATCCGGGAACGTTTATACGAGTTCAGATCATCTTTCTATCCGCAGAACTTCTCCGGATTAGGTAATGGTTCAATCTAACCTTCTATTTAAATTATGAGTGATTAAATCTTAGTTTTGAACGTAATGAGATAGTTAGGGTTGTTGATTATTGTCTAGATGATGGCTAGGATTGATTATAAATGATAAACTCGAACTACTAACGGGTAAATCCTTGTTTTGATCCGTTGTAATGCCCGGTTTGCATGAAATCATAACAATGGTTATAATGGTTTAAACCATTTGGTTGTGACAATGTAGGTGATTAGTTTGATTAATCCTTAACATGCAACGTGAAAGTTGAGTGTTTTAAACTAATCACAATCATTAACATACTCATTGGAACGATTATCCAATGTTTCTGATAACAGTCAGATTAGTATGTTAAACATGGTTATTAAACCTACTCTAACATTACATTGTGATATTTCATGATATTTGGGTAATCAATAACAAGGATTAATCATTCTAAGCCATTAAACTTTCTAGAGACTATTTCAGTATTATAATCAACAACATTAACTATTTGGTTAATCTGAGATCATACTGATTAATCAAGTGAGTCATCAACTTAGTATTAGGAACCTGAATCAGTATAGGTTCCTACATTATCATACATTGTATGATATACATTAAATTATGTAATTAAATACTAAACACTGACTGATGACTGTTAAGGCAATGTCTTGGACATTGGGACGTTCAAAACGATTTAATTAGCAAGTTAAAACATAAATAACATATCAAACATAAACTAATGCAGAATCTTATCAATAGCACCAGTTGCGTGTGTTTCTACTGCTTTGAGACATCAAGTGAGTTTCGTACAACCCCTTTTCTTTTTAATGTTTTATAAACATCGGGGAAACTCTGTAACTCTTTTTCTGAACATATGATATGCATCACTGATATCTGTGTGATTTCATGTGACTTTTTGTGTGATTTCATGGGATTTTGCCGTTAGTAACAACTATCACAGTATCAAAAGTCCTCATTCGTGAACTGTATCTAGTGAACCCATGTGCGGCCGAACAGGAACCATTGATAGTACTATTGGCTGACAACCCATTTGCTGGGAGGATTGCATCTCCCCTGGTGTGAATGTTTGGTACCTGTTTCCATAACAACTTCTTAATGTTAGTGATAGACATTAAGATAATGAGGCATTAAGATATCTACCGACGGGTAGTATCTTCGAGAACAAACAACTGTCCGAAAGGAACTAGATACGGGTCCCATGGTTATCATGAACTGAAACTTTTTGGAGAACCTACTTATCATATCATATGGTTTTAAATTGAACTGTCGAACTCACCAGCTTTGTGCTGACGTTTTAAACTCAACATTTTTGCAGGACAACGGTGACAACGCGGTGAGGATGCACTTAACATAGTTGAACCTTAATGTATCTTATTGTGTAATAAACTTAGTTGTAAAGTTGAACGTATTTACGAAACCCTGTAATGTATTAATTTAAGTGAATCTGTGTGCTGTGATATCGGTTCAAGTAAGTCACACCTCATCTCTGAGACATCACCACTATGCTTCCGCAACCAATAGAATGAGACTTATGACATCATCTCAGGTGACGAGAGGTGGGGGTGTGACAGGGTGGTATCAGAGCCACAGGTTATAGAGAATTAGGTTGACTTAGAGACTTAGACTATAACCATAGGCTCGAGTAGTGACACAGAGAGCACCGACACACTAATAACGAACAAAACTTGTTTTGAATTAATTTAGGATAATCAGGTGGTGCGGATCTCAGTTATGAGTGGCCAGCATAACTGAAATTCGCAACACGCGTGCATTCTAATTTGATTTAATTCAAGCAGAACAGTAAGAACTAAAGGAACGAATGGTTGTGTTAAGAAGGGATGACGTCTCATATCATGATTATGTTGAATACTATTATTCAATATTCACTTCATGACATTGATCTGTAAATTTTGTCTGTATATCAATGAAAAACCACACGAACGCTACATATATTGGCAGATTCAATATGTGACTCTGGATGATACGCCGAGTCTCAGCTCAAGTTCTGACTCAGATCCGTCAGAAGCATCTTCTACAGTATCCTTGGTGGTACCTCAGATTTTACACACGCCACCACATCGACAGATATCTGATAAAGATACCTATGCGGGAAAACTGGCTAGAAGGCCATCACCTCAGAGAGTCCAGATTTATACAAGAATTATAGAGGATAGGATGAGGCAGGTTATGGAGTATATAGTGATCTCACTTATTATCTCTGAATACCTATTGAGGTATCATCTCTGAAAACCTATTGTGGTATCATCTTTGAATACCTCATGGGTGAACAATTCATTGTGAGAACATATCTATTGTTTGTGTGAGGTAACGTTTCAAAATCCTGTGTGGTACAATTTCAAAATCCTGTGTGGTACTATATCAAAATCCTGTGTGGTAACGTTTCAAAATCCTGTGTGGTACTATATCAAAATCCTGTGTGGTAACGTTTCAAAATCCTGTGTGGTACTATATCAAAATCCTGTGTGGTAACGTTTCAAAATCCTGTGCGGTACAATTTCAAAGCCCATGTGTGGCAACATTTCAAAGTCCTGTGTGGCATCATATCAAAGTCCATTGTGGCGACATTTCAATTGTCTGTGTGACAAACATATCAAAGTCCTGTGTGGCAACATATCAAAGCCCTTGTGTGGCAATATTTCAAAGCCCATGTGTGGCAACATTTCAAAGTCCTGTGTGGCAACATATCAAAGTCCTGTATGGCATCATATCAAAGTCCCTTGTGGCAACATTTCAATTGTCTGTGTGACAAACATATCAAAGTCCTGTGTGGCAACATATCAAAGCCCTTGTGTGGCAATATTTCAAAGCCCATGTGTGGCAACATTTCAAAGTCCTGTGTGGCAACATTTCAAAGTCCTGTGTGGCACCATATCAAAGTCCTGTGTGGCAACATTTCAAAGTCCTGTGTGGCACCATATCAAAGTCCTGTGTGGCAACATTTCAAAGTCCTGTGTGACAACATTTCAAAGTCCTGTGAGGCAACATATCAAAGTCCTGTGTGGCATCATATCAAAGTCCCTTGTGGCAACATTTCAATTGTCTGTGTGACAACATTTCAAAGTACTGTGTGGCAACATATCAAAGTCCTGTGTGGCAACGTTTCAATGTCTTACATGATCTGATATCCAAAAACATGTAAATAATAACATATCAGTATTAATATCACGAAGCAATGAGCTGAGTGATGATATGACATGTTTTTGAATGTAGGACTAAGTATAACTACCAACATTTGTATAATCACGGGTTATTGAGAACATATTGGGATTATGCCAAGTAGTTATACTGTATTTACTATAATCACATTTTCAATTTCATAAAGTTTCAGTATAACTGAATATGATTGAATTTATGTGATCAAAGGGGTTATATATTTAATGTTCTTGAACTGACCTGAGTTTGTCTGCATGTGAGCAGAATAATGGCTCCCAAACGAGGTCGACCGGCAAGGAAATCTATCAGGAACATTACTAACCCTGAGCCGAATCAAGTTCCACCAGTAAATACTGAATCCAATCCAGATCCACAGGTTAATCTGGAAACAAACACTGCTCCACCTGCTGGTGCAGGTGGATCCGAATCAAACGAAGCCATGATAGCACGGATTGTGCGTGAACAGCTATTGGCTTGTGGTGTTTTGATACCACATCGACCTCATATCACTGCGGGTTCTGGTGGGGACCACGCTCATAACGAACATACTGTTACTGGTGGCAATGCGGAAACTCATCATACCACTGGTACAACTACAACGGTTCCTGATCCACCACGACAGGGATGCACATATAAGTATTTCGCTTCCTGTAACCCTCCTACTTTCACTGGCAAGGAAGGAGCTGCTGGATTGTTAAGGTGGATCGAGGAAATGGAAACGAAACTTAAAATCAGCCAGTGTTTAGAGGAGCATAAAGTGTCTTATGCTGCCTGTTCTTTCAAAGAATCTGCTTTGACCTGGTAGAATACCCAGGCAAAAACGTTGGGCTCAGCTACAGTCGACTCAATGGGCTGGAATGAATTTAAAACTCTGATTAGATCAGAGTACTGCCCACTCACCGAAATACAAAAGCTCCAGGAGGAATTCTGGAATCACACGATGATCGGAGCTGACTGTTTAGCGTATACTCATCGTTTTCATGAACTCACATGTTTACTTCCCGATATGTTTCCTACTGAAGCAGCATTAATCGAGAAGTATATTAAGGGTTTGGTTCCCCAGATTCGGGGAATGGTAACTGCAGCAGAACCCACAACCCTCAAACGTGCAATTCTGTTGACCACTAAGCTTACCGATGAGGCGGTAAGGAGTGGTATGTTGGTAACAAAAACTCAGACGGCCGGGGCCGTAGCGATATCGGTACCTCTAGTGTTTCTAAAGGTACCAAACGAAAGTGGTTTGGTAAACCTAAGGCGAGAGCTCCGGCTGAGATCAACCAGGGCAAACAAACTGTGACAAACTATGGTGCGGTTATTCCTGAGAGGAAAAACTATGTTGGACAGGCACCTAAATGTACTCGGTGTTTATTTCATCATACTGGACAGTGTCCTACTTGTGTCAACTGTAATAGAATTGGGCACTACACCAAGTATTGCAACTTGCCTGCGCGCCAACCAAATCAAGCACCACAACCAACCACTCAAACAAACAAGTCGTGTTACAAGTGTGGGAGTCCTGATCACTTGATAAGAAATTGTCCAAACAATAACAACACCAATCCGGGGAATGAAGCTAGAGGGAGAGCTTTCCAGATTGGTGCTACCGAGGCGAGACATGATGCTAACATTGTAACTGGTACGTTCCTACTCAATAATCTGTATGCATCAGTTCTCTTTGATACGGGGGCAGATAAGAGATTTATCTCTCCTGAATTTGCATTATTACTTTCATTGCCTGCGGTAGAACTAGAAACTCCTTACGTTATTGAACTTGCTAATGGCAAGTTAATCAAAACTAACAGTGTCATTCAAGGATGTTCCTTGAATCTGAATGATCATCTTTTCAATATTGATTTACTTCCTATTGAGCTTGGGAGTTTTGATGTCGTTGTCGGTATGGAGTGGCTTTCCATTAACCAAGCTGAAATAATATGTCAAACTAAGGTGATTCGTGTTCCTTTACCTGACGGTAACACACTGTTAGTTCAAGGTGAACAAGCTGGTAGAAAACTGGGTATCATTTCTTGTATGCAAACGCAGAAGTGTTTACGGAAAGGGTGTCCGGCCTTTTTAGCATATGTGATCAATAACAGCTCTTCACAAAAACGTATCGAAGATATTCCAGTAGTCAAGGACTTTCCTGAAGTCTTTCCTGACGATATATCAGGATTACCCCTAGTGAGGCAAGTGGAATTTCGAATTGATCTGATTCCAGGTGCAGCACCTGTGGCTAAAGCTCCTTATCGTTTAGCACCCTCAGAGATGCAAGAGCTTTCAGGTCAACTGCAGGAACTGTTAGACAAGGGTTTTATTAGACCTAGTTTCTCACCTTGGGGTGCACCAGTCCTCTTTGTGAAAAAGAAGGATGGATCATTCAGGATGTGTATTGACTACCGGGAGCTCAATAAATTAACAATCAAAAACCGTTATCCATTGCCACGTATAGATGATTTGTTCGATCAACTTCAAGGCGCTACCTACTTTTCAAAGATTGATTTGAGATCCGGATATCATCAGTTACGAGTGCATGAAGATGATGTTCCAAAAACTGCATTCCGAACTCGTTACGGGCATTATGAATTTCTAGTAATGCCGTTTGGATTAACAAATGCACCTGCAGTTTTTATGGATCTTATGAATCGGGTATGTAGGCCTTACTTGGATAAGTTTGTGATTGTATTTATTGATGATATTCTTATTTATTCTCGAAACCAACAAGAACATGCTCAACATTTGAAACTGATCTTAGAACTATTGGCACGTGAAAAACTATATGCCAAGTTCTCCAAGTGTGAGTTCTGGTTACGAGAAGTGCAATTTCTTGGGCACGTAGTGAATCAAAACGGTATTCAGGTAGATCCCAGCAAGATTAAGGCTGTGTAACAGTGGGAAACCCCGCGAACCCCAACAGAAATACGTCAATTTCTAGGGCTGGCAGGTTATTATCGTCGATTTATCAATAATTTTTCAAAGATAGCTCTGCCATTGACCACATTGACACAGAAAAATCAACCGTTTATATGGGGTTCTCAACAGGAGGAGGCTTTCCAACTGTTAAAACACAAACTCTGCCACGCACCTATCTTGGCATTACCGGAAGGTATCGATAACTTCATAGTGTATTGTGATGCTTCTCGCCAAGGTTTGGGGTGTGTTTTAATGCAGAACGAAAAAGTGATTGCTTACGCTTCTCGACAATTAAAGGTACACGAGAAGAATTATACCACTCATGATCTAGAACTTGGTGCAGTGGTGTTTGCACTCAAGATTTGGAGACACTATTTGTACGGAACCAAGTGTATTATATACACTGACCACAAAAGTCTTCAATACATTCTAGATCAGAAGATGTTAAACATGCGACAAAGGCGATGGGTAGAACTATTGAATGATTATGATTGTGAAATTCGTTATCACCCAGGCAAGGCGAATGTTGTAGCCGATGCTTTAAGTCGCAAAGAACGAGTCAAACCGTTACGTGTGAAAGCGTTAGGAATGACCATTAAAACTAGTCTAATTCCTCAGATTAAAGAAGCTCAGCAACAAGCTTTACAAGCAATGAACTATTCTGCTGAGGGACTAAAGGGATTAGATAAGAAACTGGGAGTCAAGACTGATGGGACTAAAGGGATTAGATAAGAAACTGGGAGTCAAGACTGATGGGGTGTTGTATTTCAAAAACCGAATTTGGGTTCCTTTATTCGGTAAATCAAGAACAATCATCTTGGATGAGGCGCACAAATCCAGGTATTCTATTCATCCAGGTGCTGACAAAATGTATAAAGATCTTAAAGATTTTTATTGGTGGCCTGGAATGAAGAAACACATAGCAGAATACGTGGGTCGATGCTTAACATGTTTAAAAGTTAAGGCTGAACATCAACGTCCTTCTGGGTTATTACAGCAACCGGAGATACCCATGTGGAAATGGGAGCAGATCTCTATGGATTTTATCATTAAACTACCCAGAACATCGCATAATCATGACTCTATATGGGTTATCGTTGATCGCCTTACTAAATCTGCGCATTTTATTCCCATCCGAGAAGATTACTCTATGGATCGACTCGCTAAACTCTACATGAACGAGATTGTATCTCGTCATGGGGTACCAATCTCTATCATTTCTGACAGAGATAGTCGATTCACATCACGATTTTGGTAAACTCTTCAGAATGCTCTGGGCACACAAATCAATATGAGCACCGCTTATCATCCACAAACTGACGGTCAAACCGAACGAACTAATCAAACTTTGGAAGATATGCTGAGAAGCTGTGTTATTGATTTTGGTGGTAGCTGGGATGTTCATCTTCCACTTGTTGAATTTTCATATAACAACAGCTATCATACCAGTATTAAATGCGCTCCATTTGAAGCACTCTATGGACGCAAGTGTAGATCACCTGTCTGTTGGTCAGAGGTGGGTGAAAATCGAATCATAGGCCCAGAACTTATTCAAGAAACAACTGATAAGATCGCACTTATTCAAGAACGAATTAAAGCTGCTCGCGATCGACAAAAGAGTTATGCTGACAATCGTCGTAGACCGTTGGAATTTCAAATCGGTGATTTAGTAATGTTGAAAGTTTCACCATGGAAGGGCATCTTCAGATTTGGGAAGAAAGGTAAACTTTCACCACGATTTGTAGGTCCGTTCAAAATTCTTGAACGAATCGGATCCGTGGCTTACAAAATTGAATTACCTCCTGAAGTCGGTAACGTTCATGATGTCTTCCATGTATCCAATTTGAAGAAATGTTTAGCTGATGAATCACTGATTGTACCTCTGAAAGAAATCCAAATTGATGAGAAACTTCAATTCCGGGAAGAACCAGTTGAAGTAATGGATCGAGAGGTGAAGGTCCTGAAACGCAGTCGAATACCTATCGTCAAAATTCGATGGAACTCAAAGCGTGGACCTGAATATACGTGGGAACGTGAAGATCAGATGAAACAGAAATACCCACACCTATTCACATGATCAATTGTTATCGAGTAAGTCTTTCCTAAATTTCGGGACGAAATTTTTCTAACAGGAGGAGACTGTGATAATTGCGTACGAAGAATTACGTCATCAAAGGAATGAGCACATGTGATCGTGCTTAAAATTCATGTGGAGTTGACAATCGAAGTTATTATGGGAAGATAGTATGTGAGAAATGATGAACATGGGCGAAAACCGCGTACAAAACGGAGTTATGAATGGTCCGGAATCGCGAAACGAAGTTTCTGTCGAAAAATGGGAAAAATTGGTCTTCGCGGTACGCTATGGATAAGTTTAGGGATCGTCGCGGTACGCGATGCTTGAAAATATCTGAGATTTCTCCGGATTTCTCCGCGGTACGCGAAGCTCACTTTTTGTTTCTCCGCGGTACGCGACGGATGGGGATGTCGCCAACTTGCTTAAAAAGATCAGATTTCATCAGTCATCATCATTCTCATCATCTTGTTTCTTCCAGCCGAAGACACCACCATCACCTTCGAAATTTTCACCATCCAACACATAAAATCTCTGTTTCGAAGCCTCTGGAACGTTTAGATCGCATCCGGGAACGTTTATACGAGTTCAGATCATCTTTCTATCCGCAGAACTTCTCCGGATTAGGTAATGGTTCAATCTAACCTTCTATTTAAATTATGAGTGATTAAATCTTAGTTTTGAACGTAATGAGATAGTTAGGGTTGTTGATTATTGTCTAGATGATGGCTAGGATTGATTATAAATGATAAACTCGAACTACTAACGGGTAAATCCTTGTTTTGATCCGTTGTAATGCCCGGTTTGCATGAAATCATAACAATGGTTATAATGGTTTAAACCATTTGGTTGTGACAATGTAGGTGATTAGTTTGATTAATCCTTAACATGCAACGTGAAAGTTGAGTGTTTTAAACTAATCACAATCATTAACATACTCATTGGAACGATTATCCAATGTTTCTGATAACAGTCAGATTAGTATGTTAAACATGGTTATTAAACCTACTCTAACATTACATTGTGATATTTCATGATATTTGGGTAATCAATAACAAGGATTAATCATTCTTAAGCCATTAAACTTTCTAGAGACTATTTCAGTATTATAATCAACAACATTAACTATTTGGTTAATCTGAGATCATACTGATTAATCAAGTGAGTCATCAACTTAGTATTAGGAACCTGAATCAGTATAGGTTCCTACATTATCATACATTGTATGATATTACATTAAATTATGTAATTAAATACTAAACACTGACTGATGACTGTTAAGGCAATGTCTTGGACATTGGGACGTTCAAAACGATTTAATTAGCAAGTTAAAACATAAATAACATATCAAACATAAACTAATGCAGAATCTTATCAATAGCACCAGTTGCGTGTGTTTCTACTGCTTTGAGACATCAAGTGAGTTTCGTACAACCCCTTTTCTTTTTAATGTTTTATAAACATCGGGGAAACTCTGTAACTCTTTTTCTGAACATATGATATGCATCACTGATATCTGTGTGATTTCATGTGACTTTTTGTGTGATTTCATGGGATTTTGCCGTTAGTAACAACTATCACAGTATCAAAAGTCCTCATTCGTGAACTGTATCTAGTGAACCCATGTGCGGCCGAACAGGAACCATTGATAGTACTATTGGCTGACAACCCATTTGCTGGGAGGATTGCATCTCCCCTGGTGTGAATGTTTGGTACCTGTTTCCATAACAACTTCTTAATGTTAGTGATAGACATTAAGATAATGAGGCATTAAGATATCTACCGACGGGTAGTATCTTCGAGAACAAACAACTGTCCGAAAGGAACTAGATACGGGTCCCATGGTTATCATGAACTGAAACTTTTTGGAGAACCTACTTATCATATCATATGGTTTTAAATTGAACTGTCGAACTCACCAGCTTTGTGCTGACGTTTTAAACTCAACATTTTTGCAGGACAACGGTGACAACGCGGTGAGGATGCACTTAACATAGTTGAACCTTAATGTATCTTATTGTGTAATAAACTTAGTTGTAAAGTTGAACGTATTTACGAAACCCCTGTAATGTATTAATTTAAGTGAATCTGTGTGCTGTGATATCGGTTCAAGTAAGTCACACCTCATCTCTGAGACATCACCACTATGCTTCCGCAACCAATAGAATGAGACTTATGACATCATCTCAGGTGACGAGAGGTGGGGGTGTGACATGTGATCATGAGTTCAAATCCTAGTCAAAGCAGTCAGCAGGGGGTTTTAGCAGACAACGGGTTTCCTTCTGAGGGACAGGTGAATTTGCTCAGGTACAACACCTGCCAACCCTGGGCTTTCGACACCATGTAGTTTGTAGCGGACTGTGGTTGTAACGAGTGGGTTGTTGGGTCTGAGGGATCCATTTGTGCAATGAAAAGACATGTCGTTAAGCCCCATTTCATCGTTCAAAAACAAAATTAACTTGATAAGTTTCTTGGGCTTGATGAGTAATTCTAGATATGTTTTCAACTATGATATTAATAATAATCCTAAACTAAGATTTCTGTATATGGTTTCAATAATCATTTCCATCTTTGTCACCTGACTCACCTCAAAATCACTATCTATAATGTGTATATTTGGTTTTGATTGAGCTATACACGTGAGACACTTTAGAGTATTTAGGTCAAAGGGATTCATGTTTCTTTCAATATTATTCGTACACATCAAACTCTCATGAGTTTTATGTTCTTGATATGCGCTTATATTTTATGACAAAGAATTAAAATCACAACTTAAGAGGATTATTGTCTTCATTGCTGGGTCTGAAATATGATTGATTTGTTAAAGTTGTAAATTGAATCTCTGAGTCAAATTCTACTAAAGTTGGAATCACTTTCAAGTCAATTATCATTCTCTTATCTCATGTCATAGGTGTTGTTTAATTTCACAATTATGATTATTTTCTTAACTGTTTATATATCAAACGTTTTGAAAATTTTTGAACCATATTTTTTTGTTTGTCATCTAAAGATGGGGATGATATATTCTTCAAGTTCTTATGTACAACTTAATTATGTATGAGCCTTGATATAATATTCATGCTTGGTTTCAGTTACAAACTTTATGTTTTATTGTTGTTTATGTAAATTTGTTTCTAGTCATTTGGTTTCAATGTTTTGCTGTGTATGAAAATCTATAAAGGCATAAGAAATATCTTTTTCTGCGTGATGCCAGATGTAGATGGGCAACTTGTCTTATCACTCATATTCAAATCAGAAAAAAAAAATTAATTTGTTTGAAGCAATAATTTCCATTAGAAAATAAAAATCTTCGCTAGAAAGATATCAAGTTAATGTAACCATTTTTTTAATATTAACATGCTAATGTAACTAACATAACATTTCGGATGTTCAAACATCATATAATTTATATTTTATTTATAAAGTTAACATAGAGATGTAGAATAACTTTCATAAAAGCAAAGACGATAATATTTATCAAGTTAGATATAACACATACCTTGGAATGGAAACGATCCAGAAAACAAGTTGCCATGAAGATCTAGACTTTTAAGTGATATAAGATCACTTAAAGACGATACAAGACTTTCATTGAATCGGTTCTCTCCAAGATTTAAAATTTTCAATTTTCTTAATGTAGTAGCTGAACCTGAACCTGGTTATGCATAAAGTTTTTTGGTATTTGTTAGTGTGCAAAATATTTAAAAGGATATATGTCTCTACTTTGAATAGTTGTCAAATTAGACGGAAATGATACAATACAGTTTTCTTATTTTAATTTTTATACATACTATAATAATAGTCCTAAACTATGACTTCTATGCATGTTTTCAATAATCACTTCCATCTTCGTCGCCTCAAAATCACTATGCATAATTTGTATTTTTTGTTTTGATTGAGATATATAATGAGACACGTGTAATATATAATTGATTGATTGAACTTGTAAAATCAATCTGTAAGTCAAAATATGCTAAAGTTAGAATCACTTTCAAGTTAATAATCATTCTCTTACCTCTTATCAAAGGATGTATTTAATTTCACAATTATGATTCTTTTCTTTCAACTGGTTTTTTTTTATATCAAACGTTTTGAAAACCTGTGAAACATATATAATTTTTTTTGTCGTCTAAAGACGGGGATTCAATATTCTTCAACTTCTTATGTACAACTTATGTATGTGCTTCAATTTTTGTGTCTTTAAATTCATAGTGACTGAATAATCGTTTATATTGTTTTCTTCCTTTCTTTTTCTGATTGCATTCATTAGGAAATAAAGAGAGTTTAGGTCTTAAGTTATTATAAATATTTTTTTGTAAGGTTAGTTTTACACTTGAAATTTGATGTTCTTATTCATACATTTTGTGGTTCAAATCATATGAAATGAAGTTGAGGTATTTTGACATGGTAGTTTGTGAAGATTAATTCTAAAAATTAGTTGAACTAAAGTTTTAATCAATAATCTTTTCTTTTTATCTAATGGTGGCGTGCACCATTTTATATAAAAATATAACCACGTCAAGAAAAACAGGCAATAGTGGTGACATCACCATTAGCGGCTAACAGCGCGCGCATTCATCCGGTGACACATCCGTCCGTCGAACTTAATGTGTATCAATTGCTAGGATTAATTATATTAGATGTTAGTATTAGTGGCGACACTTAGTCGCTATTAAAGACGAATAAAAAGTGCCTGGTTTCCTTCCATTTACATTTCCCTCTTGCCGTCTACGGCTCCCCTTGTCGATCTGCTTGCTACCGCTGCTCCCGCCGTCTACTGCCGCTCGCACCGGACCACCGCGAGTCAAGTATGGTGCAGTATATCTATCTATTTATTTATTTTGGGTTATTGACAAATTGTAAGATCGAAGAGTACACTAATAAGCATTCATGTGTGTGTTTTTTAGAAGGGTGCTGTGGAGGTGCATATGTGGGTTTATGTATTATATTTTTATTAAACAATTCATGGTAGGTGGATGCATAAATAGTTGTTTTATATAAGTGATAAGGCATGAATTAGGGTTTGAATAGCAAAGTAACATTACATAATGAGCATAATTTCAAGAATCATGTATAATAACTAATTAAGCATGCCAAGGTTAATGACAACTAAATAGTGAATTATACATTCTAATCATCAAATAAATTCATGGTGGACGGATGCATAAATAGTTCTTTTATATAATTAACACGTGTGTCCAAATTGTTTGTAGGATCCGAGTGGAATCATCTTTGCTTCATCTTGCAAAAGTGAGCGATTCGATATATTAAGGTGAGATTATAGCCCTTATTCTTTTACTTATTTATTTAAACTTTTATATTCTTGGACAAGTCATATGTATTTATGTTTTAAAAACTCTTTATATAAGTGAAAACCCAGTTCAGAAAAATGAAGTTGTAACTAACACGTGTAACACACGTGATACTAACTTAGCATGTAATATTAATATGTAATTTGAATATAATAAGTATGTTGATAGATAATTGAATATGATTCTGAAAAAATGGTTTTAAATCTTAACTTGTTGATATAAATGTTCTTAACATGTATATGTATATGTGTATGATAGCAATTAATTGTTTATTAATGTTATTTTTGTTGTATGATAGCAAACTCATCTCTAGAAAGCACGATTGATCAAGATGCACAATGGTTTCGTGTGTTCTATCGATAAAAGCTGGATTACCAATCCAAACCGTAGATAAGACGAGTACCAGCAAGGGCTCATCTCTTTTATCAAGAGGTGCAAATATTATGCTGATAGCAGAGGCTGTGTTAAATGTGCTTGTGCAAAATGTAAGAATTATATAATAATACTTTTCATAAAAATGAAATATCATATGCATGCGTTTGGAATCTGTCAGACATGCCGGACATACAGAAAATGGACTCATGATGGTGAAAGTTTAATTCCAGCAGTTGTATTTGCAAACGATGTAACACCAACAAACAATATGACTGGTGCTATCGAAGACGTTATGGAGGAGCGTATGGAAGAGGATCCCAACCTTGATGAAGTAACCAGGGATGAGGGTATTGATGTATGTGATGACTTTGAAGACATATTAAAGGAAGTTCAATTAGAATTCTATCATGGATGCATTACGTTTTCTTCCTTTGATTTTTTAGCAAAGCTTATGAATATCAAGGTGAAAAACAAATGGACTAATAGTTCATTTGATGAGCTTCTTAAGTTGTTGCAGTCTTCACATCCAGAAGGCAACAAGATTCTCTCTTCACATTAGGCAACTAAAAAGACATTAAAGGAGATATGTTTAGGGTATGAGTCGATATCTGTGTGCAAAAATGATTGTACTCTATTTTGGGAAGAACACTACAAGTTGCAAAATTGTCCTGTTTTTAATGAGAGTCGATGGGTCGATGCAAAAACAAAGGGCAAGAAGGTACCTCACAAAGTTTTATGATACTTTCCTTTAATCCCCAGACTACGAGGTTTGTATTTTTCAAGGCACATGGCAAAAAATATGATCTGTCATAGGACCGGATGACAAGAAGAAGGTACGATGCGTCATTCTGTTGATGGATCTTCATGGAAAGAGTTTGATAAAAAGTACCCTAACTTCTCAAGGGAACTTCGAAATGCTCATCTAGGGCTTGCAGTAGATGGTTTCGATCCGTTTGGTAACATGAGTTCGACTCATAGCATGTGGCTAGTTGTGCTCACCACGTACAATCAGCCTCTATGGTTATCATAAAAGAGTCCTTATTTATGTTAACCTTGTTGCTTCCTGGTCCTAAATCACTCGCGAAGGACATGGATTTTTTCTTAAGCTATTGGTGGATGAGCTTAAGTATTTATGGCATTCAGGCGTACGTACAAAAGACGCAACGACAAACATCCGGGATTCTTGGTCCTCATTTATGTTAACCTTGTTGATTCCTGGTCCTAAATCACCCAGGAAGGACATGGATTTTTTTCTTAAACTATTGGTGGATGAGCTTAAGTATTTATGGCATTAAGGCATACATACAAAAGAAGCGACGACAAACACGTTTTTCACAATGAAAGCAATGTTGTTATGGACCATATGACTTTCTAGCTCATAGTAGTCTATCATGTTGGAGTGGACGGGGATACAAAACATGCCCGACTTGCAACAAAGACACTACTTCAGTGCGTGTAGCAAATAAAGTCGTCTATGTTGGTCATCGTTGGCTTTTAGATGCCAACCATCCTTGGAGAACAAATTTGAACTTTAACAGGGAACCTAAGACAAGAGCTTTTTCGAAACAATATAGTGAAGGCAACATTAAAGCTCAAATCGCTCATTTATTGCATCGTGTACAGGGCAAGCATCCTGAATTCGGTGGTGCTACAAGAATGTGGGAGGATTTTGAGTTGAACATGTCAAAATGAAGCATATTTTTTGAACTTGTGTACTAGTTTTCTTTGTAGTTGAATCACAACCTCGATATTATGCATATTGAGAGAAATGTGTGTGATAGTTTGTTGAATACTCTTCTGATGAATGATAAAACCAAAGACACGCTTAATGCACGTGTCGACTTGGTAAAGCTAAAGATTCAAAGTTGAAATGGTTGGAAAGAAAGGGTAACAAGTTCTATAGTCCTTACCCAAAATACTCATTCAAGGCAAGTGATCGAAAGCTTTTCTGTCAGTTTATAAAAGATGTTAAATTGCCGGATGGGTTCGGATCTAATATCAACAAAAGAGTGACAGATAATAACACTAACATTACTTTGATATGTTTTGATCACTTGGTAAAGTTTAGATAATTTTGTTATCTTTGACCCATTTAGTAAAGTTTTATATAGTTTTGGTATTTTTGACTCATTTGGTAAAGTGTTAGATACCTTTGTTATGTTTTTGACCCATTTTGACAAGTTTTAGATAACTTTGATATGTTTTGACCATTTGGTAAAGTGTTAGATAATTTTGTTATGTTTGACTCATTTGGTAAAGTTTTATATAGTTTTGGTATGTTTTGACCCATTTGGTAAAGTGTTAGATAACTTTGTTATGTTTTGACTCATTTAGACAGGTTTTAAATAACTTTGATATGTTTTGACCATTTGGTAAAGCATTAGATAATTTTGTTATGTTTGACCCATTTCGTAAAGCTTTATATAGTTTTGGTATGTTTTGACCCATTTATACAAGTCTAAGATAACTTTTTTATGTTTTGACCCATTTAGATAAGTCTTAGATAATTATGTTTTGGTATGATTATTTGGTAAGTTTTAGAAAACTTTGCTACATGTTGATTTATTTGATATAGTTTTAAACTAGCATTCCTATTAACTTAATTCATAGGATCAAATTGAATGTTTGTTTCAAGATCCAACGTTTTGGGCCAACTCTAACAATTCTTTACTTCACAAAAGAAGAAACCAAATGCAAATGACGAAGATGATTCGAATGTTGACGAATGAAGGATGCGAATGATTACAATTAGTTGGTTTATGCACTCCATCTACTATGTTTTAAAGTAGAAAAACTATGTATTATTTGTTTTATGTGTATTATAAACGCGATTTGAATGTTTACTTAGGTATTTGAATGGTTTGAATGCATTTCTAATTTTTGCAATTTTAGGTGGTGAAAAAACCAGGAAATGAAATTTTTGAAACACCTCCTTTCAATTGGATTTATACCTTTAGTGGCGACAATATATCTTTAGAGGCGACACATATCGCAACAAATGCTTCATCCTGGTATTCAGAATACATCATTAGAGCAACATTATTAGTGGCAACAGACGACCTTAGTAAGTTTAAGTTTATTTTTTAAACTTATTTAAAGTATTATATTGAATTTTTAATATTGATGTGTGTATATAATATATATTTGTAAAATTACATATAAAAATTCCAGTATGTCAAGCGCCGAAAAATCCAAATTAATGAGAGTTAATCGGGTTTCCTCAATTAAGGTGGGTTATTAACTGATGCTTACCCTATATGCATGCATGCATAGATACATAAAAAAGTTATGAATGTTTTAAAAATGAGATGGTATACTTTATTAAATTACGAGCTGTTATTACACCAATGTAACGATCTATATTTAATATTTCAGCTCGTTATATCAGTATAATTACAAACATTTTTGAAAAGATTTATGGATGGAATTAGGTATGTAGTATTTACAGACAAAAGTATTCGGTTATTGGGGAAAAATCAATATACTTCTAATGTCGAATCAGGATCAACTAGGACAGAAATAAAGCATTGGGTCGAAATCTTCTTTGGTGTCAAGGTAATTGCGAGGAATAGTCATCGACTTCGGGGAAAGGCTAGAAGAATGGGACCCATTATGGGACAGACAATGCATTACATACGTATGATCATTACGCTTCAACCGGGTTATTATATTCCACATCGTA
Source organism: Mikania micrantha (assembly GCA_009363875.1). Taxonomy (NCBI): domain Eukaryota; kingdom Viridiplantae; phylum Streptophyta; class Magnoliopsida; order Asterales; family Asteraceae; genus Mikania; species Mikania micrantha. Next base: position 46,377,052 of record CM018691.1, on the reverse strand, counting down.
GAAAGAAAAGAACTTAAATCAAAATACTTAATAGCATGGCAATACATTAATACAAAACTTCTACCCTGAGCACACACAATGGAACCGTAGACAATCATGTTAAATCCAATCCATGAAAAAATTGATCTTTGGATAGCATCATTTTAATAGTCGTAATGCCAGATGAATCATTACCACATGGCATAGAGGGGGAGGTCATAAGCGTCTATATCGTAAAATAGATTTTCGACGGAATGAAAAGGACATATATGGTAGAATCATAAACATAGAATACGACCCGAATCGAAGTGCATACATTTGTCTCATACACTATAAGGATGGTGGAAAGAGATATATTTTACATCCCAAGGAGCTATAATTGGAGATACCATTGTTTCTGGTACAGAAGTTCTATAAAAATGGGAAATGCCCTACTTTTGAGTGTGGTTTGAACTATTGATTTGCGTAATTGGAAGTAACCAATTAGGTATACGACGAAACCTAGAAATCGATCACTGATCCAATTTGAGTACATCTACAGGATATACCTCAAAAGAAAACTGAAGAGTAACGGCAGAAAGTGATTGAGTTCAATTGTAATAGCCCATGCCAACCGTACCAAGATATTGTCCGCTTTGCTCCCGATGGGTTGCCCATCCAGGAACTCACGGTTTTGTTTTCACCCGACTAGTTGCTCGCCTAGGCAAAATGTGTATTGATAGGGAAGGTATATACCTCCTTATAAAGAAAAATTTTTGTTCTCCCTCCCAACTGATGTGGGATATTACAATCCACCCCCTACGAAGCCAAGCGTCCTCGCTGGCACATCGGTCCAGCCCCTGGCTCTGATACCATCTATAACAGCCCAAGCCAACCGTACCAAGATATTGTTCGCTTTGCTCCCCATGGGTTGCTCATCCAGGAACTCACAGTTTTGTTTTCACCTAACGAGTTGCCCTACCAACCGATTTGGGGGTTGTTGATCAATCATGTTTAAGAATCAAATTGAATGATATCTGTAGTTTCAGAAGATTCCGACTAATGATAATACTATGGTGATTTCATCTAATTTCAACGAATTGAATGATTTCGAGTTTTGGGTTTTTCATGAAGAACAGTTTGGGGGTTTTATTTTGAACGCATTTAAAAATCGAATTAAAGCTTGCAGAAAGCTTTGAGATATGGTACTAAACAGGATTCCCATATCAATTAAATCTATCAATAGCGATGCTAAGATTTTGAATTTTAGGGTTCTTCGTTGAGAACGATTTGGGATTTTGATGAAATTAATCACGAAAACCAAATTAAATATTACTGATAGTTTCGAAATGTAGTTTCCAATGAAAACCCCATGTTTTTACTGTTAATTGATGTGAAATTGATTCAAATTGAATGATGAGTTTTAGTAACCAAGTTCGAAACCCTCTTCGTTATATTTTTGGGTTCTGAGTTAGTTAATTATCAATTAGAAGTATGGTTGAACTTGTGTGGGTTCCTGGAAACAAAGCCCTCTGTATTGGGTTTGGAATTTGGTCGAATTTGAGATCGATTTGGACCCATAGGGTTCGGTTGTGATTAGCAAAAAGGATTGATGGGCCGATTGGGCTTAAGGCATTTAAAAACCAAGATCTGTCAATGATATATGAATAGATGGGTTGGTAAGCAAGATGTGTTAGGAGTGGAGGGTCACAGGTTCGAACCCGGCCCCCAACAGTTTTTAGATTTTAACATTTTTTTGAGTTTTAGGCCATAACTTCTTCGTTTAAACTCCGATTTAACTCGTTCAAATTGCGTTGGAACCGTAACGGAATCCCGAACACATTTGAATAATAAAATTCATATTTTAGAACGAAAACGTAATCGCGTACAATTACGTTTATTTAAATAAAATCATATATGATTTTATTTAAACGAGTTCCAAAGGCACGCATACTTTCGTATGCATATTTCTAACAATTCAAACATACGTGTGTTGACACGTATGTGATTTCAAGCACAAAACAACAATCCGAATAACACTAGGTTATTGTTACAACACAGGTTCTTCGTAGGAGGACTTTCTACACGAGTTTAAGTGTGTTTGATCATTCTGCAACAATCAAAGGTGCGTACACGGCCCCTTTCTTAGTTTAAACTGTTTTGGGGGAGAAAACATGTGCAACAAACATTTTAGATACATATCACTTGCATGAGTTAGCTGTTTACATTATGTGACAACATAGCATTAAAAAGTCATTACACTTCGAACCGTTTAGTTTGCCGTAGCGCAAAGCGTGGTAGTTGGAAATAGTTCTATTAGGTTTGACAAACCTCACTTGGTAGATGGGATCTACGCAGGTGTTTGACTGACCAAACAATCATTTACTATTGTTTGTGCTAGACAATAGTGGCAAGGCAAAACATGCGATAGCATGCACTAGTCAGCTTCGTTGTCGACCACTTATGTAAATAGTATATATGACTAGCTATCATGACTATGCAATGTGTGATTATGTTATCTGCAAACTTATATTCAAACTGTTGTTTCAAACAATTGTGAATGCTAAAACCTGTGTAATGCACCAACCTTTGTGTTGACTTGATTTACATGTTTTCTCAGGACGCTAAGGTACACCAGAAAGCAGGCATGGACTAGGAGATCGATTCGCATGCATGTTTTACATTTCATTTATTTGGATTTGAACATTTGACAACTTTGCATTGTAATTTACAGTTTACAACCATTACGTTTATTATTGTTTTAAAACGCTTCCGCAAACTTTGAAAATTTTGATGTTACAGTTTTAGACCAAAATATGTTTTGAAATTCATATAGAGGTCTTCGTTATGTCTAATGATCTGAGATCCTGATTTGTCACGTTCCCAAACGGTATGATTCCGTTAGTTGAAAATTGGGGGTGTGACAACTACTTAGCTATGAAATCACTGAATCTTTGAGTAATGTTTGAACATATGAATATAGAATAATTCACTTAAGAATCATTAACATGATTCGTGTGATTATTGATTTCTTTGATTTAACCTCGTGTAAGAATAAACACCAAGTATTAGAAATTGAGTAACAATTGACTACTCTAGCTCTTGATCAAGCTTTTGCTGCTACTATCAATGTAATATTAGTGTTTATATATGGGGTATACCACAGCCAACCCACCACACTGCTAATACTTTGATAGCATACCAAACGCCTACCAAGGCTAACATAAACTTTAGACGTGTTTGAATAGGTGTGGAAGACTTTGACTAGCTTTTAAGGATTGTATGAGTATAGAGGTATTCAGATTGAAATTTTGCAATGTAATCTCTTGGTTGCAACATATGAATTGGTAGATGATCGATTTTTTTTTTTGAAAAAATGAATGATATAGAATACATAGTTATTTGATAAAGCTTTGATAGTTGTGATAACTAATTATCATAAGCTTAATTATAATATCATTGAATCTTTGAGTAGTTGTCTAGACATGTGAATATAGAATGATTTGTTTAAAAATCAATAGTATGATTCATGTGGACTTGTTTTAAAATTTTATATGGAATCACATATACTTAAATTCATAAGTCAAAATCATAACTTTCTATTGAAATTTAAACAGAACATAATAAGAAATTTGTGTGTCTTGGTTAAAATTATAAAAACAGAAATCATTGTGACTTGTTTGAAACATAGAAAAAGATTATCAGGATGGAATACCTAATGACATGCTAGAATTATCTAACACCGATCTTAGGCATAATATCCTAGTGGGTTTATAGAATTATAACATAGGCATCATGGATCACAATAAGATATGTGATATATTAACTTTATAGATGTAGTGACAAGTCACTAATCGTATGAACCATATCATCGAATTTTCTTTCATGGGTTTGGATATGGAATATGTAATATTATAAGTTTTTATATTTATTGATGAATCAGCATTCATAATTATTAAATATAATATTACCGGTTTCTTGAATCAAAATATACATCATAAATCAAAGAAATATAATACCATAACCTTTTAGATTTTTGTGATGTATCACCATCACAAATCTTAGGTTTAATATTACTAACTTATTAAATCATGACATGAACTAAATAAAACAAGAAGAGGTGACATCATATCTTGTGAGACATAGCGATGAATCATCATCGCTAATCTTAAGTATGATATCATGGAGTTATAAAAATCATAGCATATACATTATAAATCCAAATAAGGTAACACCATGAACTTTAGATGTAGTGATGAATCACCATCACAAATCTTAAGTAAAATGTTACTAATTCTTGAATCGTAACATAGTTAATATAAATCAAAGAGAATTGACATCATATCTTGTGAGACACGGTGATGAATCACCATCACTAACCTCAAGTATGATATCATGTAGTTTTAAGAATTAAAACATATGCATTATTAACCCAAGAAAAGTAACATCATAACCTTTTGATATTGTGATGTATCACCATCACAACTCTTAGATATAATGTTACTACCTTCTTGAATCACAGCCTAGGCAACATAGAATAAAGATATATGATATCATATCATGTGAGGATAGCAATGAATCACCATCACTTTACTCAAGTATGAATCATTGAGGTATTGATCATAATATATACATTATAATTCCAAAGAAAGGTATCACATTGCCTTTCGATGTAGTAATGTATAACCATTATAATCTTAGGCATGCTATTATTAACTTTCTTGAATCATAACATATATTATTCAACAAAGGGAAAAATGGCATCTCAAGGATGATATTTGAGTTTTTGAATCATAATATATACATTATCAATTCAAGAAACATAACATCATAACTCTTAGATATAGTGATGTATCACCATCACAATCTAAGGTATGACATTATTAACTTTCTTGAATCATAACATATATATATATTATTATTTATCAAAGGAAATGACATCATAACTTGCGAGATGTAATGATGAATCATCATCACTAATTTTAGTTATGATATCTTAAGGTTTGGAATCGTATAAGAAACGTACTGAACTCACTTTGATTTTGCTTAAAAATCTTAAGGGGTATTATCCAAGCTGGACACCTTTTGGATTATTATTTATTAGAATTAATGTTATTTGCAAGATGTAACATGTTTTGGCCTATAGATAAAATACTCTCATTGATAATCCCCAGGAAAGCTAGACCGGTCCCTCGTCAAGGATTATGAATCGCTTTCCTAGATAAAATACTCTCATTGATAATCCCCAGGAAAGCTAGTTCCAAGTCCTTGACTAAAGAATTTAGGAAGTAAGGCTATCTACTCACCTATAATTTGAATAGTCAAGTCTTAGCATTCCTATAATTCAAGTTCAAGGATTTTAAAACTATGGCATTCTAATGGAAGTCCTAGTTTGAATATATCTATGTTTAAATGAATACTTAAAAATAAACTTATAATATCGATTTAATAAAATAGAATATCAATGTATTCTTTCTATTTATCAATATTATTGTATGAATACTAAACTATTTGTTTAAGAATAATTAATAATATTTTTATAATAAATAAAATTAGATATTGAATATTCATTTTATTTATTATATTATAATTGAATTCTACGTATGCTACTTGATATAAATTTCCAACCATTTAGCTAATTTACTTTGTTTTTAAAAGCTTGTGTATTATAACATTTATTTGTTTGAAAATAAATTATAAAATTTTATTTGATATTTTAAAGATTTTTTAAAAATTTTATTTTGAATTATCTTGAATTCATATTTTAAAACAACTATTATAAAACTTATTTTTTTTAGATTACTTCTTGAAAATATTCTTAAACCTTTACTAGTAACAATCATTGAAATATGCTTTCATTTATTTATTTAATTTTTTTAAAAATATTTTAATGTGATAAAAGAATTCAAATTAAATTTATTCTAAAAAAAATTTGAACAGAATGTGTTTGAACCATATTTTTTTTTATAGTTCTAGTTTATATAACTTTATAAAAGATAATAATTATATCCAATTTGTAATCTTTTTATTTAAATCACAAAGAAAGTAAAATAAATATAAAAACATTAATTTCTTTTGTTTTAGTATTTTAAACATGATTTGGGATTTTTATAAATTATTTAAAATATTTATCTAATTAGTATTTATTAGAAAAAGTAATAAAATATGGGTAAAATTTTATTTGAACTTGACAGATTTTGTAGGAATGATTTTCATGATTTTTAACATAATTTTTATATTAAAAAAATTAATTAAAATGGATGGGAATTGCACAAAAACTGGTTTTTAATCGGCTGCCAAGGGTAGAAACCGGGTTGCCACCCCATGTACAAGCATTAACCAATGAGCTAGGCTAGGATGCCTTGAATGTGATTGATTCGGCCTTCTATTATAGTAACATTGAAATTAAGCCCAAAATCAAGATGAACCCTAGAATTCATCTTGATCGAATTCGTCCGATTTTGTAATCGTGAGAACCCAGAATGTTAGGGCTAATATTCTGTAGATTAAAACAAGTGATATGAAATTATAAATTACCTGGAATGGATTCGATCTAAGAGTTTCGAGTTCAAGGAGGTTTCGGTCGAGATGGGTATTGATTCACGCTCAATCACGTTTTGTGAGTGTCATTGATTTGCATAGAAAGCTTCGACGAGACCAGAAGAACTAAATACATTTGTTTAATTTGATTTTTATATCGGTTCTAACCGAATTCGAATCCCGTCACTCGCGTAGGTATATTTGGTAACAAATTCATGCGTTTATGGTTTTAATCCCCTAAATTGTTTATTTCGGAAGGTTTTACGTGATTGATCAGTTTCCTAAAACACTAAATATTGAACTGTTCTACGCGTTTGTTGAGCTGGAACCGAAGCTGGGTTGTGTTCGGGTCTGGGTCGGGTGGTTTGGGTAACTGGGTAAGGAAGAGGGAAGAAATAAGGGTTTGGGTTTTGACACAATCAGCCCTTTGCCTTTTATTTTCTTTAAGATGTTTTAAACATCCAGTTCTCTCATACTAGGTTTATAAAATGCTACTTTTAACCCCTCAAGTTTGTATCTCAAATTCTATTGTTTTATTCTCCAAATTTTTAAAACTTTTCATTACTTATGTTTTATAAACTTAATTTATTTTTCATTTACTAACCTTGTAAATAAATTTTGTAATCTTATTATAATCCATTTCGACTTTTAAGCCTTAAAAAATTTCATTATTTTTATAAAATAAAATTTTATTAAAGCTTATATTATATTTTATTATTATTATTATTATTATTATTATTATTATTATTGTTGTTGTTGTTGTTATTTCAATAATGTAATAAATGTTTATAAATAAATATATATAAACCTATAAGTTTATGAATTTTAAAAGTGTTCGAATAAAATTCAGGACTTTTATTTATTTCGAATTAGCACGATTATAAAGTTGAATTTTTAACGGAACACCCCGGGGATTACATGAGATTTCTTGTGGACGACTGATTGATTAATATTTTTTTGTCATGTTAAATATTTATAAATTCATTTTCACCACCAATCATATTTATAAACACAAACGCATCTACATAAACATATTTTACAAGAAAAAGTTTGTAAAAAAAGAGCATTCAGACCTTCATTGCTAAATCATAGATGAAGTAAAAGCATGTATATATACTTTCCTCAACCAAATGAAACCACCATCTACGCCAGTAATGATTGACATAAAGAACAACTGCAAATCCCAACATGAACATGAACCATGTGGAACTACAACTTCCATATAATGATGCCATATCCAAATCATACCATTTCTCATCACTTTCTTCATCGTTTGACGATTGAGTTCCATGTGATTCCGTTATGCATTCATTTTCTAACGGCAGTCCACAAAGCAATGGATTTCCTTTATAACTTTCTTTGGTGAATGTAACAAATTGTGCTTTTATTTCTGGGAGTCTACCTGATAGATTGTTAAAAGAGACATTGAACACAGCTAAATAGTTTAACTTAATTAGTTCTGATGGAACTTTGCCGATCAAACTGTTAAAAGACAAGTCCAAACACTCTACATTAGCAAGATTAGATAAATTCACAGGAATGGGTCCAGACAGCCAATTGTGAGAAAGGTTCAAAACATGAATATGGGCCAATAACCCTAGTTCTTCTGGAATATTACCTGTGAGTTTGTTACAAGATAAATCCAATCCTGACATTGTATCAAGAGCATCACCCTTGTAGGGTAAGGAGAGGCTTTTTGTTGTGAACAAAACTTTGTCACTTATTCCTCCAATTTTGGGAGATCGAGAATATATTTGCATTAATTTATAATTATTTTCATTTATTAGTCTTTGTAGAATAATCCTATAATAATAGGAATTCCCAAATCCTATACTATATGAAAAATGGCTATCTTGCATAAAAGCTTGGCAACTTGGGCGAGCAATATTTTGTAGACATCGAGGTATCGAACCTGAGAGTAAGTTATTGGATAGATCAATCAAAGTTGCATTAGTTAAGTGGCACAATTGTCTCGGAATAGAACCATTAAAGTTATTTTTTCCCAAAAGAAGAATCCTTAAATTTGATAGTTCGCCAAGAAAATTTGGAATCCTACCATATAAATAATTGTTGCCGATGTCTAAAGTCAAAACTTCAGTTAAATTACGAAAAGATTTAGGTATTGATCCGGAAAATTTGTTGGATTCCAAATGAATATGTTTTGTCATTTTAAAATTATTTAAGGAGAAAGGGATTGGTCCTGAAAACAAATTTCTTGAGAGATCAAGAAACCAGAGATAAGGAGGCAGCATGCTAATTTTGTTTATATCGTCATGGATGAAACCGGTAAAAAAGTTATCGCTGATATCCAAAACGGTTAAAGCATACAAGGCACTCATATTTCCAATTTTACCGGTGAAACAATTCTTGTCTAACTGAAGCCCATCTATGAAACTAAAATTGAAGTTTCTCGAAAGTACCTCACCATGCAAACTGTTATTTGACAATATTAACAAACTCAAGGTAGTGAGGTTTGTGAGCAATCCAATTGGTACTTCTCCGGAAAACCTATTATGAGATAAGTCAATTTCACTTAACGCACTCAAGTCACCAATTGAAGATGGGATAACACCATCTATGGAATTCCTTGACAAATTCAAATGAATAATAAAAGGAAATGACTCCTTTATATCATTGGGAATAGGACCAATCACATGATTTTCGGAAACATCCAACCACTTGATATTACTATTTCTATAGGATGATGTAGAAAGTGTACCACCAAATGAGTTGTCAGCTAAAATAAGAATTTGTAGCAATGTGTTATTTTTAGTCAACCACAAGGGAAACTGTCCTTCCAAGGAGTTGTGTGACATGTCAAGTTCCCTTAACTTGTGCTGCTGAAGTAGAAAGCTCGGAATAACACTTCCTTTGTCCCTGTTAATATTGCAACTTGATAGAATAAGAACTTCTAACTGGAACATGCAAGTCCAACCAATAGCCTCTTCTGTTTCCACCTCAAACTTGTCATTATCACTTGAGAATGCAACATACTCAAGCTTCGTGTGATTAGAGAACCAGCTCAACGAGAACGAACCTTCAAATTTGTTATGGCTAAAATCAATGTACTCGAGAGATGTGAGATTAATAATCAGAGACGACGGAATTACTCCTGTGAGTTGATTTGAAGAAATATCAAACAACTTAAGAGATGATAGTCTATTGAAGCATTCAGGTAGCTTTCCATCAAACATGTTGTTACTAAGATCAAGATAATGAAGGTTTTTTAACTTACAAAACTCTGTAAAAATAGAAAAATATAAATGATTCACCATTTATCTATATTAGTTCAACAATTTAATTTGCTTAGGTAACTTACCATCATTCGTTAGTGAACCATTAAGAGAAGATAAATGATTTATTCTTGATGGGATGCTTCCACTAAAATTGTTGAAACTCAAATCTAAGATCTCGAGATGATGAAAAGAAGCTAAAGCTGTACAAAAGACAAAAACATAACAAAGATATAAAAATTCTTCAAAGGCAAGAAATAAGTCTTATTCCAAAGTTTCTTATTTGTGGATATACGTTTGTTTTAAATGAAATTCTCTTTGTTGTTCAAAAAAAAAAAAAGCTAACAAAGAGAAAAGAATTGTAATGAGCTATACATTATTATAACGTTTTGGGTTAGGAATTTAACGGAATTTATAAACTCTTATATAAAAATCTAAACATTTTTTATATAAGCTCTTAAATAAAAAATAGGTAAAAAAAAAAGGAAAAAAAAAGTATTTGTGAACACTGATTAATTAACACTTGTTATACATCATTTTAACTTCTCATTTTAAGTTAAACAAATGCTTAAAATGTAAACTTAAACACGTCACTAAAAATTAAAGTCAGCAATGAGACTGTAAGGGGGTGCAGAAAACCGAATTAACTGATCCATAACCAGTATAACCGAGAAAACCGAACCGAAAAACCGATGGTTCGGTTAAACAGTTTTTTAATAACCGAACAAATTCGGTTTTTGTTATCTATTTTTCTATAACCACCATAACCGAACCGAACCATTTAAATCACCAAACAATATATAAATCTTTAATTATACTTATACTAGAAGATACAAAACTTCAATTAAATGTCTATTTGTATGGTTCCTCTTCGATTCCCCCAAAATAAGTAGGCAAAATATATTTTCCTAATTTCCTTTATCACCTTCTTAACATAATTAAAATATTAGGGTTCCTTATTTTCTCACTTTCTTGTTTCTTCGTTCCTTACGCTTCCACTGAGATTTCAAATTTTAATCTTCGACAACTAGATTTACAGTTCAAAGTGGCTGATAAACAAATGTTCTTGAATTGTCATTGATAGACTTTGATATATGATCCCTGGTAATAAAGATTTTATCGTTTTGTTCTCGTTTTTGTTTAATGTTTGTTTGAATTCATGGATATTGTTTTGCTAATTGATATTAATATTATTAAATATATTTAATGGTTAGCCGACCAATTATAACCATCATAACCGCTTAACTGAAACCGCCATAACCAATAGGTTATGGTTATCATATTGGTTTAACCGACATCTCGGTTATGGTTATGGTTTCATGTCAAAACCGAACCATACACACCAGTAAATGAGAGCAAAAACTAATAATTTCCAATATTCACAAATTAGACTTCGATTGAACAACTCACTTCCAAAATGACTTCTAACTGACACAAATTAGACACAAAAAAAAAAAGAATTAAAACAAAGCAAATAAAACGATACACTTGTTTAAGAATTAGTGGAATGTATTTAAAGTTGAATATACTCTTCAAGTTTGTGAATTGGTATTTCATATATTAAAATAAACAAAATACGTAAAAATAACCACTTGTACAGTACATATATAATGAACTCCACCAAATTCTTCCATAAACAAACAAAAGAAAATAAAATAAAAATGCATACGTACCTTCTATCGGTAATGTTCCATTGAAATTATTTTGACCCAAGATGAGGACTTTCAAATAGGGTAAATCAGGCACTTCTGAAAATGAATACATAAATCAATTCGATTAAAGGATTAGAAGAAAAAAGAAACAGTGTCTTAGTGTATTAATTAATGATTCAAGTATAACCATAAATATGTTTCTTATCACAGTAACAAACCATTAGCAAAAAGTTTTCCTCCCACAAAGCATCCGTATAATGAAAGAAATCTTAGGGATGGAAAAGTTGTAGCCATGGACCTCATGACATCATCCACCGAGAAGAAGTCGTTAAAATCGAGATTTAAGTGCAAAAGGTTGCTCATGGTACCTACACCAATTAATTTATAACCAATGCATATTACTACACCAAGTGTCTTTAAAATTACATTTAAGAGGATGCTGTGTATTATTAAAAGCAACTTAACCGTTGAACGTGATTGATTGAAGCCCACACTCGCTCAAGTCGAGTGCCTTTAAAACTCGCAATGAAGATAATTCTACACATGTAAGTATCTATATATATAAGACACACACGCAAATATATATTTATATATATTTTTTGTTTTCTTACAACAAAGAAATTTACATGCCTTGCATTGGAAAGGAACTTAATCCAGTTCCTTCATCAGAACAACCGAGATCAAGAGTGTTGAGGGATGGAAGGAAACTCAGACATGATATGATGCTCTGGTTGAAAATGTTAAATCCAAGGGACAAGCTCACTAGCTTTTCCATTCTCGTTAAACACATACACTCTATATAAAAAGGATCATCATAAATTATAAAGGTTTAATTATATATGTTTGTAATAAAGCATCAATTTAATAATGAGAGGAAACTTAATCAATTGATGTTTTCATTATTCTTTTACCTTGAATACTTGGTGTGACACTCATATTATTCCAACTCAAATCCAATTTTTCCAGGTTAATCAAATGGCTTATTTCTGTGATACAAAGTAACGCAAATGAGTTGCATGCAATATACCCTTGTCTTCTTTTAACAACTTCACAAACTTAATATTCTTAAAATAATGTGATTGATGTTTAATAATATTAATAGTAATCAAAATACGAACATTTACATTGCAAATTTAGCAAGAGAGCATGTTGATGCGTTGAATGAAGAAACAAACGAAAGAAAAAAAAGTTAATACAAAGAACAATGTTAAATGATATTTAATGTTTGTAATCCATTAATAGATATTCAACAAATCGATGACCACAGTGAATCATGGTAATATTAATCAAAATACTAACACTTACACACAACCAATTTAGCAAGAAAGCGGGTTGTACATTGTATCAAGAGACAAAGATTAGAGGAATCAAAGAACGACGTGTAAATAAATAAATTAGATATGAGAAGAAAAGATTGGGTCAAAACAATCCACGAATATTATTATTTAAGTTCATTAAAAATTTATCATAGGTTAAGTGATAGGTTTAGATTCATTGTGAGAGTGACACATGTCAATATTTCAGGAGAGGTTTAACGTGGCCTTGACACCTCATTAAATTTATCTTCTTTTATTAAAATAGATAAATAAATATACACACACACACCAAATAAATTAATATATGACTTAATTTTAGTGGAACATACAAGCCTTGACACCTCATTAAATTTATCTTCTTTTATTAAAATAGATAAATATATATATATATATATATATACACACACACACATACAAAATAAATTAATATATGACTTTTAGTGGAACATACAATTTCGCATATGTCTAATTTTGCTTCGCGATTTAATGAACTTACCATGTATGTTTGTGTAAGAACCTATTTTGCATGCCTTTAACCCATATATATATACATATACGAGAAGAGTGTAATAAAAGCCTATTGTCATTAAGAAAATACATGACAACCTCGTATGTCAATCAATTTTTTTAAATATGTGATATATGTTATTATAATAAAATAAAAAAAATAATAATAATTAAAAGTGTTTGTTACACATTGTAAAAACGTCATTTTATAATATGTTACAAATGTGTTTTTATAATGTGTAACATTAACAACCAATGTATAACATGTGTGAAACACGTTCTTTAATTTTTTATTTTTATTTTTAATTTGCATATAATAACAAATAATGCTACATAATAAAAAGTAATTTTTTATTTTTTTCATGTGGGTTTTCACGATTTCTCACAACTCAAGGATGTATGTTTTGATCATAACTATATATGCACACATATATATAAGATTAGGTTATATTGAAAAATAGATTTTGCCTAAAAGGTGTGTGAATTGAGGAAGCGTCACGTGTTCTAAAGGGTTGACGTAAATACGCAAAAATAATGTCAAAATGAAACACTATATTAAAATTGCTTAAAGCATCATGTTAAAATAAATTAACACATGGACAAAAATATAAAACTATGTTAGATATTATAACTTCATGTTATAAATTTGAATTCTTTCTAAACAATTAAAAAAACATTTTTTTAAAATCACTTTATATGATAATGCTATAGAATATAAATCATTTTATTTTATGATATAATATTTGTAAAAGAATGAAGACGTATCATAAAGTTTTATACGTTTTAAAAGCACGACAAAAGTTATAAATGTTAACAATAGTTGGCATTTCCAATTTTACCTCTAGAGTTCATTTAATTTGATATTTTTGTTGACATGACACTCCTATGCTAGTTTGGTTCGTAAAATACGATGGAATTGATTCACATGTTCAAATGGAAATGGAACTAGAATATGAAAACATTCCAACAAATTCATGTTTGCCTCACCCAAGATGGAATTGAAATCCATCAAATTAATTTCCACGACATAGAACTTTACTTTGTGCTAGTTAAGGATTTCTCACCTTCTATTTAATGTTCATAAATTACCAAAGGATTAGGATCAAATAAATAGGCTCTTTATCCTAAAAAGCCTAAGAAGGATTATTGATCATTAGATTATGAGATCAAATTTAAAAAAAAAAATTAAAATTTTAGAGGGAAAAGTTGTTAGAGGGTAATTTAGTCATAACCACTTTCCCCTCACATTTTTAAAACATTCATAACTTTACATACGATATTATTTTTTCAAAAAAATATATCATAAAAACAAATATTTTTTATCTTTAAAATGAGTATAATATTTCTACAAAAAAAATAATTTTTTCAGCTCATTGTGTCTAATTATTATCATTGTGTCTTTTAAAACGTTTGTATATAATTATCTTTTTTGTGTTTTTCATAAAGATAATTGTGTCTTTTTTACTAGGTAATTGTGTCTTTTTAAATATCAATGCGTTATTTATACTCGTCATTGTGTCATCATTGCTTTACATTATGTATTATGCAACATCATTGTGTCTTAAATTGTTTAGGAAAACACAAGATTGAGCAAAACACAAACAAAAAACACAATTCTGTACAAAAGACACAATGTGTAAACAAAAGACACAATTACCTGTACAAAACACACAATGTATATACAGAAGACAATATTCTGTACAAAAGACACAATGTCTATACAAAAGACACAATTATCTGTACAAAACACACAATATATACAAAAGACAATATTGAGGAGAAAGAAAAAAGACGCAATGTCTATTCAAAAGACACAATGCATATTCAAAAGACACAATGCCTATACAAAGACACAATGACGACGGACTCCTCATTGTGTCTTCTTTACAGGTAATTGTGTCTTTTTCAATATTATTGTGTTATTTATACTTGTCATTGTGTCATCTTTGCTTGACATTATGTAATGGAGCATCATTATGTCTTAAATTTTCATGAAAAAACAACATTGAACAGAAACATAAAAGACACAATTACATACGAAAGACACAATTACATGTACAAAAGACACAATGACCTGTACAAAAGACACAATGAACAAAAAAAAACAAAATTTTTCTATAGCAAAAATTATATTAATTTGAAGATAAAAAAATGCTTTTTTGTTATGGTAATTTTTTTCAAAAAATAATTCCGCATGTAAAAGTTATGAACGTTTTAAAGAATATGAGGGAATTTGATAAAAAATCAACAAAGTAGGCATGACTAAAATACCCTCTAACAACTTAATTTAATCATAGCCATTGATTAATGATCTAATGGCTCAAGATCCTTCTTAGGCTTTTTAGGTTAAGAGTCTTATTTAGTTGAACTTAACCCAATTACCAAAAACCCTTCTTCACCACAAAATCCATACAATCATACATAACAACTTGATCATTATCTTCTTTGTTCACTCAAACATAAATCAAAATAGAAATCACAATTGAAAACTAAGGCCATAAATAGAAGCAAATCATTGAACCTTTGAAATTAAAATAAAATAAAATGACTAAACCAAATAATTAACTATTTTTTTTTTTCATATCTCTAAAAAAAGTCAAAGATAAGCAACTGTGGCAGCTTACTGCCTCCTTCATTCCAACTGCCTCCTTCGGTGAGAAGTTCCCTTCCTTTTCTAAAAAAAAATTCCTGATTGGTCTGCTCAGCAAAAGAGTGGACTGCTGTTTGGCTGACCCCCTTCTTCCCATTTGGGTTGGGTTGACCTAGAAGTACAGTAAGAAGGAATGAAACCGCTTGAGAGTCGTCAAGATCTAGCCTAGTAGTTACTCATTTGACTTCCTTTTAGTTACTCATTTGACTTCCTTGTGAAAGGTTTTTTATTCAAATACGACTCGAGGCATATTGCTGAGAAAAATCAACATATTAACATAGTTGTTGCTCTTCTCCTAGGATAGGCTTGGGTCGATTCAGGTGTGTCCGAGAGCATCAAATACTTGTGTAGAGTCATAAAAGGGTGGGTGCTTACCAAAAAAAAAAAAGCATTGACCAACCTCAACTCCTATAAATCCAAGAAGCATTAGAGGTTATATTTATGCTTCAGAAGGATTCAACCTTCAAAAGGAAAAAATTATCCTTCGAAAGACATAAATCTTCCCAAAGAATAAATATTATCCTTCTAACGGCCAGACATAAGACAAAACTTCCGAAGACAGCAAAGCATCGAAAGAAATTCATGACAATACAAAATATCAATATTCACAAATGTTCCCTAAAAGTCAATTGCTTTCGATGCATAAACAGCTTCTAATACAAAGCCTTCGAAGATAAAAAATGTTGATACTGAAGATACAATAGAAAAAAGCTGCAGAGCTTATTTCTACTATCAGAACCAAATCAGAAGACATTCTTGTGATAGTCGGCATTCCAACTTACAACTCTCAGACTAGCAATGATTACTGAAGATTCTTTGAAGATCATTTCATTAATGTCTTTTGTAGTTTAGTTAATTAATGTAAAAGTCAATGAAGTCATTTGTATTAGGTGTA